>CM019065.1:101688668-102423668 GCA_009667805.1 Leptobrachium leishanense
TTGGAAAGTCACAGGTTCAAATCTAGGGGCTTTAACTGATGCTTTACAGTTCAGTGATTTGGGCAGGAGTGAGGGGTTAAAAAAAATTTAAACTACTGCAGCTAAGAAAAAGGTTAGGGTTAAAATAAGTTGTTTTGTTTCTTCAGTCCCAAAAAAATAAAAGTTGCACCAAGGTGCTGATCACAGGACTAATGCTGCGAGCAGCGCTGAAAAGGTTATATATTTTTTTTTCATTACAATGTTAACATTACGCATTGCATGTTGGGGGATTGCCAGGTGGACTACAGAAAATGATTGGTCCACTGAGAAGGAAGGCGGGACAATGCAGCCCTGTGGCATTTAAACCCACATCCACTGGAATGTATAGCATGCCTGTTGATGACAACAGGTTAACCCCTTCACTGCTGAGCCATTTCACCTCTGTGTGCTGAGCTCATTTTAAATGTTTTGTGCTCATCATGTTTAAACGTGTTTAGAAGTCATGTTTTATTGTACAACCCAGGAAAATTATGTATCCTTATCTGCAACAGACTCGGCAGATTCATAATATATCATTATTATATGTATATGTCATGTCCTGCCAAAATTCTATAACAAAAAAATGTGCATTTCCATTAAAAATTTCAATCATCTACAGCGTGTAAAGTAATTTTTTCAAATTTTATCATTCAAGCCTTCACGGTTTTATATTCTTTGTGGTATACTTGAGGCTCTGGCTTAATTTTCTGTACACAGCTTGTCTGTTTGTCACTCTCTGTATACTCCTGATGCCAATCTTCATGGCGAAACACGTAGAGTAATGGAGTGACGCTTTTTGCTATTTTAGGCTAGGGTCAGACGAACGCATTTTTCGCGTCGTCCGTGAAAAAGTGCGCTCGAATGAATGGACGTATTTTTTCACAGAATACGCAATAGCGGTCATACGATGCGCATTTTCGTCCGTGATTTTGTATGGATCATCAATAAAACACTTATTGCGTCTGGACGTTATGTTGGCCGGACATTAGCAGCGTCTGACGTCTCCTAATCACGCACACACGCCGCTAGTGGACGTAGCGCACTCTGTACGTCAGTTCTAGCGGTATCACGTTCTCGAAAAAATGCGTTGTGCGGCCGTACTTCATATATTGCCCGTCATTGGCCGTCATTTGCTGCTACTACGGCCGTGATAAATTGCGGCTGCATGCGCGTTCGCACTGCGTTCGTCTGACCCTAGCCTTAATCTTTTTGTTTTGCTGTTCTCTGGTAGCCTGTTTGTCATCCTATTTGCTGCAGCTCTGTCTATTAGGGATGAGCCGAACACCCCCGAGTTCGGTTCGCATTCGAACTCGAACTTTTCAAAAGTTCGAACTCGAACACAAACTCAATGGTGCTGAAAATTCGATTTTTAGAGTGCCCTCCAAGAGGGCATATTTGCTAGATATTTGCCATAAAAGGTGTATGGGGGGTCCGGGTAGTGCCCAGGAAACAAGGACAAAAAGTTTTTTAAAAAAAAAGGCATTTTTAACACCTTCACTGCTGACGACATGTGGGACACGTCCTCAGTTACTGCCGCTGTATGCTGAACAGGACGTGTCCCACACGTCATCAGCTTTGCGGGACCCCCGGTGGAGATACTCACCTCTCTGTCCGGGGTCCCGCGGCGTTCTGACTTCAGCGTCCTCAGACGCTGAAGTCAAGCTCCTCCCGACGTAAATTACATCATTGCGCCATGCGCCATTTCCAGAGTCTCCCCTTTTAAGCGGTACCTGGCTTTAACCCCTTAGGCACCGGGTTGCACTTCAGCACATTGTGGCGCCGAAGTGCGGCCTAGCTCCGGTGGGGGCCGCCATCTTGGATGGCAGCTCCACCCCCGGGTCCCCCCTCACTGCCTGACGTCCTCACGCATAGCGTGATGACATCAGATAGCCGGGGAACCCCTAGCTGCCCGGAATCCCCTGGTGGAGATAGGGGGTTCATTTGAACCCCGGTATCTCCCGAACCGTGATAGCTAGGGGCATGGGCGTCCGCAGAAATTTTTCCAGGGGGGGGGGGGGCAAAATTTTAATGGCATCCATATTCTGCCGTTTTGACAATGTCATGAAGGGGACAGTCATAAAATAAAGTGTATTAATACAAAGGCTGCGAAACATGAAGCAAGTCTAATAGAAGAATAAAAGGTGTAAGCGTCTGATCAGAGTGTTGCATTTTCTAGTCTGTTAATGCCATTCAATGCACCGAACTAGTCACACACCCAGGATCAAGGCACTAAGGGAAGTGGTTTTTAAGGCCATCTCTGTATACACAAACCATGACACACACCAGGCTCCCCACTCCAAATATAAATATATATACACACACACACCAGCCCCCCTTCCCATACACACACATACTAATTATATATATATACATATACACACTCACCTTCCCTGCACACACACACATCCTCTCCTCAAGCCTCGCTTAGATTGTAAACTCTGGGGCAGGGTCCCCTCTCTTAGATTGTAAGCTCTGGAGCAGAGTCCCCTCTACTCTCAGGACCCTGCTCCAGAGCTTACAATCTAAGAGGAGAGGGGACTCTGCTCCAGAGCTTACAATCTAAGAGGAGAGGGGACTCTGCTCCAGAGCTTACAATCTAAGAGGAGAGGGTACCCTGCCCCAGAGTTTACAATCTAAGAGGAGAGGGGACCCTGCTCCAGAGCTTACAATCTAAGAGGAGAGGGGACCCTGCTCCAGAGCTTACAATCTAAGAGGAGAAGGGACCCTGCTCCAGAGCTTACAGTCTAAGAGGAGAGGGGACCCTGCTCCAGAGCTTCCAATCTAAGAGGAGAAGGGACCCTGCTCCAGAGCTTACAATCTAAGAGGAGAGGGGACCCTGCTCCAGAGCTTACAATCTAAGAGAAAGGACACTGCTCCAGAGCTTACAATATTTCTCTTAGATTGTAAACTCTGGAGCAGGGTCCCTTCTCCTCTTAGATTGGAAGCTCTGGAGCAGGGTCCCTTCTCCTCTTAGATTGGAAGCTCTGGAGCAGGGTCCCTTCTCCTCTTAGATTGGAAGCTCTGGAGCAGGGTCCCCTCTCCTCTTAGGACCCTGCTCCAGAGCTTACAGTCTAAGAGGGGATCCTGCTCCAGGGCCTACAATCTAAGAGGAGAAAGGATCCTGCTCCAGAGTTTACAATCTTTCTCCTCTTAGCCGGGTCCCTCTACTTAGATTGTAAACTCTCATAAATAAAGACACTGGCATCAAGCTTAGTAAAAAAGTATTTGACAATCATTACCTTTTTTCCTGTGGCCCATAGTAGCAGCTGCATCTCCGCCCTGCCTCTCCCAGCATGCAAAGTGAGGGAGAGCACGTGGTGGATTGGAGGTGGAGTGGGGATGTGACGCTGGTGCAGCCTAGTGGAGAGCCCAGAAACTGCAGCGTGAAGTGAATAAATTATAATTTAAGCCTGTTGATCCAGGGGGGGGGCGAGTGCCCCCCCTTGCCCTATGCTGTGGACGCCCATGGCTAGGGGGTAATGGAGGGTGTCACTCGAAAGGCCTGAGCATGGCCTTTCGAATGATACCCAACATGACTAGGTATAAAATAAAAAAACATGTATTTGTTTTGTGTTATTTTTATTAATGCAGCAATATTGTTCACATTTCAATTATAATGTGAACAATGATGCTGCACTAATGATTTTTTTCTATGGTGTGCTTTTGCTATAAATCACTTCCCCCCCCCCAAAAATGTAATAAGTCCGCATTTCTAATTTTTGTACAAGCGCACCCCATAGAAAATATAACCGCAAATGTTCATGTGCTAAAAGGTGAAAAAAAACACTTTACACGCTGCAGATGATGATTAAAAATTCAAGTTTTATTGCATTTTTTGTTATAATATACAAGCAGAACATGACGTATACATATAAAAATGATATATTCTGAATCTGCCGAGTCTGCCGGAAAGAACGATGTATATTATGTCTGGGTCGTATAATAAAATGTGGCTTCAAATCGCGTTTAAACATGATGAGCGAAAGCGGTAAAAATTAGCTTAGCACACGGGTGACATGCCTCAGCAGTGAAAGGGTTAAAGGAACAGTGAGTTTTCCATAAAATAAGGGTTAAAAATAAAAATGAAAAATTCCTTCAAATATCGTGCCTAGGTGGTCCCCATAACCTGCCCGTGAAGTGGCGGATTTGTAGGATATATGGAAACCTCGCCATCACAGACCCACACATGACACCTAGCACTCCCAGTCTGCATATGACTAATTAGAAGCACATGTTATTTCCAAACACTAATTAAACACCTGTTATTTACGCCGTTTGAGAGCACAGGTCATTTAGAGGTGAGAATCTTTGCACCTAGACATTAGTTTTTAATTCAATATCTAATAAACCGTTGCTTATAATATTCTGCAGTAAAGAGTCTCTTTATTTCTAGATTTTGTTAGTATTTTTTTAAGCATTTTTTATACTGTTTTCAAATTTTTTTTTCGAACTCGAACCGAAAACGCCAAAAAGTTCGAAGTTCGTGAAATTTAGAACTGCCGATGTTCGAATCGAACTCCGAACTGATCGAACCGAACAGCTCATCCCTACTGCCTATGCTGGTTTGGAGCGCTCCCAGCGCTGGCTAACTGCAGATCCACTTTCTCTACCCTACTACACTAAGATACTCTTTATGTTGCAATTCTACTCCGGTTTGGAGTCTTTCTGTCTCTTTCCTATTACTGCAGACCCACGAAGGCCCGCTTCTCTGCTCTTTTAACTTAACCCCTTAGTGACCGGGCGGTTTTACACAAATCCGTCCTTTAGTGACCGCTGCTGTTTTTACGTTTCTGCGCTGTTAGTGTTTAGGACAAATTTTCCTCTTACTCGTTTATGCAACCCACACATATTTTACACTGTTTTTCTCGTCATTAAATGGACTTTATAAAGATGCCATTTTTTTCATCATTTCCTATAATTTACTATAAAAAACATTGTGAAATATGACAAAAAAATTGAAAAAACACCACTTTTTCGAACTTTGACCCCCAAAATTTCTTATGTATCAACAACTGGCAAAAAAATTAAATTCCTTAGTAGTTTCTAAATTTAGTTCTGAGTTTAGCAATACCCAATGTTTACATATTCCTCGCTTTTTTCCTTATTTTATGCAACAAAAGTGCAAGTAGCACTTTGCCATTTCCAAAGAGTTATTTTTCAAAACTAGTGATAGTGACATTGTAACACTGATATCTGTCACTAATTCCTGAATAACCCTCCACATATACATATTTTTTTAAAGTACACAAATCAAGGTATTAAACTTGGGGTATTTTGACTCTTTCCATGCAAACCATTTTTACCACAAATCTATGCCAAAGTTTGAGAAAAAAAAAGTTTTGTTGATTTTTTTTTTTTTTGAACGCAATTTAAGAATACATGTACTGTGAACTTTAAGGTTTACTGCCAAAAACCACCCCAAAATATGTTCAGCAACATCTTCTGAGTAAATTGATACCACCCATGTATAGGTATGTCGGGTCATTTGGGGGCTAATAGGCCTCATTTGGGGGGTGCGCATTTCAGTTTTCCAACTTGGAATTTTCACTTCGTCATCATGCACCCATGTCCTATTTGGGACATTTTTGAAGCCGGCCAAAGTAATTTACCCCCATCAAACCATATATTTTTAGAAAGGGCACACCCTAGGGTACTTCAAAGAGTTGTATTTTAACACTTTCCATGCACTAGCTCTATGTCAAACTTTCAGGTAGTCACTTTTTGTGTTATTCTTTCACACACATTGTACTTTAGGCATAAGAATTGTCAAATCCAGTTATGGGTTACTGCCAAAAAACACCCAAAATATGTTCAGCAGCATCTTCTGAGTAAATTGATACCACCCATGTATAGGTATGTCGGGTCATTTGGGGGCTAATAGGCCCCTATTTGGGGGTGCGCATTTCAGTTTTCCAACTTGGAATTTTCACATTTCGTCATCATGCACCCATGTCCTATTTGGGACATTTTTGAAGCCGGACAAAGTAATTTACCCCCATCAAACCATATATTTTTAGAAAGGGCACACCCTAGGGTACTTCAAGAGTTGTATTTTAACACTTCCATGCACTAGCCTAGCTCTGTCAAACTTTCAGGTAGTCACTTTATGTGTTATTTTTTCACACACATTGTACTTTAGGCATGAATTGTCAAATCCACTTATGGGTTACTGCCAAAAAACACCCCAAAATATGTTCAGCAACATCTTCTGAGTAAAGTGATTACCACCCATATATAGATTTGTTCTGTTGTTTTTGGGGTGCTACGCCAATCTTTTGACATGTGCTTGTCAATTTTCTAATTTGACATACAGTATCTTCTTTGCTTATCTTCTTTTTAGGGGCCTTTTTACATACCCCAATTTTATGAACGTGCATATATTTGGTAAGCTAACACCCCAAAGTATTGTAAATGGAGTGTTTTTATGCCATGGATGCAACCGTTTGCTCCAAACAAATTGGATACTGTTTGGTGGTCATTTTTCATTTTCACACCCACATCGGTTTTGGACTGTGATTTAGGAGACACTGTTGTCGGTTACTGCATGAAAACTCTCCAGGTTGTTTTCTGCAAGGTCTCCTGAGTACACCCATGCCCCCCATGCATAGGTTTGCCAGGATTTTGGGAAGTTCAAATACAATTTTTATGACTTTGTCATTGGAGTTGAAATTGAGATTATTTCTTCAGCTAGGCCTATCTTTGGTTTTGGGTCTACCGCATACCCCAGTTTGAATTATTGCCAGAAAATTGTTTATATTTGTTATGTTGACACCCCAAGGTATTGCATATGGAGTGCTTTGATGCCATGGATGCAACGGTTTTAGCCCAAAACATTTGAGAAGGTGTGTGGCGGTAATTTTTCAATTTTTTATTTTTACGCCCACATTAGATTTGGACTGTGATTTAGGAGACACTGTTGTTTGTTACTGCATGAAAACTCTCCAGGTTGTTTTCTGCAAAGTCTCCTGAGTACACCCATGCCCCCCATGCATAGGTGTGCAAATATTTTGGCAAAATACAGCACCAATTGTAGAACATAAAAATGTAGGAATAAAATGTAAAAGTCTGGTGCAGTAAAAGAAAAATAAACTAAACTGAACTAACTAACTAACTAGAGTGTAAGAAAAAATAGAAAGGAAAAAAAAATCACAGATCACGCACCGTGTGATATATCTTGAAACAGTCCCCAAGACACAGACCGGGTTGTCCAGGGCATTCTGGGCAGTAAAAGATTGTGTCTCTCCTCTGCCCCCTCTTGAAACACACCCTGCATCTTTTTTGGGGTTTCTGTTTGCCCTCAGTAGGGGGGATTTTATAAATAAAATGTGTAGCCCCAACTCTGTCCCCCATCACCGCCCGGGGAGCAGGTGCATCCTAGTACAAAAACCCCGAAATGACCTGTAGCTGAAACTGTAAAAAGGACAGCGTCACTCCGGGGTTTGCCTTTTTGCAGAGCAAAAAGGCATTGTGGGTTGCAATTTGCATCAGGTAAATTGCAACCTTTTTGTACCAGGCCCTTGACTTCCGCATAATCTGGTAGGGCTGGAGCAGCTGATCTGCCAGATCAACCCCACCATATGCCGGTTATAGGCTTTGATGCACACTGGCTTCCTGATGCGCTCAGCTCTGCAACGTACAGAGACCTCCACAGACCTCTCAGTGTGGATGGTGGATAGAAGGTATACATCCTTCTTGTCTCTGTACTTGACCGCCAACAGCTCCTCTTGGCGCAGAGCTGAGGTCTCTCCCCTTTTTAACCGGGTGCGGACAAGCTGTGCTGGGAAACCTACGTGGTTCTTGCGAACAGTACCGCATGCTGCTGTATCAAAACAATACAGCAGCTTGAACAAAGGGACACTCGTATAAAAATTATCACCATACAAGTGGTACCCTTTGTTCATCAGGGGAAAAAGTAGGTCCCACACAATCTTGCCACTGGTTCCCATGTGTTCTGGGCAACCTGGAGGGTCAAGGCTACTATCCTTTCCCTCGTACACCCGGAAGGCCTGAGTATACCCACTCTCGCTGTCACAGAGCTTATACACCTTCACTCCATACCTGGAGCGTTTGGAAGGAATATACTGTTTGAATCCCAGCCTTCCCTTGTATTTCATTAGGGATTCATCCACGTGTATATTCCTTCCAGGTGTATAAGCCTCTGCAAACCTGGCGGCGAAGTGGGTAATCAGGGGGTGGATTTTATACAGCCTGTCAAACTGGGGATGCTCTCTAGGAGGGCACAGGCTGTTGTCACTGAAGTGCATGAAACGCAAAATGTTTTCATACCTTTTACGTGACATTGATTGGGGGTAAATGGGGGTAGAGCAGATGGGGCTACTGGTCCAGTAGGAGCGAATTGAGGGCTTCTTTATGATGCCCATCAGCATAGTAAGTGCCCAGAATTTCAGAAATTCTGGCACATCTAGCGGGGTCCATTGCTGCCTTGCCAAGTAGGAGTCTGGCTTCGCAGCACAATGCTGATGGGCATACAGATTTGATTGGGCAACAATGTGGCCCAACAAATCATCCCCCATAAACACCTGCAAAAACTGTGTGGCGGTAAATCCTGCAACATCAATATTGATTCCAGGATTTGCCGTGAAAGGAGGGATATCTGGCCTCTGGTGATGAGGCACTACCCACTCCTCAGCTAGAGCTGTGCGTCTCCTTCTGGCAGGTGGTGGCCCAGGATCAGCATCAGAAACATCACTAGGAGATACATCAGCCAGCGTAGATGATGTATCTAGCGATGTCTCTGAGCAGTTAGCGGGGTCAAAATCTGGGTCTGAGTCCGACACAGATGCCTCCGATTCTGACGCCAGGATGGCATATGCCTCCTCAGCGCTGTACACCCTCTCAGACATTATATATAATAGATTATAATTTTTTTTAATTATTATATATATAAGCGGATTATTGGTTCTTAGAAGAACCGTTGGGTTTCACAAGAAAATACAAATAAACACCTAAATCTCTCTAAATCCCTCTAAACCTGCCTCAATTGTTCTAAATCTCCCTAAAATCTCTCTAAATCTGCCTCAATTTTTCTAATCTCACTAAATCTACCTAAAATCTCTAACCTGTCAAATCTGATCTCTCTCTCTCGCTCACCAAAACACAAGTGAGGAGAGGGAGGGAGAATCACAGAGGTCACGGCCAATATTTACAAAATATTGACCTGACCTGACAAATTAGAAATTTTATTTAGATTTTTTATAACTTCTGATTGGATGTTGCTAGCCTGCCTCTCTGAGGCAGGCTAGGAACATCCCACACAGCACCAAGATGACCCTGCCCTTAGCAGGGCAGCGCCATCTTGGCTGTCACATTTATTTTATTTTATTCATTTTTATTCATTTATTTTTCTTTTTTTACACTTTTTTTAGTCTGCTGGTTGCCTTGATCCCTCGAGGCACCCAGCAGAGCACCTGATCACTCATGTGTTCTTTTTTGTACTGAGTGCTACGATACCTCGTGGCACTCAGTACTTCCTGCCGCTACCGGATGTGATCGCTCGGGGGGAGCGATCACTGAGCGGACCGGCGGCAGGTAAACATATTGCAAGGATGCCTCGATGTCGAGGCATCCCTGCAATATACTCAGAGCAGCTGGAAGCGATACCGATCGCTTCCAGCGCTCTGTAGAAGTGCGGGGTACCTTTCCGGTCAAACCGGATGTTGATCGCTCCCGGGGAGCGATCACAAGGAGCCCCGGCACTTCTGTCCGCCATTGCACGGATGCCTGGACTCCCAGGCAGCGTGCAATGGCCCTGGAGCTGCTGGAAGCACCTTTCCGGTCAAACCGGATGTTGATCGCTCCCGGGGAGCGATCATAAGGTGCCCCGGCACTTCTAACCGCCATTGCATGGATGCCTGGTCTCCCAGGCAGCCTGCAATGGCGTTTGAGCTGCTGGAAGCGATCCGATCGCTTCCAGCGCTCAAAAGACCGCAGGACGTACCATGTACGTCAGCGGGTCTAAAAGAGACCCGCGGCCGTGACGTACATGGTACGTCCGCGGTCTCTAAGGGGTTAAGTAGGTTAGAAGTGTGTGTGTATGTATACCCGGGAGCTTTCTGCAGTGTTACCTGCTTGCATATATGGACCTTTAGGCTCGTGTCAGATGAGCGCACATTTGTACGTCCGTTATAGCATATAATTATGACCAATAGAGCCCCACACACGAAGTACATCCGCACCGAACTGCGGACACATAACGGATGCAAGTTAGGCAAGAACGTAAATCCGCTAGAACGGAAGCACAGAGTGCACTGCGTCTGCAACGTCCGCATAGCTTTGTGTGTGAGTGATGAACGAGGTCAGACGCACTGCATTTATGCGTCAAGCATGTTTTAAGGACAAAATGTTTTTCAGATGTAATTTATTTTCCCTTCTACATCAGTCAAAAATAACGTCAGTTAAAAAAACGGACTGTGTGGCCACTACCTTGTCGTCAGTCAGAAAGTACGTCTGTACTGCACGGACGCACATTCCGTACAAAATGCGCTCGTCTGACACCAGCCTTAGGCTATATTCCTTTTCATGCCAGACACATTCAGGGTTATTCAAAGAGAATCGAAAAGCCACCGCACGTTCGGTGACTTTTCGTTCTCTTCAATTCGGTTTGATTCAGCAATCCCATTTCGGCGACCCTGCAGTGTATTCAGCAAGCACCACAGGGTCCCTGAATTGCAGGGATAGGCTGCCACAAACCCGCCGAAAACTCACCGCAAAACGAGGGCGAACGCACACCGAAACCTACAAAACTATCTGGATTAACCTGCCGAAAACGCCGGAAAAACCTGAGCAGGAGCCGATCACACGCAGCGCAGCCGCTGGAAAAAGCTGACACTGCAGACGAATGGAGTGAATAGTTTAAAAAAACAGTTTGCTTGAATGTTTGAAAAGTGAAACGCTGTTTGCAAAGAAACTACTGAGCGGAAATGTCTGAAATTGACATATGAGGTCCAATGAATGATAATAAAAAGGTCTGTTACAAAAAAATAAGTAAAGTTAAAAAATAATTTACTTAAAAAAAAAAAGAAAAATGCTTAAAATATCCTAAAAAAAATCTATAATTAAAGAGACTTTTTACTGCAGAATATTATAATGAACGGTTTATTAGATATTGAATTAAATCGGGAATATTTTTAACATTGAAGCCTATGGGATTCGCCTGAATAAACCTGCCGAATTAGGCTAGGGTCAGACTAACGCAGTATCAACGTGCGTTTAGCAGCACTAAATCACGGCCGTGCTAGCAGCAAATGACGTCCAATGCCGGGCAGCATACGAAGAACGGCCGCACAAAAGTGCGGCAGCGCAACACAAGTGGCAAAAGAAAGCATTTTTTCGAGAACGTAAAACCGCTAGTACTGACGTACAGAGTGCGCTGCGTCCACTAGCGGCGTGTGTGCGTGATTTGGAGATGTCAGACGCTGCTAATGTCCGGCCAACATCACGTCCAGACGAAAAAAGTGTTTTATTGATGATCCGTACAAAATCACGGATGAAAATGCGCATCGTATGACCGCTATCGCGTATTCCGTGAAAAAATACGTCCATTCGTTCAACGCACTTTTTCACGGACAACGTGAAAATGCGTTAGTCTGGCCCTAGCCTAAAACCACCGAATGGCAGAGCATTTCGGGAAACTTTCACTGCTGGTTTGTGCTCTCTGAATAGCAGAAGCATTGCTTCTCTGTGGGGATTCACTGCCCCCGAACAGGCACCGTATGTGCAGGCAATTCGCCAGGATTTGGCGAATTGCCTGCTCTCTGGATAGCCGAATGGCCAAGAAAGGTAACTGTATGCTGATTTTCAGCGTTCGGTTCCCTTTCGGCAGCCATTTGGATTTCTTTGAATAACCCTGATTGAGTCAATCCTTTGTGTTCACTTTGGTACCTAACTGGTTGTCAAAGGTTACCGAGACTTTTAATATTGTCATCCTGGTTGTCTTTTGCTTTATGCATGAATAATAGTTAAGTTTTATATCATTTTTCTCTCAGCAGCACAGTATCTCTTTATATTTATACATTCAGATATACATTGCTGTGTTACAGATTTTATTTCTTCAAACTATTTTCAAATTAAATGTTTTAATAACATAAAATCCACATGCGAATAAGACATCATGCCCCCTCCAGACTTACAGATGGCCACTGCTCAACTGCAGCGGTCATCACACACTCATTGCAGTTAAGGCTGCGCAACAGCACAGAAGGTCCCGTGGCAAACTTTGTTAGCTGCTGATCACTTTCCAGGTTTATAGGATACTATACATTACTGATACAGTAATATGTAGAATGTGTATGACCATTGCCTGACCTGACCATTGCCTCTGTATAAATCAATGGTCAGGCCGCATCTTGAACATGCCGTGCAATTTTGGGCACCTGTCTTAAAAAAAGATATTATAGCGCTAGAAAAAGTGCAGAGACGGGTAACTAAATTAATAAGGGGAATGGAAGGGTTAATTTATGAGGAAAGACTAACAAGCTTAAACCTGTTTAGTTTAGAGAAAAGGCGCCTTAGAGGGGATCTGATAACCTTATATAAATATATACGGGGCCATTATCAACCATTGTCTGATAACCTATTCATTAACAGGACTATACACAGGACAAGGGGTCATCCATTTAGACTGGAAGAAAGAAAATTTAGCTTAAAGCATAGGAAGGGTTCTTTTACGGTGAGAACAATATAGCTGTGGAATTCTCTGCCTGTTGAGGTGGTTGGGTCAGAGTCTGTACAGACTTTTAAAAAACGATTGGATGACTTCCTGCAGACACAGAATATTAAGGGTTATAATATTTAATATGTGGGTAAAAGCTTCTTGATCCAAGGAGAAATCTGACTGCCATTCTGGGGTCAAGAAGGAATTTTTTCCCAGTATGTTGCATATTTCAGACTGGGTTTTTTGCCTTCTTTTGGATCAACAGCAGTAGGTTATGTGGGAGAGGCTGAACCCGATGGACGCATGTCTTTTTTCAGCCTATATAACTATGTAACTATGTAACTATGTGTATGAACGTATCACAGAGCTCCACAGCAATAAAACTCACAGCAATGTGTGGTGTGTATGAGCATATCACAGAGCTCCACAGCAATAAAACTGTAATGGGAGCTATATCGCTTCCCCAAGAGTAGCGGAGTTAGGATCCTTAAGGGCAACAATACTTTCTAGATAAACACAGAAACTGCACAAAATACAGGTATAATTCAAGAACCAAGAGACTCAAAGGACTAGCTGAAGTGCCTCTAGGCTCTGAGGGTTTCGGGGCCGACAGAAAGCCTAGGACACACTCAGAAACATGATATGTGAATGACAGTTCGTGAAGTATGCAAGGTGCAGGGCAGTCAGGAATGCAGAAACCAAACGGCGAGTGATCAACCCAGAAACCAGCATGGGGTTAAATCACTAAACCACGCAGACAGACAAATACACACGATAGAGATTGAGAATAGTCAAAGCCGAGCCGGGTAAAATACAGGAGCAGGAATTTCATACAAGCAGGGTCGTCACCAGGGAATCAAATCAGATACAAGACGTAGCGGTGCGTGAACTAAACGCCACAACAGGGCGATGAGGCAAGGCCTAGAGTCCTGTTTTAAAGCCTGCAGCTCCTTGTAATCACACCTGACACCGCCCCCTCAGATGCCGATCTGCCAGCAGAAGGTGTTGGCACCCGGCCAGCCAGTGATCTCCCTTGCCCAGACCCCCCAGGGGGCACAGCGGGGGCTGAGGATGTAACAAAAACTCACAGTAATTTGCAGAATGTGTATGAGAAAGTCACAGAGCTCCACAGTAATAAAATGCACGATAATGTTAAAAGTTACCTAGGGCTAGGAATTGGTGTTAGAAGCCAGGGCTAGGAATTGGGGTTAAAAACTAGGGTTAGGAATTGGGGTTAGAAACTAGGATTAGGAATTATGGCTAGGAACTAGGGTTAGAAGCTAGGGTTAGGAATTAAGGTTAGACTAGAGTTAGAAGCTAGGGCTAGGAATTAGGGTTAGAAAGGTCAGCAACCTTTTACACACCAAGTGCCATTTTTTAAACCATCAGACAACCAGGTGCCAGTGAACAACAGTGCTCCATAGTGTTAGATTTAGATTGTTATACTCATAGTTGTACTGCTAATAGTAAGCTAAACTCACAGAATTTGATATAACCAGCAGAGCCCAGAATTTGATAATTTGATATACCCAGCAGAGCCCAGAATTTGATATACCAGCAGAGCCCAGAATTTGATATACCAGCAGAGCCCAGAATTTGACATAACCAGCAGAGCTCAGAATTTGACATAACCAGCAGAGCTCAGAATTTTATATACCCGGCAGAGCCCAGAACTTGATATAACCGCCGGCAAAGCTCAGAATTTGATATAACCAGACAGACCCCAGGATTATACTTACCTAGACAGACAGACCTCCTCCTGCGTGTTCCTCCAAGCTCCTGCACGCTGCCGCCGGCTTCTTATGATCTGAAGGTTGTGACGCGAACTCGCGAGATCTCGGTAGTAGGCCACGTCACAGCCTTCACGAGTGGGTGGGTGACAGCCGCTCACACGTGCCAGCAGAGACAGACTTGTGTGCCACGCCAGGCACGCGTGCCAGGGGTTGCCGACCCCTGGGCTAGAAACTAGGGTTAAAAGATAGGATTAGAAGCTAGGGTTAGGAAATAGTGTTAGAAACTAGGGTTAGACGCTAGGGTTAGGAATTAGGGGTAGATTAGAGTTATGAATTAGGGTTAGAAGCTAGGGTTAGGAATTGGTGTTAGAAGCTAGGGTTAGGAATTTGGGTTAGGAATTTGGGTTAGAAGCTAGGAATGTCTTAAGGGAGCGTTTGAAGGAAGGGAAACTAGGGGAAAGTCTAACCGTATGAGGGAGAGCGTGCCAGAGGATGGGGGCTGCGCGTGAGAAATCCTGCAGTCTATCATGGGAAGAGGTGATGTGGGGAGAAGCTACGCGCAGATCACTGTTTGACCTTAGGGAGCGGGCTGGGGTGTATTTGGTGAATAGTGAGGACAGGTAGTGGGGAGCTGAGTTAGTGAGAGCTTTGTAGGTCAGGGTAAGGATTTTGAATTTAATTCTGCAGTGGATGGGGAGCCAGTGAAGGGATTCGCAGAGAGGAGCAGCAGAGACCAAGCGGCAGGTGAGGTGGATGAGCCTGGCAGAGGCATTCAGAATGGATTGTAGGGGGGAGAGAGGGAGGCCAGCTAAAAGATTATTACAATAGTCAAATCGGGAGATTACAAGGGCGTGGATGAGTTGCTTTGTGGTGTCAGCAGTAAGAAATGGTTGAATTCTGGAAAGGAGGAAAGAGACTGGATGTGGGGGATGAAGGAAAGAGCCGAGTCAAGTGTAACTCCGAGACTGGTTAGATGGGGAGATAGTGATACCATCAACCATAATGGAGAAGTCAGAAGGTGGGGAGGCATTAGAGGGAGGAATTAGTAGGAGATCAGTCTTGGACATTTTAATTTTTAGGTGGTGAGAGGCCATCCATGAGGAGATGCCAGATAAACAGTGGCTGACTTTGGAAAGGACAGGAGGAGAGAGATCAGGGGTAGAGAGGTAGATCTGAGTGTCATCAGCGTAGAGGTGGTAATTAAAGCCAAATCAAATCTGTTAATGATTTTTCCCAGGGAGGAGGTATAGACCTAGGACAGAGCCTTGGGGTACACCAACTGATAAAGGCATTGAAGAGGAGGAGTTACCATCAAATGACACAGAGAAGGACCTGTTAGACAGATAAGAGTGAATCCAAGAGAGTGCAGTGTCACAGAGGCCAAGAGAGCCGAGAGTCTGTAGAAGGAGCGGGTGGTCGACAGTGTCAAAAGCAGCCGAGTGGTCAAGCAGGATGAGAATAGAATAGTGGCCGTGTTTTTTTTAGCAGTTAGAAGGTCATTGGTGACTTTGGTTAGGGCAGATACAGTTGAGTGTAGGGGAGGGAAGCCAGATTGCAGGGGGTAGAGTATGGAATTAGAGGACAGGAAGAGGGAGAGGCGGTTGAAACCTAGTTTTTTCAAGAGCTTAGAGGTGAACGGAAGCAGGGAATACAGGACGGTAGTTGGATGGAGAGTTGGGATCGAGGGAGGGTTTCTTTAGTATAGGGGGTGACCTGTGCATGTTTGAAGGCGGATGGAAAGGAGCTGGTGAAGAGAGATAGGTTGAAGATGTGTGTGAGAGTGGAGGTGTTAGATGTGAGGGAGTGGGGTCAAGCGGGCACGTGGTGAGACGAGAGGAGGACAGTAAGGAAATTACTTCCTTTTCAGTGGCTGGGACTAAGCGGCAGAGGGTAGCAGAGGGGGCTTCTGGGATTGGAGCTGGTGGATTATTGGTTTGTGTTGGGATGTTGAGTCTGATAGTGAGAGTTTTATTTAAGAAGTAATCTGCCAGTTCCTGAGCGCTAAAGGCAGATGAAGGGGAGGTGCGGGTGGGTAGAGGAGAGAGTTGAAAGTGGACTATAGTCGTTTAGGGTTGGAGGACAGAGTGGATATAAGAGATGAGAAGAAGGCTTGTTAATCCAAGTGAATAATCAGATATACTAGCTGGGAGCTCACTGGAATCACTATAGGAAGCAGGAACCACAAACTGGTACTGACTCTCTGGTGAAAAGGCGATGTGTTCCCTTTCACAAGAGAAAGAGTCAAGAAAATACCATGTGGAAACTTCACTTCATCAGAATGTGCCGCAAAGTCACATCAGCATAATGGAAGTATGGAGTGTCCTACATCAAACAACAATCAACCTGCATCAAATATAGTGCATTTATGATGACAGGCAACCAGCAGACATGACAACACCATACATACATTTTTGTTTAAGTCTTGATTAGTTCTATTCCACATCATCTAGATGTAAAACCAACATGAACAGGGACATCATAAATGATTTAAGTTAATTTAAGAGGTACTCTGTAAGCACAGTCACTATCACTCATGACATAGGTTATCGATCACAATGGTGCTTGTCTCCGTGTCTATAGCGTGATATCACTACAGCTAAAACTGCTGTTTTTTTATTCTGAGGCTTGTGCTTCCTCTTATGCGTCTCCAGTAATTTTGCTGATTCTGTGTTCTACCCATATTCGTGATGCCAAAACTGATGACTATGATAACCATATATCCAGATAATCATATATCCAATGGTGCACAGCAAGCAACTCGGATTACAACACCACATAGGCCTGAATGTAAGACTGTGATAGCTGCTGGTTGTAAGTGATTGAAATGTCAGATTAGCTGCTGTAAATTTATACAGCAATTATGTTCAACTGATTGAACAAACCAGCTGGAAAAGGGTGAGACATGCTGGAGCAGAATGAGAAGCTCCTGTTTGGTTCAGCAGGGGACTGCACAGGTCATGTGAAGCCAAGCACCGTACATTAACTGCATGTACCTAAGAGGTATCATTTATTATTTTAAATAGTTTTTTGGCATACCCTAGTACAGGTTCAGCAACCTCCCTCTAGCTGTTTTGGAACTACATTTCACATGATCTTCCATTAAAGTAATGAGTGGCCAAGCATCATGGGAGATGCAGCTCAAAAACATCTGTATGGCCAATGTCATGGACCTCAGTCCTAATATGTTATCTCTAAAATGTCAAAAATGTGTCACGCATCCAGGGCCCTATTCCAAGGTTGGTGTTCAAAATGATAAATTGACTTCACTTTTGTGATTCCTTTTCGGAATTGTTAACATAACGAGAGCCATTATAGTCAATGGTGTTGTTACGTTTACAATAGCTCTGGTTAAGTTTATACCAAATTTGGAATAGGGCCCCCAGTCAGGAGTGTTCCTTCAAATGGTATATTATATTTTCAATATATTTTTCATATAGACAAATCCTTAGTGTGTGTTGCCAGTGTATTGTCAGGGTGTAAAGCTGCAGAAATCTGAAATACAGAGTTTACCTCGAAAGCTGTCACTATTAAAGGACCACTACCACCATAAAATAAAATGTCTGTATTATGTTTATTTTATGTTACTGATATCTTACATGTGCTTTGTTTTTCTCTTGTATGTTTAGTTAAGTAAATATCAATTTTATGATCTTTTCTGTTGTAAACTGCACCCCCCCCCCCCATGATCTTTCCATCACTTGCTCTTCACTGTGTGGCAATGGCCATAGAATGGAGAATATGGGTCGATTACAGACTCAAATAATTGTATTGTGTGGGATGTATTCAAAGGACATCACCAGGGAGTAGATTAGAAGTCTTTTAAACTCCCTGTCATATCTCATTCAGCTGCCATCTCTTATCTTGAGTAGCTTAGAGATCAGTATCGGCTGGGTGGAGTAGAGGTAACATCACTGCTCTGCATGGAGAGAGCCTGTGGAGTCATGGGTTCGATCCCGACGAGCACCTCTCCAGTAAGTGTCCTTGTGCAAGACACCTAACGGTACATACTCGCCACCCAAGACATACTTGAAAACGAGAGAAATCTCAATGTATCCTTCCTGGTAAAATAATTTCTCCAAAAAAAATAGCCCCCTGCAGCCTTATCTAAACATTCCCTCCTTCACCTCATTAACTGTTAAATACTGTGTAAGATACAGCACAAAGTAAAACTTACCATAAGATTTTGGTAATTGTTGCATCATGGATAAAGTCCACAAAATGAAAACAGGAGATAAAAACTATAAGTTTATTTTTCCTTTTTACATGCAATTACTTCGACCAATGGGGGGAAAAAACAGCATGTGTTTCATAAATTGTTTTTGTTTGTAATGCACAAGTAATCTAGTTACAGTTTAGGAATGTGATAGTGTCCCTTTAAACAAAAAAATATAAACCACACCATAACCCCAATTCACACACAAACCTATTATGCAGAGATGACATCACTGTTTGTGCGGACGCCAACAGCCAATCCATATCCTATACTATAATAGAGTAAGCTTGGCGTGTCCGTCGCCAAGCCTTTTCTGCGCATGCGCGCGCAACCAGCGGCGGTTGGCTGCGCGCGCATGCAACCGCCGCAGCACGAGCCGGCCGTGCGCTCGCCGCGGCGGTTACGAGATGCACACGCAGCAGCCGGGTAGAGGCTGCGCTCGCAGCCTCTACCCGGCTGCCGCACGCATCCAACCCCTGAGCGGCAAAGGGAAAGTTTCCTCGCTTCCGCTCTTTGAAGGACCCAAGCCGCGGTCACGTGGGAGTCCCACGTGACCGCGGCTTGGGTCCTTCAACGAGCGGAAGCGAGGAAACTTTCCCTGCGCCGCTCAGGCAGGTAAGTATGCGGAGACGGAGCTCCAGGGGTGGCTGTCTGAATGCCGATAGAGCATTCGAACAGCCGCCCCATGTCTGGTCTGGGGTCTGAGCTTGGGGGCAAATATCCATGAGAGCTTGGGGGCAAATATCCATGAGAGCGTGGGGGCAAATATCCATGAGAGTGTGGGGGCAAATATCCATGAGAGTGTGGGGGCAAATATCCATGAGAGCTTGGGGGCAAATATCCATGAGAGCTTGGGGGCAAATATCCATGAGAGCTTGGGGGCAAATATCCATGAGAGCGTGGGGGCAAATATCCATGAGAGTGTGGGGGCAAATATCCATGAGAGCTTGGGGGCAAATATCCATGAGAGCTTGGGGGCAAATATCCATGAGAGCGTGGGGGCAAATATCCATGAGAGCGTGGGGGCAAATATCCATGAGAGCGTGGGGGCAAATATCCACGAGCTGGGGCAATATCCACGAGCTGGGGCAATATCCACGAGCTGGGGCAGTATTAACAATAGACTGCCCTCTGGGCAGGCTTTCCAACTAGTAGAATGCATAAAATAATAGAAGGCATCTGTAAAATGTGATTTAGATAGCTTGCAATCTCAGAAAAATATAACTATACTACCGTTCAAGACCAGAGGCAATGACATGCATTGGTTTCCAACTGAAATATTTTCCCTTTGTGCAGTATAATGTGCCCCTGAAGAATATGATAGAACGCTATAAACATTATTATTAATTTTATAATAAATAATTATCATTTAATGGGCGTTTCTAATTATAATCCCTAATTGAATTTATAAAAGGTAGAATGACCCCCCTCAAACTCACACGTTACAGAAATGAACAAAGATTTTGTTATAACCATTGCACAAGAGATTTCTTTTTATTTTTTGTTTGTTTTCTGTTGCCCCTGTCAAATATTATTTCTACCGTTGATCGTCATTTCTGTTTCACTGACTCATATCACATTCTCGATGTTTCCTAGCTACAACTCTTGTTATATTCTGCTTCCTGTAAATCTTAATAAACAGATAACTGAACAAAAACAACTTTGAAGAACAGGATGATGCACACATTTCATAGATTTTAAATAAGATCCCTGTGAAGAAATAATCCAAGGATAGCAAATGTTTTGCAATACAAAGAAAAAAAATGCACAGTTATTAAGTATCGCACCCTCTGTGGCATTTACAGGACTCAATAGATTTATAGAAAGGTAAAGAAAATTCTTATCTCCTTGGTAACGGGCTACTAATTGCAATCCCAGCATCTGATAGAGTTTTAACCAGCCAACTGTATTATAAGCATCAACAAATCCTCTCTTACATCATTAACTAGTAATGTCCGCAAAGCAAATATTCAAACCGCTTAATGAGAAACTCACTATGAGAATGTGAAAAATTCCTAGTTTGCAGAATTTAGGTAAACATTCAATCACTCTCCAGACACTGAGAGAAGGAAGGGGGAGCCAAGCTAGTGATGCTGAATTCCTGGACTCATGTAAGGCAAGACTATACTCACTGAATTTTTGGCGCTATCTACATGAGAAATGCATGAATAAAACACACAAGGGGTTATTCTTGCCCTGAACTTGTCACCGAAGGGTACCGAACTGTGAATTTCACTGTATGGTGCAATTCGTCTATTCACAAAGCTGTCAAACTTGTAACTGTAACTGTCAAGTCTCCAAATACCAGCGAATTGATGCTGAAATATGGTGCAGTTTGGCGATCTTCGGCGGCAACGAAATTGTCCCATAGAGAAGTAATAGTTTGCCTAGTTTTTCACAGAACGCCGAAGTAATAGTTTGCCTAGTTTGTCACAGAACGCCGAACTGTACCGAAGTGACGGCTAAATGCCCTAATTTTTGGTGATTCCGTTTGACAGATTTAAACAGGCGAATCCTATATGTTTCAACATAACAAAGTAATAGCAATTATAATTTTATAAAAAGCATTTTATTCTTTTAATTTTCAGCATTTATTTTTTGAGAACGTCATTTTATATTTATTGTATTTTTTTTACACAATATATTTGTTTCCCAACTTTATTTTTTGTATTTTAAGTTTTTTTGGCATTCAAACTTTTTTTATTGATCTAAAAACACGGTACATACAGAATAGAAACTAAATTAGCAACACATTGTGCACGTTAGCACGATACAGCAGTAATAAGTTCACATTCCAATAATATAACAAATGGTCAACAATTTTCATTAGTATGATAACATCTAATATGCCAGTCCGTTTCTTCTCTTTAACTGAATAGCATCGCTATAAGGCTGGGGTCAGACTAGCGCACTTTTAACGTGCGTTTAGGCGTGCTTAATCACAGCTGCACTAGCAGCAAATGTCGCGCAATGACGGCCAATATACGAAGTACGGCCGCACGAAAGTCCGGCCGCGCAACGCAAGTGGAAAATGAACACAATTTTTTCGAGAACACAGAACCGTTAGTACGGATGTACAGAGTGCACTGCAGCGGCATAGCGGCGTGTATGCGTGATTAGGAGATGTCAGACGTTGCTCATGTCCGGCCTACATAACGTCCAGACACTCAAAGTTTCCTGGTTTGGATCCGTAAAAAATCACGCACAAAAATGCGCATCGTATGACCGTTTTCGCTCATTCCATGAAAAAATACGGCAATGCGTTCGGACGCACTTTTTGACGGTCGCTGCGAAAAATGCGTTAGTCTGACCCTAGCCTAAGTCCACCTATCATACATATGAATATAAGGTCAGTAAAAAACAAACTGCCTTAAACAATTAAAAAGTTACCGGCTGCCATGGCATGGCCAATCAAAAATCAATAAATGTATATTACATTTAAGGTATCTTTGTGAGTAAACATTTGTGGAGATCACATAGGGATTAATTAGTGGTCTAAGTTGTAATAAAGTTGTACTGGGAGCAGAAAATACTACCCAGCTACAGTGTATCTGTTTTTGTCATATTACTTCCCTGACTTTGATAAATGACACCATTGATATTACACAGTGGTGATTGTATCCATTTATGTGCAAAATAGAGATTTATTTATTTAAATATTTAAAACAATACATATATACCCTATAACCCTAATAGACTTATTCTCAAAGTACTGACATTTTTTTATTGCTGCAATGATGATGAACTTCAGCATTCCCAAGAGGGAACAACAGCAGAAGTTTCATCAAAGAAGCCTCTTCTGCCACTGTTTGAATTTCCCCTTTGGGAAATGAGGAAGCTTATGGTCATTGAAATGACAGTGATGTTCGCAGTAGTTTGCAACAAAGGAAAACTTTGGTTCTTTGTGAATAACCCACCCCATGAGTCTTACTAAACTTGTGACCCCCTCCCCAATCTTACATACCTCAAGCCATAAACACATCTAATGGCAAACCTAAGCCCTAAAAGCACCCCTTGGACCCGATTCCGACAGAGGGGATAAAAAATCATGCGAGTTGATAACTCTTAGCGCTCCCTATTCAAGACTTCTCCCGAGCTGCCCCCTTTCTATGGAACTCCCTCCCCTGCAACATCAGACTCTCCCCATCTCTAAAGTCCTTCAAGAAGTCTCTGAAAACACATTACTTTAGAGAAGCCTATCGGTTCACTCCCTAATCCAGGGCCGGCCCAAGACATTGTGCTGCCTGGAGCGAAGGATGAAATGCAGCCCCCCCAAAAAACAAAACGCAGCGTGTATGAGCCTATCACAGTGCGCCACAGCAATAAAATTCAAACACTTATATACACCGTTCATTAGAATTTTCTTGCTGTGGAACTCTGTGATACAGTAATGTGAGGTGTATATAACTGAGCCCAGCGTCACATACCCAGCAGTGCCCAGCGTCACATACCCAGCAGTGCCCAGCTTCACATGCCCAGCAGAGCCCAGCGTCACATACCCAGCAGTGCCAAGCGTCACATACCCAGCAGTGCCCAATGTCACATACCCAGCAGTGCCCAGCATCACATACCCAGCAGTGCCAAGCGTCACATACCCAGCAGTGCCCAGCATCACATACCCAGCAGTGCCCAGCATCACATACCCAGCAGTGCCAAGCGTCACATACCCAGCAGTGCCCAGCATCACATACCCAGCAGTGCCCAGCTTCACATGCCCAGCAGAGCCCAGCATCACATACCCAGCAGTGCCCAGCATCACATACCCAGCAGTGTCCAGCTTTACATAACCAGCAGAGCCCAGCGTCACATACCCAGCAGTGCCCAGTGTCACATACCCAGCAGTGCCCACACATGGGTATATTGCCCCAGCTCACACATGGATATATTTGCCCCAGGCTCACTCATGGATATATTTGCCCCCAGGCTCACACATGGATATATTTGCCCCCAGACTCACACATGGATATATTTGCCCCCAGCCTCACACATGGATATATTTTCCCCCAGACTCACACATGGATATATTTGCCCCCAGACTCACACATGGATATATTTGCCCCCAGGCTCACTCATGGATATATTTGCCCCCAGGCTCACACATGTATATATTTACCCCAGGCTCACTCATGGATATATTTGCCCCCAGGCTCACACATGTATATATTTACCCCAGGCTCACTCATGGATATATTTGCCCCCAGGCTCACACATGTATATATTTGCCCCAGTCTCACACGTGGATATATTTGCCCCCAGGCTCACACATTGATATATTTGCCCTCATCATGGATAGATTGCCCCCAGGCTCACCTCTGCCGGCCCAGGCTCCTCCGACAGGCAGATCCTGTGGCCGCTGCGTTCCTTCCTTCAACGAGCGCCAACCTCGTGAGTATCTGCCGCTCACCTGGGATCCACCTTCCAGCCTGCCGCGATCTCGCGAGATCACGTGATCTCGATCGCGGCAGGCTGGCGAATGGATCTCAGGCGAGCGGCAGATACTCATGCGGCTGCCGCTCGTTGAAGGAACAAACGCAGCGGCCGCACGATCTGCCGCCGCCACAAAAATAAAACAGTGCAGAGCGCAGCAGCGGTGCCGGGGGCTGAAATTTGCCGCCCCCGAATTTCTGCCGCCCGGCGCCACTGCTCCACTCTGCACCATTGTCGGGCCGGCCCTGCCCTAATCCCCCTCTGTTAAGTTCTTACTGCATCTTCTTACACAGCCCACATGCACTCCACTAATTCATATTCTCTATTAACCCTCACCTAGTGTGTCACCCCTCTCCTCTTAGATTGTAAGTTCTTGAGCAGGGTCCTCTCTCCTACTGTTCTGTGTGTTTATTTATTTATTTATTTATTTATAAAGGATTTTACCAGGAAGGATACATTGAGATTTCTCTTGGTTTCAAGTATGTCCTGGGTTCAGCAACATTAAATTGTTACAGTGTTACAGAAATACAAAGTAATAAAATGCAAAATATAAAAAAATAAATAAAACAAAATAATTGCACAAATATACAGATTAACAGAAAATAAATATATTCACTATGTTACATGTTTACAGGTGCATTCTGTATTGAGGTATGTTAATAGGGAAGTCTTAAGTGACTTTAGACTGGGGGACGATTTGATGGCGTCTGGGAGGTTATTCCATATTTGCGGTGCTCTGTAGGAAAATGAGGATCGAGTCACTTTCTTTTTGTATTGTGGTATTGCAAGTAAGGTGCAGGTCCTGGATCGGAGGTTATAGGATGAGGGAACTGCTAGGGGAAGCAGTCTATTCAGGCAGGGTGGTAGCTTCCCAGAAAAGCTCTTAAAACACCAGGTTGGAAAGGTGAAGATTGCGTCTAGATTCCAGCGGTGTTGAACCTGTATGTATATTTGTTATTCTGCCTTCTATCTTACAGCGCTATGGAACTTGTTAGCTGTTAGCGCTTTATAAAAACTTGTAACTAACTATACCAATTCTTTTATGAATACGGCTCAGACTGTGATCATAGGAAGCCTCTAAATAGCCCCAGATGTGGCATTCCTAATTAAATAATATTGGGCCCTAAGCTCATTTTCCATCAAGATTCTGGTCTGGAATGATCTCCTGCATCTTTTTGACTGCTGGATGGTAAGTATATTCATACTACAATGGATTATAGGTAGGAAGGTTTTATTTGATTTTCGAGGTGTTTATTGGTCATGGAGGGGACTGGGGGTCCCGTTATGTAATTAATCGCTAAGGGCCCATGTTTTTTTTGGAAGAGGAATAGGAGGGCTGCGTTGTGGCCTACCCAATCCTCTTCTTAACCAGTCACAAATAAGCTGGTATTGGGGAGCTGGGGCCTGCCGTATGCCATCAATTCGATGCGACTGTATATTTGTACAGAGTCAAGTACCATCACAACTATGTGTTTCACCACAATGTTTATGTGACCCCAGCTTCGAGACTGGGTAGATCCCAGTTTTCCAGGCTACTAGCAACTCACTGTGAGACACTTGGATCAGGCTGCACCTTGCTGCAATCTGAGGGCATTGTGAATGAGACAGGCATATCGTACCCTTATTCACACTTAGTGAATCCTGCCCTTAGTTCTTTAGAGGTTAAAGGGTCATTCGAGTCCACAAAATAACAACCTGTTTCCATACGGAATGTCATTTTGCCAGGAATGGACAATGGAATTTTGTGTCTTAAACTCTCATAAAGGGAGGATGGAGTAGCGGTAACATCACTGCTCTATAACCGTGGAGACACAGGTTTGAATCCAGGCCAGAGCACCTCTCCAGTAAGTGTCCTTGGGCAAGACACCCAACGGTACATACTTGCCTACCACACAATATCGGCTGTGGAGTCCAGTGGTGACGTCTCTACCGTAGAGAAGCAACTCAAGGTCCCGTTCGGCACATCCCTCCAGTACAATTGTGGAGAAGTCTCGACTTTGTGAGAAGCTGGTCCAACCTAGCCACCAGGTCTCTGATCATCGCTACAATCATAGAAAGACGACTTGATCCCACTCAGCAGACACCAGCGAGTGTCCTTGGGCAAGATACCTAACGATATGGATGCGCCTACCTCACAAAATACTTGTACATCTCATAGATTGTAAGTTCCCTTGGGAACAGGGACCCCCTGAATCAGACTGTATCATCCATGTGTGGAATTCTAATGTATCAACCCCTTGTAAAGCGCTGCGGAATATGTGGCACTATATAAATAAAGGGTAATAAAAACACACTTGATCTTGTGCTTTGATTGGCACACCGCTTTTAACAGTGTAATATTTTGTATGTATTAATAATATTTTGCAAGGGTTAAAGTCCAATCTATTCAGCAGAACATTAAATACAAAATATAATGATTTATTTTTCCAGA
The DNA here is from genome assembly GCA_009667805.1 of Leptobrachium leishanense. Classification (NCBI taxonomy): domain Eukaryota; kingdom Metazoa; phylum Chordata; class Amphibia; order Anura; family Megophryidae; genus Leptobrachium; species Leptobrachium leishanense. The sequence continues at coordinate 101,715,164 of CM019065.1, forward strand.
GGATTATACTTTCAAGATATACTTTTCTGTGGAGGTCTTTTAAAGGTGAAAATCCACTCAGAACCAGATGATACCTGGAATGGTTTAAGTAGGAAAAGAGGCGTCTGTGTGCAAACAGCTTTAATCTGTGGTTTCTATGTTGTTAAATAGAGGTTGTCCATTGACATGGTAACAGTGACGTGTGGCCCAGTCAAATCTTCCATAAAAAGGATTTTCTGCCACCTTCTGGAAAATGACTGTAAGTTCATGTACAACAATTTGATGTATTACCAGCATGACTCTTCTTATCCTTAAAAACACATCAAATGCAGAGCTACATCTGAAGACGAGAAAGCTGTAATAACATCAATTTAACTGCATGTTTTGCAAGAACAAAATTGGGTAGGAATCAAGTCAAATGAGAACCAGGTAAACCCACTATTTTAGCAGGGGGGAACTTAAGGGACACTCTACCCACCCTGACCAATTTATAATTTTAAAGTGGTAAGGAATAGGGGGGAGTTTCCCCCTTCTATTCCCCAGCTCCATAGATCTGGTGAAATCACTGGGTGAAGTGGAGGAGTTTCCTCATCCCTACACTTCGGGGAATCAAAGTCCCCACCCGGCGGTGAATTTAGCATTCACCATAGGATCCCCGGAGTGCAGGGAAAGCCCACCGAACACCCACCAAAAACCCACCATAAAAAAACACGCCGGAAAATGCCGACAAGCTGATGACTGGGGTAAAAAAAAACAATACAAATGAAAGTGTCAAAATTGAAACGCTGTTTGCAAAAAAATACCATTGAACAAAATTGCCTGAAATTTACATATAAGGTCCTACGAATGGTGATAAAAAGGTCTGTTACAGAAAAAAGAAAAAATGCTTTTAAAAAAAAAAGGGGAAAAAAATTTTGTCGAAAAAAATCAAAGAGACTTTTTGCTGCAAATTAAAATAATAAACGGTTTATTAGGTATTGAGAAAAACGTGAATTTTTTTGTAATCAAAATTTTTATTATGATGAAGACACATATCAGATTACAACAGATATACTAATAAAAGGTAAAAGTACAGTGGAGAATGGAAGAATAAGAAACAAAGCCAAATATCATCTAATGTAGCACGGCATTAAAATTCACATGAACTGTGCAGCATAATCTAATTCGGGTTACGTGGTGCGGATAATAAACCTAGTTTGTTCCGCAGGGGCATTTGCGTCATAAATTCAGGATAAGATGCCAGACAAAGCCTTGAGATTCATGGCCGTCGAAGAAAAAGACAGGGAGAGAAGAAAAAAAAAGAAGGGGAGGTGGGGGACATAACCACAAACTTATTTAAATATAGGCGAATGAAAGGAGGAGGAGGGGGTGGCGAGACGGGCCAAGAGCAGGTGAGGGCAAACAGCAGGCTCATCAAGTCGCGCAACGCATCTTCTCACTTCCCTCAACCATCACCAACCGCCGAGAGATCGGAGGTAGCGTTACCCGTACCTCCGGCAAGATAGTCATCCCAATAGAACCAGGGTCTACAGAAGGTCTCTATCTGACCATTCTCTTCCGCCACCAAGTGAGCTATAGCCCTCAGACGCTCCACCTCGGTCACCCACATTCATCTGGAAGGAACAGTTCCAAAAAAAAAACCTTGATTATTTTTAACATTGAAGCCTATGGGATTCGTCTGAATAAACCTGCTGAATGAAACCACTGAACAGCAGGGCACTTCATCAACTTTTCACTGCTGTTGGGTGTTCTGTTCTCTGAATAGATTAACCATTGCTTTTCTATGGGGGATTTCACTGCCCTCGAACAGGCACCGTACTTGCTGGAAGTTCGCCAAAATTGGGCGAACTGCCTGCTCTCTGAATAGCCGAATGGCCAGGAAAAGGCACCTTACGGAGAAATTCACTGTTTGGTGACATTTCGGGCCAGATTGGCTCTCTCTGAATAACCCCTTATATAATTGTAGTTAAAGTTTATAGTTTGTGCTAGTGGCTTCACAAGGGGGGGTGGGGGTGCAGCCCGCACCGGGTGACACCACCCCCTAGGGTGACAACCTAAAAAAATAATAAATTATATATAATTATATATATATATATATATTCTTTTATTTTTTTTACACAAAAATATTTTACCAGGAAGGATACATTGAGATTTCTCTCATTTTCAAGTATCTCCTGGGTAGGCAAGGCCTAGGCTGGCATTTTCTAAGGGGCGGCAAAAAAACCCACCACTAAGGCTAGGGTTAGACGAACGCATTTTTATGTTGTCTGTGAAAAAGTGCGTTCGAACGAATGGACGCATTTTTTCACAGAATACGTGATAGTGGTCATACTATGCGCATTTTCGTCCGTGATTTTGTACGGATCATCAATAAAACTCTTTTTGTGTCTGGACGTTATGTTGGCCGGACATTAGCAGCGTCTGACGTCTCCTAATCACGCACACACGCCGCTAGCAGACGCAGCGCACTCTGTACGTCAGTACCTGCGGTTTCACGTTCTCGAAAAAATGTGTTCATTTTCCACTTGCGTTGCGCAGCCGGACTTTTGTGCGACCGTACTTCGTATATTGGCCGTCATTGCCCGGCATCTGCTGCTAGTGCGGCCGTAATTAAGTGCGGCTGCACGCGCGTTCGCACTGCCTCAGTCTGACCCTAGCCTAAAGGGGATATTCACAGAGCACCGAAATGACGCAGACATTTCAGTGTTCTGTTGTTCCCCGCACTTTGGTGAATCAAATTTCACCGCGTGAATTCACTGCAGGGTCCCTGAAGTGCAAGGAATCAGCCATCGAATGCCGCTGGAAACACGTTGCCCGCTGTTTTCAGGAATGTCTGTAATTAACATATAAGTTCCTATAAATGATAATAAAAAGGTCTGTTACAGAAAAAAGAAAAAACCGCTGTCAGAAAAAAAATTTTTATTTTGTTTTTGAAAAATGCCTAAAGGATACTAAAAAAAAAATGAATAAATAAAGCGACTTTTTACTACAGAGTAAAGGAATAAACAGTTTATTAGATATTGGATAAAAACGGAATATTTTTAACATTGAAACCTATGGTGTTCGCCTGAATAAACCTGCCGAATGAAACCACCGAACAACAGGACATTTCTCTGCTGTTCGGTGTCTCCGAACAGATTAACCATTTCTTCTCTATGGGGACTTTCACCGCCTTCGAACAGGCACCGTACCTGCTGGCAGTTCACCAAAATTTGTGTGTGAGCATATCACAGAGCTCCACAGCAATAAACCTCACAGTAATGTGCGCCGTGTATAAGCATTCAGTGTTATATGGGAGTCTGATTTATGAGCAAGAGTAGTTAATAAAATAAACCGTAAAACCTGTGGGGGGGTGACACCTTGAGTTACCGCACCGGGTGACACCGACCCTAGTGATGCCACTGGTTTGTCATTTTTACGTCTTGTCTGCAAAAGATCTGGCAGTTTCTGTGTAAGGCTGGGGTCAGACCAGCGCACTTTTAACGTGCGTTCTGGCGCACATAATTACGGCCGCACTAGCAGCAGATGACGGGCAATGACGGCCAATATACGAAGTACGGTCACACGAAAGTCCGGCCGTGCAACGCAAGTGGAAAACGAACGCATTTTTTCGAGAATGCCGAACCGCTAGTACGGACGTACAGAATGCGCAGCTGCGGCATAGCGGCGTGTTTGCGTGATTAGGAGATGTCAGACGCTGCTCATGTCCGGCCAACATAACGTCCAGACACCCAAAGTTTCCTGGTTTGGATCCGTGAAAAATCATGCACGAAAATGCGCATCGTATGACCGTTTTCGCGAATTCCGTGAAAAAATCCGTCAATTCGTTCGGACGCACTTTTTTACGTTCGCGTGTAAAAATGCTTTCGTTTGACCCTAGCCTAAATCCCAGACATTAAATGACAGATAGCATCACACTCTTTTCACTAAGTTTGTGAATGAGCGTTTGAAAATCGTGACATAATGTCAAGGTGTTCGTCACCTTACTGACAGAGAGTGCTTCCAGGGGTAACTTAATTAAACTCATTATAACATGCTGGCGTGTGATGAATATCAGCTCGCATAAATGATTTATTTAAACACTTAGGAAGACAGCATCACTTACAATCGTTTGTAATAGCGCATTATCAGTATAATGTGTTGATCATTATATACAGTATTTACACTATAGAGTCTCCAAGACATTTAGCTTCTGGAAGGAGTAACATTTTCTTTCGTTAATCTATAAACTATACTGTATTGCCTTGGACTTGTCGGATCCAAAAGATGTTTCTGCAACAGCAGTTTTCAAAATATCTTTTGTAGACATGCAAAGCAGAAACGAACTTGTGCTTATTGTAGCGCTGCACAAATGAATCCTTGTCAGCACGGTTCTGAAAAACCTTGTTATTGTGCTTCAAGACAGTAACGCTGGTTGATGTAAGGTTAGCCAGAAAGCCAATTATTTCTTCCAGGTCTTCTTTACCATGTTTTCCATGCCAATCAATGTTATAGTAACAGCCTATCATGATGTAACTAAAACTAGATCTTAATTATGTGTTTCTGTGTGTATATAACACACACATTGCATGTACCGTGAACAAATTCCTCCCCAAGGCAATGGCAAACTTGACAGCCAATTATTATTACCATTATATTTGTACGTATGTATATTTATAGGCACACTCTATGATTAATAAAGAAGGGGTTAAATCACCTCTCCTGACCTTCTCCACAGCCTCTACCCTGTTTCAACCCATGACTGTAGTTTAACACTAACGTTTTCCAGCGTCAGGCTCCCTCAGTGTTGTTGCGGAACTCGCAGCCGGCTTTCGGTACTCTGACAGGAGTAGGATGCTCACTCCAATGTCCAGTCAATCCAATGACTGAGTGAAGAGCTTTAAATTGTCAACTTAGATCTCCAAGCGTTTAGCAGCACAAGATGATTGCCAGCTTTCTGAGTGGGTGAAATCACACCATTTGGCTGAATTATGTGAACCACCCATGGGCATTTCAATTCATTAAATGGTCAGTCCCTTTAAATCCCTTTAAATGTAACTTTGTCAAAATTAAAAACAGTACAGTGCAAGTGCTGCTGACCCAAGTGGTTTTCTGATGGGTTTAATATGGTGACCAAAACATTTAATTTAAAATACTACAACCCACCCACTCCCAATTGTATTTATCTACTCTTTAATGTTCTTAAATTCTTGTATCTGTTGACCAATATGTTCTTTGTGCTACTGACGCAAGTCCTGCTTCAGTAAGGACATCATGGTATTAGTTGCTTTTCACATCTTGTGCTGGTCAAAACAATGGTGCCCGTATAAATGGAGCACAACGTTTACCCCTACCCTACTTTCCCCCTTACCAATTTGAATAGAGATCACGACCCCTCTCCATTTTCATTCTTGTTTGCACTGTTTTGATTGTTTGTTTTGTTGGTTAATAGTTTAATTTCCTTCATAATGTATAATGGGCTAAAGCATTGTTGCCCTCTACTTGCTGTCTGCTATTTTTGTCATTCTCACACAGCTACCTGACTGCCAAGACCATTCCCGGTGCAACCTAATACACCCATGTGATCAGAATTTTATTATGCATTTATGCTTCTGAATTACAGCAATAAAAAAAATAGTTTAAACTAAAATGAAGAAGAAAATGGGAAAAAATTTGAAATAAGTATGATGTCCTTATCTACAGTACATGTGTGAATTAAAAATAGGGGAAGAATGACATTTTGTGTCACCGCAACGCTCCGTGGAACACTTCGTGGAACACGGAAGGCATCAATGTGTATGCGCAAGATGGCGGCGCCGGTGGGAGACGCGCTTTAAGGACTAATTAAGTACATGTGGGGACATTTATTTCAAATTGTGCTGACTATAAAGGGATGTATGAGGGTATTACCCCATATGCCAGCTGATGAAGCCGCTCACTGCGGCGAAACGCGTTCTGGACATCTGTTCAGCCATTTTAATTTATTTTATTATGTTTTAATAAACTTTTAAGAATGAGTCCCTGCTTCTATGGTGATTTTTCTGGATTTGGCCGATTGAACAAATCCATAGACATTCCACTTCGAGTTTGGAAAGCTCCACCAAGAGTGAGTTCTAAATTGTCTTAAAATCGCATGACATTGTATCATTTGAATCTACAAAAGGAGATCTTTTTTCATCTTTCTCTTATATTCATTGCTCTGGCGAGTCATAATTCCAGCAAGGTGTGGGTTACCTTGGAAGAGTCCTCGAATCTACCCAGATGCGCTGATCCACTCAGAGCCAGTGATAGGGCTCTATATTTGGGATTGGAACATACATATGTTATATTGCATCTACAAATTAATTGTGATTTACTGCACCATCATATGTTTCTTGCTTTTCTATATATATATCCATGTGGATTGTGTGATGCTTGAGAGCCATCTGAACCCTGAATTTGCGCTGACCAGATACGTATACATCAATTTCAAGATTTTAACTCTTTTTTGTTCAGAGCAAGACACAACCCCCTGTGGTAGGTGCCTGTAGGCACATGCCTACTATTTCTAATTATAAATCCAGCCCTGTATAGGTACACTGATTTATTGGTTTTCCATTTGTGGGTAAATCCCTCAGATTGTTATAGAACATGTAAGAGAAGAAAATAACAAGTAACACAGGATATATATCTGTAAAGACCACAACAAATCCGTAGTGTAATACATTTTACAGATGAAAATCCATATATGCCCCTTAGGACCTCTCTCGGACGGAGAGCATAATAATAGGCACATCAAATGTTACGAGCACTGGATAGCAACCTCCGAGAGCTCCCACCTCAGTGCCACTCATCTTCTCAAGAACCACCAGGAAGATTTCCTCAGAATAAATAAAGCTGTATTTAATGGAAAGAAATAAAACAATAATAATTATAAAAACAATAATAATTAAATATTAAATTAAACAATATTAAACTGCTTTGGTCTTGTGTCACACATTCAGGGACAGCGAGGTCAAGGGAAACATGTAACTTTTGACTAGTATATGAGTCGAGTAAAACGAGAAGAGAGCTTTTTGATGACTATTAACCCTTGATAGCTGGAACCGTGTCAACAAGTAGAGCCAGGATACACATGACTTCTAGAAGATTCATTGAGGATGTTGGGTCTATGTGCTCATGTAAGCTGCTTTGGCAGCAGGGCCCTCTCTGCCTCATTTTAGTATTACCGTGTATTACCCTAACGTATTGCAACCTCTGTACTGCAATGCAGACTATGTTGGCGCAATACAAATAAATGGATAATAATAAACAGATATTGCCATAATATACTATAAGAACCAATAGCCCTATCCACATCATAGCTTATACATTTTTTATTTCTACCCCCTCACCATTAATCTAGCCTCAATGCTAAGCTCAGACCTCCCAAGCTATTCTGGGGTTGTCAGGATAGTTGTGATTTTTGGATCATTTTCTGTGTTTTTACCCTGGAATCGATATTTTGTGAGGGAAAAAAATACATTATCCGTACAAACCACTTTGCGGAAGTGACCACCTCCACAACTTTATTGACAGGATACATACCCAAACTCTGGAAGACTGCAAGGGTGGTACCTATCCATAAAAGTGGAGACAATACTTTGGTATAAAACTACTGCCCAATATCACTGCTCCCTGTAATGTCAAAAATTCGGGAAAAATGTGTCTACACACAATTACGTGATTATTATCAGTATCGGAACTATTTAACCCCAGATCAATCCGGCTTTCGTCCAAAACATTCAACTATAACCGCCCTTTTAAAAGTTTGTAATGATATCCAAGCTGGGATGGAACAAGGAAACCTAACTAGAGCCATCTTCCTTGATTTGCCAAGCCCTTTGACACAGTAGACCATGGCATCTTATTACAAAAACTTAAAAACTCCGGTATTGGTGATCACACGCTAACCTGGTTCCAATCATATGTGTCTGATCGGTTGCAATATGTGTCCATTTCTGACAGCGCTTCCCTTCCCCTCCCAGTCACTTGCGGTGTAGCCCAAGGCTCAATACTAGGCCCCCTGCTATTCACAATATTCATAAATGATCTGCCCAATGTCTGCAAAGCCTCAACTGTAAACATGTACGCAGACGACACTGTAATCTATACCAGCAAACCAAATCTCCCGCATCTGGAGGCAGTGCTGCAAGACCAATTCACAGGGGTAGAAAAGTGGATCAAAGATAACAAACTTTTTCTAAATACTGACAAACACGTAACAATGCTTTTTGGAACCGCACCTAAACTACACAAAATTGCAAACACCCCATCTATGTGTGGGGACAAGATCAAATGGCACGCTGACCACAGTCACTTCTCTCAAATATCTAGGTATGTGGTTAGACCCAAATCTATCTTTTAGCCCCCACATCGAAAAACTTTCATCTAAACTCTACCCCAAACTAGGTGCCCTGTACAGAAACAAAACCTGCCTGAGCCCAACGGTAAGAAATCAGATTGTACAACAAATGCTTATGCCAGCTATTGAATACGGAGATGTAGTGTATGCAGCCGCCCCGCAAACACACCTCCAGAAACTTACTACATTGTATAACTCATTCTGCCGCTTTGTGCTTCAATGTAACTACATGACCCACCATTGTGACATGTTAAAAGAGCTAAACTGGCCATCGCTGGAATCTAGACGCACCCTTCACCTTTCCAACCTATGTTTAAGAGATTTTCTGGGAAGCTACCACCCTACCTGAATAGGCTGATTGCCTCAGCAGTTCCCTCATCCTATAACCTCAGATCCAGGACCAGCACCTTACTTGCAATACCGCAATACAAAAAGACAGTGGCTCGATCCTCATTTTCCTACAGAGCACCACAATTATGGAATAACCTCCCAGACGCCATCAAATCTTCCCCCAGTCTAAAGTTCCTTAAGAGCTCTCTATTAACATACCTCAGTACGGAATGCACCTGTAAACATGTAACATAATGACTTTATTTCTTACATATTTATTTTTCTGTTAATCTGTATATTTGCTTTTGTGTTAATATCTTGCATTTTACTATTTTGTATTTCTGTAACCACTCAATGTTCTTGAACCCAGAACATACTTGAAAACGAGAGAAATCTCAATGTATCCTTCGTGGTAAAATCCTTTATAAATAAATAAAATAAATAAATAAATAAATATTGTTATAGTGGCGTCGTCACTGCATGATAATTGGGTTGGGTTACATTGCTCCCGTACAGGCCTCACTCTCTGACACCCCTCTAGGCACATCAAGCAAGTGGTCCACGTCTGGATGACCCTGTATACTTATAGTGAGAGAGGGGGGGGGTGTGAGGATCCTGAGAACGAGCAACAGCACTAGTGGCCTGCTCTACGGTGGGGGCCCGCTCAGGTCTAATTGGACAGAGGCCGCAGCAGCATCTACCCAATTATTTAAGGGAAAATATAGGAAACTCTTTTATATAGAGTGTCCCTTTAAATTAATTCTGTAGTAATTGTTATACTGTTGGTTCTATGTAAATGATGATAATAATATTAACAATAATAATCATTAAAATAATACTGAAATGAAAAAAAAATCCAAAAACCCCAGTGTTTTGTTAAACATTAACAATGAGTAGAAAAAAAAAAGATGTCCAGTACAAGACTATACCCTCCTGACGAGGCCTAACAAGGCCGAAACGATCGTCAGGGGTTGCTGCACCTCTCGTGCAGGGATGACGTCCTTGGCAGTCAGTACTGGCCACCCTCATTGGGTGAGAGCAGGCTGATTTGCATATGGAGCATTCATCCCTGTAATGGCACATACAAGCTAAAACCTTGTGAGACCTGAGCGGGCCCCACCGTAGAGCAGGCCATTAGTGCTGTTGGTCGTTCTCAGGATCCTCACACCCCCCTTCTCTCAGTAAATAAATAAATATTGTTATAGTGGCGTTGTCACAGCATGATAATTGGGTTGGGTTACATTGCTCCCGTACAGGCCTCACTCTCTCTTGTACTGGACATCTTTTTTTTTCTAGTCATTGTTAATGTTTAGCAAAACACTGGGGTTTTTGGATTTTTTTTTCATTTCAGTATTATTTTAATGATTATTATTGTTAATATTATTATCATCATTTACATAGAACCAACAGTATAACAATTACTACAGAATTAATTTAAAGGGACACTCTATATAAAAGAGTTTCCTATATTTGCCCTTAAATAATTGGGTAGATGCTGCTACGGCCTCTGTCCAATTATTTTTACATTTTTCATTTCCTTTTGAGTAAATTTACTCACCTTTTTGTCCGTCGCCGTGCACCGCTCCTCCTTTTCAAATCCAGTACTTTCAAAGCTTTTCTGAATAGTTTGCCCTCCCAAACAACTTGCGTAGTGTTGGAATCGCATATTGTGCACCATTATGGGACGTGCACACTTTACTCGTAAGTTCATTTCTGCATGCTGACATCATTTGTGTCCGATCTGGTGACCGGCAACTCGGAAATTCAAAATCCAGACTGCTGGTGAAGTTGGTCACAGTGGAGGAAACTCCCCCATTTCACCCCAAAATTACACCAGATCGGGGGAGCAGGGTTGAGGGGAAGAAGGGCACTCCTCACATCCTGACCATTTAAAAAATCTAATGTGGTCAGGATGAGTATAGTGTACCCTTTAAAATACCTTTAGGCTAGGGTCAGACTGAGGCAGTGCGAACGCGCGTGCAGGCGCACTTAATCACGGCCGTAGTAGCAGCAGATGACGGGCAATGATGGCCAATATACGAAGTACGGTCGCACAAAAGTCCGGCTGCGCAACGCAAGTGGAAAACGAACGCATTTTGTCGAGAACGTAAAACCTCTAGTACGGTCGTACAGAGTGCACTGCGTCCGCTAGAGGCGTGTGTGCGTGATTAGGAGATGTCAGACACTGCTAATGTCCGGCCAACATAACGTCCAGATGCACAAAGTGTTTTATTGATGATCCGTACAAAATCACGGATGCAAATGCGCATCGTATGACCGCTATCGCGTACTCCGTGAAAAAATGCGTCCATTCGTTCGAACGCACTTTTTCACAGACAACGCGAAAATGCGTTCGTCTGACCCTAGCCTTAGTCCATACAGTATTTTGTTATGGTTTGATGGTCTTAAAATCTTGTGAATTATGTATGTTGACCATATCCACCTACATGAATAACGAGGGCTGAAAGAAATAATATACAAAAAGAAAAGAAGAATGTGGACCATATATATGAAGAAAAAATGTATAGTTTTCTGCTTTTCTCAAAGTTGTGTTTGATTTCAATATTTGAAATATATGTTAATAATAATACTTTATTTTATATAGTGCCAAAAGATGGTCTGAAAAAACTTGTCTTTTGGAACATTGATTCATACATGGAGAAACTTGCAGGAAAAGCAAATGTTGTCAGAAAGACTCGTGACTGAAGCACTGATGCATAGGCAGTGTAATTTCAGGTCAAAGAGACTTGAATCAGAATTTTTTCCATCTCAGTTGCTTTGGTTTACAATTGCCAGGGTAAAAGTGTTCGTAATCCGTGGCTTTGAAAATAAATCCCATGACATTTGCTGAGGTGCTGCTATTAAGAGGTAGGAGGTATTTTCATGATCCAGACATACCAATTTAATTTAATTTTCTATTGTATCCTTAAAAATTCTTCTTCAATTGAAAAAGCTGCCACACCAAGTAAAATAAGCCAGCCCATTCAACAAACGTTTTTGTAATAATGAAAAAATTATATCCGTCTACTAATTGTCTTGCAGTGACCAATTATAATGTTGTATTTGTCACCTAAATGCTATATTTTGACGTTTACTTACAGGAAGCAGTGACAGAAGCCAATGCTGGGATTACTGGAAATCTAACAAACCAAGACAAATGGATGGATTGAGCAGTGGGACTCTGGCATGTATGTGTCAAGTTAATTGTATCTACTTTATGAACAAAATGCTCCCTTAGGGATTTTCAAAACACGCACAAAAAGTCAGAGCACTCCACTTTAACACTTTCCCGCCACAGGGTGTACTATAACATCCCTGCGGCAGGTGGGCCTTGAAGCCACAAGGCATCCCCCTGCAGTCAATGTGTTACATTCCCCCAGCCAGGTCCACTGGTGCTGAGTGCTCTTCTCAGCCCTTTTGGTTTTTAGGGTTAATCTGTTTAGCTCTCCACCCCTGGAGTCTCATCGTCTGACCAGACCTGTGGTCAGGTGACTTGCACTACCCTATTTAATGGCTATCAGTGCACTTGTTCCCTGATCCAGTATAGTTCTTCCTGGCTGAGTTCCTGATTACTGCATATTGGTTTTCATGTTCATGTTTTCTTATTATGGTATGAGACCTAATTGCTAGGTATCTAGTTGTTTGTGCTGATCGCAGCATAACTTCAAGTTCTATGTGAGTCCTGCCCTGCATGTTGCTGACTATATTTCTGTCAAGTCTGTTTTTCTGGTTTATGTTGTGTGTATCTAGTGCAAGCAGCTCATTGTTCCGCTGTTGCTAGATATTCCTTCTTGTCAAGTCTGGTTGAACCCTGTTGTTTCCTTGTGTATATTTTCCCACCCTGTACTCTGTATAGTCAGAAGACCATACAAGGACCTTACCCCAGTGCAGGGCATTCCTCTTGTGTACATACTGTCTTGTCTGGTTCTGTTGTATCCTGTGTTCAGGGTTCTGCAATAGGCAGAAGGACACATACCTGCCTAAAGGGCTTAAAACACACACCATTAAGGACCCCCCTTTGGCTCCTGAGGGGGGCCACCGTAATACAATGACATGCAACGCGCGTCAGCGGCTAGGCGGACCAGAGGGGCATGCCAAGGCGGCTGGCGTTAACTCCCAACTTTTAAAGATTTTAAAAGACCTTACATAGGAATATACAATGGGGATATAGTTATACAGCATGATAACACATTGCATATGTCTGACACAATGTAACTGTAATCAATCAGGACAGGGTCTTTCCTTCCTTCATAATAAAATGACTGCTGCTTCTATCAGATTAACCCACTTATTGTGACATACGTCCTCCTGGAGCTCTCTGCAGTTCAAGGTTTAAAGAGGTCCTGCAATGAGGCACTTGTGACAGAGGGATGCAAAACCAAAAGAAGGCAGTCCTCAAAATGCAAATTACAAAACCAGGTCGGCTGCATTCAACCTGCACATACATTTTTTTAATAAGGGTTCTTTTGAGACTGTAAAATATATTAAAGTGGAGTGGTCTGAATTTTCTATGACATGTTCTTAGAAGCACTCGAGAAAAATGCTTGTTTAGCTTTTCTGTGGTGGTGCACATGATCGAGAACACAGCCTGTAAAAAGGGCTGCTATCATGGGCGTCCGCAGAAATTTTTCCAGGGGGGGGGGATTTTAATGGCCTCCATTATCTGCCCTTTTGACAATGTCATGAAGGAGACAGTTATAAAATAAATCGTAGTAATGCAGAGGCTGCAAAACATGATGCAAGTCTAATAGAAGAATAAAGGTGTAAGTGTCTGATCTGAGTGTTGCATTTTCTAGTCTGTTAACACCATTCAATGCACCACACTAGTCACACACCCAGGATCAAGGCACTAAAGTAAGTGTTTTTTTAATGCCAGCTCTGTATACACAAACCATGACCCCCCCCCCCTCTACAGATACTGGCACACACACCAGGCCCCCCACTCCAAATATATGAGAGAAATGGGAGCATTTCTCTCACTATATCGATTCACACTGGGATTTTGCACCTCGGCATGATTTTTGGATAACTAGAGCGGTGAGCTGAACTATTTTGGATGACTATACACACACACACACACACACACACACCTACCTCTTCCCTGCATACACACCTACATATCTCCTCTCCTCAACCCTCTCCTCTTAGATTGTAAGCTCTGGAGCAGGGTCCCCTCTCTTAGATTGTAAGCTCTGCAGCAGGGTCCTAAAAGGAGATGGGACCCTGCTCCAGAGTTTATAATCTAGATTGTAAACTCTGGGGCAGGGCCCTTTCTCCTCTTAGATTGTAAGCTCTTGAGCAGGGCGCCCTCTCCTCTTAGATTGCAAAATCTGGAGCAGGGTCCTCATCCCCACTGCCCAGGCAAGACCCTGCTTAGAGTGCCTGCATACTGCTAATATTGCCCTGGCCTGTACCTCATGCAAGCTCTGTGATCTTAACACAGGCCCCCGCCAGATTACTACTAATCATTTTGTGTCCCTCTTCCCCAGACAGATAAACTAGACCTCAGATCAGGGGAATAAGCATCAAGCTTAATAAAAATATATTTATTTGACAATCATTACCTTTTTTCTTATTTCCAGCATCCCAGCCTGTGGCCCATAGGAGCAGCTGCACCTGCATCTCAGCCCTGCCTCTCCCAGCCTACAAAGTGAGTGGGAGCACGTGGTGGATTGGAGGTGGAGTGGGTGTCATGCCAGCTCTAGGAGCCTGAGTGTATACACGAGGCTTGTTGCTGCTCCTTACCTGCAGTCCTCTCAGGGGTTAATTCCTGTGTCCATTCCTGAGTGTTTTGCATATAACCTGATTCCGCCCTCCTAGCCTCGCTCTTCCATTTTGTGTTTTTCCCTTCCTGTTGTCAGAGTTCCTGAGAGCCCCCTCTTATTGTTTCATGTCCCATGATTTACCTGCTCTCCGTGTATACCAGTTATTCGTTCCTTGCTGTGTCTGCATTACCTGGTTCCTGCTTGCTGGACAATCCACTGCATGGCCCACTATCCAGTGGGTCCAGAGACTCTCAAGTGGCTTCCAGCCCTCAAGCTCTCTCCTAGAAGTAGAACTTCTATCAAGGTACTGTTACCAAAGGCTCCTGCTTCTCCTCAAGAGGATCTAGAGAGAGACTATGTGGCCCACCATCCACTTGCCTGTGTTTCCTGCGTTACAATCTGTTCTGTGCTAGACTGTTTGCTGGGAACCATTCTACAATACAAGCTTTATTGTGCATGTACTGCCTCCAGTATCTGCCTGCTCACCCCCAGCGCTTGGGATTATATATCACCACACAGAGGCTGTGCCATGGCTCCTTCATGGTGCGAGTCTGACAGTGGGAATGTGACTCTCGTGCAGCCTAGTGGAGAGCCAAGGAACTGCAGCATTGCAGTGAATAAATTACCATAATTTAAGCCTGTTGATCCATGGGGCAAGTGCCCCCCCTTGCCCCATGCTGTGGATGCCCATGGCTGCTATATTGGTGAATCTGGCCCTTAAACTGAATCTCAGGATGAACCTGCACAGACACTCCATCAAGAACCATCGAGATTAAAGTCCTCAAAGGAAATTTTAAAGACTCATGAATATAGGAAATTAAAAAAAAAAAGATCACATATTTCAAAACTATAAAGGAGGACTCATTGTAGACTACCATAACGTAGCATCCAGCATTATACCTGGTTTATGTGGGGTTTTTTGTGTTTATTTTGAACATGTCTCATTGACTTCTTCCTCTTTGGTTACAATCATTAGATGCAAATCATGATGCTTATCTCTGTTGTTTTCGTTTCCTATGCAATACATCTTCAGGCAGGGTTGGCCTGACCATGGAGCGGTTTGGAGCAACCACTCCGAGTGGCAAATTCTGGGGGGTGGCAAATTTTGCCGCTGAGCCCCTGCACTATTGTTTTATCAGGGAGTGTCTCTTGGAGGCCGGCGCAGTGAACGATCCGGCTGTCCCACACCGGACTCGAGCGCCGGCGATCTCTGATGACCTGTCAGCTGACCGCTGGTGCTCACTGACTGCGTCAGAGTTTCTGACAAAGTCAGTTAGCGCCGGCGGTTAGCTGACAGGTCAGAGATCGCCAGCGCTCGAGTCCAGCAGCAGCGTGGAACGTGCTCTGCATTACTGTGACTTTTACTGCAGTGGATTCTGTAATACGCTCATACACACTGCAAATTACTGTGAATTTTATTGCTGTGGAGATCTGTGATATTTTCATACATGTCACGTGGATTTTTTTGGGGGGGAGGGCAGCATTTCATCCAACGCTCCAGGCAGCACAGTGGCTTGGGCCGGCCCTGTCTTCAGGTATTCTATACAATAATGTAGCCGCAGTTTCAGATGTAAGCATGCAAAAACATATGTGTATTGTTACTGTGTACACATATGCTTTTGGCACCTGTGAGAATCTGTAAAAATGTTATACTTGTGTAGCGCTGTGTTTAAAAAGACTGTTCTGCTGCATTTATTTGAAATGGCCACCAGAGGGAGACAGAGACCATGGTGGGCATGCTGGACAAACACAGAAGATATTGGGACTACGTTTCCCGGCGTGCTTTGCAACAGACACAGGAAGTGGGTGGGACACAGACGCTGTACATCCTGAGCCTCGTGGAGAGCGCGGGAGAGCGCGCCAGGGAGTGCATGAGAGAGGACACAGTGCTGCAGAGCGGAACCATGACTAGGCCGGAGCGCAAGTGTGGCCTATCAGGATTCTAGTGGAGTTATCCTGCCTTGCCAGAAGGAGCCTTACTTATCTACAGACATCACCCAAGCTGCTATCCAGACAAGCTGAGGACCCCGAGTAAGGAGTACCGCAAGTCCATTGGATGGGAGAGCAGGCGGTAGCTGGACAAGTCCGGGCCGGAGCACAGAAAGCCTGACCACCTATCCAGCAGCCGGTATCCCAGCGAGGCAAGAAGCGGAGAGACGTCCTGGGTCGAGCGGAGCACCAAGGATCGAGCGGATGGGTGAGAGGCCTCCAAGGCCGGTTTTACAAAGCTCAAGAAGCACGCTGTTGTTTATTTCTGAAACCCACAGGGCCCCAACTTGACTAGTCGAAGACATCGTGTAAAAGATTCACTGGCCAGTTGAATAGTACCCGGGTACCATAACACACACATACACTCACAGTTCGGGACTTAACCTGTTCGGGACTCACTCCCTAGTATTCGAAAAGGGGGCAAAGATTCGCATCTTATTTTGTTTTCCGCTGCGCGTTTCTCGAATTACGAAACATTGTATTCTCTTTCCGCTTCACGTTTCTCGTAATTACGAAGCATTGTATTTTTCTGTTCGGTCGCGCATTTTTCAGAAATACGAAGTCTCGCATTTCTTTTTCCGCTGCGCGTTTACCGCGATACGAAATACTGTAAATATATCTACGAACACCGCGTCTTATTATATGCCTTTTACTTTAGTAAACTATATAATTTAAAAAATCCACAACGGTGCTGGAGTATATTTATTCCCTAGTGCGGGGAGACTGACCCGTGGTTCATTTTCAGCGGCTCCTCCGGGAGTGAGCGCTACACTTGCATAAGTCATACTATCTACAGTATAGCTAGAATTATACAGAGTTTTTCTGACTCCCTACCAAATTCTTAAACAATGTAAAAATCAGTTCTGGATGGGTTTGTAGTCCTGGTTATCATAAAAAAGACATCCAGCTCTTTGCAAACTATTACTCATATATTGTTTCCCAACAAAACATGAGCAAGTGGTTATCTGGTATTTGGAAACATGAAAAGCCAGAGGCTCAGTACATAGTTATGCAGCTTTGAAGGTTCTTTGTAACCACCAGTTACAACACCGATTGCAGCACCATTTCAAACAAGTGTAAAGGGAAACATTTTCTACCTCGTTTTGCAACTGTATGTGGGTCTCTGGAATATTGTCAAAAACACCAAAGAGTGGATTTCCAAGTGTGCAAAGTACTTTGTCTGTCTTGTCATATTTTGAAGAGAAGCTGAGGGGGAGCTAATACATTTGTCAATCATTATGCATTGAATTTAAAGTTTTTATTCTGCATTCTGCCCACATTTCATATTTTTGAACTGTTTTTTATATTTATTATTATTATTATCATCATAATTTATATAGCACCAACAGTTTCCACAGTGCTGTACAATAACCAATGGGAACAAGGCACAATTAAAGAAACACAGGAACGGAAGCAAGAGGTGCAGAGGACCTTGCTCATATGAGCTTACAGTCTAAAGGGATTGGGGTGGAGGAAGACAAGATGAGTTTTATTGGTCGTCAGGATCACCGGTGCCAGTGGTTCAGGAATGGTGGGGGCCATGGAAATGGCATTTATCATGATGTGCGGGTAGGTGAAGAGAGGGATAGGTTTGCATCAGTGATGTGGTACGCTAATCTGAAGAGATGGGCTTTGAGGCAATTCTTGAAGGCCCGAAGATTAGGAGAGAGTCTGATAGGGCGAGGTAAGTCATTCCACTGGACCGGAGCTGCTCTTGGCCACGAGAGTTGTTGGCAGTGCGGCTGTAGACAAAGGACAGGTGGAGGTCACCCTCTGACCGGAGTGATCTAGATCGGACGTGCTTGTGGAGTAACGGAGATATGTAAGGAGGGGTCAAATTATTGAGTGATCTGAATGTGAGCATCGGTATTTTAAACTCTATCCTGAAACGGACTGGAAGCCAATGGAGGGACCGGCAGAGGGAGGAGGTTTGCAAGGAGCGTCAGGTGAAAAAATAAGCCTGGCAGCTGCATTCATTAGAGATTGCAAATAATAATAAAATATGAATGTTGGGAAGGCTGAAAAGGAGCGAGCTACAGTAATCAATATAATATGTATATGATTTCAAGAAAACCCCAACTGAGGCAGCGTTGTATTGAGAGGGTACATAGAGAATGCAGACAATAACTAATGGGCTAAGACACAGTGAGTGCATACAGAAGATCAAAGCACTATTGTCAGTTACCTGTCACGTCTCACGCTGTTTCCGCTAGTCAACGCCCGGCAGCATGTTCCTCGCTGCCCGGGCGCCAACTGATAAGATTACTCCTCGTGGTCACGGGTCAGACTCGCCGGCGGGGTGCGGCATGATGACCAGGGCTGTAGGAAGGGGGCGAGGCGAGTGAGGCACGTGCTGTGAAGGGGCGCAGCCATGGGGCGCAGCCATGGCTCGAAGGGGAGCAGCCATGGCTCGAGTCCTGCGTGAATGATTGCCGGTGGCCGCGTGCTTCCTGCTAGAACGGCCGCTGACAGGAAGTGCAGCCGCTCGCCTGGGATCTAACAGCCAGCCGCGATCTCATGAGATCGCGGCAGGCTGTTTCATCGATCCCAGGCGAGCAGCTGCACTTCCTGTCAGTGGTTGTTCTAGCAGGAAGCACGCGGCCGCCGGCAATGTGCGGCGGCAATGAGAGGTGAGCTTGGGCATTATCCATGAGACCTGGGGGCACTATCCATGAGACCTGGGGGCACTATCCATGAGACCTGGGGGCATTATCCATGAGACCTGGGGGCACTATCCATGAGACCTGGGGGCATTATCCATGAGACCTGGGGGCACTATCCATGAGAGCTGGGGGCACTATCCACGAGACCTGGGGGCACTATCCACGAGACCTGGGGGCACTATCCATGAGACCTGGGGGCACTATCCATGAGACCTGGGGGCAACTATCCATGAGACCTGGGGGCACTATCCATGCGACCTGGGGGCATTATCCATGAGACCTGAGGGCACTATCCATGAGACCTGGGGGCACTATCCATGAGACCTGGGGGCACTATCCATGAGACCTGGGGGCACTATCCATGAGAGCTGGGGGCACTATCCACGAGACCTGGGGGCACTATCCATGAGACCTGGGGGCACTATCCATGAGAGCTGGGGGCATTTTCAATGAGACCTGGGGGCAATTTCCATGATGAGACCTGGGGCAGGGACGTGCAGTCAGGGGTAGCAGGGGAGACAGAGCCTCCCCTGCCATTCCAGTAAATTAAAGTGCTCATTGTGCTGTAATGACATGTGTGTATATTTAAACTGTAAATAAAATGTTATTTATTGAAAAAGGTTCTCATACTCACATGCTCCACGCTCCCTAGCTGTGCTTCTCTGTCTGCTTCCCCCCCTGCACTTTCAGTTTGCCGGCTGCTGTGTGTGTGTGATTTACTACACAGACAGCAGGGGCAGCACTGAGCCAGCCTAGCCTACGCAATTTGCGCAGGTGAATGCTACACTAATTGTGTAGCTTAAGCTGACTTCCTGGTTCTATGCTTTTCAGTGCCTCCAGAGGCACTGAGAGCAATTGAAAGCTTGAGCCAATGGGAAAGCTCAATTGGTCTCAAGCACTTCTTTTTTTAAAAAAAAAACAACACCCCCCATGGGAGGCAGAGCACCCCATGGATTGATTGACGCAGGACAGTAATGTGACTGTCCTCGTCATTCGTGAGGGGGGCAGGCAGAGCTCAGCAATCAGCATGTGTGTAATAGCGCCCTCTATTAGTCAGTATTGTAAGTGCATGCTCTTATAACTGTAAAAAAAATGCGAACTTTACTTTATAAATAGTGAAACTCTATTCTCCTATATAATGATAATCAAATGCATAAATTGTGATTGCGTAACCCTGTGTATATCTCTCTGATACTACCCAGTGCCTCACCAGCCATTGATCTCACCGCACGTCACTGACCTGGGGGCATATCCATGATGAGACCTGGGGGCATATCCATGAGACCTGGGGGGGCATTATCCATGAGACCTGGGGGGGCATTATCCATGAGACCTGGGGGCAATATCCATGAGACCTGGGGGCATATCCATGATGAGGCCTGGGGGCATTATCCATGAGACCTGGGGGTATTATCCATGAGACCTGGGGGCAATATCCATGATGAGACCTGGGGGCAATATCCATGATGAGACCTGGGGGCATATCCATGAGAGCTGGGGCAATATCCATGAGAGCTGGGGGGCATAATCATGAGCTGGGCCATATCCATGTGAACTGGGGCAATATATACCCATATGAGCTGGGGTCAATAATATCCATATGAGCTGGGGTCAATAATATCCATGTGAACTGGGGGCAATTATATCCATGTGAACTGGGGAAAATAGTCTGGGGGCTCAGTGCTGTGTATATTATTCTGGGGGGTGTATATTATGCTAAATGTTCTTTTGCTATACGTGCATGTATTCTGTGTGTACTGTATTTGAACATGTACTGTGTGTGCACTATATATGTAGGGCCCCATCACCTCCTTAACGCTAGCACTCACACATGTGAGTGTTGGTGCTAGGTTAAATGAGGTTACTGCATGCTGCCCATATCACATCCTAGCACAGGACCCTCATATTACAATCCGAACGGTAACAGGTTAAAAAAATCCAGGAGATTGTGCTTTTCAGCGCGAGGTTACTGTACTTTGCGCTCCCTATACTTAACATGGGGAGCGCAAAGTCCTAACGCTAATTACCATCCCGCCATAGCTACAAAAGTTACCCACAGCTAGACGCTGGTGCTAAGTGATGCCGCTTCTGCAGAATCAGTCAGCACCAGCTGGAACCCCCCAAAAATCACTTACTTGCCTCTCATCCCACAGCGCAAAGGGTGGTCCGATCCACTGCTTCTGGTCGCGGGGAGCATCCAGGAGCTTCGCACTGCACCACTGGTCGGGGACTCTGATCTTTAAAATTATGTGGGGGGGGGCAATTTTCTGTTTTTGCCTCGGGTGCAAAAGGAGCTAGCTACGGCTCTGGTGATGACACGGTGCCCGCCAGGTTTAAAACCAGGTGTCTGAGTGAGGTCCATACGTTTCCCTGTTGTGGTTTGCCAATCCTTTCAGTGCGTGTCCATAGTGCGTGTCCATGTTTGATCTATCCTACCTGTGTATGATCATTGCTAATCCTGACTACCCTCCCGATGATTAACCACTAGGCTTCGTTGTGACATGCTCTCTTGTTACGACCCAGGCATACGGCTGACTCTCTCTGGTTACTGACACAGGCATACGGCTGACTCTCTCTGGTTACTGACTCTGGCATACGGCAGATTTTCTCTGGTATATGTACTCTATACATTCTGGTTTCATTTATGGTTAACCGTTGCAGGATGTCTGTGTCATAGAAACATAGAAACATATAAAATGTCGGCAGATAAGAACCTTTCGGCCCATCTAGTCTGCCCAATTACATGGATACTTTACCTGGATTTATCTTTTGTTTAGGATAGCCTTATGCCTATCCCATACCTGCTTAAATTCAATTACTGTTTTGGCCTCTACCACTTCAACTGGAAGGCTGTTCCATGTATCCACCACCCTCTCAGTAAAATACTGCTTCCTGATGTTACTTTTAAACCTTTGCCCCTCTAATCTAAGACTATGTCCTCTTGTTTTGCTACTTTGTTTCCTTTTAAATATACTCCTTTCCTCTACCTTGTGGATTCCCTTTACGTATTTAAATGTTTCTATCATATCACCTCTGTCTCGTCTTTTTTCCAAGCTATACATGTTAAGATCATTAAGCCTTTCCTGGTAACTTTTCTCCTTCAAGCCGTACACCATTTTAGTAGCCATTCTCTGAACTCTCTCTAAGATGTCTATATCCTTCTGGAGATACGGTCTCCAGTACTGCACACAGTACTCCAAGTGAGGTCTCACCAGTGCTCTGTACAGTGGCATGAGCACTTCCCTTTTCCTACTGCTAATACCTCTCCCTACACAACCAAGCATTCTGCTAGCATTTCCTGCTGCTCTATTACATTGACTACTTACCCTTAGATCCTCTGAAATAATAACCCCTAAATCCCTTTCCTCAGATGTTGAGCTTAGGACTGTATCAAATATTCTATATTCAGCCCTTGGGTTTTTACGTCCCAGGTGCATTCTCTTGCACTTATCCACATTAAAACTCAATTGCCACAACTCCGACCATTTTTTTAGTTTACCTAAATCATTTGTCATTTGGCTGATCCCTCCAGGAACGTCAACCCTGTTGCAAATCTTTGTGTCATCAGCAAAAATACATACTTTTCCATTAATACCTTCTGCAATATCACTAATAAAAATATTAAAGAGAATGGGTCCAAGTACTGACCCCTGAGGTACCCCACTGGTAACAAGACCTTGCGCCGAATAAACTCCATTTACCACAACCCTCTGTTGCCTGTCACTCAGCCACTGCCTAATCCATTCAACAATATTGGAATCCAATCTCAAAGATTGCAATTTATTGATAAGCCTTCTATGCGGAACAGTATCAAAAGCCTTACTGAAATCTAAATAAGCAATGTCTACTGCACCACCTTTGTCTATTATTTTTGTTACCCAATCAAAAAAGTCAATAAGATTAGTTTGGCATGATCTCCCTGAGGTAAACCCATGTTGTTTCTGATCCTGTAATCTATGTGTTTAGATGTTCAACAATCCTTTCCTTTAACATGGTTTCCATTAATTTCCCCACTACTGTCTTATATCCTGTCTATATATAATATGCTCTTGGTTACTTCCACCTTGCGTTACATTTATATCCTTCTCTGTTCGTACAGTTCCTCCTCTGGGTCTGGGTTATAGTTAGTTGTGCCGACCACTCTAAGGATCGGAAGTGTAGGTTAGCAGTGCTGCGTACAGGGATTAGCGTATTAGTGGTTGAGGAGGTTCGTGAAATTATCTAGCAGAGAGAAGAAGAAATGGAGCTTTTTTTTACCACCTTAATTAGCTATAATGGTGTATACATGAGAAGTTATTTGTAAACACAACGAGCCTAAAGACCATTGATGACATTGATTTACTGTGAAATAACTAGTGACATTGCTTCATGGAAAGGTAATCAAGAAGCCTAAGGGTCATTTAGCAGATTGATTTTTTTTTTGTCTAACAACGACTGCTGTAGCTCCACGGGGGAGAAATGAGCTTGAAAACTGTCAGTGCCATGCTTACTTCTCTGCGGGTCATAACAGCCAACCTTACAAGTTTCACAAATTCTCCTTGACGCAGCAGGCCCAGCTTTTTTTTGTTTTTAAGTGGTGTGTTCAAACAAGGTGCCCACCTGCAGGGGGCGCTGCAGGGCTGCCGTACCAAATTGCTGGCATTCAAAGGGAGTTACAGCTTCAATGCAATGTAACAGCACAGGGCCCATTACATTGAGTTTATTCAGTATGTGGGTTTTAGAAGTTAATGTCTCACATTCATTCTTGCAGAGGGACATACGGGGCCCTATTACAATCTTCACGCAAACATTTGCGCTGGCGCAATAAAACATTAAAGCGAGGGGTAAAACCCTTTGCGCTGAACGTCGTATTACATTGTCAGCGCAACAAACGCACGCAATCGTCTACTGCGGGTGAACCTGTGCGAACCCTGCGGGAGCGTACTTTACTGCACGCGTCCTATACTTAACATTGTGAGCGCAAATGCGTTTGTGCGCTGGTACGCGGATGGTATTACAATCTATGCACAGGAATTAACGCATAGACATTGCGCATAATTTTAGCAACTCCTAAAAGCTGGTGATAATGGCAAATTCTATCAACCTGGCCGAAACCAAATACACCAGCCCAAAAAAAAATGCAGCAAAGTATAGTTACACATTCTACTCATACCAAACCAATAAATTTGAGAAGTTATGTGTGCATGTATTATTGCTGCAGCATTTATACTCAGATTGACTTTGACAGGCGCAAAAACTTAACGTGAGACAATTGTGGTTCTTAAACCTGATTGGCTGAATCGCTTGAAAAAACAGTACGCACACTGATTTCTGCTCGCAACGTTGCTGCGCGCGCATTTGTGCGCGTCCATTTTACGTGCGTTATTGTTCGACGTATGAAAAAATGCGCGAGGATTGTAATTCCAGCTTTGATTTACGCGCGTTAACGTTTAACGCTTGGCGCACAATTTCACGTGCTGAGCGAGCGTTTTAACGCGAAGATTGTAAAAGGGCCCACTGTGTTTTAGTTTTTGTATATGGCATATAAGGCCCTGGGACTTCTTACGATGATGGGAGTAAACAGGGAGGGGGTACCAGCATCATTGCATCTCACCTGCAGTCTTAGTCCGATCTAGACATATCTACCTAATATTTTTCTACACAACAGATTTGGATGCTGGATTCCAAGATCTACTATTCTCTTCAAGAAAATAAGAAACCAGTGGAAGGCACGAAAGGGTCTAGTTATACTAGCAACATAGTATCTGCAGAGCTAAGGTCTTGATTTAATTTCATCAGCAGATATTTGGAAGAAAATAATCGGTGAGTTTCGTATGATATTTTTTCAAAATATCAACTGACTCAATTGAAACAATTTGGCCACAGCCAAAAAAGAAAATAAATAAATAAACAAATAAAAATAGAAATATGATGCTAGTACAAAAAAAAAAAAAAACAGTATTATATCAGTTTTTGCTATTAAGCGCTTGAGTTTTTTTCTCAGGAACATACTGATATGTTCGAATTGAATTGCTGAAACCAAAATTTCCATTAAAGAGTAAATCAGTGCCTCAGATGGAACACATTAATATGATTTAAAAAATATTATGGAGTCCATATTTTAAAATACTTTATAACAAATATATTCATGGATAGAATTTCTAATCTATCCAGTAGATGCTCTGTAATTCAAAAAGGTTTTCTGGGATTTTTTTCTTTATCCCACAGGTGCTACGAAAGAACCCACTGAATGACACTGTTTTGTGTGGTGTAGTTGGTTTTGGTAAGGAATCAAGTCTTAAAAAAATAAGAGTGGAAACTCACCAAAATTTCTGTCCAACCACGATTCCAACCATATAAATGTTTATCGGAAGCTCTAGTAGCTGCAGCGCTTCTTTATGCATCATCTGGCAGATGCAGATAAATAGGCATTCCATGCCTTCCCAATGTACACAAGCCTTGAAAACACCTGAAAAAATAGACCTTTATTTAAAATTCTCTGAAAGTTATTACAGATTTCCATTATATCAGCCAAATGGGAATCAAGTTCCCTTGCTTAATTAAATCCTTCACCACTGAGATTGAGATATCTTGGATCTTCAAAGGCACCACCAGGTGCCTGATATTGAGCTATCTCGATCTGCATGACAAAGCAAATTAAATTTGTTTGCTGCAAGCAAATTTCACTTGCTTTTGGGCAATAAAAGGTGCCCCCAACGTATTAACCCTGGCCTGTGCTGCATAATGTGGGCATAATGCCCAAGGTGCAAAATGGTGTACGGCTTGAAGGAGAAAAGTTACCAGGAAAGGCTTAATGATCTTAACATGTACAGCTTGGAAAAAAGACGAGACAGAGGAGATATGATAGAAACATTTAAATACGTAAAGGGAATCCACAAGGTAGAGGAAGGGAGTACATTTAAAAGGAAACAAAGTAGCAAAACAAGAGGACATAGTCTTAGATTAGAGGGGCAAAGGTTTAAAAGTAACATCAGGAAGCATTATTTTACTGAGAGGGTGGTGGATGCATGGAACAGCCTTCCAGTAGAAGTGGTAGAGGCCAAAACAGTAATTGAATTTAAGCAAGCATGGGATAGACATAAGGCTATCCTAAACAAAAGATAAATCCAGGTAAAGTATCCATGTAATTGGGCAGACTAGATGGGCCGAAAGGTTCTTATCTATGTTTCTATGTGCTTAAAGTGTGCTTGAACCTCCATTTTTTTATACTCCTTTTTGAGGTTTGCAGTCATCAGGACTTGTAGCACTGCTATAGATTTGTCTTTTATTGACTGTGTTTTATCATTGAATTTGTTTTTAACCTTTTTTTGTGTGTTGTAATGCAAACACATGTTAGGCTGCAGCTTTGACGAAATGGCTTTTTCATATAGCAGCTTAATATTTTTAATTGGCCCGAGACACTTTGTACAATACGTCCTGAGGTAAAACAGCTATTTAACCTTTTGACCATTGCTGTTTTCCTTTCATTGACTGCAATAATTTACAGGCGCACTTTAAAGATGGTTGGTCTCCAAAGGCAAGAATACACTGGTGTAAATAAAGCATGGTTAGATTTCCAACTCTAATTAGCTTTTGTTGAAGTCGTGAGCCTAGGGTTTCACATTTTTTCCAATCTATGCTGTGAATATTTGACATACTCAATATCAATAAGAACAATAAAATAATCGGTGTTAATATTAAAGAAATTGGGCCATATTACGTAGTTGGTGCTAACTTAACCAGAGCAGTTGTAAACTTAATGCGCATTTGCACGACTGCAAAACCATTTGCACGCAACGTCGTATTCCTATCTATGCGCCCACGAACGCGCGTTGATGTCTACCGCTGGCGAACCTGTGAGAACGCAAATTTGTGCGCGCATCCTATACTTAACATTGTGAGCGCAAATGCGGTCGTGCGCTGGTACGCGGATGGTATTACAATCTGTGCGCAACGACGGTTTGCGCGAATTTTCGTAACGTCTTTGAAAAGCAGGTGGTAACAGTAAATTTGATCGTCCTGGCCGAAACGAAATACACCAGCACAAAATAAAAAATACAGCACAGTACAGTTACATATTCTACACATACCCAAACAATAAAATTAATAAATTGCTTTATTTTTTTCCTGCAGCATGTATACTCAGATTGACTTTGACAGGCGCAACAACCTAACGTTAGAAAATGGTGGTTCTTCATTATGATTGGCTGAATCCCGTGAAAAAAACAGTCCGAACAGAGATTTCTGCACGCAACGTACTTTGCGCACAGTTTTGCGTGTCGTTTTTACGGCCGAAAATTTTTGAGGGATGAAAACTGACTGCGCTCGGATCGAAATACCACGTTAATTGTTGCGCAATCACGTTTTTTTCGTGCGCAAAAAAAATTGCACTGCGCGAGCGCAATTGCGCAGAGAATGTAATAGAGCCCTAAACCTCCATAGGCTATAATGGCTCTGCTAAGTTTACAACAGCTCAGGTTAAGTTAGCACCAGCTTCGTAATACTGCCCATTGAGTTTCCTGGTTACTGTAACTTAGATGAACGTCAAACCAGATTTCAAGACACATATATACATAAATGCAGCTATTTCTAAAGGGTTCACCATTTTGTTGCCACTGATTCAGGGTTATTCAGAGAGCACCGAAATGCCATCGACATTTCGGTGCTCTTTTGTTCACAGCACTTAGACTGGCATCAGATGAGCGTGTTATGTGGGCCCGTACTGAGGTGCTTACCGGCGTCCGGCGCAGCGCTTTGACACTGCAACGGGGCCGGTCACACACTTGTGCACACGCACGAAAAGCACGTGCAACAAGCTTCCGTTATCCAAGTCTCTCCGGCAAAGCGCTAGGATGCGCGTTGACGGAGGTGCAAAGCAGGATTCTCCATAGGAGGATCGCGCTTTCCAGCGCTGAGTGCACTGAGTGCGCTCAGCGAGGTGGCCAGACAGGCGTCGAGTGGAAGGAATGTTCACTCTCACGGATGTTCTTTCCGCTCTCCAAAGACGCTCGTCTGCAGGGGCGGACTGACAACTAATAGGGCCCCCAGGCAATAGGAGGTCATGGGGCCCCCCTTGTTCTGTACCCACAGGAGGCCACACCCATAAAAAAAACACCCCCTATAACGCAACACCCACATGTACATTATTGTGCAAAAGAATTCATTTCTGAACTCCTAAAAATAACCTTTTTGAAAATCCACTTGGTGTCACCGTTCCCAGATCCCACCACGCAATTCTTAACGCCCAACACTCCACAGTGCCCAAAAGCTACCAACAGGGTAGCCGTGAAGAATCCTTAACTGTCTGGTCCTTAGAATTGGCCAGGTAAACTAGCTAGACAGAAAGGGTTAAGCAAAAGACAATGTTGTAATACAAAACCAGGTTAGCAACATGGGGGTAGTCAGACGAGCCAGAATCAGGAATACAGAGTATAGAATAGTCAAATGGAATAGCCGGGTCGATATCAGTGCAGTAGCGTAGTACAAGAAAATAGTCTAGGGCAAAGGAAGGCAGAATAGTCAGAAAACAAGCAGAGGTCAATAACAGGTCAATAGAATTCAGGTACAAGGAGCTCAGGTATGGATAACCATGATCTGGCACTGCTGAGAAGTAACTGTTAGTTTTTAAAGACCTTCACCAGACCGCGCCCCCCACTCAAGCCGCGCCTCATGCAGCCACCTCCCTGCCTGTCTCCATTTAAACCGGCCGTTGGTCAGCGAGCAGCATCAAACATGCTGCCCTCAAGCACACAGGAGAGGCTGGAAGCCCCCAACGTTACACTTGGACCCAGCAGCGAATTGTGCCCCCCTCCATACTTACAGATGGCCACCGCACTGCTGCAGCAGCCATCACCCACTCATTGCAGCTAAGGCTACACCCCAGCACAGAAAGTCCCTGTGGAAAATGTGGAAAACTGCCGATCACTTTAACAGATACTGTACAATCCGGACACACTGCACATTACAGAGCTCCACAGCAATAAAACTCCCAGTAATGTGCAGAGTGCATGAGCGTATTACAGAGCTGCACAACAAAAAACCTCACAGTAATGTGCAGTGTGTATAAGCATATCACAGAGCTCCACAGCAATAAAACCCACAGTAATGTGCAGATCACACATGGATATATATTGCCCCCAGCAGCTCACACATGGATATATATTGCCCCAAGCAGCTCAAACATGGATATATATTGCCCCCAGCAGCTCAAACATGGATATATATTGCCCCCAGTAGCTCACACATGGATGTATAGTGCCCAGCTCACACATGGATGTATAATGCCCAGCTCACACATGGATGTATATTGCCCAGCTCACACATGGATGTATAGTGCCCAGCTCACACATGGATGTACATTGCCCAGCTCACACATGGATGTATATTGCCCAGCTCACACATGGAAATATATTGCCCAGCTCACACATGGATGTATAGTGCCCAGCTCACACATGGATGTATAGTGCCCAGCTCACACATGGATGTATATTGCCCAGCTCACACATGGATGTATAGTGCCCAGCTCACACATGGATGTACATTTCCCAGCTCACACATGGATGTACATTGCCCAGCTCACACATGGATATATATTGCCCAGCTCACACATGGATGTATAGTGCCCAGCTCACACATGGATGTATAGTGCCCAGCTCACACATGGATGTATATTGCCCAGCTCACACATGGATGTATAGTGCCCAGCTCACACATGGATGTACATTGCCCAGCTCACACATGGATGTATATTGCCCAGCTCACACATGGATATATATTGCCCAGCTCACACATGGATGTATAGTGCCCAGCTCACACATGGATGTATATTGCCCATCTCACACATGGATATATATTGCCCAGCTCACACGTGGATGTTTAGTGCCCAGCTCACACATGGATGTATAGTGCCCAGCTCACACATGGATGTATATTGCCCAGCTCACGTATGGATATATATTGCCCAGCTCACACATGGATATATATTGCAGCTCACACATGGATGTATATTGCCCAGCTCACACATGGATGTATAGTGCCCAGCTCACACATGGTTGTATAGTGCCCAGCTCACACATGGATATATACTGACTCCAGCAGCCCGATTTTGTAAGGGACGTTCCAACGTCTGACCACGGCAGCGCACTAACAAACCGCCTTGTTGGAGGTGCTCCAGCGTGCCTTCCTGGGCCCCATGTGCACCCTGTATTGACGCCGCCCCCACGTGATGCGCGCACTTCATGTGAGGGGGTGGCATCAATGCAGGGTGCACGTGGGGCCCAGGAAGGCACGCTGGAGCGCCGCCGACAAGGAGGTTTGTTAGTGCACCGCCGTGGTCCCTTACAAAACCAGGCCCCCACTGACTCGCGGGCCCTCGGGCAGCGTCCGAGTGACCGATGGGTCAGTCCGTCCCTGCTCGTCTGACACTAGCCTTAGAGTTAAATTCGCAAATTCAGCATTCACCGCAGGGTCCCTGAAGTGC
Source organism: Leptobrachium leishanense (assembly GCA_009667805.1). Taxonomy (NCBI): domain Eukaryota; kingdom Metazoa; phylum Chordata; class Amphibia; order Anura; family Megophryidae; genus Leptobrachium; species Leptobrachium leishanense. The sequence goes on from CM019065.1 coordinate 101,745,710, forward strand.
GGCAAATCAACCCACCGAACGAATTGAAGAAACTGCCGCAAAACCGCTGAATAGATCTGAAAAACCAATGAATGCATCTGACGATCTGCCGAACAGAATGCTGAATCGATCCAAAAAAGCTGACAACTTGCCGAACCGACCACCAGAAAAAGTCGACAAGCCACTGAACTTGTGGTGTTTTAAAAAAATGCTGCATGAGAATTCCTGGAAATAGTATATAAGGTCCTATGAATAATAATAAAAAGGTCTGTAACAGAAAAAAACCAACATAATTTAAGAAAAAAAGTTGGATTTTTTTTGTCCTAAAAAATCCTTAAAAAAATAAATAAAGAGACATTTTGCTGCAAATGTAAAGATTAAACTGTTGAATACATATTTATGCAAAAATATTTTTTTTTACATTGAAACCTATGGAATTCTCCAGCTTAAACCTTCGAACAAAACCACTCAAAACCAGGGCATTTCAGTGACATTTCAGCAGTGGCGACTCTAGTACCAATATTTAGGGGGGGCACATAAGAGACCACAGTCAAAACTGGGGGGGCACTAATAATTTTCACCACTAAATCATACCACTGAATTAAACTAAGGGCCCTATCAGCTGGTGTGGGCTAAAACACCATCGCTAAAGGAAAAATTTAGCATGAGTCGCTAAAACTTAGTGCCTGACGACCTACTAACAGATCACCTTGTCCACGGTAGTCTGTGTACATGTTCGTTTGGCGCACTCTAGGGAAACACTAAGAGACCCAGACCCAGGCTGAGACCTAGCGCTAATACGGTTGTGTACAGGATAGAACTGTTTTTTTCCAGTGCAGAGTGCCGGGCCATACCTATCCCCTGACCTCACAAGCTTGTATAAGTATGAACACATCCAGCAAAGAGCCCTCACACCCCCTGCATTATTAAAATCCTCCAAGGTGGCTGTATTATCCATGTTTATATGAACACATATATTAAGGCTGATGGGCATTGCATGATAAATGCCTCCCAACAGCATGTAGAATCATCACACTGCATTTAATAGATCCAAAAGGAAGGCCAGGTGAGCGACAATAATATCCTTGCTGCGGCATATAAATAATACATGTTTATGGGCAAGACTTATTCACGTGTCCCTTTAAACATGGTCCACACGGTCACCTTAATAATCACCCTCTTACATACTATGAATAACCCCCAGCATAAAATGTTTAAAATATGCAATATATTAGAATTAGGATATATGTGGTTAAAGGATACATTTATAATATAACCTACTGCAACAGATGCAACATTGCTGACCAGATCCATTACTATGGTGTATGGGGCCAAGAGAACACCTGTGCTACATTTCTTTCAATTGCCTGTTAATTTTGGGCGAGGATCTGGGTTAATTTTAGTTAGCACCATGGTTGAGCAGTAGGTAAAATGTTGCAATTAGCACCCCTCAAAAAATTAGTGCTGGCACCAAGTGATCTGTTAGTTGCAAAAGCGCTAGAGATCATGTTAAGAAAAGGACGCGGAAAGTACAGTTAGCTCGCGCTACAAATCGCTAATAGCAACGCGGTAAGTGATTTTTCCCTTTTGTAGCAGGAGGCAACCGATCTGTTGGTCAGGCGCTAGACTGAATTAACCTGGCACTAACTCAAAACCATGTCGACGCAAGGGTTAGCTCACACCAGGTTATAGTGCCCTAACTAAGTATATATAAATAAGATTGCAGAATCCCAGAGTAATTTGGTGCAATGATGCCTTTTTGTTGTACTAACCTGATACTTAAATTCAATATTTTATTTGCGCAATTCTATGGTTTTCGCTGAATGACTGCTTCAGTGACTCCAATTTTAGCAAATTACAGTGACCATTCGCTAAATAGGGAATTCACCAAAGTTTCTGCAAAATGTTTTCCCTGAAATGTGGCGAAAAGCAGAGGATCTAAAGATGAATAGACCCGTTAGATTCTAACTTCCATAACCCCTAAGATGCTAAAAACCCAGGGAGATGCAATAAAAATAATAAAAAGTGTGCCTGTCCATAAACCCCCAACATGCCATTAATCAAGGGAAAACATGAAATTAATACACTGTGAGCCATGGCGCCTACCCATTTACCTCTAAAATGTCATAAATCAAGGAAAAAATAAAATGTATACTGTGAGGGATGAAGCGTGGCCATTAACCCTTAATATACAACTAAACCAAGGCAAAAATTAACGTAGTACACAAAGTAATATATAGTCTGAACATTAACCACTTCACTGCTGAGCCATTTCAACCCTGTAAAAATGTTTGCGTGCACGTTTTTATTTGATGTTTTATGACTTTTACTTTACCCTGAATATGGTCATGGGTATCACTGGAAAGGCCGGAATCTGCCCTTTCCAATGACACCTAGGTCACCCATATGCGATGCACAAGGACGGAGATACAGTGGTCTGAAAAGAGTGGGAAGCTGGATGCTTATTTCTGGTGAAAAGTTAACCACAGCTAGGAGTCCGTGCTAACTGATACCGCTTCTGCAGAATCAGTCAGCACCAGCTGAAGAAGAACCCAAAAAAACAAAACAAAAAGAGTTCCTCAGTTTCCCCCGCGTATCACTACGCTGACCGGCCGGATCTGGCAGGTCATGTGACCACTGGCGTCTGGCTCAATGGAGTCCTATGGACTCCAGCGAGTGGATGCTCGCGGCGGCGCTCAACACTGCCGCGAGTATCCAGGGGCTTTGTGCGCGGTAACAATGCAGGCAGCTTTTTAAGCGCCTATGTGATTAATATTTTCTCGTCAGCAACCTATACTTAGGGGTTACCCACTAAACGCCGTTGTTTGCCGACATTGCAATACCAGGTAAGATCAAGAGTAGTGCATTCAATCGGGCTCCTCAAAACTGTAATCCAAACAGCAAAATGAGAATTTATACAATAAAGCTTCTCCTTTTCCTGTTTGGATTATAGTTTTGGAAGCGACTGGCTTTTCAGCACAGCAATGCCGGTGATTTAGCTGGGTGTTGCAATGCCAGAAAACTCTGGGGCGCTTAGAGGAAAAACCCCTTAAATGTTATCAAGATTTAGTTGCCAGTTTGGCTGATATCACTGTTGCGGAATCTCGCTGTAATTAAATACTTTACAAGAATAAATTATGTTAATGCATAATTAAGGCACGAATAGACACCATCTTTATCTTTTAAAAAAACAAACCTCATACTGTGTGAAGAACCAACAACTGCATTAAAAAGACAAATAAACTCCCCCAACATCATGGAATAGCAATTTGTGGTTAAAAATGCAGCCCATTGCAGATATAAGAATATATTTCTTAAAACGTGTGCACATGAAATGAGCAATGGGAACAAAAGCTTTATTAAGCTCATTAACCACATATACTGTATGTTTAATGACAATGTGTAGTTAAATATTTATGCTCCTACACAACGAGCAGAACAATTTCTGATCCATCCCAGTATTAATGAAGGAGCAGAACTGCAGAAGATGTCCCAGGACGGCGCTGCACACATTTTATTACTGGTTGAGTCAGTATGTGGGATGGGGATATGAGACTTTCATGAGTATAACTCATCTTCTTTCTTATATTCTGGCTGAAAGTGTGTTAGAAATTTCAAACATTGGACGTTAAGATTCAGAAAGTGTCAGAGTTTGCCGAAGCTGCAAACACTGCCAAAAACCATCATTGTTGCAATGTCGACAAACGTCAGCGTTTCACAAAAAAAAATCCGAACAGCGTCAGGAGAAGACGTGAAGCGCTTGTTGATGTTACAACAATGAGCGATTTTCATCAGTGTTTGCAACGTCAGCAATCTCTGACGCTTTCTGACTATACCCCTTGTTTTCCCTTGGATGGGACATCAAATGTACAGTGGATAGCAAAAGTCTACACACCCCTGTTAAAATGTCAGGTTTCTGTGATGTAAAAAAAAATTAGACAAAGATAAATCATTTCAGAACGTCTTCCACCTATAATGTGACCTAAAAACTGTACAAGTCAATTAAAAACAAATTGAAATCTTTTAGGGGGAGGGAGGAAAAATAAAATAATATGGTTGCATAAGTGTGCACACAATTAAACTAATACTTTATTGAAGAACCTTCTGATTTTATTCCAGCACTCAGTCTTTATGGGTATGAGTCTATCAGCATGGCACATCTTGACTTGGCAATATTTGCCCACTCTTTGCAAAAACATTCCAAATCTGTCAGATTGTGAGGGCATCTCCTGTGCACAGCCCTCTTCAGATCACCCACAGATTTTCCATCAGATTCAGGTCTGGGTTCTGTCTGGTCCATTCCAAAACCTTAATCTTCTTCTGGAGAAGCTATTCCTTTGTTGATTTGGATATATGCTTTGGGTCGTTGTCATGCTGAAAGATGACATTCCTCTTCATGTTCAGCTTTCCAGCAGAAGCCTGAAGTTTTGTGCCAATATTGACTGGGATTTGGACCCATTCATAATTCCCTCTACCTTGACTAAGGCACCAGTTCCAGCTGAAAAAAAAACTGTCCCAAAGTATGATGCTGCCACACCATGTTTCACTGTGGGTATGTTGTTCTTTGATGATGGGCAGTGCAGTGTTGTTTTTGTGCCAAACACATCTTTTGGAATTATGGCCAAAAAGTTCATCCTTGATTTCATCAGACCATAACACATTTCCCCACATGCGTTTGGGAAACTACAGATGGTATTTTGCAAAATTTGGATATTTTTCTTAAGAAAAGGCTTCCGTCAACTCTACCCCATAGCCCAAACATATGAAGAATACAGGAGATTGTTGTCACATGTACCACACAGCCACTGCTTGCCAGATATTCCTGCAGCTCCTTTAATGTTGCTGTAGGCCTCTTGGCAGCCTCCTTGACCAGTTTTTTCTTCTCTTCTATTCATCACATTTGGAGGGACGTCCATGTCACACTGGGGGCACCTGGCATGCGCCTGGTTAATGGGAAAGCCCCAATATGCAGACAACAGATACAGAACAGCACTGAGTGAATACAGTATAAGCAAATGACCTCTGCACAGCGAATACCAATGCAGCCCTGACCTGATAGTCGGATCTGCTCTATAGAAAAGAATACCGTGAAGCTGTGCAGAGTCTATTGATATATATACAGATGGCAGGAGTCAATATACAGTTGTGTTCAAAATTATTCAACCCCCACTGAAATTGAGTGTTTTGGCCAGTTTGACATTGATTTTGATCATTCAGTCATCTTGCTTACAATTAAATCAAAGAGGCACGTGTAAGTCAGACAAATATAACATAACATTTATAATGAAATAACCACAAATGTCTTTTCTGTGATCACATCATTATCAGTTTTATTCAACCCCAAGTGACATTCAATCTTAGTACTTAGTACAACATCCTTTTACAGTTATAACAGCTTTTAAACGTGAAGCATAGCTTGACACAAGTGTCTTGCAGCGATCTACGGGTATCTTCACCCATTCGTCATGGGCAAAAGCCTCCAGTTCAGTCACATTCTTAGGCTTGCGCACTTCAACAGCTTTCTTTAAGTCCCACCAGAGGTTCTCAATCGGATTTAAGTCAGGTGACTGCGATGGCCACTCCAAAATGTTCCAGCCTTTAATCTGCAACCGTGCTCTAGTGGACTTGGAGGTATGCTTGGGATCATTGTCCTGTTGAAAGGTCCAACGTCTCCCAAGCCTCAGGTTTGTGACGGACTGCATCACGTTGTCATCCAATATCTCCTGGTACTGAAGAGAATTCATGGTACCTTGCACACGCTGAAGCTTCCCTGTACCTGCAGAAGCAAAACAGCCCCAAACCATGATTGACCCCCCGCCATGCTTCACAGTAGGCAAGGTGTTCTTTTCTTCATAGGCCTTGTTCTTCCTCCTCCAAACATTGCGTTGATCCATGGGCCCAAACAGTTCTAATTTTGTTTCATCAGTCCACAGAACACTATCCCAAAACTTCTGTGGTTTGTCCACATGACTTTTGGCATACTGCAGTCGACTCTTCTTATTCTTTGGAGACAGCAAGGGGTGCGCCTGGGAGTTCAGGCATGGAGGCCTTCATTACGCAGTGTGCGCCGTATTGTCTGAGCTGAAACTTCAGTACCCACATCTGACAAATCTTTTCTCAGTTCCTCAGCAGTCACACGGGGACTTTTCTCCACTCTACGCTTCAGGTAGCACACAGCAGTCGAAGTCAGCATCTTCTTTCTGCCACGACCAGGTAGCGTTTCAACAGTGCCCTTTGCCTTGAATTTGCGAATGATGCTTCCTATGGTCTCTCTTGGTATGTTTAACATCTTTGCAATCTTCTTATAGCCATTGCCCTTCCTGTGAAGAGTAATCACCTCTTCTCTTGTCTTCCTGGACCATTCTCTTGACTTCACCCTGTTTGTAACCACACCAGTAAAAGTCTAGAAGGAGCTGAGTATCACAGTAATTTTAAAGCTGCCTAATTGGTGCTTATTATGCTTTATTGCTGCTCCGTGACATCCACAGGTGTTTTCAATACCTGATTGAAAACACTTGAATGAACCTCTGTTCTTCAGAGTGGTAGTCTTTAAAGGGTTGAATAATTGTGTCAATGAAGAATTCACAAAAGAAACATTTACTACTGTATTACAAAACCAATTGATGTCATTTTAGTTGCATATGGTTCTTTAAAAAGTCCTTGTAGGATTTCATTCTGAATACAATTACAAATGTACACAAAATTCCCTAAAACCCTTTACAGCATTGGGGGTTGAATAATTTTGAACACAACTGTAAACGGTACAGACAAGGATTAAATGAGAGAGTAGTAACAAGGCTAGCCAGAAGTCATGAAGCCAGAACAAGAACGTAATCCAGAATGCAGGAATCAGAACAGGGAGGGAAGTCATACAAGCCAGTAAGTCAGAACCAGGGAATCAGTATACATATAACAAACAGAAAGCCCGAAACACAACGAGGGAAAACAACTATGAACTGAATAACTAGACATGAACCAGAAAACACAGCTTCAAGAGATACAGACAAACATAGAAACATAGAAAATGGCGGCAGATAAGAACCTTTCGGCCCATCTAGTCTGCCCAACTACATGGATACTTTACCTGGATTTATCTTTTGTTTAGGATAGCCTTATGCCTATCCCATGCCTGCTTAAATTCAGTCACTGTTTTGGCCTCTACCACTTCAACTGGAAGGCTGTTCCATGTATCCACCACCCTCTCAGTAAAATAATGCTTCCTGATGTTACTTTTAAACCTTTGCCCCTCTAATCTAAAACTATGTCCTCTTGTTTTGTTACTTTGTTTCCTTTTAAATATACTCCCTTCCTCTACTTTGTGGATTCCCTTTATGTATTTAAATGTTTCTATCATATCTCCTCTGTCTCGTCTTTTTTTCCAAGCTATACATGTTAAGATCATTAAGCCTTTGCTGGTAACTTTTCTCCTTCAAGCCGTACACCATTTTAGTAGCCCTTCTCTGAACTCTCTCTAAGATGTCTATATCCTTCTGGAGATATGGTCTCCAGTACTGCACACAGTACTCCAAGTGAGGTCTCACCAGTACTCTGTACAGTGGCATGAGCACTTCCCTTTTCCTACTGCTAATACCTCTCCCTACACAACCAAGCATTCTGCCAGCATTTCCTGCTGCTCTATTACATTGACTACTTACCCTTAGATCCTCTGCAATAATAACCCCTAAATCCCTTTCCTCAGATGTTGAGGATAGGACTGTATCAAATATTCTATATTCAGCCCTTGGGTTTTTATGTCCCAGGTGCATTATCTTGCACTTATCCACATTAAAACTCAATTGCCACAGCTCCGACCATTTTTTTAGTTTACCTAAATCATTTGTCATTTGGCTGATCCCTCCAGGAACGTCAACCCTGTTGCAAATCTTTGTGTCATCAGCAAAAATACATACTTTACCATTAATACCTTCTGCAATATTACTAATAAAAATATTAAAGAGAATGGGTCCAAGTACTGACCCCTGAGGTACCCCACTGGTAACAAGACCTTGCGCCGAATAAACTCCATTTACCACAACCCTCTGTTGCCTGTCACTCAGCCACTGCCTAATCCATTCAACAATATTGGAATCCAAGATCAAATATTGCAATTTATTGATAAGCCTTCTATGCGGAACAGTATCAAAAGCCTTACTGAAATCTAAATAAGCAATGTCTACTGCACCACCTTTGTCTATTATTTTTGTTACCCAATCAAAAAAGTCAATAAGATTAGTTTGGCATGATCTCCCTGAGGTAAACCCATGTTGTTTCTGATCCTGTAATCTATGTGTTTTTAGATGTTCAACAATCCTTTCCTTTAACATGGTTTCCATTAATTTCCCCACAAACAGAGGAGGCAAGACCAAATAAATAACTAGAACAAGATATACAAACTAGGACTTGAATAACAGCAGGAAGCTCTAGACCACAGCAGCACAAGAAACCAGGCAAAGTGAACCAAATGACAGAGCAATGGATAATGGGCTCATTGCTTTAAATAGGGAGGAGATCAGCACAGAAGGGCCAGCAGGTGAGCTGATCAGCCGAGAAGCAATTAACCCCTGGACTGCTACACAGGCATAGCAGCATAGGTCCAGGCCTGCACAGGCATACATGAATACAGAGGGCAGGGTTACAAAGCTGGAACGAGGAAACGTGGCAGTCTAGTTCTTGGTAATGTCACAGTTGCGCCATATCTTCTCCACTTGATGATGTCTGTCTTCACTGTGCTCCATGGTTTATCTAATGCCTTGGAAATTCTTTTGTACCTTCTCCTGACTGTTACCTTTTAGCAATGAGATCCCGCTGATGCTTTGGAAGCTTCTCTGCGGACCATGGCTTTTGCTGTAAGATGCGACTAAGAAAATGTCAGGAAAAACCTACTAGAACAGCTGAACTTTATTTGGGGTTAATCAGAGGCACTTTAAATGATGGCAGGAGTGTACTGACTCCTATTTAACATGATTTTGGTTGTGATTGCTTAATTCTGAACACGGCTACATCCCAGTTATAAGAGGGTGTGCACACTTATGCAACCATATTATTTTAGTTTTTTTATCGCATTAAACGTGGAAAAAGTTCTAAAATGATTTATCTTTGTCTCATTTTTTTTTACCTCACAGAAACCTGACATTTTAACTAGGGCTGTACAGCGATTTTGTTTACAATTCGTTTCGGTTCGGCTCCTTCGGGTTTTTAAAATTTTTGGATCGTTTCGGGAGATTTTTGTTTTGGCTCGTTTTTTCGCATCGACTTTTTTTTCATGATATCGGAAATTTTTGGTCTTTTCGGATCGTCTGTTCTCTTCGTTTCAAAGTGTCTATTCGTTTTGACTTAGATGAATGGTATTTTTATTTTATTATTATTATTATTCTTTATTTATAAAGCGCCAGCATATTCCGCAGCGCTGTACAATAGGCACAGTATAGACAGGGCTACAATACAATACATTGAACAACATTTGACAAACATTACAGGAGGAGATGAGGGCCCTATTCCTGTAGGAACTTACAATCTAGGAGGGTTGGGGTTGGAAACAGGAGGAGAGGACTGTAAGGTGAGAGTGATTGATGGTTGCGTCAGTGAGTTGGGTGGTAGGCTTCCCTAAATAGGAACGTTTTAAGGGAGCGTTTGAAGGAAGAGAAGTTAGGGGAAAGTCTGACAGTACGAGGGAGAGCGTTCCAGAGAGTGGGCTGCGCGTGAGAAATCCTGCAGTCTATCATGGGAAGAGGTGATGCGGGGAGAAGCTAGGTGCAGGTCACTGTTTGACCTTAGGGAGCGGGCTGGGGTGTATTTGGTGATTAGTGAGGACAGGTAGTGGGGAGCTGAGTTAGTGAGGGTTTTGTAGGTAAGGATAAGAATTTTGAACTTAATTCTGCAGTGGATGGGGAGCCAGTGAAGGGACTCGCAGAGGGGAGCGGCAGAGACAGAGCGGCAGGTGAGGTGAATTAGCCTGGCGGAGGCGTTCAGGATGGATTGTAGGGGGGAGAAGCGGGACAGAGGGAGGCCAGATAAGAGATTATTGCAATAGTCGAGTCGGGAGATTACCAGGGCGTGTATGAGTTGTTTTGTGGTGACAGCGGTAAGAAATGGCCGAATTCTGGAAATATTACGCAGTTGGTATCGGCAGGAGGAGGAAAGAGACAGGATGTGGGGGATGAAGGAAAGAGCAGAGTCAAGTGTAACTCCAAGACAGCGAACTTGGTTTGATGGGGAGATGGTGATACCCTCCACCGTGATAGAGAAGTCAGGAGGTGGGGAGGCATTGGAGGGAGGAATAAGTAGGAGCTCCGTCTTTGACATGTTTATCTTTAGGTGGTGGGAGGCCATCCAGGAGGAGATGCCAGATAAACAGTCACTGACTTTTGAAGGACAGGGGGAGAGAGATCAGGGGTAGAGAGGTAGATCTGAGTGTCATCAGCGTAGAGGTGGTAATTAAAGCCAAAGCTGTTGATGATTTTGCCCAGGGAGGAGGTGTAGATGGAAAAGAGCAGAGGACCAAGGACAGAGCCTTGAGGTACACCAACAGATAGAGGCAATGAAGAGGAGGAGTTACCAGCAAAGGACACACAGAAGGACCTGTTGGATAAATAGGAGTCAACCCAAGCAAGTGCAGTGTCACCGAGACCCAAAGAGTTGAGGGTCTGTAGAAGGAGGGGGTGGTCAACAGTGTCAAAAGCAGCCGAGAGGTCAAGCAGGATGAGAATAGAATAGTGGCCGTGTTTTTTAGCAGTTTGGAGGTCGTTGGTGACTTTGGTGAGGGCAGTTTCAGTTGAGTGTAGGGGACGGAAGCCAGATTGCAGGGGGTCAAGTAGGGAATTGGAGGACAGGAAGAGGGAGAGGCGGTTGAAGACTAGTTTTTCTAAGAGCTTAGAGGTAAAGGGAAGCAGGGATACAGGGTGGTAGTTGGATGGAGAGTTGGGATCGAGGGATGGTTTCTTTAGTAAAGGGGTAACTAGCGCGTGTTTGAAGGGCGGATGGAAAGGAGCCAGTGGAGAGAGATAGGTTGAAGATGTGTGTGAGAGCAGGGGTGAGGGAGGAGGAGAGGGGAGGAATTAGATGTGAGGGAATGGGGTCGAGCACGTGGTGAGATGTGAGGAGGACAATAAGGAATTGACTTCCTCCTCAGTGGCTGGGAGGAAGCGGCAGAGGGTGGCAGAGGGGACCTCTGGAGTGGAGGTGGCAGATAACTATCTTGTGTTGGGATGTTGTTCTGATAGTTAGAGTTTTACTGAGGAAGTAGTCTGCCAGGTCTTGAGCGCTGAAGGCAGCTGAGGGGGAGGTGAAGGTGGTAGAGGAGGGTGTTGAAGGTGGACCAGAGCCGTTTAGGGTTGGAGGACAGCGTAGATATACGAGATGAGAAGAAGGATTGTTTGGCCAAGTGGAGGGCAGAGGTGTATGACCGAAGAATAAACTTGAAGTGAACAAAATCAGCTTCAGAGCGGTATTTCCTCCAGGCACGCTCTGCAGTGCGGGAGCATCTTTGCAGGTAGCGTGTCTGGAGGGTGTGCCAGGGCTGAAGCTGGCGGCGCGTGGGCCTTACAGAGTCGAAGAGGAGCAAGAGTGTCTAGAGCAGAGATAAGAGTAGTGTTGTAGTGATTAGTGGCAGCATCAGGGCAGGTGAAGGATGAGGTGTGAAGGAGGTGGTGAAGTAGATTGGAGAATTGATGGGGATCCACAGCATGTAGATTTCTGCGAGTGTGTGTGCGGTGGGGGGCAGGGTGTTTAGGAAGTCCAGATAGGTTGAAAGAGAGAAGGTGGTGGTCAGAGATGGGGAAGGGGCGACAGTTGAACTCAGAAATGGAGCAGAGGTTGGAAAAGATAAGGTCAATAGCGTGACCGTCGCGGTGGGTAGGGAGGAGGGAGGATTGTGTGAGTCCAAGGGAGGACGTGAGTGAAAGATGTTTGGAGGCAGCAGGGGCGGAAGGATCATCAATGGGAATGTTGAAGTCCCTGAGAATTAGGCATGGAAGATTAGAAGACAGGAAGTGAGAAAGTCAGGTAGCAAAGTGGTCAAAGAACTGGGAGGATGGTCCAGGTGGGCGGTAGATGACTGCCACCCTGAGAGCCAGAGGAGAGAACAGGCGGATGCAGTGTGTCTCGAAGGAGGAGAAGGAGAGGATGGGGTGGAGGGAGATGCTGGTAGGTGCAGGTGGGAGAGAGCAGGATTCCGCCCGCCACCATTTCTCTCACCCAGTCTGGGGGTATGGCTCAAGTGTAGACCGCCATGTGAGAGAGCAGCAACGGAGGCCGAGTCAGAGGGAGTTAGCCAGGTTTCAGTTAAAGCTAGGAGGTTGAAGGAGTTTGAAAGGAAGAGGTCATGGATTGCTGTGAGTTTGTTGCACACAGAGCGAGCGTTCCAGAGGGCACAGGAGAAAGAGGACAGGCGCTGAGGGATTATGGGAATGAGGTTGCTGGGCTTGTAGGGAGGTGATTTATGTGCGATGGAGATAGGTTGATATGGTAATTCTGCCGATTCTATCGTTTTTTTATGAAAGATCCTTTTTTTCTTATGAATATGCATTGCACAACTTTATTTAATCATATTAAAATGGTATGAAAGGAAAAAAATGAACAAAACGATTTAAAAAACGCAAAAATACTGACCCAAATGGTCTGACTTTAAAAATAAAAACCAGAACCAAATGTTTTAAAACGGAAAAAAGGCTGAACAAAATTATCTGAAAGGAAAAAAAAAACCCAGGACAAATTAAAATATTTAAAACAAAAATTTTTTATAATTCATGCAGCATATGAATCTGCACACTGCTGGGCAGCACTTCTCTTCTCTGCAGTATAATTAATGCAGCATAGTTTTTTCAATTAATTTTTTTTGCATTTTTAACTTTTTATTAAATAGCTCTCAAAACATTTTTTGTTTCATCTGCAGCAATATGCCATTTTTTTAAATTAATGTTTTAGGATTTTTTGGGCATAATCTTTAGATTTCCTAACTATTTTTAAACGAGGTCCGGTTTTTCTTTGCTGAAATAGTCTGATGAAATGTTTCACTATCGGTGACGGTCCAAGGTTCAGCACCCTGGACAGTAGTCGATGGTGAAACACTTCATCTATTTAATTTTTTTTTAAAACATCGGGACCTTGGATAGAGTAAGTCTGTCGTTATCCACATCAGCCGTCTATTTTCTACACATCAGGACCTTGGCTAGTAACAAGTTGTTTCTGATTTTCTTATCTTTTATAAAAATTACAAAATAAAGTGTTTTTGCAAAATATAAAAAGAATGGTGGTTAAAAAAAAGTAAGAAAAAAAAAAATCAACCCAGGCTCAGCCCGGCGGCCAGGCCCTGGCAAAGCCCGCACGCTGGCCCACTGAGCCATCAGCCCACTGGGAATCTCCCTGTAGTCCCGATGACCAGTACATGCCTGTTATTATCAAAACCTTTTGGGTTATATAATTTTAAAAAAAACCTCACAAATAGAGAATCTTTTAAAGCATTTTTTATAAGGAAATTCACAATCCTAACCAAAACTGGAAAAAAAAATCTAGTTTTTCTATTGTCATTTATTTTTCTCTTTTTTTTTGTTTGTATTTTTCACATGGTCATGTTTGATATCATTGTAAAGATCAGACTCTGGCCTTTCCAATGACACCTCACTTGATCATGTATGTTGTATGCAACTACAATGGCATTGTAGTGGGGCGCAAATGCTCCCTGTGACCCCTCCTTTGGATCCGCCAGTGGGCTGCTGACCCGGCCCTGATCTATAGTTTGTAATAAACATCACTGCTAGATTGATAACGTTATAATGCATAGTTTACACAGTTCAGAGTTCTTTTCCCAAAACAGTACAAGAGAAAATATAGTATAGCTGTGACAATACAAAAAACAAATGCTTTATGTAGTGTCAATTTAAAACCAGGACATTTCTCATATCAGTATGAGCATTCTTTTGGTGTCCAAATTCAGATTACCCTTCATGACGTGTCTAATGCAGCGAATTTAAAAAATAAATAATAAAAGTCATGCTGGGTGCATGTTAGTCCAGTTTGTCCTTGAATGCTGTAAATATCCCAATTACGTGCATGTACTGATTTTAGTAGAACTTGCCTGAAGATAGTTGCCATGTGATCTCCTCTGGGTACTTGTTTCGTCACTGAAGCATAAATCATTTGACTGATCACGCCACAAATATGCCTTGTTATTTATCAGACTGCAGCTGACTTCTCTAATGGAGATTGTGATTTCTAGGACTTGAACACACAGCCCTGCGTGTATGTATGTGTGGGTGTTTTCCAAAGATTCAGTATGATGAGTCATATTATTATACTCGACAGGGATACCGATAAAATCTTTGAAGAATTTTGAAAACTATTATTAAAGTGTATGGTGGGAGTATCAAAAACCCCACAGAAAGGTTTTTAGACACACTGCTGTACGGCATGTAAAATGGTAAAACGCTACAAAATTACCCGAAAAAAACAACTTTGAATTAAAAAGTTTCCACAACTCATCAAGGATACATTAAATTAAAATTAAAATTCCCAGAACTCTGGTATAAATCAGTGATACAGCCTGATAGCCTTTGCAGTGCCAACACACAGATTAAAATTCCCAGAACTCTGGTATAAGTCAGTGATACACCCCAATAGCCTTTGCAGTGCCAACACTCAGATTCAAATTCACAGAACTCTTGTATAAGTCAGTGATACAGCCTGTACCTGATAGCTTTTGCAGTGCCAACACACAGATTCCAATTTCCAGAAATCAGATATAACTCAGTGATACAGCCTGTCCCTGATAGCTGTCAGTGCCTACACACAGATTCCAATTTCCAGAAATCAGATATAACTCAGTGATACAGCCTGTCCCTGATAGCTGTCAGTGCCAACACACAGATTCCAATTTCCAGAAATCAGATATAACTCAGTGATACAGCCTGTCCCTGATAGCTGTCAGTGCCAACACACAGATTCCAATTTCCAGAAATCAGATATAACTCAGTGATACAGCCTGTCCCTGATAGCTGTCAGTGCCTACACACAGATTCCAATTTCCAGAAATCAGATATAATTCAGTGATACAGCCTGTCCCTGATAGCTGTCAGTGCCTACACACAGATTCCAATTTCCAGAAATCAGATATAACTCAGTGATACAGCCTGTCCCTGATAGCTGTCAGTGCCTACACACAGATTCCAATTTCCAGAAATCAGATATAACTCAGTGATACAGCCTGTCCCTGTTAGCCTTTGCAGTGAAAAACACACAGATTCAAATTTCCAGAACTCTGGTATCAGATACAGTCTGATATGCAACAAACAATCTCCTCTGATATCTCCAGCCTGATATGCAACAAACAATCTCCTCTCTGATTCACTCCTGCAACAAACACACGCTGGGGCTGCAGGGAAGCCTTATAAAGTGTGCTGCGGGACTTAGCTCTGTGAGCCCATGATTGGGCAAAATTTGCCAACCCATCCCTAGTCACTACCATTCTGCGGAATTATTGTATCTGGTACAGATGGAAGTGTTAAGGTTCCCTGCTGTTCTCTCTGGATTGAATTGTCAATTCTACTCTCTGGCCATACTGTCTACCACAGGTCTCTGCACCACCCATAAAGGCTGAGGCACTTTGATGAAGAAGTGTCTGTGGATCTGCTGTAAACCTTCTCTACAATTACACTAAGATTTTGATTTATTTTTCTGTTTTATTATGCAGTCACGGGCATTCTGGTTGTGATTGTCACTGCTCTTCTTTCCTTACACATCTACTCTCATCTCCATATTATAGTAGGTCTCTGTGTTTTTTTTTTATGTTTTTGCATTTTAATAAGTTTATTTGTTTATGCTTTAAACTGCAAATACTTATAAAATTGAAATAAAAATGCAGGTGTTATTCCCACTCTTTGTTAAGTGGCATTTTGTTAGCGAGAATATATATAAGCACTCAACCACGAAGTCAAATGAACCATCAAAACAAGTCTTGTTCTGGATGCAAAAAAATAAAATATCCCCAATATTGAGCAATCCCAAGAGAATTATTAAATCTTACATTAAACTACAAGTATAGGACGTATCTCGCACAAACTCTTTCCTGCCTAGAAAAGATCAGTCGCCAAAAACAAGTGATTGGTTAGGAAGGCATTAGAAAAGCAAACCAGAGAGCAGGGGTCAGCAACGCTGGCTCCACAGATGTATTGAAACTAAATTTCCCATAATTTTCAGATGCTCTTTGAACTTACTAGGCATCAAGGGATATGTAGTTCTGGGGGATGGACGTGAGGTTGCTGACCCTTGCCATAGACCAATGGTAACTTTGTGGGAACTAGAGAGATGCTGCTGAGGTGAAAGAAACTATCTCTGGAATAGTTATAACAAAAAAAAAGCACTTCAAGGGACATGCATGTTTTGCTAGCATGCTTTTAAAAATGTGCAATGCCTTTTGAACTGAGTTACATTCAGCAGGCAAAAAAAGCAAGTAAATATGATAATTTTTCATATTTACCTGCTTTTCTTTCTTGGCGTTTTTCTCGCCCACCTCAGGAGGCAGATTGAGCTAACCAATCAGTGTGCATACTGTGGTATACATAAAAAAACTCACTGAGCTTGTGCGACTGAGTTGCTCCTCCTCCCTCCTGCACTGTGAGCTGAGGGGAAGGCGGGGCTAAGTGCCATTCCAATGTGTAACTCTTTCACTCCCAGCTACTGCAGAGACTGAGAAGGACAGACATCAATAAACACTGGGAGAGAAAGGGACAGCAGAGAGAACAGAAGAAAAAAAGCACAGAGAGACAAAGCAAGAAAAGGTAGAGAGAGAATGACAGCAAGATAAAGCAGAGGGCCACCAAGAAAAGGTGCAGTGAGAGAGCGCTCACAATAGACAGACAGCACAAGAAAGAGTGTGAGAGTGAGTGTGTATCGGGGGGAGTAGCGCCCACTAAGGAGTAGCGAAGTTGAGATCCTTAAGGACTGATAAATCTGCTTGACGTTTAAACACTGCCTGGTATATTCAGACTTATATGCTCGAGACAGGGATGATGAGCAAACCACTGAGTTGCTACTAAGCACTAAAGGCTTGGAGACCGACAGACAACTTAGAGCACGTTCAGAAACACAAAGATACGTCAGACAGTTGGTGAATTGTGCGGACTGCAGGGCAGTCAGGAAATGTGCCGCTTTAACGTTTTCTGATAATCTGGAGCAGGTCAACGGTACTTTATGATCCTCAGAGGCAACACATACACATCGGGGTCTATCGTTGGTACAGTATCGAGTATATTTGGCAATGAGTGCACACTGAACATGAACCGCATATAAACAGTACCTTTCGATTGCAGTTGTTATAGAAATGTGTGGCAAGAAAACATGAGACCTGGGTTGGGTATAGGAACCTAAAGCGGCCACAGACGATACCCACAAACGAGAAGGGACAACACCCCAGTAACGTGTAAACACCCCAGCGACAATCATGGGGTTACACCACCAAAGCACCACACAGGCGATCGTAATCGAGCAGCAATTAGAATGGTCAAAATAAGCCGGGTCAAAAAGCAGGAGCAGGGATTGTATCCAGAAACGGGTTGGCAACAAAAATCAATGCACAGAATCAGTAGCGATGCGGGAACAGAACTCCACGATAGGGCGACAAGGCAACTCCTCGCGCCCTGTTTTAAACCAGGCGGCTCCTCGTGACCACGCCAGGCCCCGCCCCCTTGGACGCCGCTCGGCCGCTCCCCAGTGCTGGCAGTCGGACAGCTCTTGGCACAGGACCTTGCCCAGACCCCCCAGGCAGAGCAGCAGGGGCTGAGGATATGACAGAGTGACTGTGTGAGGGAGTTTGAGTGAGACAGTGTGTATGTAAACCATGAAAAAGCGTAAGTGAGCGTGTCGGTGGGTGAGTGTAAGCGAGCCAGCGGGAGAGTGTGTGAGCGAGTCAGCAGGCGAGTGAGTTTTGCTTTCACAGTTGCAGAGATGCTAATATTCAGTTCCTCAGTTTCCCCAGTCTGAGGTCCTGAGTGTGCACAGGGTTTCACGTGCACAGCTTGTGTTAGTTCATACAGTTACAGATATTTATAATGCGCTAGCAAGTTCTGTAGCGCTGTACAATGGTAGAGGCAAAATAACAAATATACATCCAATTTAAACACACAGAACAGTACGAGAGAGGACCCTGCTCAAGAGCTTACAATCTGAGGAGAGGGGTGACACAGTAGATGAGGGTAATAGCTGAGTATATGAAGTAGTGGGGTCAGGGGCGGACTGACAAGTAATGGGGCCCCCGGGCAAAAGGAGTTAGTGGGGCCCCTTGTGCCACGCCTACACAGTAGGCCACACGCATAAATCCCTCCCATACAACGAACAACCCACATGCACATTGTTGTGTTAAAGAATTTATTTCTTCGCACAATTTTCAACTATTAATTTTAACGAGTTAATAAAATCCACTCGGGCCCCCAGCGAATTGGAGAATCCATTGTGCCCCCTCCAGACTTACAAACTGCCACTGCTCTGCTGCGGGAGCCGTCACACACTCGTGGCAGCTACGGCCGCGGCACAGAAAAATAAAACTCACTCATACACACCGCACATGGATATATATTGCCCCCAGCAGCTCACACATGGATATATACTGCCCCCAGCAACTCACACATGGGTATATATTTCCCCCAGCAGCTCACACATGGGTATATACTGCCCCCAGCAGCTCACACATGGATATATATTGCCCCCAGAAGCTCACACATAGATATATATCAATATATAGTGCAGATGGTACTAACACAAAATTAATATGTGCCAATGTGGTATATTCCACTCACAAATTAAAGAGCCCGAACACTGGCTCTAAGTGGGTCGAGCTTTTGGGTGTTTTTGCTTCTCCGTTCCTTAAGGTGACCCACGCCTTATACTGGATGGAGAGTGGCTCATACAAATAGACATGGAAAGAAAACAGAAACAACTTCCTTTGCAGATCTTTCAAAGTTCAGATGGCATAAATATACGTAGCTGTTGAACTCACATTTGTAGGAGCTTATAGACCAAGCTCGTGGTTTGTACGCTTCAAGGCTCGCATAGGGTGGAACCCAAACCCGTCTTCAAATCCAGAATGTCAAGGGGACAGTCAAATTTAAAGTTTAAAATTATTTATTAGAACATAAATAAAACAAATAAAATACTGGCTCAGCCAGGAGACCAGAACGCGTTTCGCCAGACGTGCTGGCTTCTTCAGCTGGTTTACAGGCTGGTTCACATTCGTTTCTTAAATAGTTTAATTCATAAAATCAATAAAAAGTCCCCACATGTTCCAGATGAAGCAATTAGTGCAAGTTCCCTGCCTCTAACCGCATGAGACGGAGGTCGCCATCTTGCGCATGCGCTCTATCGTCCTGTGCGTTCCATTTTGCGTTCCACAGGAGATCCCGGAAGTAGCGTGCGTTCCACTTCGTAGATCTTTACGAATCTCCAGACGCGCTTATTGGCTGACTTCTAAATTCCTCTGAGCCGACATGCGGACAACCTCAGTGGCCCTTAGGCAAATAAAAAAACCAGAGAGAAAAGGGCAATACATTATAATATAATCTGACGAGATAAAGGTGTTTGAAAAACTAGTTATGGGAGACATAGAAAGAATGTCTACAAAAATCAACCACCATAATTTAACCAAGGAAGAAAATCTAGCCCTTAAAAATTTACAAAAAGATCCCAATATAGTTATAAAACCTGCCGACAAAGGCGGCGGAATAGTTATTTTATCTAAAGAACAATATCAAGAAGAAGTCATGCGTATTCTAAACAATGACCATATATATGGTAAACTGAAGCTAGATCCAGTTAAAGACATTAGACATAAAATGGAACCTCTACTCCAAGAAGGCCTTGATAGGGGTATCTTAAACATGGCTGAGTTTGAATATCTATCTATGAAATTTACAAGGACACCGCATTTCTACATCCTCCCAAAAATGCATAAAGATCCAGTCCAACCTCCCGGCAGACCTATAGTAGCCGGCATAGACTCTATAACTAGCCATTTATCAGAGTATGTAGACACGATCCTTCAACCCATTGTATGTACCATCCCGTCTCATTTAAAGGACACTCTAAGTATGTTACAGACACTGAAAAGTCTGGTCTGGCAAGAAGGTGACATCATGGTTACGTGCGACGTCAACGCACTTTATAGCAACATACCCCATGAGCTAGGTCTGATTAAATTGGAGGAAGAAATCACCAAATCCAACTTATTGGGCAAGGACCAGATGTCCTTTGTTCTGGACAGTGTCAGGTTTATATTGAAAAATAATTATTTTAAATTTGGAGAGGATTTCTTTATCCAGTTGGTAGGTACGGCGATGGGCACTAAGTTTGCGCCCAGCTACGCCAACCTGTATATGGCAGCATGGGAGACCATGTTTGTCTATGGTTCGCGTAGCTGGGCGCAAGGAACCATCCAGACCTACAAAAGGTTTATTGACGATATTTCTTTATTTGGAGAGGAAAAGAGGAGGATCTAAAAAGTTTTTTGGATAGCCTCAATCAGGTAGAGTGGGGTATTAAATTAGATAATAATCTTAATACACAGAGGATCAATTTCCTGGATTTGGAAATTTACATAGAGGAGGGCTGTATTAAGTCAAAAACCTTTTTTAAAGATGTTGATGTCAACACATACATTGATTATACTAGTTGCCACCATTCTACGTGGCTTAGGGGTGTCCCCAAAGGCCAATTCACTCGCCTGAGACGCAATTGTACTGATATATAGCAATCTTTGAAGAACAGGCAAACAATATGAAGAAAGACTTTATAGAAAAAGGTTATAAAGAAACTGATCTGGAGAACACCATTTCGGATATTCTATCAAAAGATCGTAGTGATTTATTAAAATATAAACCTAAAACCCAGACACTGGGTGATGAGGTCCGATTTATTTGCGATTTCAACGACAAAGCTGATAACATCAAGAAAATCTTAAGAAACACTGGCATGTTTTGCTAAAGGATGGTGATCTGAAACATCATTTGGGAGTAAAACCCCAATAGTTTTTAGAGGTACTAAAAATGTAAAATCTAGTTTGGTACACAGCAGAGCCAATAAGAATGATCTTTCCAAAAAAAAATTTTTTTGGACTTAGGGAAGGTTTTTTATCAATGTGGATCTTGTCTGGCCTGCAGATCGACAAATAATAAAAAAAGTTTGTAGGTTCATATACCAATCATAAATGCAATAAAATAATAGAAATAAGGGGTATTTTGAATTGCTGCTCTAAAAGTGTAATTTATATTGGAATGTCCCTGCCACCTAAGATATATAGGTCGAACAAAACGAGCGCTCAATGTTAGAATAAATGAGCATGTTAGAAATATTAGAAATGAATTTGAGAAACACTCAGTATCTCTACACTTTAAGACTCATCACAACAGCTCCCCTGTAGGTCTTAAATTCTGGGCCATTAAACAGATAAGAAAAATGGACATTGAAGAGGATGTTATTAATAAATTAGGAAAGGAAGAGATGAGATTGATTTTTGACAATGGTACATTGGGTCCTAATGGTCTCAATGACGATTTTGAAATTGTACACTTTCTTTAGGAACCTTCTTTATTTAGACGGCTGTCTTTTAAGGGACAGTGTCCATAATCCATCCATCCAACACATATATTTGTATTTTGCACATCAGGAGATTCTGCTCCCAAGCATTTATATATCTATATACTGGTGTATACAACACCAAGTCATTTGCATCTATTTATTTAATTATAATATCTCACTATATATATATTACAGTAGGCACTTATAACACATATAGTACACCACCCTATGGGCAGTGACTATAATCTATATGTCACTTTGAACAGGTTTTGAGAGGCACTTATGGCAATAGCTATATATAATAGTCACATTATACTAGTTAACATTGCACTTTAGGGGCATTAATTTGCATCTGCACCTTGACATAATTTATGCCACACGTTGTTTTAAGTATTATCCCAATAAAGTGTTTTGTATTTAGTACCACTACTAATAAAAATGGCACCTAGAATAGGTTTTAAATATTATCTTTATAGACCTGGTCACCATAAATAGCCACATATTTTTAATATATTTTTAATACGACAATATTAACAAATATAATAATATTCAGCCACCTTAATATAGTCACTTTATATGTATAAGCGATTCGACACTAGCACTTTAACAATACGCACAAATTATTTATAGTAGCACTTTAAACAGAATATAACGGTATGGATTGCCATAAGGAGTATCATCCCTTATGGGTATGGATATTAGTGGTTTAATCTTGTTTATTTACATCTTATAATATTAATATAAATGTTACTAACTTCATAGGAGCATCATCCCTTATGGGCATGGATAATAGTGACTCTATTCTATTTTACATCAATATAAGGGTCACCAACTTTATACGAACATTATCCCTTATGGGAACAGTAATTAGATTTCTGCAAGAAATACAACCCTTGTTAGGTAATGTGACAACTCCAGTCATCTAATTGGCAGACGAGCTTCAATAGAATGGATCTAGGAGAAGGGGCATCTAATTCCCGTTTATACATAGGTCCATCGATACAAAACAAATAAGAAGTATGTTTTAAAGAGTATATTTTCATGAAGCATTATATTTCCTCTAGGTTAAAGAGTTGGGGAAGGTCTTATTATAATGTATTGCCCTTTTCTCTGGTTTTTTATTGTGCCTAAGGGCCACTGAGGTTGTCCGCATGTCGGCTCAGAGGAATTTAGAAGTCAGCCGATAAGCGCGTCTGGAGATTCGTAAAGATCTACGAAGTGGAACGCACGCTACTTCCGGGATCTCCTGTGGAACGCAAAATGGAACGCACAGGACGATAGAGCGCATGCGCAAGATGGCGACCTCCGTCTCATGCGGTTAGAGGCAGGGAACTTGCACTAATTGCTTCATCTGGAACATGTGGGGACTTTTTATTGATTTTATGAATTAAACTATTTAAGAAACGAATGTGAACCAGCCTGTAAACCAGCTGAAGAAGCCAGCACGTCTGGCGAAACGCGTTCTGGTCTCCTGGCTGAGCCAGTATTTTATTTGTTTTATTTATGTTCTAATAAATAATTTTAAACTTTAAATTTGACTGTCCCCTTGACATTCTGGATTTGAAGACGGGTTTGGGTTCCACCCTATGCGAGCCTTGAAGCGTACAAACCACGAGCTTGGTCTATAAGCTCCTACAAATGTGAGTTCAACAGCTACGTATATTTATGCCATCTGAACTTTGAAAGATCTGCACAAGGAAGTTGTTTCTGTTTTCTTTCCATGTCCATTTGTATGAGCCACTCTCCATCCAGTATAGGCGTGGGTCACCTTAAGGAACGGAGAAGCAAAAACACCCAAAAGCCTCGACCCACTTAGAGCCAGTGTTCGGGCTCTTTAATTTGTGAGTGGAATATACCACATTGGCACATATTAATTTTGTGTTAGTACCATCTGCACTATATATTGTATTATTCTTTTTCATATGCTTCATACGAACTAAGGGAACCACCACCTACCATTCAGCGACCATCATCGCGCCACCAGATACGTATACTTTGTTTTCTGTATTTCACTGGTTGGGGGAAACCACTATACTCTGGTTGGCGTTGGTTTGTTGGTGGCGGTACTAGTTGCTGGCGCCTGTCAACTTTTTGTGAATAGATATATATCCTCTCTAACCCTCACTAACCCTCTTCCCCTCTCTAACGCCACCCCCATTACCTGTCCTCACTAATCACCAAACACACCCCAGCCCGTCCCCTACTATCCAACAATGACCTGCGCCTGGCATCCCCCATCATTACTTCCTCACATGCCAGATTGCAGGACTTTTCTCGTGCAGCGCCGATCCTATGGAACACGCTTCCTAGCAATATCAGACTGTCCCCAAATCTGGCTTCATTTAAACGCTCCCTAAAGACCCTTCTATTTAGGGAAGCCTACCACCCGACTACGTAACAAGACATCCGACTGACCCAAAAACAGTCCTCACCTCCCCCTGCATTAACTCATCACTGCAGTTCCCCCCTCCTGTTTCTAATCCCCTCACCCATCTACATTGTAAATTCCCACGGGAATGGGTCCTGTATCTGCTGGCAGGTATACTGACCTGTCTCCTGTATGTATTGTAGAATCGTCCTGACTTTAGTACTCTTTACCCATTACACCTTGTACAGCGCTGTGAATGTGTTGGCGCTTAATAAATAATGATAATAATAATAATATATATGGCCCCAGTAGCTTACACATGGATATATATTTCCCCCAGTAGCTCACACATGGATATATATTTCCCCAGCAGCTCACACATGGATATATACTGCCCCAGCAGCTCACACATTGATATATATTGCCCCCAGTAGCTCACACATTGATATATATTGCCCCCAGTAGCTCACACATTGAGAGGGTTGTGGTAAATGGAGTTTATGCGGCGCAAAGTCTTGTTACCAGTGGGGTACCTCAGGGGTCAGTACTTGGTCCCATTCTCTTTAATATTTTTATTAGTGATATTGCAGAAGTATTAATGAAAAGTATGTCTTTTTGCTGATGACACAAAGATTTGCAACAGGGTTGACGTTCCTGGAGGGATCAGCCAAATGACAAATGATTTAGGTAAACTAAAAAAATGGTCGGAGCTGTGGCAATTGAGTTTTAATGTGGATAAGTGCAAGATAATGCACCTGGGGCGTAAAAACCCAAGGGCTGAATATAGAATATTTGATACAGTCCTAACCTCAACATCTGAGGAAAGGGATTTAGGGGTTATTATTTCAGAGGATCTAAAGGTAAGTAGTCAATTTAATACAGCAGCAGGAAACGCTAGCAGAATGCTTGGTTGTGTAGGGAGAGGTATTAGCAGTAGCAAAAGGGAAGTGCTCATGCCACTGTACAGAGCACTGGTGAGACCTCACTTGGAGTACTGTGTGCAGTACTGGAGACCATATCTCCAGAAGGATATAGACATCTTAGAGAGAGTTCAGAGAAGGGCTACTAAAACGGTGTACGGCTTGAAGGAGAAAAGTTACCAGGAAAGGCTTAATGATCTTAACATGTATAGCTTGGAAAAAAGACGAGACAGAGGAGATATGATAGAAATATTTAAATACGTAAAGGAATCCACAAGTAGAGGAAGGGAGTATATTAAAAGGAAACAAATAGCAAAACAAGAGGACATAGTCTTAGATTAGAGGGGCAAAGGTTTAAAAGTAACATCAGGAAGCATTATTTTACTGAGAGGGTGGTGGATACATGGAACAGCCTTCCAGTTGAAGTGGTAGAGGCCAAAACATTAATTGAATTTAAGCAGGCATGGGATAGGCATAAGGCTATCCTAAACAAAAGATAAATCCAGGTAAAGTATCCATGTAATTGGGCAGACTAGATGGGCTGAAAGGTTCTTATCTGCCGACATTTTTCTATGTTTCTATGTTTCTATATATATTGCCACCAGTAGCTCACACATTGATATATATTGCCCCCAGTAGCTCACACATTGATATATATTTCCACCAGTAGCTCACACATTGATATATATTTCCACCAGTAGCTCACACATTGATATATATTGCCACCAGTAGCTCACACATTGATATATATTGACCCCGGTAGCTCACACATTTATATTGCCCCAGTAGCTCACACATTTATATATATTGCCCCCAGTAGCTCACACATTTATATATATTGCCCCCAGTAGCTCACACATTGATATATATTGACCCAGTAGCTCACACATTGATATATATTGACCCCAGTAGCTCACACATTGATATATATTGACCCCAGTAGCTCACAC
This sequence comes from Leptobrachium leishanense, assembly GCA_009667805.1. NCBI lineage: Eukaryota > Metazoa > Chordata > Amphibia > Anura > Megophryidae > Leptobrachium > Leptobrachium leishanense. The sequence goes on from CM019065.1 coordinate 101,771,482, forward strand.
ATTTATATATTGCCCCAGTAGCTCACACATTGATATATATTGCCCCAGTAGCTCACACATTGATATATATTGCCCCCGTAGCTCACACATTGATATATATTGCCCCCAGTAGCTCACACATGGATATATATTGCCCCCAGTAGCTCACACATGGATATATACTGACCTCAGCAGCTCAGGGGCCCGGTTTTGTAAGGGAAGTTCGACCACGGCGGCGCACTACCAAACCGCCTCGTCGGCGGCACTCCAGCACGCTCCTTCCTGGGCCCCTTGTGCACCCTGCATTGACGCCGCCCCCACGTGATGCGTGTTCATCATGTGAGGGGGCGCATCAATGCAGGGTGCACATGGGGCCCAGGAAGGCACGCTGCAGTGCAGTCGATGAGGCGGTTTGTTAGTGCGCCACCGTGGTCGGAACGTCCCTTTCAAAACCCGACCCCCACTGACCCGCGGACCCTCAGGCAGCGCCCGAGTGCCCAATGGGTCAGTCTGCCCCTGACTGGGGTGCATAGGGGCTGTGGGCACGATGAAGCAATAAATGTAGTTCACGTGAAGCTGTGATGGGTGGAATAGTGGGTGGGGTAGTGGGCATGGAGGATGTAGGGAATATTCAGGAAGTGGGAGCTGAAGACACACCCCTAGTTTAGGGGCGTCACCGGAGAAAATTAAATGACAGAGTTTAAAGCAAGAAAATAAAAAAATTACACATTTTTAAAACTTTAATTTATTCTAGTTTGTCTATAAGTATAAAAGTGTTTAAATATCAATTTAAAAAATATATTTCTAGACATGCATATCTCTTTAATGGAAAATATGAAATATGTTGCATGACTGAACAATCTTTCACATAATTAACCACTTCAATGCGGAGGACGCGCTCAGCGCGTCCTCCGCATTACCGCTGGTGTGCTGAGGACGCGCTGAGCGCGTCCTCCCATTGGGGTCAGCGTTCGGCCGGATTCCGGCCGATCGCTGGCCCCCCCGGTGCGGGCTGACATCCTCGATGTCAGCCGCGCATCCGGAACCGCAGCCGCTGGTATTAGGTGTCATCGCAGCAGCGCGATGACACCTAATTCAGGCGCCCGCCCCGCATGTGTCAGGTTCGTGCCAGGAAGGAGCCATGGCACGGCCTCAGTGTGGTGTTATATTCCCAAGCGCTGGGGGTGAGCAGGCAGAAAGACACAGGAGACAGTAAATGCACAACAAAGCTTGTATGGTGGGATGGTTCACAGCAAACAGTCCAGCACAGAACAGACGGTAGCACAGAAAATAGGCAAGTGGATGGTGGACCACGTAGTCTCTCTCCAGATCCGCTTGAGGAGAAGCAGGAACCTTTAGGCAAATGTACCTTGATAGTAGGTTGGTCTCCTTGGAGAGAGCTGGAGGGCTGGAAGCCACTTGAGTGTCTCTGGACCCACTGGATAGTGGGCCACGCAGTGGATTGTCCAGCACGCAGGAACCAGGTAATGCAGACACAGCAAGGATGCACGGCAGAGCAAAATAAATCAGGAACATACAATAACAAGAGGGAGCTCTCAAGACCTCTGGACACTGGGAAGGGAAAAACACAAAATGAAAGAGCAAAGGGGAGGAGGGTGTGGTCTGGTTTTATGCAAAACCTCAGGTTCAGACACAGGAGTTAACCCTTAGGTGGGGAGCAGGTATAGACAGCTAGTGACCCAGGCTGACCACAGCAGGCTCTCAGGGCTGAGGCATGACAGCATGTGCGGAGGAGGCGCCTGAAAGGGAGGGGGCAGGTCCTTCAGACCTCTCTCCCTCCCGATCGGCGGCTCTGCGGGGGTTAACCCAGGCATCATTTGGAAGGGCACAGCCTGCCCTTCCAAATGGTGCCTGGCATTAACCCCTGGGGAGCTGGATTGCGAATCGGCGCTGAAAAGCGCCGGTTCGCGATCCTTTCCCGGAGCTGGCCGACATCTTGGATGTCGGCCAAGCCTCCGGGAACTCCCCCTGAGGACTGGCGTCATCGTGCTACGCACGATGACGCCAGTCCTGGACTTAACCCCTAACTGCCACCAACGTTGGAGATAGGGAGTTCCAATGAACTCCCTATCTCCCGATCCGTGGCAGCTAGGGGTTACATTTTGGTATGGTTGGATCGGCCAGAGCATGGCCGTTCCAACGATACCAAACACTACTGTGAAAAATTTTGTCAAAAAAAAAAAGAAATGAAAAATAAAAATAAACACAAATTAAAAAAAAATTATAAAAAAATAAATAAACACTTTTTTTTCTTTTTTTGGTTTGCTAATGCAGCAATATTGTTCCCATTTCAATTATAATGTGAACAATGATGCTGCACTAACGATTTTTGTATGCGGTGCGTTTGTTAAAAATAGTGTAATTTTCCCCAAAAAAAAAATGTAACGAGACCCCATCTCTAATTTTTTTAACAAGCGCACCCCATACAAAATATAACCGCAATTGCTCGCATGTTAAAATGTGAAAAAAAACACTTTACACATTGTTAATTATTGAAAATACATATTTTATTGCATTTTTTGTTATAATATACAGACATGACATAACGTATACATATAATAATGACATATTATGAATCTACCAAGTCTGACGGAAAGAACGATATATAAAATGTCTGGGTCATATACTAAAATAAGCCTTCAAAACACGTTTAAACATGATGAGCAAAACCGGTAAAAATGACCTCAGCACAGGGGCGGGAAAAGCCTCAGCAGCGAAAGGGTTAATTCAATTATTTTTTTACCATTTTTAAAACTTGTATTGATTTATTCTAGTTTGTCTATTGGTATAAAAGTGTTTAATGGTTAGTTTAAAAAAAGACATGCATATCCCTTTAAACATGGTTTACAGAGACGTGTGAAAAAAAAAAGGAAAACTTTTGCTGAGAATCACGCATGAAATACCAGTTGGACATTAGAATAAAGGTATATACAGCCAACATAGCAAACGTGAAAATGTTTATCTGGTCTGATGATTAGTGATGAGCCGAACACCCCCGTGTTCGGTTCGCATTCGAACTCGAACAATTTCAAAAGTTCGAGTTCGAACTCGAACACGAACCGAACTCAATGCAAGTCAATGGGACTCAAAAGTTTGATTTTTAGAGTGCCCTCCAAGAGGGCATATATGCAAGATATTTGCCATAAAAGGTGTATGGGGGTCTGGGTAGTGCCCTGGGGGACAGCAAACAAGGACAAAAAGTTTTAAAATAAACGTTTTTAAAGGAACAGTGAGTTTTCCTTTAATCTATTCATAAACAACTGCTTGGGGCGGCAGCCTGTATGAAAAGACATTTTAGGACACACAGAACAAGTTTAGTGAATTTTTTGGCTTTAGATGAAAGTAACAATAGGTGCTTTAAAATTGGGCCTTTAGGCTAGGGACAGATGAGCGCATTTTCTGCAGCCACCGTCAAAATGTACGTCGATGCGTGCGCACGCATTTTTTCACGGAATGCGCTTGAGTGGTCGGACGATGCTCAATTCTGGACGTATTCCATGACGGTGGGGTGAAAAAAGAGAAAAATCAGATGAATCTAATCACTTGAAAAATGAAAAAATAAGGGCAAGGGCTATAAAAAGTCGTTTCGGGGATGGTGGCGTTTTTCTAAGATGGATCCTGCACACGTCTTTGTGTTTGGTGTGATGGGGTACCTGTACCTAAAGAGGAAGAGAAAGCGGCGTACCTGGGTTCATGAAATCAACGCTGCCAGACCCACGCATGGACACTTTGTGACGCTGTACAGGCCACTGCGAGAGAGGGACCCCGCGAAGTTCTTCAACTACCTGCGGATGTCCATCGCCTCCTTTGATGAACTGTTGTCGCGGGTACGGGAGCCACTGACCAAGAGGGACACCAACATGCGGCCCGCCATACCACCGGAGGAGATGCTGGTCATCACTTTGAGGTACGTACTGTCACACACCTGTATACATGACATCGCTGCCAGTCACCTGACATGAGTGCATCATGTCTGTAGTCACATGCCCACTGTTACATGCACACACACACACACACGGGCATCACATCACACGTACATAATCATAAATGACTCCGACAACAATGTTGAATAAATAATACTATAATATGAAAAGAAACTGTAATATATTATGGACATATATTACAACTCGTAAACTGAAGGTCAGTATATATACAAAATCAAAACAATAACACATAACAAACAAATAATAAAACATATTTAGGTCATGTATCAAAGTTGCTGATACCGCGAGCATCTGGGTCATGAGGGCCGGTGGTGTGGCTACAGCTGGACCCCGACTCCGTGTGTGGCCTGGCTCCAGGGGGCATGGCTGGGTGGGTGGACAGCACCTCACTGGAGACGGAAGATCCACTGGCGGATTGTGGCACAGCATGGTAGGCGGCTGCGTGATGGGGACGTGAAAGGATGTCCTCCAATATCGCGAGAGATCTGTGGCGATACTCCATTTTCTCCGCCTCGCTCATCCTGTTCAGGAGGAGCGTACATGCATTGGAGAACGACATGTCGACGGAGTCCGCAAGCATGCAGCGTTGGTGTGCATGGGTGGTCTGTGCCTCCATGAACATGACCATGGCCTGCTCCAGGTCTGCAGCCTGTGCCCTTCTCTTCTGGCCAGGTCTGGTGCTGACCGTTGTCGCGGTACCTGCCACCTGTGGTGTCGCCAAATCCTCCTCCATCTGCGACTCAGCACCACCCTGGTTCTCCTCCTCCTGGCAGCTGGCTGAATCTCCTGGCACCATTTGTTGTGCCTGGGTGCCGGAGGTCGATGGCTGGTCCATGCTGCTGACAGACCTGCGCGGCTCCTGGGTCCTGCGGAGGAACGATAGCTGCTCTGCATAAATGTACCCCCGGACCTTTTTCGCACCAGCTCCAGAGCGCGCAGCCATGGCCTGCTTCTTCTGGACGCGCATGTAGTTGTCGCGTACTGTGCGCCATTTGTTCATCGCCTCTTGTGCTGAAAAACATGATGAGAGTGACATTAGCTTGTGTTCATGGTATGTGATCATATTCAAACAGTTTTGTTTTGTCTTCTAGGTATCTCGGTAGTGGGTGCAGTTTGAAGGATCTGCATTATAGCTTCCGCGTTGGCAGATCAACAGCTGGTGAGATCGTCCGCAAGGTGTGCCAAACCATATGGGAAACCATGAAGGACCAATGTTTGCCAAGACCGACACATACGGCATGTCTGGAAATTGCAGCAGGATTCTGGGAGAGAGCCAACTTTCCAAACTGCCTGGGAGCCGTGGATGGCAAACATGTCCGCATAGTGAAGCCACCGCACAGTGGCTCACTGTATCAGAATTATAAACATTACTTTTCTATTGGCCTACTGGCGGTGTCAGATGCCAACTATAGTTTCGTGTATGTGGATGTCGGTTCATACGGCAAGGACTCTGACTCCACACTGTTCAGGAACTCCACACTGTGGAATGAAATTGAGAGTGGGACCCTGAACATCCCCAGACCCGCACCATTGCCTGGCAGTGACGTGACAGTCCCCTATGCCTTCGTGGGTGACGAAGCATTCGGCCTATCCACACACCTCCTACGGCCCTACTCAGGGACACACCTGACTGTGAAGAAGCGGGTGTTTAATTATAGGCTGTCGCGGGCGAGACGGTATGTGGAGTGTAGCTTTGGCATACTGACCAACAAGTGGAGGATTCTACATAGACCGCTGGATGTGAATGTGGACTTCTGTGTGGACATAGTGAAATGCTGTTGCATTCTACATAATTATGTGCGGGCCAGGGATGGTTTTAATTTTGACGATACCCTCACAGTTGTCGGTCTTGAGGATGATGTGAACTATGACATCATAGCTGTGAATAGATACAGCAACAGGTATCGCGATGCTCTATCTAATTATTTCATCAGTGATGCAGGTGAGGTGCCCTGGCAGCTGGGGAGCATTTGAGTTTCACATCAATGATTTCATTTGTTTGTTTATTATCATTTTTTGATTTACATTTATGGGATTATGAATTAAATAATATTATACTCACTCTGTATGTGCTGCTCCTTCTCGGACCAGGTATCGTACTCCGGGTACACCTGACGGGACACCTCGACCCATGCGCTCGCCTTCCTCCCCTTGTCCTTATAACGCTCGCAGGCCGTATCCCAGATCCCTGGATGCTCCCCCACAGCGCTTATCAGCCTCTCCACGTCCATCTCTGGTCCAGCAGCCATGTTCAACGGTCGCAGGTACACTCCAACGAACTGCAGGAAACTTTGGCAGTTTGGACGTGATGTAGGCCGCACACTAGCAGCGTCTGACGTCTCCTAATCACGCACACACGCTGCCATGCGGCCGCCGCGCACTTTGTACGTCAGTAGCAGCGGTTTCACGTTCTGATAAAAATGCGTTCATTTGCTGGTTGCGTGGTGTCGGCGCACTTTTGTACGCACGTACTGCGTATATTGGCCGTCATTGGCCGTTATGTGCTGCTACTGCCGCCGTGATTTAGTGCATCTGCACGCGCGTTCCGACTGCCCCACTCTGACCCTAGCCTAAGTGTCGGCAACAGTGCCGTCACACCGTAACCCCTCTGTGGTATTGTGGAAGAGTGCAGGGTTGGACCCTGCGGTCCAATATTAAAATGATATGAATCTGGTACAGGCATCAGTGCACCCAAATATTGTGCCTTTGGTGACAGCAAGTGCCTTCACACCATAAGTAACCCCTCTGTGGTATTGTGGAAGAGTGCAGGGTTGGACCATGCGGTCCTATATTAAAAAGATATGAATCTGGTAAAGGCGTCAGTGCACCCAAATATTGTGCCTTTGGTGGCAGCAAGTGCCTTCACACCGTGACCCCTTTCTGGTATTGTGGAAGAGTGCAGTGGTGGAGGTTTTGTGAATGCAGAAGAGATCCCCGATCTATTCAGTTACATCAGCATCAGGGGATTGATAGCTGCTAATCCAGGACTGATTAATTTTTATAAATGTCAGCTGGTCTACAGAGTCGGTGGACAGACACACTCTATTGTCTGTGCCAAAACCTCCAGCGGCACTGAACGTCCTATCAGAAAGCACGCTGGATGAAGGGCAACCTCAGGGGCGGACTGGGCCGGGGGGCAGGGTGGCGAATGTCCCCCGGGCCGCCGGCCCGCCGCAAATGCTGCAGCTACAATGCGCCTCAATGGACCGTCCTGAGCCTCCAATTGTTTTATTTTTAACTGCCGGCCGCCAGCAGCGTTAGCGCCGGCCCCCCACGTGGTGCCTCCTCAGCCTCATCCACGTGATGCTAAGCGTGCCGTGCACACGCTGAAGAGGGCGCGGTCGACAGAGACGTTGGGAACCTTAACCTGCGAACGCCATCCATCCAGCCTGCCAGTGCCTGTGTGCGCTTACATCCAGACTGTGTGGAGGAGGGTCATTGCACAGCGGTGAAGCCAGTCCAGCCACACACCCCTAAACGCCCCCCCCCATACCTTCACTGCCTGTCAAATAAATTTTGGCACATTCCAAATCCTGGAATCTGCCACGCATCGGGAGGCCGTTTTTTTAAAGCTGCAGGGCCTGAAGACACGTGATGCACGCACCGCTGTAGCCCTCTCCTCCGATTGTTTTCCATTAAAAAGATCTATGGCCTGTCGGCTGGAGAGATGGGGTCACTGTGCGTTCGCCCATGCAGTGATCCTGCAGCTGGTCAGCGTGGTGGGAATCCCGCTGTCTGCAAGGACCAAGCCATACACCTCCGAGCTGATAACCAGCTGCAGCCTGTCAGGTCCTCACCCGGACATACCGTTCCCGGATGCCTCGTGGGTTCAAAAGTGCCAAAAGCCGCCTCCTGCTTCCACAACATAAATCTTCTGCAGAGCAATCACTGCAGGTAAGAGAAAAGCAGACTCTGTGGGGCCAGAAAAAAGTCCCAGAATAAATGTGCCACAGATCAACAAAAATGTACATGAAAACTGAAATAACCTGCCTAATAGGCATACAGTGATCTACACAATTCTATACACCTGGTCCCCCTAATACATATATTAGTCACAAAAATGCTTATCAATGTCAGCTCTGTAAGAAAAAAAAATCTGTAATCCGTCAGTTCTTTACAGCTGTAGTCAGTCTGCTCATGATGTATGAGCGTATCACCAAGCTGCACAGCAATAAAACTCACAGTAATGTGTGGTGTGTGAGTTTTATTACTGTGCATCTCCATGATACACTCATACACATGGCACATTACAGAGTTTTGTTGCTGTACAGCTGTTATACACACTGGACATTACTGTATCGCAGAGCTCCCAAAAAATAAAACTGGGTAATGTGCAGTTTGTATGAGCGTATCAAAGAATCCACAGTAATAAAACTCACAGTAATGTGCAGTGTGTATGAGAGTATCACAGAGCTGCTCAGAAATAAAACTCAGCAATGTGCAGTTTGTGTGAGCGTATCACAGAGCTCCACAGAAATACGACTCACAGTAATGTGCAGTGTGTATGACAAAAAAGTAGTAAACCTGGGGGGCTCTTGGCCTTGCTGCCACAGGAGAATCTCCTAAGAATCCGAGAGCCATGTTGAAGAATGGGAGGTGGTCAGAGCTGCGTGCAGCATACGCGATAACGTGGTCAGGTGTTACTGCGTGCGTTTCACAGGCAGCACCGCCATAGTCCTAACGCAGCTTGGCCAGCTCTGTGCCAACTCGCCACCCAGCAGCAGATAAAGGGAGAGATATAAAGTAAGGGTTGAAAAGCCTGCAGCAGGACAAATGTGAATGAATGGGGGACAAAAAACAGTCAAAATGAGCTCAACGCACAGGGGTGAAATGGCTCATCAGGGAATTGCTGCACTCCTCTCTGATTATAGAAGAGAAACTCAGTGCAGAGGCTGCAACCAAGAGTAGAGATGAGCGGCCGACGCACTTTAAAGGGGGGGGCCTGATTTGATGCACTATGGGCCTCTAAGTTGTACTTGCCCCCTAGGCCACAAGTTGCCAGTCAGCCCCTGGGCAACCTAGTAGCTGCATAGCATATTGGCTAAGTTCTGGCCAGTGATCCAATCTCAACACCCAGTGGTGTATTTAGGTTTTGTGCTGCCCTAGGCCTGACTAAATTCGTGCATCCCCTAATTTAAATTTGAGGCACCCCTTCCTGTCAAGGGCACATCTCTTCCTGGTTAATCCCCACCCTTCTTCTTTAAGCTCCAACTTTTCCTCTTAGAGCTCCGCCTTTTACTCTCTTTATATTAAAAGTGGATACCAAGTGCCTACTTGTATATTTTGTATACCATTTCAAATGTATCGATTGAGATAAATAAAATGATGAAATGTTTAAATTCAAGCATTTTTACAAAGAACATGCCACCCATGTCAAGTATACTGGATCACAGCCGCTCTAATTGGTTGAACAATAAAATCCACAGAAACGTGCACTGCATATGAGTGTATCACAAAGCTGCACAGCAATAAAACCCACAGAAATGGGCACTGTATATGAGCATATCAGAACTGCACAGCAATAAAACTCACAGTAATGTGCAGTGTGTATGAGCGTATCCCAGAGCTCCAGGGCAATAAAACTCACAGTAATATGCAGTGTGTATCACTGAATCCACAGCAATAAAACCCCCAGCAATGCAATGTGCAGTGTGTATGAGTGTATCAGAATCCACAGCAATAAAACTCCCAGCAATGCAATGTGCGGTGTGTATGAGTGCATCAGATTTTTATTCTATTCGATTTTATTCCGTATGCAAATGCCCTGCTCCGCTGCTCGTTGTTTGAGAACACAGCTCAAAGCACACAGTGACAGTGGCACCTCCAAGTAACCCCTAATGACACCCAAATAATCACTGTTACCTGGGGCGGCCTGCCCTCCGCCACTCCCCTAAGTACACCACTGCTCTGTGATATGCTCATACACAAGTTTGGCGAACTGCCAGCAAGTACGGTGCTGTTTGAAGGCAGTGCAAATCCCCATAGAGAAGTAATAGTTAATATAGTCAGAGAACACCAAACAGCAGAGAAATCGCAGTGAAATGCCCTGATGTTCGGTGGTTTCAATAAGCAGGTTTATTCAGGCGAACCCCATAGGTTTTAATGTAAAAAATATTCCCGTTTTTATGCAATATCTACAGTTGTGTTCAAAATTATTCAACCCCCACTGAAATTGAGTGTTTTGGCCAGTTTGACATTGATTTTGATCATTCAGTCATTTTGCTTACAATTAAATCAAAGAGGCACGTGTAGGTCAGACAAATATAACATAACATTTATAATGAAATAACCACAAATGTCTTTTCTGTGCTCACATCATTATCAGTTTTATTCAACCCCCAAGAGACATTCAATCTTAGTACTTAGTACAACATCCTTTTACAGTTATAACAGCTTTTAAACGTGAAGCATAGCTTGACACAAGTGTCTTGCAGCGATCTACGGGTATCTTCGCCCATTCGTCATGGGCAAAAGCCTCCAGTTCAGTCACATTCTTAGGCTTGCGCACTGCAACTGCTTTAAGTCCCACCAGAGGTTCTCAATCGGATTTAAGTCAGGTGACTGCGATGGCCAGTATGATGCTGCCACACCATGTTTCACTGTGGGTATGTTGTTCTTTGATGATGGGCAGTGCAGTGTTGTTTTTGTGCCAAACACATCTTTTGGAATTATGGCCAAAAAGTTCATCCTTGATTTCATCAGACCATAACACATTTCCCCACATGCGTTTGGGAAACTACAGATGGTATTTTGCAAAATTTGGATATTTTTCTTAAGAAAAGGCTTCCGTCAACTCTACCCCATAGCCCAAACATATGAAGAATACAGGAGATTGTTGTCACATGTACCACACAGCCACTGCTTGCCAGATATTCCTGCAGCTCCTTTAATGTTGCTGTAGGCCTCTTGGCAGCCTCCTTGACCATTTTTTTCTTCTCGTCTATTCATCACATTTGGAGGGATGTCCATGTCACACTGGGGGCACCTGGCATGCGCCTGGTTAATGGGAAAGCCCCAATATGCAGACAACAGATACAGAACAGCACTGAGTGAATACAGTATAAGCAAATGACCTCTGCACAGCGAATACCAATGCAGCCCTGACCTGATAGCCGGATCTGCTCTATAGAAAAGAATACCGTGAAGCTGTGCAGAGTCTATTGATATATATACAGATGGCAGGAGTCAATATACAGTTGTGTTCAAAATTATTCAACCCCCACTGAAATTGAGTGTTTTGGCCAGTTTGACATTGATTTTGATCATTCCGTCATCTTGCTTACAATTAAATCAAAGAGGCACGTGTAGGTCAGACAAATATAACATAACATTTATAATGAAATAACCACAAATGTCTTTTCTGTGCTCACATCATTATCAGTTTTATTCAACCCCCAAGTGACATTCAATCTTAGTACTTAGTACAACATCCTTTTACAGTTATAACAGCTTTTAAACGTGAAGCAAAGCTTGACACAAGTGTCTTGCAGCGATCTACGGGTATCTTCGCCCATTCGTCATGGGCAAAAGCCTCCAGTTCAGTCACATTCTTAGGCTTGCGCACTGCAACTGCTTTCTTTAAGTCCCACCAGAGGTTCTCAATCGGATTTAAGTCAGGTGACTGCGATGGCCACTCCAAAATGTTCCAGCCTTTAATCTGCAACCATGCTCTAGTGGACTTGGAGGTATGCTTGGGATCATTGTCCTGTTGAAAGGTCCAACGTCTCCCAAGCCTCAGGTTTGAGACGGACTGCATCACATTGTCATCCAATATCTCCTGGTACTGAAGAGAATTCATGGTACCTTGCACACGCTGAAGCTTCCTTGTACCTGCAGAAGCAAAACAGCCCCAAAGCATGATTGACCCCCGCCATGCTTCACAGTAGGCAAGGTGTTCTTTTCTTCATAGGCCTTGTTCTTCCTCCTCCAAACATAGCGTTGATCCATGGGCCCAAACAGTTCTAATTTTGTTTCATCAGTCCACAGAACACTATCCCAAAACTTCTGTGGTTTGTCCACATGACTTTTGGCATACTGCAGTCGACTCTTCTTATTCTTTGGAGACAGCAAGGGGGTGCGCCTGGGAGTTCTGGCATGGAGGCCTTCATTACGCAGTGTGCGCCGTATTGTCTGAGCTGAAACTTCAGTACCCACATCTGACAAATCTTTTCTCAGTTCCTCTGCAGTCACACGGGGATTTTTCTCCACTCTACACTTCAGGTAGCGCACAGCAGTCGAAGTCAGCATCTTCTTTCTGCCACGACCAGGTAGCGTTTCAACAGTGCCCTTTGCCTTGAATTTGCGAATGATGCTTCCTATGGTCTCTCTTGGTATGTTTAACATCTTTGCAATCTTCTTATAGCCATTGCCCTTCCTGTGAAGAGTAATCACCTCTTCTCTTGTCTTCCTGGACCATTCTCTTGACTTCACCATGTTTGTAACCACACCAGTAAATGTCTAGAATGAGCTGAGTATCACAGTCATTTTAAAGCTGCCTTATTGGTGCTTATTATGCTTTATTGCTGCTCCGTGACATCCACAGGTGTTTTCAATACCTGATTGAAAACACTTGAATGAACCTCTGTTCTTCAGAGTGGTAGTCTTTAAAGGGTTGAATAATTGTGTCAATGAAGAATTCACAAAAGAAACATTTACTACTGTATTACAAAACCAATTGATGTCATTTTAGTTGCATATGGTTCTTTAAAAAGTCCTTGTAGGATTTCATTCTGAATACAATTACAAATGTACACTAAATTCCCTAAAACCCTTTACAGCATTGGGAGTTGAATAATTTTGAACACAACTGTAATAAACCATTTATTATTTTAATCTGCAGTAAAAAGTCTTTACTGATTATTTTTAGTACCTTTTAGTAATTTTTCAGCAAAATCCCCCCCCCTTTTTTTAATAGCGATTTTTCTTTTTTCTGTAACAGAACTTTTTATTATCAATCATAGGATCTTATATGTAAATTCCAGACATTTTCGTTCAGTAGTTCTTTTGAAAACAGCAGGCCACGGGTTTGCGGTGGCAGCATTCAGCGGCCGACTCCATGCACTTTGGGGACCCTGCGGTGAATGGTGAATTCACTGCAGGGTGGGGAAATTTTATTCCCCGAAGTGCAGGGAACTACAGAACACCAAAATGTTGGCGTCATTTCAGTGCTCTGTGAGTAACCCATTTAGTGGTGAGGTTTTTTGCTGCCCCCTGGAAAGTGAAAGCCTAGGCCTTGCCTACCCAGGACATGCTTGAAAATTAGTGAAATCTCAATGTATCCTTCCTGGCAAAATACTTTGCAAAAGTAAAAAAAGTGCCACCCTAGGCCTAGGCCTTGTTGGCCTAGGCCAAAATACACCACTGTCAACACCCAGTAAGCCAGTGGATCATCTGCTGGAAAGGTATCCAGGTCCGCCCTTGCCCCTAGGTAGTCCTGCACCATATGGTGAAGACACTGGCAATGGGTGCCTAAATTTGATGTCCCTGGGCATCGTGGACTAAAAAATTAGAAAAGGCATCAGTCAAGCGGCCCCTTTCACCGCTGTTCCTCTGATCAACCGCAGCTTCAGAAGCACCTGTGTCATCACTTGGTAACCTACCAGTGCCTGTAAAGGTGTTACACAAGTGTCGCTTTAGAGCATGCTCAGGTTTTTTCATCCTGTCCTCCCTCTGTGAGGGCAGGATGAGCTCTGCAACTTTACCCTTGTATCGTGGATCAAGAAGGCTTGTCAACCAGTAATGATCCCTCTCCTTGATAGCACTAATCCTGGGGTCTTTTACCAGGCTTTGCAGGATAAGGGAGCCCATGCAGCGTAGGTTGGAGGTGGCATTAGCTTCCAAGTCTTCCTGGTCAATGAGGAGGATGACCCATCGTGCACTTCCTCCTCCCAGCCACGTACTAGTCCTTGGGTTTCTGGGCACACAAAACCCTCCCTTGAGGAATCCCCACCTTCGATGCTCCCACTACTTAAATATTCCTCCTCCACCTCATCCTCCTCCTGTCTGATCTGAGGACCTGCAGGAATGCTGTCTGCGTAAAGACTGGGGCCTTGAGAGCTAGGGAAGGTCTCCTCTTCCTCCTGCTGCTCTGCCTCTAGAGTCACATCTATAATTCCCCACAGAGTGCGCTCCAGCAGGAACACTAAAGGAATTGTGTCACTGATGCATGCACTGTCCCTGCTCACCATTCTCGTTGCCTACTCAAATGGCGACAGTACAGTGCATGCATCCTTGATCATCAGCCACTGTGGGGGGGGGGAAACAAGTTGACCTGAACCTGTCCTTGTGCCATACTCACACAGCTACTCATTGATGGCCCTCTGATGCTTGTGCAGACGCTGCAGCATTGCTAATGTCGAGTTCCACCTGGTGGGCATGTCACAGATCAGACAGTTTGTGGGAAGGTGGAATTCTCTTTGAATTTCTGCCAGCGAACACTTGCTGGGAATGACCGTCTGAAGTGGCTGCAGACTTTTCTGGCCTGGCTGAGAAGCTCTGCCAGCCCTGGGTACCTGGTTAGGAAGCGCTGTACCACCAGATTTAGGACGTGTGCTAGGCATGGTACATGCGTCAACTTACCCAGGCGTAGGGCGGAGAGAAGGTTGCTGCCATTATTACAGACGACTATTCCCAGCTGAAGCTGGCATGGTGTTAACCATCTCTGCACCTGCCCCTGCAGAGCTGACAGAATTTCTGGCCCGGTGTGGTTCCTGTCCCCTAAACAAACCAGCTCAAGCACAGTATGGCATCTTTTTGCTTGAGCCATTGTGTAGCCCCTGTCACGTGTCGGTTTAACTGCCACTTCGCCAGAGACAGAGAAGGAGGAAGAGGAGGAGGAAGAGGGAGAGGTGGTGGTGTAGCAGACAGACCTCATACAAGCAGCTTTCTGGAGGCGTGATGGATGAACAAGCTCCAGCACAGAGCCCGGTCTTGGATCCCTCCTAGCTGCAATCAGAGTTACCCAGTGTGCCGTGAAGGAAATATGCTGCAGCTGCTGGGGCAACATGAGTGCCTGTTATTTGTGTGTCATCATTGCCACCCCCTTCCTCTAGGTTGATTATATTCCCTTCCTCGACCTCAGAGATTGAATCAGAGCACTGTAGTTGCTGCGCATCCTCAAGCAGCATGTCACTGTCATTGTAGTCAAACAATTCAGCTGACTTCTCCGTGTGTGATAGTGAGGCTACGGCAGGAGTAGCTGTGGACATGGAGGCTGCATTAGATGCTTTGGCAGCTGAGGTGGACTGTAAAGCACTACAAGCCTGGCTGGCAGAGGACTCAGAGGATGAGGATGGCCTGGTTAGCCACCAAATCCTCTGTATGTTGCTGCTGCTTAAGACGGCCAGCACCAGTTAGAAAGGACAAGCGTGCCCCTGCAGAGGATGCACCACGTCCATGACGACCAGAGGCACAGCCTCCCGACACAGAGGCTGCTTGCCCTCTTATCTGTGTCTGGGAGCGTCTGCCTGTCCTTTTCGGTCTTTCTGACATGGTGAGTGATATATAGATTAAAGATATACAGAACTCTGATTCAACTCTGTTATATAAATTGGAGATATGCAGAACTCTGATTCAACTCTGGTATAAAGATTAAAGATTTCCAGAACTCTGGTATAACTCAGACACCCTGATAGCTGGCAGCCAGTGACAAGACACAGATTACAATTCCCAAAAACCTCCTATAAATCAGTGAGACCCCCTGATCGGTGCAGTGACAAGACACAAATTACAATTCCCAGGAACCTCCTATAAATCAGTGAGCCCCCCTGATGGGTGACAGTGTGACAAGACACAGATTACAATTCGCAGAAATCTGCTAGAAGTATGTGGGATCCCCTGATAGCTGGCAGTGAGAAGACACAGATTACAACTCCAAGAAACCTCCTATAAATCAGTGAGACCCCCTGATGGGTGGCAGTGAGAACACACAGATTAGAACAATTCCCAGATATCTTGTAGAATTTACTGACCCCCAAAATAGTTGCTGGAAGTGAGAACACACAGATTACAACAATTCCCAGATATTTAGTATAAATGATTGACCCCCCCAAAATAGTTGGTGGCAGTGAGAACACGCAGATTACAACAATTCCCAGATATTTTGTATAAATTACTGACCCCCAAAATAGTTGCTGGGAGTGAGAACACACAGATTACAACAATTCCCAGATATTTAGTATAAATGACTGACCCCCCCCCCCAAAATAGTTGGTGGCAGTGAGAACACATAGATTACCACAATTCCCAGATATTTTGTATAAATTACTGACCCCCAAAATAGTTGCTGGCAGTGAGAACACACAGATTACCACAATTATAAGTAAATATATAAATAATTCCCAGATATTTAGTATAAATGACTGAGCCCCCAAAATAGTTGGTGGCAGTGAGAACACACAGATTACAACAATTCTCAGATATTTTGTAGAAATGACTGACCCCCCCAAAATAGTTGCTGGGAGTGAGAACACACAGATTACAACATTTCCCAGATATTTAGTATAAATGACTGACCCCCCAAAATAGTTGGTGGCAGTGAGAACACACAGATTAGAACAATTCCCAGATATTTTGTAGAAGTGAGAACCCCCCCAATAGCTGGTGGCAGACTAGCAGTGAGAACACACGCTAACAGAACAATCTCCTCTCAAAAAACATGTGCTGGGGCTGCAAGGGACGCCTTATATAGTGTGCTGCGGGACTTACTGTAGCTCTGTGAGCCCATGATTTGCCCAATCAGGACTCTGAGCCGTGATTGGCATAGTCTTGCACCTAAACTGTGGTCAGGTGCAGGCTGTAGCCAATTACAAGCTCCAGGCCAGTGGAAAAAGTGCATTGTGGTCCATTGTGGGCGAACATGCGGCGAACACGCGGAAATGTTCGTAGTTCGCGAACATGCGAACAGGCGATGTTCGAATCAAACTCCGAACCGAACAGCTCATCCCTACTGATGATTACAGAATTTATACTATTACTTTTATCAAATCCAAAGCATCCATTGGTATTTATGAGATCCATAACTGTATCAACATAGTGGCAATTGGAGCTGCGGCTCCAGACCCATGCCCTGAAACAGTCCCAGAGTTAACTATGTGAGCACCAATTGCCACCAATGCAATGAGATTGAGAGGAAGAGGGAACAGTGCAATGGGAGGTGAAAAATATATTGCTGAGGCACAAACGAAATGAGAGGGATGTGACAGATGCCCAGAATTCCAGCCATTCTTTTCCAGTAAGATTGTTCATGGTAAGGTCCTAGGGTCCTGAGCCTCTAACAAATCTTCCCATATCCCATCGTGTCTGCTAGGAATTTCGTATTTGAATTTTGAGTTCTGAAATATGCGCCGTTGTTTGTCAACACTAAAACATAGTTGTATTAACACTATGGTTCAATTTATTTTTCACACTTTTGTATATACTAATATCTCTCACAAATTAGTATTACAGCAGATAGATGATTACAGCCAGATAGTTTTTATTTGCAGATGAATCAATAATAGATGTTAGTCACTGTTCATGTGGTCATTAAAATTACTTTCAGCTTGAACCAGACTGTGGATGGGTCAGGCTTGGTTGTGACTCAAGCTAGACAAAAAAAATTAGGCAATTTTAAAGGCAAAAATTGACATTATGATATTAACGGCAACATTCTTTAATCCAGCAACGTATACTGTCTTCACAGAACACTTCATAGGTGTGCGCAGTGAGTTATCTGGTGTGCGCAGGGAGTTATCTGGTGTGCCCAGGCACACCCTAATGTTAGGTGAAGAGCTCTTCTTTCACCTCCTACATTGATATTTTAGATGTCCCTTATCTGGTTCATGATCATTAGCATAAAAACTGTCTGTATCTCTGATTACAGGCTTGTTATTTCTAATGAAAAATGTGTATTTTGTGCAAAATCTTCTAAACATAAGCTTTAGGCTAGCGTCAGACGAACGCAGTCATCGCGTCCGTGTCGCCGCATAGATTAATGTCTGTCGTAACATTGATTTGTGATCAATAGAGACCAACACACGAAGTACGTGCGCACCAAAGTGTGCACGCACCACGCAGGTGGCAAAGGACAATATTTAGGCCTCGACATAAAAACAATACGACGGACACCCAGAGTGCGCACATCCGCGTAGCAGCCTGTGTGCGGGATGGTGCGACGTCAGACGCAGTGCATTTGCGACATCCATCACGTTGACGCTCAGAAGTTTATTTGGTCTGGCTGACTGTACCTGTCATTTAATATTAATAAATTTTGATTCCCGTATTTCCCATTTTTTTCTACATCCGTTAAAAAAAATGGACCGTGTGGTGTCTATAGTATCTTCCGTCAGTACGTCTGTCCATGATGCACGCATGCAGAGTGCGCTCAGACTGCGTTCATCTGACGTTAGCCTTAAATGAATTAATGTTTTGTAGGAGCACACCATAATGTAACGGGATGTGCACGCCAGTGGAACACATGTTGTACACAACTCTCTTCGATTATTAACTTATAGTTAAATAGATAAGGATTCATAGAATAAATATATAGGTTTTATTTCCATAGTTTCACATTTCCAGCATCTGAAATTTATGAATCAACAATGATGCAGATCGTTATGCATAGCTTCAATTCCTTGGTTTAGATGATAGATCAAGGCTTGACAAATTTGCTTTGAATCTAGGAGCCAGCTACAAAAGTTAGGAGTCAACATTTCCGCGAGGATTTGCCGTTATCAAGGTATACCTTGATAAAAGCGAATCCTCGCCGAAACGTTAGGAATCTTGCCTCTGCATCTGGGAGTTGGTTTGTACTGACCCAAATTATGATTTTAGCTGCTTCTATTTAATTATCACTTTGTTACCTGGTGATTTTGCTGTTAGGCATATTTTGTGCATGTGGTCTTTTAGCTACTTTTTGGAGCCTAGAAGTGTAGACCGTTGCTTCTAATATCAGTTTGGCCGCTCTGATATAGATAGATACTGTATAGATACAGTACTTATTATATTATTTGTGTTATTAACATCTGTACATTGTGACGTTGTGATATTGTTTTATTTGTTTACTTATTTTCTTTGCTCTTCCTGTAGGATACAGGAAGAAAACATTGAAGCCAACTAGATGTTTTTAGATGCCAAAGACTGCTTTTAGATTGGTGTAAAATAAACTGGAAATTTAGGAGCCAGGAGTAAAATTCTAGGAGCCAGTGGCTACCAAGCTCCTGGCTTTGTCAAGTCCTGTGATAGATCCAACTCTACAGTGTGAACAACTTATTATTTGAGGGTAGAGACCGGTAAATACAGTATATGAGATATGAAAGAAACACTACCACTAACATAAACTGTAACTAGATTACTAGTGAATTACAAAAAAAAACACATTATAAAACATATGCTACTGTTTTTTTGTTTGAAGTAATTGCATGTAAAAAGGAAAAATAATGTTAGGATTTTATCTCCTGTTTCCATTTTGTGGATTTTTCTCCTGATGAAACATGTATCAAAATCTTAGCACAGTTTCACTTTACATCTGTGCATAGGAGCACACAACAGTGAAGAGGCAATGTGTGGTGGAAGGAATGTTTAGACAAAACTACAGGGGATCATTTATGATGTCTATCCTACTCAAGATAAGAGATGACAGCTGAATGAGATAATGATAATGGGATAACAACACTGGTACCCCTTGGTGATGTCATTTACATACATTCCTCACATTATTTAATAGGTAAATTTTCTGGACTTCTGACCCATAGACTCCATTATATTCCCAACGCTCCACAGTGAGGAACCTGTGCTGTAAAGATACGGGTGTGTGTGTGGGGGGCAGTTTACAACACAAAAGATCACAGTGGTTGCACCCAGTGACACATATAGCATAAAATATTTTCTTAACTTAACATACAAACTATCAAACTCGGATGGGCGTGTTCCATAGCGTCATCACAACGAGATTGGTGAGTGGCTTGTGTGTTACACTATTTATGCGTGTTCAATATGTGTACATGTCACCCTTGATGAAGGCCCGGTGCGGGGTCGAAACGTCGGCATTTTAACTTGACTTATTAATAAACTTTTTTGTTTTACAAAAGTCCCGGAGTGCATACAGATTTTCGCTTTCTATATATATAGTTGCATAAACCTTATCTCTGCTAAAAAGCCATAGTATGGCATAGCATTGATTTTAGGGTTCTGTGTAATGCATAAAAGTGAGACAGTGGTCATTTGCATATCCTACCCAGAATTCCTTGCTGCATATGGGGAATGTGGCACAGGAGCTCTGGGATGCAATTCTATGAATTGCTGTGATGTGCAAGTGGCTTCTGCAATAATAAACATAACTATATATATATATATATCCGATGTACTGTACTGTATAATACAATCCCACTGGCAGGTCTCAAATATTAGTGAGGAACACTAATGATGCCGAAGTTACAGTGATCTCTGTCATTGCGGACCTCCATTAACTAGTGACCATTGTGGCTGCCTGTCAGGAACCATGCCTGCTTCTGAACCAGCTCCAGGAAAAGTGCTGCCCTCTAGGAAAGCACTAAACCAGTACACAACCAGTTAATTCACAAAAACACACACAACCACACCCCTACATGTGTCCATAAAGGACCACTCCCTCCTGTGTATCTCATCGCAGAAGTGAGTCTATTTCCTATCTGATCAGTTTGTTCCTGTTTGTTCCTGTCTCCTCCTGTAACAGACCCTCTGCTTTGCTCACTGACCACCGGTTACTTGTCTTCTGCCAGCCTCTGACCTTGGATCGCCTATTGACCACCCTCCTGAATAACCCCTTTGTACTGTGCTCTGGTATCACCCAGTATCTGCATACACCAAGGTACCAACTGTGGGCTATATTACAAAGCTGGTGCTAACTTAACCAGAGCTGTTGTAAACTTACCAGAGCCATTATAGACTATGGAGGTTTTAAATTTACAACAGCTCTGGTTAAGTTAGCACCAACATTGTAATACTGCCCTGTGCATTTCCAGGCTTACTGGGCTCAGAACCCCTGAACCTTTGGTCCCACCATTTTTGGGTGTTCTGTACATTAACAATAAGTTCATGCAATGACAAAATGTGATATATCGTGGATTAGGAGTGTTTACTCCCAGATTGGACAAGTATCATCAACATAAAGTCACGTTTTGTGCCTGAAAATGCAAATGCAGCAAAAGCAGAACAAGGTTTGTAAGACTAGCAACAAAGGCGAAACACATAATACAAATATTGGGAAGCACAACCCAGAACAAGTATGAATAATTGGTGACCACTGCTTCTGGAAGATACAAGTAAAGAAATCAGCACAGACACAAAATATACAATCTATAGGCTATTTAAAAACAAATATTAGAAATTCTATACATTGCACATTCTGTGCGTATGCTGATTTGTTTAGATGTATTTTGCAAAGACAAAGGTGACACCAGGTCACCAGCTTGACTAATGAAGATGATGAGTGTCCCATTGACTTGCAGATAGAGTGACACAGAGGGATGATTTTAAGAGGAAAGATAAATTGGAACTATTGAGTTTCTAGAAGAGGGAAGAGAGTCCGTTAGAGAGAGAAAGAGAGAGGAGATAGTTTCTTACACAATCATAGGAGGCAGGGGAGAGATCAGTAGATGAAAATTGTCAACAGCATATAAGTAGCAATGACAGCCAAAGCAACTGATACATTAGAAAAGAAAGGTGGTATAAATAGAAAAAAGGAAGCCGGCCTGAAAGTGAGCATTTAGAAATTCCAACCATAACGGGTTGTAGAATCATAAAAAATAATCGAGATATGTGTCCTTTACATTTAACAGCTATTACATCACTGGTTATTTCTGTAAAGGCTCACTAAATTGTCCTTTTAGGACCAGAAATGATAGACAATAACTAATAAAACTTACCTACTCCCTCACCATGCCAACATTGTTGTAGTGGACATTGAGATACAGGAGCAGGTAGCATCCTTTCGTGTAGGATCACCTGCAACCACTGGAGCTGCAGAAAAAATGGTCAAGAGACCAAAAGGGGTTATGCATAGCCATAAAAGCACATTTTCCCCATCAAGGCACCTCTCGGTAAAGTGAGTCCTAACCAATGTACCGAATGCTGCTCCTCTGAGCAACTACATGCCCCCTTGCTGCTTTTCAGCTAAGGAGAGGCAGAAAATGGTGGGTTTTATTTATACACGCACCAAGCACTTCCCATTTGGGATTGAAAACAAAACATGGAAAAAGGAACAGCAGTAAAAATGACTAACTGGTGTTACAGCATAATATACATACATACAGAAACTATGGCGTCGCGCCTGTACTCACCAGAGCGGTTGCAACAGCCAAGAGTAACAGCCCAGTTCATGCATAAAACATAAGAAGAGAAAAAAGGTGTCATTGGCGATCGTTTCTATACAATTCCATGTGCAACAAAACACTGTCAGAGGTTTTAGTTTGCTTAAATTGCCATTGAAGTGTAAGCTCACTCGCCCCAAAAAAAAGGCACCTCTCGGTAGAGTGAGTCCTAACCAATGTACCAAAAGCTGCTCCTCTGAGCAACTGCATGCCCTCCTGCTGCTTTTCAGCTAAGGGGAGGCAGAAAATGGTGTGTTTTATTTATACACGCACCAAGCACTTCCCATTTGGGGTTAAACGAAAACTAAAGCAAACTAAAACCTCTGACAGTGTTTTGTTGCACATGGAATTATATAGAAACGAGTGCAGATGACACCTTTTTTTCTTGTTATGTTTTATACATGAACTGGGTTGTTACTCCTGACTGTTGCAGCCGCTCTGGTGAGTATGGGCGCGACACCATTTTTTCTGTATGTATGTATAAAAGCACATTTCCTTTGCAATTCTTCGTCATTTCACTGGTTAGTGAATAAAGCCTTGAATATAAAGAATATATTTTTTATTTTACAAAAGTTAATCCCCTGAGGGTAATTATTTGGAGGCATATCTGAAAACCCAAATGGAGGATCAGTCCATTTGGCAATAAAAAGGCTAAATGTATACTGTAATGATTCATTTTTACAGACAATTAGTAGAAGCACATATTCAATTCAAAGAAACAGGTATTGTGCTATTGGTATTTGATTTCTTTTGTGCAGGGGACATCTCTAGGGGACTGATCTGCGTGGGCTTTGCCCAGCACAGCTATATACAACATTTGTGATTTATCATTGGGTTCCACAATAGTACACACCATTTACTTGTATTACTTATTGATGACTTCTGCAATTAAATCAAAGCTAATGCAGTCTACTGCAATATATCTAACCAGGTCATCTAATGAACAAGTGAAATAAGTTTAATTTAAATGATGTTAGAAATGACCCTATATGCAAATGAAATCTAGAAAAGAAAATGTTACTGGACAGAACCATGGTTTGGTTTCGGAATTTTTAAGTGTACATTTTCACCAAAAACATAAGTATTAGTATGTGCAGACATAATACCCTGCAATATAATGTATATATTTATTATTTATGTGTGTGTTTTTTTTGCTTTTATGTATAAAAAGTAAGGGGTTATACACTAAATGGCAATGTTTGCCTTTATTGCAAATCTCACAAACATCAGCTACCCAGAGAAGGAAAATTCAACACCGGCAGGCAAGGTTACTTGCATCCATACTACCCTTATTCTCCTGTAAAATGAGTAAACTGTGGCTATTCTCCATGTAGCGTTCTTCCACCACTGTTTGTAACATCCGAGGAATGTGATATCAACGCAAGACGACTGCGACTGTAACAACGTTTGAAGCTGCACTGGACTCTTCACTAAATAACCTCTGCACAAATTACGGCAAAAACACAAGTGAAAACACCTCAAAAATTATGCTAAGAACTATGCAAAACAACTTTGGCAGAAACTATTAAGAAAAACACAGTGACGTTGAACCATGGTGGAAATATCTGTAACTAGAGAAGTCATTGTAGTTTCACTGTAGTTCCTCTAAGTTTGCCAAAGCATAAACCACCATTCTTTCAATGATAAAGTGGTTGTGAATAGGTTTGGGTTGAAATCCCAACAACCTGGTTCCCGAATGCCAACATCGTGACAGCCAACCCCCCCCCCCCCCGCCTTGAAAAAAATTTATTTGCCAATGCCAACTAAATTGCTCTTGCCTTTGTTACCCAGCAACAAACAAAAAAGTCAGTGACTTTATTTGCCCCCTCCCCAGGAATGAAAATATCTGATCATCAGTCAGTCTTCCCTCACTCTTCTGATTCAATCACAAGGCAGGCTCAAGTTGGTCTGGTGCTGGCGGCACTTGGTACTCGTCTTCTCCTTGAAGCTGAGACAGTTCAGGTTTAGTGGCTGTCCTCCTCCGTCTGCTCTGGTGGGCTTTCTCTGTAGTCTGCTCCTTTAGAGAGCAGCCACAAGAACACCAGGACAGGGCATAGGAGGGCTGGCGGCAGTCAGTACACTGTGGCAAGCCCCCTGATGTCAGAGGGGGCTGGCCTGGCCACCATCTTGGATCCAGGCTAGGCCGCAGTGCCGGTGTTACCAGAAAAATGAGCTATAGATCTCATGATAATGATGGCAGGCAGGCAGGGCCGAACTGGAAATAAAAAGCAGCCCTGGAAAAAAATTTTAGACCAGTCCTATATAATAGATGGACGTTTTGGCTTCAAGTTACAGAAATAGATAACACCAGTAAGTATAGTGTTAATTAAAACAGCACTGACCTATCGTTTGGTCCACTGCTCCCGACAACACCATCCATCTCCCCATCAAACCAAGTTCGCTGTCTTGGAGTTATACTTGACTCTGCTCATTCCTTCATCCCCCACATCCAGTCTCTTTCCTCCTCCTGCCGATACCAACTGGGTAATATTTCCAGAATTCAGCCATTTCTTACCGCTGTCACCACAAAACAACTCATACACGCCCTGGCAATCTCCCAATTTGACTATTGCAATAATCTCTTATCTGGCCTCCCTCTCTCCCACCTCTCCCCCCTACAATCCATCCTGAACTCCTCCGCCAGGCTAATCCACCTCACCTGCCGCTCTGTCTCTGCCGCTCCCCTCTGCGAGTCCCTTCACTGGCTCCCCATCCACTGCAGAATTAAATTCAAAATCCTTACCCTGACCTACAAGCTCTCACTAACTCAGCTCTACCTGTCCTCACTAATTACTAAATACACCCCAGCCCGCTCCCTAAGGTCAAACAGCGACCTGCGCCTAGCATCCACCTGCATCACCTCTTCCCATGATAGACTGCAGGACGTCTCACGCGCAACCCCCATTCTCTGGAACGCTCTCCCTCGTACGGTCAGACTTTCCCCTAATTCCTCTTCCTTCAAACGCGCCCTTAAAACGTTCCTATTTAGTGAAGCCTACCACCCAACTCATTGATACAACCATCAATCACTCTCACCTTGCAGTCCTCTCCTCCTGTTTCTAACCCCAACCCTTCAAGATTGTGAGTTCCTATGGGAATAGGGCCCTCATCTCCTCCTGTACTGTTTGTCAAATGTTGTTCAATGTATTGTAACCCTGTCTCTACTGTGCCTATTGTACAGCGCTGCGGAATATGCTGGCGCTTTATAAATAAAGAATAATAATAATAAAATGACAACTCTTTCTTGGCGTTTGATGCGGACAAGTGACTTCAGTTTTTAATTGTTGTTCCTCTTGTGAGTGGTGACAAACCAGATGCTCAGAATTGGGCTATGAATACGGAACTGCTAAAACAGACGTCAGACCCCAGGTACACATATACCCAGACACAGACCCCAGATACATGTATACCCAAACACATCAGACGCCAGATACATGTATACTCAGACTTCAGACCCCAGATTTATGGTTCCCAGATATAGACCCCAGATAAATGTATACCCAGATACAGACCCCAGATACATGTATACCCAGACACAAACTCCAGATATATGTACACCCAGACACAGACTACAGATATATGTATACCAAGACACAGACCCCAGATTCATGTATACTCAGACAGACCTCAGGAGCAGAGCAGCGAGGGAAGAGTTGGTGTTGGCTACAGAGCTGAGGCCTCGACTCCACATGTGATCCGCCAGGAGTCAGGACGTGGCATGGGCTGCAGATGTCCAGCATGCCCTCTCTGACATCATCAGAGGGGGCTTCCTCAGAGTCCTGTGGTCTACAAAAACCACAGAGCAACCACTATAAAACGGCCCCAGCGGACCAAATATTAAGTAGCCTACTGGGATTCCTCCCAGTGTCACGGTTTACAGTTTGGCTCTGCAGGCAGTCATTCTGGGTGTCACCCCCCTAAGCCCCCCCAGATGGTGTGTCACCTGGGTGCTGCCCGCACCCCTTGCACCCCATTGTGATGCTACTGAAAGAGGCTATTGTTCTCTGTGCTAACTGAGATAAGAGTTGGCAGCTGAATGTGATAAACCAGGGATCTTAAATACTTCTAATCTACCCCCTGGTGATGTTCTTTGAAAATATCCCACATAATACAATGATTTGAATCAGTGATTGACCTATTTACTCCATTATATAGCCATTGCCACACAGTGGGGAGCAAATAGTGTAAAGATACAACATAAAAGATCACACAATGGAACAAAATAAGAACATTTCATTTTTTGGTGGTAGTGGCCTTTTAAGCAAACCTTTACCTTGATACTAGCGGCCGGGTGAGCTTACAGTTACAGCTAAAAGTTTTTATAAAGCGCTAACAAGTTCTATAGCGTTGTACAATGGGAGGCAGAATAAAATATATACAAAAAGTTAAACACACATAACAGTAGGAGAGAGGACCCTGCTCAAGAGTTTACAAGCTAAGAGGTGAGGGGTGACACAAGTTAAGGTAAATAGAGAACATGAAGTAGTGAGGCGCGTGTTGGCTGGGTGGAAAGATAGAGTAAGAGATGAACAAAGGGCGATTAGGAAGTGAGATTATAGACTTCTTGAAGGACTGAAGAGATGGGGAGAGTCTAATGGTGCGAAGAAGGGACTTCCATAGTAAGAGGGCAGCTCGGGAGAGGTCCCGAAGGCGAGAGTTAGGGGTGCGGGTCCGAGGAGACGATAAAGTCAGATCATTGGCAGAGTGAAGTGCAGATCAGAGGACCTTTTGTAAACTAAAAACATTTGTTTTTGATATACTTTTTTTTTTTAAATACAACACAGCTCTTCTTTCAAACAAGATGTATATTTATACATGATTTGATAAATATACTTAGAAACATTTTTACGTGGAAACCAGGGACGTGCAGTCAGGGGAGGCAGAGCCTCCCCTACCATTCCTGTAAATTAATGTGGTCATTGTGCTGTAATGACATGTGTGATGTGTATATTTAAAGTGTAAATTAAATTTTATTTATTGAAAAAAGTTCTCATACTCACCTGCTCCACGCTCCCTCACTGTGCTTGCTTCTCCTCTCTGTCCTCCGCTTTTTTTTCTCCTGCACTTTCAGTTGCTGTGTATGTGTGTGATTCACTACACAGACAGCAGGGGCAGCACTGAGCTAGCCTAGCCTACGCAATTTGCGCAGCTGAATGCTATACTAATTGCAAAGCTCAAGCTGGTTCTACGCTCTTTTGTGCTTCCAGAAGCAATGAGAGCAATTGAAAGCTTGAGCCAATGGGAAAGCTCCATTGGTCTCAAGCACTTCTTTTTTTTTAAAAAAAAAATGCCCCCCATGGGAGGCAGAGCTTCCCATGGATTGATTGACGCAGGACAGTCGTGACTGTCCTCGTCAGTCGTTGGGGGGAGGCAGAGCTCAGCAATCAGCATGTGTGTAATAGCGCCCTCTATTAGTCAGTATTGTAAGTACATGCTCTTACAACATTAAACACCTGTATGCAAAGTTTTTTACAGTAAGAGTTGTAATAGCGCCCTCTATTAGTCAGTATTGTAAGTGTCTCTTAGCTGTAAAAAAAAAGTGAACTTTATAAATAGTGAAAAAACTCTATTCTCCTATATAACGATAATCAAATGTGTAAATTGCGACTGCGTAACCCTGTGTATATCTGGCTCTGATACTAGTCAGTGTCTCACCAGCCACCGACCTCACGGCACGTTACTGGTGGAAACAGGTCCAGGAAGGGAAAGAAGTTTTTTGTGTGTGTCTTAAAGTGACATCATCTCAACAGCTAACATAGACCTGTCCCCTATAGTAAGAGAAATATACTGGAATCTTTATTCTCCCAAAACAACCACCATGTGACACAGGATGCATTTTATATAATGTAACACATACCCTGCAGCTGCTGTAGAATTGCAAATTCCATGATGTCACATCCAGCCCTAACCTATCTACCTATATAGTAATGAAATCAATATGATTGAAACATTATAAGACATTTTCATTTGTGTAATAAGTAACTCACTACCTGACTGCTATGATATATTTTTATTATCATTACTTCCTGCGCCACTTTACAATATCATGAAGAGATCAATGCGCATCACCAGCCTTCTGTTATTGGAGTTAGGGTTTGAATAATCAATTGTCAACCCCTGTATCGTATAGATCCCTTGCTAACACTTAATCAAACACCTTTTTGCAGATGTAATTGTGGTCATTTTCTTAAAAGCCTCTCTAGTTAATGAAACAGTAAGAGGGGTAAGAGGGGGACAACTAGACAATACAGAGATTTCCTGTTAATTGATGATTGTTAAAAGGCACCAGATGAACTACTCTGCATTTAGGAGAGAATAGCCTGGATACTAGCTTCCCATTATTGATCTCTGGCTGGGAATCTTATTGGAGGTTTCATTTGTAGGAGAGCTTGTTGCTTAACCAACGAATCCCAGCTTTTTTTTGTGTCTGGCTACAGAATGCATCTGAGATCACAGAGCAGGAGGGGCATTGTGAGTTTAAAAGACACATGCTCAGGGGGGGCACAGAGTCACCACCAGATTGCACCAAGACTGTGAAGATCATCTGCAGATAGCATCTCCTCTTCAGCACCATGGACAGTACAGCTACCATCTTCAAGCTGCTGTGTGCCAGCCTTCTCATCACCTGCCTGTGCCATGGCCAGTCATCAAGAGAAATGTCTTCAGAAGACTTTGATGTCAAGAAATCCCCATCGTCATCCGAGAAAGAACTGGTAAGTTGCAGAATATATTAAAATAAATACAAAAAAAAGTTTATGGAATGAGATAATCTTTAGGCAATGTGCTGGATTTACAGATTGTAACTTGTTATGTTTAACAATTTCAGTAGCAGATGAGAGTATTATTTTAGTGGGACACTAGCCTGGCATTGAAGTAGTTAAATGCACCAATTATTTTTATTATTATTATTTAATTACTATTTATAACCTTTCCGTTTCGGTTCTTTCTCCCTCTCTCTGTATATATATATACTATCGAAAGCTTGTCTTTTATATGTTACGTTAGTCCAATAAAAAAAGTATCGCTGCTACATCTGGTGATTGAAATTGAAATTGATTGATATATATATATATATACTGTATATATATATCAATCTCAATCAAAGATATGCCGGCACTCTGGGATTTTCATTTGTATGTCTTTGTCCTGAGGAAAGTTCCTTGTGGGAACTGAAACATTGGCATTTTAACACATGGATGAATACATTTTGATATTGGATGAAAATGCCAGAGTGCCGGCATATCTTTGATTGAATGTATACAGAAGAGGTCGTTGCTGAGCATCGGGTATCTGGAATCAGTGGTGAACCCTGAGTGCAGACCCTTTTCATATATATATATATGTATATATTTTTTCATGTTCGGGTTTAGTGCAGCCCCCTTGTTCCTTGCAATGTGTTGTTGTATTATTATTATTATTATTATTAGATTTTCCAAGCATTTCCATTTCTCAGTTATAAATCATTGTATGAATCTATAGTCTGCTTAAGCAGATTATGTGCACAAACCAATATGACTTTATTATATCTTTCTTTATATACCATCAGGTTGAGGCGATGGAGGAACTTTTGGGGAAATTTCAGGACAGATATCCCACATACCAGAAGAGAGCTCAGATCCCACTGGTAAGGTGGCACATTCATCCTACCACTGCAGCAAGATACTGTATATCTCTAAACTGTGAATCATAACCGAACACTGATAAAAAAACAAAAAAATGTTGAATGTCAAAAATGTCTAAATGGCGTAGCATTGACACTTATTATATATTTTAGGAAATGTTCCTGGATGTATGTGTAAAGAAAAGGCTTGTGTAAAACTAATTAGAGTTCACGACTTATCTTGCAGCTATTACACTGCTTGAACATGTCATTTAACCTTTTCACTGCTGAGGACGTGTGGGGACCGTCCTCATTGACGCCTAAGGAAAGATAGGGGTGGAGATAGTGGGCTCATTTGAACCCCGATATCTCCCGACTGTTGGCAGCTAGCAGCATATTTGGTATCATTAGAAAGGTCAGAGCATGGCCTTTCCAATGATACCAAACATGACCATATTTAAAATAAAGAACAAAATAATAAAAATAATAATAAAAAAAAGAAAAACCTGTTTTTTAAAGACGTGAAATGGCTCAGCAGTGAAGGGGTTAAAGGAAACAGATTTCTAGTTTTTATTATAGCTTCGTTACTCATTTTTCAGTATTGGGAATTAGGATAGTAAACAGAAGGATTTGGGTTCAAAATGACGATTGTCCCAACTATATCAAAATATTTAAGTAATGGCGCAGCCCAATTTAACATGAAAATCTGTATCTATATAAACGTTGGGTTTCTATAACATTGTTCTTGTTTATGACATTTATAGTATTTGTTATACAGTATATAATTTATAGTAGTTACTGTGTGTTTATGTGTGTTTACCAGAAAGAATACATTTAAATGTCTCTAATGTTTCTGTAAACCCTAAGCAATACCTCTGTGAGCTGTTTAACACATGCTTTATACACTCCTCATCTAATAAATTTTCTTTCAACATACACATATGTGTAAAACAAAAAGCATATTGAGCGGTTTTAGAGGATGAGGTTAGTGAGGGGAGGTGTGTAGGCATCTATACATTTTTTTCTTGTTCTTTTCTAGTTTTTATCTTTTTAATTAGAAACTAATTGAACAATATTTACATTGTTTCTTATATTATCGGAGACCTTGACCTGTTATATATGAGTTGTCAGCTAACTTGGTATACTATGACAAAAGAAACAGCATCACATGGAATTCTTGTTCACCCAAAATCCACATTTTCAAAAAGGGAGTCCCTTCGGATCCTTAACTGTGAGCAAATAGAAAGAAAAGGCAGATATTGTGGAAAATAAAAAAATCCCCACTATAGACTGGTTCAGCCCTGGATATATGGAAAGTCAGAGTGCTTCAACTTCAGACAGCAACCTGTAATCCATCAACATCTGGGACATGCCAGAAGATGTCATGGTGAATATAGACCCGGTGTTGGAAATATATATGGGTTAAATATTGGATTAAAACAAAAGCTGAAAATTTGTGCTTTTGTTTGCATTTTTCTATCACAACCTGCAGATAATATTATACAAATTGGGAATACATCAGACACAGGAAGCTTTCATATTGCTCAGACCCCCTAGATAAGACCTTGCTTGCTTAATTATTGGGTTTGAGGGATTTCATTTCTTGTTTTATCTCTTTCTTTCTCAGTGTGACATTGGTGAGAGATGTGCAGTCAAGCAAGGACCAAGAATTGGCAAGCTGTGCGACTGTTCTCGTGGCTCATCCTGCAACTCCTTTCTTCTTAAGTGTATTTGAAGCCCTGTGTCATGCGATGTCCTTCTGTTTCCTGAGCTCACACTTCATTCACTATTTTCCATTAAGCAGTCCCAATGCTTGCCAATATAAAACTCTCCACTTTACTTTGAAATATGCCCACATCAGAAGAGCTAACCGCCGAATGAGATAATTATGTTCCCTGTTTTTTTACATTTATTCTGATTTCAAAATAATAAATATTATACTGCAATTTCTATTTGAATGTTTAACTCTTCTTTTACTTGCACGAAGGGTTATGCACTCACAGGTCTTAACCAATTCAGGGTCAGATGGGAGCTTCAGGAACCAGGGAGCAGATAGACAAAACTCCACTGGGTACCACTGGGCTGCTGTATCAGCCGAAATATTACAGCCCAATAAACTTGTCTTTTTACAGACTGGAGTGCTGGGTTCCTTCATTTTTAATTATTTGACTTGTAGACATTTGGGTTGTGTTTTTTATTTATTAATAATATTTATTTTCAGCAATAGCACAGCAAACATGGAAAAAATACATTGATGATCTGCTACGACTATCAAATATGGAAAAAATCAACGTGAAATCAACAAATATAAATATTCATAAACCATGATTTGGGCTTTTGATGTTTTAGTACCAGAAAAAAAGTCCATGGGGTGTTTCCAGATTCTGGATAATCAATGAACTGACTAAAGACTTACCAATATATTATATATAATATATGTGGCATAGCATTGATTTTAGGGTTCTGTGTAATAACAGACCCAGGATGCAGAAAAGTGAGACAGATGTCATTTGCGTATCCTACCCAGAATTCCTTGCTGCATATGGGGAATGTGGCACAGGAGCTCTGGGATGCAATTCATTGAATTACTGTGATGTGCAAGTGGCTTCTGCAATAATAAACACACACATATATATATATATATATATATATATATATATGTCACTCTTCCAACAGGATTTTGTTATGTTAATATACCGTATATAAAAAAAAGAAGTATCCTGTACTTGAGGACCAACTGTAACTTATATATGTAGATGCAAATGACCATCAAAAAGCAAATGTTATACTGAATGGCACTTTTGGTTTAGTACTTTTGAAGCAAAAATATAAAACAAGTTTTATGCAGAAATAATCTCAATAATCCAATTATTTCCAAATAAAACAAACTTTCTATATATCTGCATTAAAAATCTCAGGAGTGCCATTCTTCAAAATTATATATATACTGTATATTCCCCAATTATTGGCACTCCACTTGCTACAAATGATCCATGAAAGGTTCTGCCATGGTGCATAAAGTCCTCTTGTGTATATATATATATATTATAGTAGATATAGGTTTTTATGAAGATCCTGATTGCTTCCATAACTTTTATTTCAATCCATTAAAACTCTGACATATTGGCTCATGCAAGAGCCTTTTTTAACGGAATATAATCAAAGGGGTTATTCAAAGAGCACCAATTTGGCCACCTAATTGCACCGAACAGTGAATTTCTCCATACGGTGCAATTTCGTGGCAATTTGGCTATTCAAAAAGCTAGCAATTCACCAAATATTGGCGAATTGCCAGCAAAATACAGTGACCATCGGCACTGAAATTCCCCATAGAGAAATAATGGTTAATCTATTCAGAGAATTCTGAACAGCTGTGAAAAGTTGGCGAAATGCCCTGATTTACGCTGGTTTCATTCGACAGCTTTAAACAGGCGAATCCCATAGGTTTCAATAAAAAAAATCCCCGTTTTTATTCAACCATTTATTCTCTTCTTTTGAAGCAAAAAAGTCTCTTTATCAATTTATTTTTTGGAAGGTTTTAGGCATTTTTCAGCGACGTTTTTGATTCCAATGGTATTTTTTTTATTTGGTAACAGACCTTTTTATTGTCATTCATAGGACCTTATACATTATTTCCATGCATTATTTTTTTCTTAAAAATGCCTTTTAAAAGTTCTCCTTTTCTTTTTTTTTACCCCTGTTCGGTGACTTATCTGCTTTTTTCAATGGCTGGTCGACTTTTTACAGAGGCGTTCGGCAGTCTGTTCGGCAGGTCGTTGGCTGCGTTCGGAGGTTCATCGGATCAATTTGGCGGTTTTTCAGCCCGATTCGGTGTTTTTTTCAAATGCATTCAGCGGGTGCATTCGGCGCACTTCAGGGACCCTACAGGGAAGGCTGAATTTACTGCAGGGTCATCGAATTGAGGTCGCTGAAAGGCGCCGAAGGAGAGAGCACCGATATTTCACTGAAATTTCAGTGCTCTCTGAATAACCCCTCAAATAAAAAAATCAAGCACTGTATGCCGCTGCTAGTATTCAGCAGCTTCGCGCTGTGTTCTGGGACGAGGTGCTAAATTGGCACCTACCCCGGAATATGACGTTAAAGTGGAGACAGTAAGAGAAAAATTGCAGGCGTGGATTTTCCTGTTTACTGTGTCCATTTTAGCCTCATGTTTGGAATAGGGCCCCTGGTGTGGATCAAAGGAGTCTGCTGCAGGAAAAGTGCTGCCAGACATCATGTTACAGCAAAGGTGGTGCGGACCAGGCATGTACTGGCCATAGGGACTACAGGGAGATTGCCGGTGGGCCGATGGCTTTGTGGGCCAGTGTGAATGCTGATTCGTTGCACGACTTACACTGCCCTTAATAGATGAGGGGAGAACTTCCTTACCGTCTGTAAAACAGACGCAGTCTGCCGCCAGTCTCATATTGGAGCCACTGTGCCAGTGAGACCCACTGCACATCCACCTCACCTTAACACATGGTACGCACTCAACCTCAGTGCCGCGGCGTTGCTTTACCCAAACGCTGTGCAGCAACTCTGGTATCTATACAGCGATTGGTTGTGCAATCCGGTTGGTGTATATACTATTTTTGAGCGTGTTTGCATAATTAAAGAGGGTCGGTCTGGTAGAAGCCCAGGGCTGATTTTTTGACCCAGTCCAGTCCTGGTGCGGGCACAAGTTTTTCTGTGATTCCTCAACACACCCAGTTTAGGGTCCTGGCAGCTTCTCTCCTGCAATGTTGTGTCTATAGACAGCAGGGTGCACGTTACACTGCATTTAATCAGCAGAAGAATGGTGCTGGGAGATTGTGTGCTAAAGATCCTATATACCAATGGCTTACGTTGGTAACACTCCTCTGTATGAGGATTGTGAACCCCGTGGACAATCACTGTAGGTACCTAAACAGCAAAAGGAGACTGAGGTCATACTTTTTAAGATTACACATGTGGAGAAAAAATGGTTTCGCACCTACTCCCTAACAGGGTGGCTGCGTTGACCAGAAGTATCCAGCCTGCTTCATGTATAAAACATAAGAAAAAAGGTTGTCATTTGCGTTCACCACTGTAGCTCCATGTGAAACAAGACAGAGGTTTTGGATTACTAGAATGGCCATTAAAGTGTAAACTCACCTGCCATGTCACCGCAACTCTGGTCATGTGAGTCCTACCTAATGAAACCAAGAGCTGCTTTCTAAGCAACTGCATATCCGCATGCGATTTCTCAGCTTATTTATACCCTCACCAGGAACACATATGTATATTTTGTTGTATCCCCAACCAGGTCATTATTGCTGCTGCCTCTTTCCATGTTTTGCTTTTTGGTCCCAGAGTGGAATTGTTCCTGGAATTGTTCCTTGTTATATTTAAGATTCTCTTGGGAAATTAAATCTGGTATTTCCTAAGCTTCTGCACAAAACTTTCATAGGATTAATACAAACATGTCTATTCACTAAAAGGTGAAACTCAGGAGAATTGGCAGGAGAAGAGAATAATCTAGACCAAATGGGAGAATTTTGCTGGGTTGGCTATTTTGGCCTAGAATTTTCACTTCTCCTGCCACCTCTCCTGAGTTTCACCTTTATTAAATAGACCTGAAAGTGTTAAAAAGTAGCTGTGCTGACAGATAATGGAATTTTTTTTAAATAAACTGTAATTCCATATCTACAGTAATTCTGAAATATATTTTTAATGAAATCTTGACAACTCTCTTGACCCAAGAGGGCAGCTCGGTAGTACAATATTTTCTCTGTTGTGCCAGGATGCATCTAATTAACACAATTTAATGAGATTTCAGAGGGGCTTACAAATGATTTTCAGTCAATGTATCAGAATGTCTAATCTTGCAGTATATCCCTTATTGGAGATAAACAAAATAAAAATCTCATAAGAACAGCAGCAATTCTATTGGCTAATGGGCATCTACAATGATTTAGATAGCCATACTGCTTGTTTTTCTCACTGGGCTATTGCTACATAGAACAACAAGAAGCAACAGGACCCCGAAAATTGAAGATGTGCATTAACATCTTCAATAAGAATTCCATTAGAGCTATCTAAACAGAAAACCAAAACAGGGGCTTTTATTATTAAAATAATCGAGATACTGTATACAGAGGTTACATAGTTACATAGGCTGAAAAAAGACATGCGTCCATTGGGTTCAGCCTCTCACACATCACCTACTGCTGTTGATCCAAAAGAAGGGAAAAAACCCAGTCTGAAATGCTTGCCAATATGCAACATACTGGGAAAAAGTTCCTTCTTGAGCCCAGAACGGCAGTCAGATTTCTCCTTGGATCAACAAGCTTTTACCCACATATTAAATATTATAACCCTTAATATTCT
Organism: Leptobrachium leishanense; assembly: GCA_009667805.1. Lineage (NCBI taxonomy): Eukaryota > Metazoa > Chordata > Amphibia > Anura > Megophryidae > Leptobrachium > Leptobrachium leishanense. The sequence goes on from CM019065.1 coordinate 101,807,700, forward strand.
GTGTCTGCAGGAAGTCATCCAGTCGCTGTTAAAAGTCTGTACAGTCTCTGACCCAACCACCTCAACAGGCAGAGAATTCCACAGCTTTATTGTTCTCACCGTAAAATAACCCTTCCTATGCTTTAGACTGAATTTTCTTTCTTCCAGTCTAAATGAGTGACCTCGTGTCCTGTGTATAGTCCTGTTAATGAATAGGTTATCAGACAATGGTTGATAATGGCCCCGTATATATTTATATAAGGTTATCAGATCCCCTCTAAGGTGCCGTTTCTCTAAGGCTAGGGTCAGACGAACGCAGTACGAACGCGCGTGCATCCGCACTTAATCACGGCCGTAGTAGCAGCAAATGACGGCCAATGAAGGGCAATATACGAAGTACGGCCGCACGAAAGTGCAGCTGCGCAACGCAAGCGGCAAACAAACGCATTTTTTTGAGAACGTGATACCGCTAGTACTGACGTAGAGAGTGCGTGCGTCCGCTAGCGGCATTTGTGCGTGATTAGGAGACGTCAGACACTGCTAATGTCCGGCCAACATAACGTCCAGACGCAACAAGTGTTTTATTGATGATCCGTACAAAATCACGGACGAAAATGCGCATTGTATGACCGCAATCGCATATTCCGTGAAAAAATACGTCCATTTGTTCGAACGCACTTTTTCACGGACGACGCGAAAAATGCGTTAGTCTGACCCTAGCCTAAACTAAACAGGTTTAAGCTTGATAGTCTTCCCTCATAACTTAACCCTTCCATTCCCCTTATTAATTTAGTTGCCCGTCTCTGCACTTTTTCTAGCGCTATAATATCCTTTTTTAAGACAGGTGCCCAAAATTGCACGGCATATTCAAGGTGTGGTCTGACCATTGATTTATACAGAGGCAAAATTATGTTTTCATCCCAAGAGTGAACTCCCCTTTTAATACATGCCAATACCTTGCTGGCCTTGGCGGCTGCTGTTTGACATTGCACATTGTTACTTACAGGGTTATCCAAAGAGATCCGAATTGCTTGAGAAAGGTAACCGAACGCTGAAAATCAGCGTTCGGTTACCTTTCCTGGCCATTCGGCTATCCAGGAGCAGGCAATTCGCCAAATCCTGGCGAATTGCCTGAACATACGGTGCCTGTTCGGTGCCTGTTCGAGGGCAGTGAAATCCCCATAGAGAAGCACTGCTTCGGCTATTCAGAGAACACAAACCAGCAGTGAAAGGTTCCCCTAATGCCCTGCCATTCGGTGGTTTAATTCGGCAAATTTATTCAGGAGAATCCCATAGACTTCAATGTTAAAAATATTCCCGTTTTAATTCAATATCTAATAAACCGTTCATTATAAAATTCTGCAGCAAAAAGTCTCTTTATTTATAGATTTTTTAGGATACTTTAAGCATTTTTCTTATTTTTTTTTTTTTTTTAAAAGTCCGATTTTTTTTTTTTTTTTTTTTCAGTTTACTTATTTTTTTTGTAACAGCCCTTTTTATTATCATTCCCTGGACCTCCTGTGAAAATTTCAGACATTTTCGCTCAGTAGTTTCTTTGCAAACAGCGTTTCTTTTTCCCAGATTCATACAAATGGTTTTTCTAATTTATTCACTGCCTCCTCTACGTCACAGCTGCTTCGGCTCTGTGTGATTCGGCTCATGTTCGGCTCCTGTTCGGCTCATGTTCGGCTTTTTCGAAGGTTAATCCAGATGTTTTTGCTTGTTTTCAGCGTGCATTCGGTTAGTTTTCGTCGGGTTTGCGGCAGCCTTTCCCTGCAATTCGGGGACCCTGTGGTGTTTGCTGAATACACCGCAGGGTCACCGAAATGCAATCGGCAAAAGGAACCGAATTGAAGAGAACGAAAAGTCACCGAACGTGCGGTGACTTTTCGAATCTCTTTGGATAACCCTGTAAGTTTGAAGTCTATGATTATTTCCAAATCCTTCTCCTGCTTGGATTTCCCTAACTCCGTACCATTTAGGGTATAAATTGCTTGTGTATTCTTCACTCCAAAGTGCATAACTTTGTATTAATCTACATTAAATTTCATCTGCCATTTAAGTGTCCAGTCCAGAGGTGCAAGAGAAAAATTTAGGATTATTAAACCAGTGTTTGTTTAATGATTTAATACTGTTAGCCTATAAGGCTTCAACCCTGTACAGGTGTTCAGATTCACATAAGCTTGTATATAGTAATGGCTGATGTTCCCCTGATATTCAGTCCAAAAGTACAGGTTGCCTATACAATATAATTTTTTCACTTGCTCAAAGGGTCTCAGAATATTGTCAATAAATCTGGTTTTCATATGCTTCCCATTATAAGCAGCTACTTAATGGAAAATATAATGTACGTTGCATGAGTTCACATAATTAATTCAGTGACATCCCCAAAGGCCTCCATGTACCCAATAAAGTCTATACTTTAAACACGTCACTGAACAGCATTGAAAGGGTTACAGTTGCAAGAAAAAGTATGTGAACCCTTTGGGATTACGTGGAGTTTTGCATGAATTGGTCATAAAATGTGCTCTGATCTCCATCTAAGTCACAACAATTTGAAAAACACAGTCTGCTTAAAATAATAAAACACAAACATTATATGTTTCATGTGTTTATTGAACATAACATGTAAACATTCACAGTGCAGGGTGGAAAAAGTATGTGAACCCCTAGCCTAATGACTTCTCCAAGAGCTAATTGGAGCCAGGAGTGAGCCAACTTTGAGTCCAATCAGTGTGATATTATTGGATGTGTTGCTGAAAGCTGTCCTGCCCTTTAAAAACACACACCAGTTTTGGGTTTACTGTTTTCAAGAAGCACTGCCTGATGTGAACCATGCCTCACAGAAAATAGCTCTCTGAAGACCTACGATCAAGAATTGTTCACTTGCATGAAGCTGGAAAGGGTTACAAAAGTATCTCCAAAAGCCCTGATGTTCATGTGTCCACGGTAAGACAGATTGTCTACAAATGGAGAAAGTTCAGCTACTCTCCCTAGGCGTGGTCGTCCTGTAAAGATGACTGCAAGAGCACAGCGCAGAATGCTTAATGAGGTAAAGAAGAATCCTAGAGTGTCAGCTAAAGACTTACAGAAATCTCTGGCACATGCTAACATTTTTGTTGACACATCTACAATAAGGAAAACATTAAACAAGAATGGAGTACATGGGAGGACACCACGGAGGAAGCCATTGCTGTCCAAAAAGAATATTGCAGCACATTTGAAGTTTGCAAAAGAGCACCTGGATGTTCCACAGCACTACTGGCAAAATATTCTATGGACAGATGAACCAAAATTGAGTTGTTTGGAAAAAACGCACAACACTGTCAGGGTTATCCAAAGAGAGCCGAATTGCTTGAGAAAGATTTTCAGCGTTCGGTTACCTTTCTTGGCCATTCGGCTAACCAGAGAGCAGGCAATTCGCCAAATCCTGGCGAATTGCCTGCACATACGGTGCCTGTTCGGTGCCTGTTCGAGGGCAGTGAAATCCCCATGAAAAAGCACTGCTTCGGCTATTCAGAGAACACAAACCAGCAGTGAAAGGTTCCCCTAATGCCCTGCCATTCGGTGGTTTCATGCGGCAAATTTATTCAGGAGAATCCCATAGGCTTCAATGTTAAAAATATTCCCGTTTTAATTCAATATCTAATAAACCGTTCATTATAAAATTCTGCAGCAAAAAGTCTCTTTACTTATAGATTTTTTAGGATACTTTAAGCATTTTTCTGTTGTTTTTTTTTTTTTTTAAAAGTCCGATTTTTTTTTTTTAAGTTTACTTATTTTTTCTGTAACAGCCCTCTTTATTATCATTCCCTGGACCTCCTGTGCAAATTTCAGACATTTACTCTCAGTAGTTTCTTTGCAAACAGCGTTTCATTTTCACAGATTCATACAAATGGTTTTGCTAATTTATTCACTGCCTCCTCTGCGTCTCAGCTGCTTCGGCTCTGTGTGATTCGGCTCCTGTTCGGCTGCTTCGCTGCGTGTGATCGGCTATTGCTCGGGTTTTTCGAAGGTTAATCCATATGTTTTTGTGGCTTTTCGGCGTGCATTCGGTGGGTTTTGCGGTGAGTTTTCGTCGGGTTTGCGGCAGCCTTTCCCTGCAATTCGGGGACCCTGTGGTGCTTGCTGAATACACCGCAGGGTCACCGAAATAGGATCAGCAAAAGGAACCGAAATTGAAGCGAATGAAAAGTCACCGAACGTGCGGTGACTTTTCGAATCTCTTTGGATAACCCTGTTAGTGTGGAGATAAAAGGCACAGCACACCAACATCAAAACCTCATCACCACTGTAAAACATGGCGGAGGGAGCATCATGGCTTGGGGCTGCTTTGCTGCCTCAGGGCCTGGACGGATTGTTTTCATTGATGGAAAAATGAATTCCAGAGTTTATCAAGACATTTTGCAGGAAAACGTAAGACCATCTGTCTGCCAACTGAAGCTCCGCAGAGGATGGGTGATGCCACAGGACAATGACCAAAGCATAATTCAACAAAAGAATGGCTTCAACAAATCAAAATACGCCTTCTGGAGTGGCCCAGTCAGAGTCCTGACCCCAACCCGATTAAAATGCTGTGGCATGACCTTAAGAGAGCGATTCACACGAGACATCCCAAGAATATTGCTACACTGAAACAGTTTTGTGAAGAGGAGTGGTCCAAAATTACTCCAGATCATTGTGCAGGTCTGATCTGCAACTACAGGAAACGTTTGGTTGAGGTTATTGCTGCCAAAGGAGGGTCAACCAGTTATTAAGTCCAAAGGTTCACATACTTTTTCCACCCTGCACTGTGAATGTTTACATGTTCTGTTCAATAAAAACATGAAAACATATAATGTTTGTGTTGTATTATTTTAAACAGACTGTGTTTTTCAAATTGTTGTGACTTAGATGAAGATCAGAGCACATGTTATGACCAATTCATGCAAAACTCCACGTAATCCCAAAGGGTTCACATACGTTTTCTTGCAACTGTATTTTGTGATGCATTCAGATTGGAAGGCTGTATATTTGGGCAAAGGTAACATTGCAGAAGCAATGGTGTACCAACGCCACTCCCCTCATCACTGTCATTCCTATTCATCGCTAAACTAGTGGAATATTTTTTTACATTGCTTTATGGTTAAATTTAATTTATGGATCCTTTGGGGTACACCAATATAAAAGTATTGAATGCTTTTTTCCTTTAAATGTTTTAAAAAAATACTGGCAGCGGTGCCAAGAATAGGGTGAGTTAACTAATTAAGAATAGGCACTTGTAATTCCAGAACTGCAAATGAAGTTCACAGGTTGGCTAGAATAACGGGAGCCATTATGATTAATTAGTAGAATGGGGCCTGTTATGCAGAACAGCTCACTTGCAGGGCCGGATTAACATAGGGGCTATTGGAGCAGAAGCTCTAGGACCATGCCCCATAATAGGCCCACGGAAAGGATAACTATCAGGGCTATTCAGAGAGCGGTGAATACCAGGAGAATTGCCAGGAGAATGCAAAATCTAGACCAAATAGCTGATTTGGAAAGTGAGATGAATGGGAGAATTTTTCTGGTTTGGCTATTTTGACCTAGAATTTTCACTTCTCCAGTCATTCACCTGGTTTTCACCTCTCTCTGAATAACCCTGTATGTCTGCATTGATTGGCATTTGGAACCCTGTATCTCCGATGCCATAGCAGTTACAGGGTCATATGAAATATCACTGGAAAGGCCAGAGCATGACCTTGCCAATGACATCAAACATGACCATGTTTTATGTAATGATAAAAATAAATATATATTTTTTCTTTCTAACACAGCAATATTGTTCACTTTTGAATTATAAAGTGAACAATGATGCTGCAACAATTTACCATCTAATTTCTCATGTCAAAAACAAGTGTGGAAGCGATGGCGCAATGCGTTATTATGCATTGTTCAATCAAAAATCTAAACTGCCGCACTGCATCGAGAAGCACGGGGGGGGGGGACTTTGGAACCCTGCGTCTCTAATCTTGGCACAAGGTCATGAGGCATCTTTGGACAGGTCAGAGTCTGGCCTTTGCATTGATAACAAAAATGACCATGAAAAATCGAAAGAAAAAAGAAAAAGCTTTGTTTATTTTTGTTTGTTACAAAACGATAACATTGTCCTTTTTCACGTATAAAATGAGCAATACCACTGCCGTTACTCACCTTCTCATTTCCCATTCTAGGAGCAAGTTCAGTGTTTGATACATCATTTTATTCATAAAACACAATCCACCAAAACACAAGCGAAAATTTTCATTTTGTTTTCAGTTTTGGTTAATATTGTGTATTTTCTCAGAAAAAGTGCAGAACAGGTTCCCATTTTTTTTTTAGCAAGAATACCCTATAGAATGTGTAACCACAAAGGTTTGGATGATAAAATGTGAAAAAATTGTTTGCACGCTATAAATGATTGAAATCTGAACGGAACTGTACTCACACAGTATCTGCCTGGTTAGATATATACACATACGTATCTGCACTATTAAATAACCTACAACATGATTTTATTTCACTAAATTCCAAAAAAAAGCCCACTAAAATCTTCAGCTCCAGGCCCATAGAGATCTTAATCCAGCCCTGCTCACTCGTTAACCATAATGGCTTTCTTGGAATAGAGCCGTGTGACATTTTAGGAACAGGTGTGAAGTGACTATCATTCATATGTGCATTTTATAGATACTGAATTAAAATATGCAAAAAAATTCAAATAAATTAAACAATTAACCAACTTCCCTCTTGTAGATATAGACTATTTCCCTGCTTATCTTTGAAATGCATCATAACTTGAAACTCTTACTTTACCCACATCACTATAATTTTGACAACCTATTCACCATCATACCTGGCACAATTTCTAATACAAACACCAGCATTAGAGGTCCTCACCACTAACAAGAAGGTAACTCCTGTTGTGTTCCCCCACACCTTCTCCTCTAGACTGTAAGCTCATATGAGCAGGGCCCTCTTTACTAGGGATGGGCTGCCGGTTCGATGTTCGATTCGAACAACATCGGCTGTTCGAAAGTTTGCGAACCGCAAACTTTTCAGGACGTTAGCAAAAAGTTCGAATTTTAGAAAATGCTTAAAAAAATCCTAAAAAAAATCTAAAAGTAAAGAGACTCTTTACTGCAGAATATTATAAGCAATTGTATATTAGATATTGAATTAAAACGGGAATATTTTTAACATTGAAGCCTATGGGATTCAACATTTTGTTTTCACACCTTGTTGCTAAAACATCAGGCAGACGCGGCCCTCTAATCAGGCACTGTAGAGGGCTGCACGCCGGGGCCTCCCAAGGACCCCCTTGAGGAGCAAGCAGCCGCCGGATGACAGAGCTGCGACTGTGCAGGGCAGGCTGGCCAGCCGGGTGCATGTGGCAGAGAGGTGGTGCAGCGAGGGAGCCACTGGACCTGCGGCCACTGTAGACCCCCCCACAACCAGGATCCAGAGAGCCCCCACTGACCTGACCACCAGGCTAAGGTAAGGCAACACATTTTTAAAAAAAAAAAAAAAATCCGAAGACATTTTTAATTGTCCCCGGGAACATAAAATAAAACTTTTTTTTCTTTCTTTCTAATACTGATTCCTGGATCCACCAACAAGCGCAGCCTCCCGTCTCCCACACTGTTAGAAGCTGCATACACCAGCGCGCTGTGTGCAGCTTCTGAGAAGATACGCTATTAGTGTAGAGGGAGCGATGCAAAATGCGCAGCCAACTTCCCCGCTACACTAATAGCGTGTCTTCTCAGAAGCTGCACACAGCGTGCTGGTTAAAGCTAGCGTCAGACTGTAGAGGTGCTGCCCGGCAGTGTGTGGATAAGGCCGGATCCAGAGACAGGTTTCGGGGGGGGCCTTCTTCCAGTTTTGGCCAAGAGCTGGTGTTGGGTTCGCAGTGACAGGCAGATATATATTACCCCTAGCTCACAAGGATATATATATTTGGCACCAGCTCACATAAGTAAAATTGCCCTCAGCTCACATGGGTATATTTGCCCCGGCTCACATGGACAAATTGCCCCAGCTCACATGGATAAATTGCGCCCAGTTCACATGGATAAATTGCCCTCAGCTCACATGGGTATATTTGCCCCCAGTTCGCATGGATATATTGCCCCAGCTCACATGGATAAATTGCCCCCAGATCTCATGGATAAATTGCCCTCAGCTCACATGGGTATATTTGCCCCCAGTTCACATGGATATATTGCCCCCAGCTCACATGGAAAAATTGCCCCCAGCTCACATGGGTATATTTGCCCCAGTTCACATGGGTATATTTGCCCCAGCTCACATGGATAAATTGCCCCCAGCTCACATGGATAAATTGCCCCCAGTTCATATGGATAAATTGCCCCCAGCTCACATATGGATATATTGCCCCAGGCCAGTTCACATGGATATACTTGCCCCAGCTCAAACATGGATATATTACCCCCAGCTCACATATGGATATATTGCCCCAGCTCACTTATGGATATATTGCCCCAAGCCAGTTCAAATGGATATATTTGCCCCAGCTCACATATGGATATATTGCTCCAGCTCACATATGGATATATTCCCCAGCTCACATATGCATATATTGCCCCAGCTCACACATGGATATATTGCCCCAGCTCACATATGGATATATTGCCCCAGCTCACACATGGATATATTGCCCCAGCTCACATATGGATATATTGCCCCTAGCTCACATATGGATCATATTGCCCCAGCTCACATATGGATATATTGCCCAAGGCCAGTTCACATGGATAAATTGCCCCGAGTTCACATGGATAAATTGCCCCCAGCTCACATGGATAAATTGCCCCCAGTTCACATGGATACATTTCCCCAGTTCACATGGATAAATTGCCCCCAGCTCACATGGGTATATTTGCCCCCAGCTCACATAGATTTATTGCCCCAGCTCACATGGATAAATTGCCCCCAGCTCACATGGGTATATTTGCCCCAGCTCACATGGATAAATTGCCCCCAGCTCACATGGATATATTGCCCCTGCTCACACATGGATATATAGTGCCCCAAGCTCACATATAGATATATTTGCCCCCAGCTCACACATGGGTATATTGCCCCAGCTCACAGTTCACATATGGATCATATTGCCCCAGCTCACATATGGATATATTGCCCCAAGCCAGTTCACATGAATATATTTGCTCCCAGTTCACATGGATAAATTGCCCCTGCTCACATGGATAAATTTCCCCAGCTCACATGGATAAATTGCCCCAGTTCACATGGATATATTGTCCCAGCTCACACATGGATATATAGTGCCCCCTGCTCACATATGGATATATTGCCCCCAGCTCACATATGGATATATTGCCCCAGCTCACATATGGATATATTGCCCGTGCTCACATATGGATATATTGCCCCAGCTCACATATGGATCATATTGCCTCAGCTCACATATGGATATATTGCCCCAGGCCAGTTCACATGGATAAATTGCCCCCAGCTCACATGGATAGATTTTCCCAGTTCACATGGATAAATTGCCCCAGTTCACATGGATAAATTGCCCCAGCTCACATGGGTAGATTTGCCCCAGCTCACATGGATTCATTGCCCCAAGTTCACATGGATAAATTGCCCCCAGCTCACATGGATAAATTGCCCCAGTTCACATGGATACATTTCCCCAGTTCACATGGATAAATTGCCTCCAGCTCACATGGGTATATTTGCCCAGCTCATATGGATAAATTGCCCCCAGCTCACATGGATAAATTGCCCAGCTCACATGGATATATTGCCTCTGCTCACACATGGATATATATAGTGCCCCAAGCTCACATATGGATATATTTGCCCCCAGTTCACACATGGATATATTGCCCCCAGCTCACATATGGATATATTGCCCCAGGCCAGTTCACATATGGATCATATTGCCCCAGCTCACATATGGATATATTGCCCCAAGCCAGTTCCCATGGATATATTTGTCCCAGCTCACATGGATAAATTGCCCCAGCTCACATGGATAAATTGCCCCCAGTTCACATGGATATATTGCCCCAGCTCACACATGGATATATAGTGCCCCCAGCTCACATATGGATATATTTTCCCCCAGCTCACACATGGATATATTGCCCCCAGCTCACATATGGATATATTTTCCCCAGCGCACACATGGATATATTGCCCCCAGCTCACATATGGATATATTGCCCCAGCTCACATATGGATATATTGCCCCAAGCCAGTTCACATGGATATATTGCCCCCAGCTCACATATGGATATATTGCCCCAGCTCACATATGGATATATTGCCCCAAGCCAGTTCACATGGATATATTTGCCCCAGCTCACACATGGATATATTGCCCCAGCTCACACATGGAAATATTGCCCCAGCTCACATACGTATATATTGCCCCAGCTCACATATGGATATTTTGCCCCCAGCTCACATATGGATCATATTGCGCCACCTCACATATGGATATATTGCCCCAGGTCAGTTCACATGGATAAATTGCCCCCAGTTCACATGGATAAATTGCCCCCGTTCACATGGATACATTTCCCCAGTTCACATGGATAAATTGCCCCCAGTTCACATGGATAAATTGCCCCCAGCTCACATGGGTAGATTGCCCCCAGTTCACATGGATATATTTGCTCCCAGCTCACATGGATAAATTGCCCCTGCTCACATGGATAAATTGCCCCAGCTCACATGGATATATTGTCCCAGCTCACACATGGATATATAGTGCCCCCTGCTCACATATGGATATATTGCCCCCAGCTCACACATGAATATATTGCCCCAAGCCAGTTCACATGGATATATTTGCCCCAGCTCACACATGGATATATTGCCCCAGCTCACACATGGAAATATTGCCCCAGCTCACATACGTATATATATTGCCCTAGCTCACATATGGATTTTTTGCCCCCAGCTCACACATGGATCATATTGCGCCAACTCACATATGGATATATTGCCCCAGGCCAGTTCACATGGATAAATTGCCCCTAGTTCACATGGATAAATTGCCCCCAGTTCACATTGATAAATTTCCCCCCGTTCACATGGATACATTTCCCCAGTTCACATGGATAAATTGCCCCCAGTTCACATGGATAAATTGCCCCCAGCTCACATGGATCGATTGCCCCCAGTTCACATGGATAAATTGCCCCCAGCTCACATGGGTAGATTTGCCCCAGCTCACATGGATTCAATGCCCCCAAGTTCACATGGATCAATTGCCCCCAGCTCACATGGATAAATTGCCCCCAGTTCACATGGATAAATTTCCCCCAGCTCACATAGGTAGATTTTCCCCCAGCTCTCACCTCCTGCTGGACCCAGGCTCCGCGTATGATACCACTGGGGTATTCTCCCTACAGGCGAGCGGCCACTGACATACAGCTTGGCCGCTCACCAGAAACCAGCTGACCAGTCGCGCAGCCGCACGCGCGCTGGTCAGGTGGTTCTCCTCCCAGAAGAGCGGCCAAACTGTATGTCAGAGGCCGCTCGCCTGTAGGGAGAAGACGCTGGCAGCGGCGGCGATTTTCTCGGGGGGAGGCAATTGCCCTGTTGCCCCCCCTGGATCCGCCCCTGGTGCGGAATCATATGCTGCATTATTATACTGTAGACAGGGCCGTCTTTAACGCAGGGCAAAAGGGGCTGTTGCCCCAGGCCCAGTCATTGTTGAGGTTCCCAAAGCAGCTGCACCTTGGATCCGCATAAACCATGGACGACTGCAGCCGCTACTAGCGGAATACATTAACAGCATTCCGCTAGCAGCCCCCTCGACTGGCAGTGTCTTTTGCGAACGCCAGCGTTCTCCCTCGCGTGGCCGTCGTCCTGTGAAGGCTGTGACACGGGCTACAGGTAAGATCTCGCGAGAGCGCGTTGTCGGAGATATTAATCAGTTAAGAAACTTATACGAGATATAAACAACAACAAATTTATCTCGTTTGTATTTCTCAAAAGTTCTCCTAAATTCTTTTAATTGTACGTGTTTTAGTTTTAAAAAATAGAACCAACCAACTTAGATAAAAATATATATATATTTATTACATATGCAAAAAGATTTTAATCTCACAACATAATCAAAGATTTATAAAATACAACATCCATCCATCAGCACACAGATCTCTAGCTTTTAACATATATTTCTGTTAGTAACTGCATATATATGGTTAATACCATTTACTTTCATCAGTTAGTAACTAATACACAGATGGTTAATTCTTAATAAACATCCTGCTTAAAGAAAACAATTAACATGTATTCCCAGCAAACCAGTATTTAAAACAAGCTAGTATCTTGTAGATATATAAGTATATCTCCTTGTGCTACCTGGATCAACAAAAGATGAGCTATCACTTATATTTAGTGAATCCTCCCCTAATAACGAGAATTTAGCTTCTAATCTTCTACTTTTTATATTGTAGGTTATATAACTTCTTTGTTTATTACTTCAATCACAATAGCTCTTCCAAATTTAATATATATATTTATGTATATACTGTTGCAACAAATACCTAGGACAATTATCCAGTTACCAGACACACCTATATACATATATCTATACTGTATCAATACTGTATCTCTTACACTAATCCCATTAGTTGGAATGAAGAGAGTGATCTCAATGAAGTTGTGGAATGAAGTGCCAATACTCATTGTGTTCTGTTCAGTTACAGTAAATTTCACATCATTTATTACTTACCTCCCTACTTAGCATATAGTGTATTTTCTATGAGGACTTCAAGAACTGTTAACCTTTACTTACACCATAAAATGGCAGTATTGATTTAATTTTAATTATTACAAATTAATTTTAAATCCCTTATCATAGGTCAGAGGTCAATCCCCTTATCTTATTTTGAACATAAGACCCTGCTCTACAATATGTCATATAAAGACACTTTATATCGTCTATAGCATCATAGTCTACCAATTAGACATACATAACTCTTCTAGTTTACTTTAATAGGTTTTACCTTCAAATGAACTTATTTAAAAAAATAATCTCTGAGTTCATTCTAAAACTGGGTTAAAGTTGAGAAAGACTTTACATATAAAAGTATAGATTTACGATTAAGCAAAATGGCTACAGGCATCCATTTTGTTTTTCTCTGAAAATACCTGACAGTGTCACAGCCTGCAGATGCCGGCGGCCGTGTGGAGGAGAATGCTGAAACTCGGAGGAACACACAGGTCACCTGATCCTGGGTAAGTATAATTCTGGGGGCCTGTGCTGGGTACATATATTTGTGGGGGGACTGTGCTGGGTACATAAAATTCTGGGGACCTGTGCTGGGTACACATATTTGTGGGGGGTCTGTGTTGGATACATATGTCAGGGTCACCACGCTCTGGCCCCGTCACTCTTAACCCTGCAATATGTCACGTTAGGTCACGTTAACCCTGTCTAATCCATTCAACAATATTGGAATCCAAGCTCAAAGATTGCAATTTATTGATAAGTCTTCTATGCGGAACAGTATCAAAAGCCTTACTGAAATCTAAATAAGCAATGTCTACTGCACCACCTTTGTCTATTATTTTTGTTACCCAATCAAAAAAATCAATAAGATTAGTTTGGCATGATCTCCCTGAGGTAAACCCATGTTGTTTCTGATCCTGTAATCTATGTGTTTTTAGATGTTCAACAATCCTTTCCTTTAACATGGTTTCCATTAATTTCCCCACTACTGACGTAAGACTAACTGGCCTATAGTTCCCCGATTCCTCCCTACTACCCTTCTTGTAAATGGGTACAATATTTGCTAATTTCCAGTCTTCTGGGACGACTCCCGTTAGCAAGGATTGATTAAATAAATCTGTTAACGGTTTTGCTATTACATCACTCAGCACTTTTAATAATTTAGGGTGGATCCCATCAGGCCCCATTGACTTATTTGTCTTTACTTTAGACAGCTGCTGTAGAACCTCCTCCTCTGTAAACTCATATGTAAATGTCTCATTAGTGTTTCCTCCTAACTGAGGTCCCTTTCCTTCCTTTTCTTCTGCAAAGACTGAACAAAAATATTCATTGAGGCAGTCAGCAAGACTTTTATCCTCTTCACCTCGCTCACTTTTATTTGGTTCGTTTTTATGTTGTCTTTCACATACAGGGCCACTCCTCCTCCTTTCCTACCTTCTCTGTCTTTTCTATATAAAGAGTACCCCGGTATTGTTATGTCCCAGTTATTTTTCTCACTGAACCATGTCTCAGTAACCGCCACTAAATCTACTTTTTCAGCTGCCATCATTGCCTCCAGTTCATTGATTTTATTGACTAAACTGTGAGCATTTATAGACACGACTCTGAGCTTGTCATTTTTTTCCCTGCATGTTGCTTGTACCCTCCGATTTAGTTTTGGGGGACAATCAGGCAGATTGTTTTTTACCCTTTTGTCCCCCCCTCCTAGTTTAAATATTTCTTTGTGAAACCTTTGAACTTCTCACTGAGAACATATGTTCCCCTATGAGTAAGATGCAAACCATCTTTTTTATACAGTTCCTTTCTGCTCCAATTAGAGCTATCATGGGACACAAAGCCAAATCCTTGCTCCCGACACCATTCCCGAAGCCACAAATTAAATTCCCTATTGCGCATCTGCTTATCCTGAATGTTATGCACAGGCAAAACTTCAGAGAATGGCACAGTGGACGCAATCTGCTGTATTTCACCTCCAAGAACACAAAAATCTTCCTTAATCTCAGAAACCTCATTGCTAGCCAAGTCATTTGTCCCTAGATGGACTAGAACGTCCACTTCCCCTTGCTGCTTTGCCGGTTTGACAATATTGAGTATACTAGCAGTAGCCCCAGGAAGACATCTCACCAAACCACTACTCTCCAGCTCAACACCTCTTATGATAGAGTTCATGCTCATGCCACTGTACAGAGCACTGGTGAGACCTCACTTGGAGTACTGTGTGCAGTACTGGAGACCGTATCTCCAGAAGGATATACACATCTTAGAGAGAGTTCAGAGAAGGGCTACTAAAATGGTGTACGGCTTGAAGGAGAAAAGTTACCAGGAAAGGCTTAATGATCTTAACATGTATAGCTTGGAAAAAAGACGAGACAGAGGAGATATGATAGAAACATTTAAATACGTAAAGGGAATCCACAAGATAGAGGACGGGAGTATATTTAAACGGAAACAAAGTAGCAAAACAAGAGGACATAGTCTTAGATTAGAGGGGCAAAGGTTTAAAAGTAACATCAGGAAGCATTATTTTACTGAGAGAGTGGTGGATACATGGAACAGCCTTCCTGTTGAAGTGGTTGAGGCCAAAACAGTAATTGAATTTAAGCAGGCATGGGATAGACATAAGGCTATCCTAAACAAAAGATAAATCCAGGTAAAGTATCCATGTAATTGGGCAGACTAGATGGGCCTAAAGGTTCTTATCTGCCGACATTTTTCTATGTTTCTATGTTTCTATATAGCTATTTGTTTTACACTTGAAACATAATAATGTTCCTTTGCAATTTATTACTGAACGTTAAGATATTAACATGCCTTTTCTCCAAAGAACATATAACTGTTAATAGAAATACATGATGAGAAAGAGCCTAGAAGAGGCTATAATTGGATTGTACGTACTGTTATAGCTCAATCTAAGGACTGATTTGTGAGACAAGTCCATGATGTATTTGTGTTTTTTTTTCTTTTTCATTTAAAAAATGCTTAAAAGATCTTAAAAATCTAAAAATAAAAAAACTCTTTACTACAGAATATTATAAGCAACGGTTTATTAGATATTGCATTAAAACGGGAATATTTTTCACATTGAAGCCTATGGGGTAAAACATTTCCCACACTATCAAATTTGATATCAAATTTCAAATTGATATCAACTATCAAATTGATCTTAATTTACAATACAAGTAATAGTCAGCAAAGGACTTTATGAAACAAATTAATTTCATTTCACTGTTTAATTTGACTCAAGTACAAAATCTGTGACACACCTTAATATTTAACCCATGATTGTCTTTTAACAGCAAAATTTTATTAACTGGAATTGAATTAAAATGGGAATATTCGGATCAAGGTGTGGGAAATGTTTGACCAACAAGGTGTGGGAAATGTTTTACCCCATAGGTTTCAATGTTAAAAATATTCCTGTTTTAATACAATATCTATTAAACCATTGCTTATAATATTCTGCAGTAAATATTCCCATTTTAATTCAATCCCAATTAATTAAATTTTGCTGTTAAAAGACAATCATGGGTTAAATATTAAGCTGTGTCACAGATTTTGTACTTGAGTCAAATTAAACAGTGAAATGAAATTAATGTTTCATAAAGTCCTTTGCTGACTATTACTTGTATTGTAAATTAAGATTAATTTGATAGTTGATATCAATTCGAAATTTGATTTCAAATTCGATAGTTGATATTAAATGCGATAGTGTGGGAAATGTTTTACCCCATAGGCTTCAATGTTAAAAATATTCCCGTTTTAATTCAATTTCTAATAAACCGTTGCTTATAATATTCTGCAGTAAAGAATCTCTTTATTTTTAGACTTTTTTTAGGATCTTTTGAGCATTCTAAAAAAATATGTTTTTTATTTTTAATCAGTTCGAAATTTGACCTGAAATTTCGAATTGATCCGAACTTACGAACCGAATTGAAACCAAAACGGACCGAAACGTAAAAAAACACCTGGAAATAAAACCGAAACAAAACAAAAAATTTTAGCGGTGCAGATCTCTTAATTATACTGTAAAGGTGCTGCCCAGCAGTGTGAGGATTCATATGCTGCATTAATTATACTGTAGAGGTGCTGCCCGGCAGTGTGAGGATTCATATGCTGCATTAATTACACTGTAAAGGTGCTGCCCGGCAGTGTGAGGATTCATATGCTGCATTAATTATACTGTAAAGGTGCTGCCCGGCAGTGTGAGGATTCATATGCTGCATTAATTATACTGTAAAAGTGCTGCCTGGCAGTGTGTGGATTGTAATATGCAGTGAACACCGCAGCAAACGTTAATGCTCACGCAAGTGAGCGTTAACTTTTGCGTTAAGATCGTAATTTTTCCCACTCGTTGTTGCTCAAACATTTCCCATGGCTTCAAATCGCGTTTAAACATGAGCAAAAGCGGTAAAAATGAGCACAGCGCACAGTGGTGAAATGGCTCAGCACTCAGCAGTAGGGATGAGCTGTTCGGTTTGGAGTTCGCATCGAACATAGCCTGGTCGCATGTTCGCGAACTACGAACATTTCCGCATGTTTGCCCACAATGGACCACAATGCACTTTTCCACTGGCCTGAAGCTTGTAATTGGCTACAGCTTGCACCTGACCACAGGTCAGGTGCAAGACAGTTTCAAGACTATGCAAATCACGGCTCAAAGTCCTGATTGGGCAAATTTTGCCCAATCTTGGGCTCACAGAGCTAAGTCCCGCAGCACACTATATAAGGTTTCCCACATGCGCTTGAGAGGAGATTTGAGAGGAGATTGTTGTTGTGTTAGTGTGTGTTCTCACTGCCAGTCTGCCACCAGCTACTGGGGGGGTCTCATTTCTACAAAATATCTGGGAATTGTTCTAATCTGTGTGTTCTCACTGACACCCAGTATTTTGGGGGTCAGTAATTTCTACAAAATATTTGGGAATTGAGGTGACCTGTGTCTTGTCACTGCCAGTGCCACACAGTATTTTGGGGGTCAGTAATTTCTACAAAATATTTGGGAATTGAGGTGATCTGTGTCTTGTCAATGCCACGCAGTATTTTGGGGGTCAGTAATTTCTACAAAATATTTGGGAATTGAGGTGATCTGTGTCTTGTCACTGCCACGCAGTATTTTGGGGGTCAGTAATTGCTACAAAATATCTGGGAATTTAGGTGATCTGTGTCTTGTCACTGCCACGCAGTATTTTGGGGGTCAGTAATTGCTACAAAATATCTGGGAATTGAGGTGATCTGTGTCTTGTCACTGCCAGTGCCACGCAGTATTTTGGGGTCAATAATTTCTACAAAATATTTGGGAATTGTTCTAATTTGTGTCATGTCACTGCCACCCATCAGGGGGTCTCATTGATTTATAGGAGGTTTCTGAGACTTGTAATCTGTGTCTTCTCACTGTCAGCTATCAGGGGGTCCCACATACTTCTAGCAGATTTCTGCTAATTGTAATCTGTGTCTTGTCACTGTTGCCAGCTATCAGGGTGTCTCACTGAGTTATACCAGAGTTCTGGAAATCTTTAATCTTTATACCAGAGTTAAATCAGAGTTCTGTATATATTTAATCTATATATCACTCACCATGTCAGAAAGACCAAAAAGGACAGGCAGACGCTCCCAGACACAGATAAGAGGGCAAGCAGCCTCTGTGTCGGGAGGCTGTGCCTCTGGTCGTGGTGGACGTGGTGCATCCTCTGCAGGGGCACACTTGTCCTTTCTAACTGGTGCTGGCCGTCTTAAGCAGCAGCAACATACAGAGGATTTGGTGGATTGGCTAACCAGGCCATCCTCATCCTCCGAGTCCTCTGCCAGCTAGGCTTGTAGTGCTTTACAGTCCACCTCAGCTGCCAAAGCATCTAATGCAGCCTCCATGTCCACAGCTACTCCTGCCGTAGCCTCACTATCACACATGGAGGAGTCAGCTGAATTGTTTGACTACAATGACAGTGACATGCTGCTTGAGGATGCGCAGCAAGTACAGTGATCTGATTCAATCTCTGAGGTTGAGGAAGGGAGTATAATCAACCTAGAGGAAGGGGGTG
Organism: Leptobrachium leishanense; assembly: GCA_009667805.1. Classification (NCBI taxonomy): domain Eukaryota; kingdom Metazoa; phylum Chordata; class Amphibia; order Anura; family Megophryidae; genus Leptobrachium; species Leptobrachium leishanense. Next base: position 101,826,450 of record CM019065.1, read on the forward strand.
CCAGTGATGACACACAAATAACTGGCACTCATGTTGCCCCAGCAGCTGCAGCATACTGCCAAGTTGGCTCCAGTGATGAGGAGATAGGGGGTGATGACAATGATGATGAGGTCACTGACTCCACCTGGGTGCCTGATCGAACAGAGGAGTCAAGTGAGGAGGAGGAGGCACAACAAACACGAGGCACAACATCCTCTATGACCAACCATAGCACTAGCCAGCCCAAGGCATCAGATGTCAGAGCTGCTCAGGTGCAGAGCGCTGTTGTCTCAAAGCACATGTAGCGCTCACTCCCGGAGAAGCTGCTGAAAATGAACCACAGGTCAGTCTCCCCGCACTAGGGAATAAATATACTCCAACACCGCTGTGAGTTTTTATCATTTAAATTGTTTACTAAAATAATAGGCAGATGTTGAGACACGGTATTCACAGATATTATTACAGTACTTTCGTATTGCGGTAAAACGCGTAGCGGAAAAGAAACGAAACACGAGGCTTCGTATTTCGGAAGAATAAAATATTCGCAACCGAACAGAAAAATATATGCAATTACTCAATAGTTCGGAAAAACACAGAGACACGTAGCGAACCCCAAAATACAATCTCTTCGTATTACGATAAACGCGCAGCGGAAAAGAGAAAAATATGTATTCGGAACGTAACTTTAACCCCCGTTCCGATTCGTAACAGAATGAGTCCTGCACAGGTTAAGTCCCGGAATGTAAAAGGTGTGTATGTGTGTATGGTACCCGGGTACTGTTCAACTGGCCAGTGAATTTACTTAAGGAATGTCTTCGACTAGTCAAGTTGGGGCCCTGTGGACTTTAAAGAGAAAACAGCAGCGTGTCCTTTAATCACAAAACAGCCTTGGAGGCCTCTCACCCATCCGACGATTGCTTTAGGCTCCGCTGACCCAGGACGTCTCTCCGCTCGATTTTGACTGGGGATACTAGCGGCCGGATCCGTTGTCTGACTTATGCAGCTTGTCCAGCTCACCGCCTGCTCTCCGTACCCGATCAACTCGCGGTGACTCCTCACTCGAGGTTTTCGGTTCCTCCGGTCTGCAGCAATTCCTGGATTCTGGCAAGTCTCCTTCTCCTCAGGTTGAGTGACCCAATAAGGACTGACAGGTCTCACTCAGGCTCTGGCCTAGACCCTCTCGCGATCTCTTCAATGCGTCTGCTTTCTCTCGTTCCCTGGCGCGCTCTGGCGCGTTCTCCACGAGGTGGAGGATGTAAGTCCGTTGGGTCCCACCCATTTCCTGTCCTTTTGCAAAGCACGCCGGGAAATGTAGTCCCAAAGTCCAGCGTCTCTAATCGCGACTGTCTCCATCTTGTGGCCAAAAATAGGTACTGCCAGCAGCAAGATTTTAACACAGCGCTACACTCTCCCCCTCCTAGAACTCTTGGGTCTCTCCAAGGAGGTACAACAGTTACATTACATTTCCACAATATTTGAATACAGTTTACATAACATGCACAGGTTCAGCAGCATACATATAGTGGGTTAGGTACACTTCCTCAAGTTGACTCATATTTTGAGCTACCTCAGCTAGCATAGCAGACACTTCGGGCAACCTCTGCACTGTCGTGATGGCCTCTTCAGTGCTATGTCCTGGTGAGTCGTAGGTGAGTCGTTGGGGCGGTCGAACAGAGCGTTTTGGTTCTGGCTCAATCAGTTCCTCTTCAGGTGGAAGTACTATAGGGGTTGGCTCAGTCCTTCTCTCTATCATTGGAGCAGACGTCTCTTCAGAGTATGATCCCTCCAGTGAAGGCATAGAACTATAATCGCCTGAATAAGCTTCAACTTCCGGAGCTACCGGGATCCCAACAGCCTCAGGGACTTCTAGCTGAAGTTCAGAAGCTTCAGGGATTTCAGCAGTCTCAGGGACTTCTAACAGAAATTCAGAAGCTTCAGGCCTCAAGTTACTCTCCCACCATTCAGAAACAACGACAACCTCTTCAGGCTCCGGCGAGCGCATCCAATCTAGACAATAACTCTCTTCTTCACTGTCTCTTTCGCTCTCTTCGGCAATCCGGGTCTGTTGAGACGGAGTAACAGGAGGCAAACATGGAACAGGCGGATTTGGCAGAGGCAATTCGTCCCCAACTGGCATCCTCACAGCCTCTCTCAAAGGTAACAAATGATTCCGGTGCCAGTTCTTGAGAGGCCCAGCCTTTCCATCCGGGCGAATCTGATACACTGGTAGACCCGGCAGTTGTTTGCAGACAATGTAAACCTGGGAACTCCACCTATCCGCCAACTTGTGTCTCGCAGCAGCACCCAAGTTCTTCAATAGAACCCTATCACCGGGTTGTAGATCTTGTATTCGGACTTTCAAGTCATAGTTCCTTTTGTTTCTTTGCTCCCTGTTTCCTGAGGTCAACCGGGCCTGTTCAAATGCAGAAGCCAAATTCTTTCGAAGTCTATCCACGTAGTTTCTATGGGAAGCTACTGACGTCTGGTCTAGAGATAACCCAAATGCCAAATCAACCGGCAGTCGAGCCTCTCTTCCGAACATAAGACGGTACGGTGAGTATCCAGTTGCATCACTCTCCGTACTGTTATATGCATGCACCAGAGTAGCTATGTGCCGACTCCAACTCTGCTTCTCCACATTCGACAAGGTCCCCAGCATGTTCAGCAGTGTGCGATTGAACCTTTCGGGCTGAGCATCACCTTGAGGGTGATATGGTGTAGTTCGGGTCTTTTGGATTCCCAACAACTCTAACAATTGCCCCACCAGTCTGCTTTCAAAGTCTCTACCCTGATCAGAGTGTATCCTCCTTGGCAGTCCGTAATGAACAAAGAACTTTTCCATCAACACCTTGGCCACTGTCGGAGCACGTTGATCTTTTGTGGAAAATGCTTGGGCGTAACAAGTGAAATGATCAGTCACTATTAGAATGTTCCCTTGCCCACTAGCATTCGGCTCTAAACACAAGAAGTCAATGCACACCAAATCCATGGGTCCCTGAGTCTGCAGATGGCTCATTGGAGCAGTTCGGGTCGGTAGAGTCTTTCTCTGAATACACCTCAAACAGGAATGACAATAACTTTCTACTTCAGCCCTCATGCAAGGCCAATAAAACCTATCTCGCACCAGCTTAAAAGTTCTCTCTGCACCTAAATGTCCATGCTCATCATGTAGGGATCGCAGCACACTCTCCCTATGTTTAGTGGGGAGGAATAACTGTTGAATCTCTTCAGTGTTGGTTGAGGGGCCCCTTCGGTAGACCACCCCATCCAACATCTTTAACCGCTCCCACTCTTTATAGACCAATCTGGCCCCACTCGGGGAGTTAGTTAACAAAATATCTCGCTGGTTTGCAGTCAGGGCCTTTATGGTCAAGGCAATTAAAGGGTCTCTGGCCTGATCCGCTTTCAGGTCCTGTCTCGAAAAGGTAGGTAAAGTTTCATCCCTTAACTGCGTAGGGTTACAGTAAAACTCAGGAACAGCCGCAGCCATGACTCCTATGGCCTCCGCTTCAATCCCTCCTTTGATCCGGCGCTCTGTTCCTTGACACAAAGCTTGCACCCCGTCTGGAGTCAACTGAGTCCATTCTGCAGGGTAGGGTCTTCTCGATAACGCATCAGCATCTCGATTATTCACCCCCGGGCGGTACTTCAGGCTGAACCGAAACCCTGACAGAGCGGCCAACCACCGATGTCCCGTTGCGTCCAGTTTTGCGGTAGTAAGGATGTAGGTAAGAGGATTGTTATCCGTCTTGATCACAAACTCAGCTCCATACAGATAGTCTTTTAACTTGTCTACCACTGCCCACTTTAAGGCTAGGAACTCCAACTTGTGAGTAGGGTAGTTCTTCTCTGAAGGCGTAAGGCTCTGGCTTACGTACACTACCGGCCTCAGCAATCCGCCATACTCCTGATACAGGACTCCTCCCAGACCTTCTCGGCTGGCATCCACATGTAACTCATACGGCTTGTGAGGGTCCGCATAGGCCAAAACAGGAGCTCGGGTTAGACTCTCTTTCAGTTTCACGAAAGCTCCCTCACATTGACTGGTCCATTCACCTTGTATAGACTCTCGAGCTTTCCTTGGCCCTGGAGCTGACGGGTTCTTATCAGAGACCTTGCAGCCTTCTTCGGTGGTTTCCTTCTGCAGGAGTTTGTTCAATGGTTGAGCTATTTTTGCGAATCCTCCCACAAATCTTCGATAGTATGAACAGAATCCCAAGAAAGATCTAAGCTCAGTGACGTTTCGGGGTCTAGGCCAAGAAGCTACGGCCTCCAACTTCCGAGGATCTGTCGAAACACCTTCTGCTGAGACCACATGTCCCAGATACGTAACAGAGGGTAGACAGAATTGGCATTTCTCCAGAGACAGTTTCAGCCCCTCTTCATGGAGCCTCTTCAAGACCTTCTCCAAACGTTGCTCATGTTCTTCCAGAGTCTTCCCAAACACAATTATGTCATCCAGGTACACTAATACTTCGATTAGATTCATATCCCCGACTGTCTTCTCCATCAACCGTTGGAACGTGGCTGGAGCCCCCGTAAGGCCTTGAGGCATCCTGTTGAATTCAAAGAACCCCAGTGGACAAATGAACGCAGTTTTCTCCTTGTCTTCAGGATGCATGGGTATCTGGTGATATCCACTTCGCAGGTCTAGTACACTAAACCACTTTGCTCCAGACAAACACTGTAGGGCATCTTCTATCCGAGGAGTGGCATATTGATCGGGGATGGTTCTCCGGTTCAACGTGCGGTAGTCTATGCATAGACGGACAGAACCATTTTTCTTCCGGACCAACACTATGGGAGATGCGTATGGACTCCTGGACTCTTGAATCACCTTGGTTCTTTGCAATTCATTCAGCTGCTCTCGCAGATCATCTAAGTCTCCTAGCGGAACTCGCCTTGATCTTTCCCGAAACGGCTTGTCTTCTTGTAACCGAATGCGGTGCTCAGTACTCTTTGCTAGGCCCACATCGAACTCATTTTTCGAGAACAATTCCTTCCACTTTAGGACTTGAGACTGAAGACGTTTCTTCCACTCAGGTGAAATGGGAGCGTCTTTGGGGTAGAATCTTTCATCTGGAATCTCTTGGTCCACTCCCCCTCCTAAATCGGTAGAGAGGGGTGTAGCAGACTCTACTTGCCCGATAGGCATTCGTGCTTTAAGGACTACTGGAGACTCCGTCACATTGCACACGCTGACCGAGACTTTTCCTCGTGTTCTCTTCAGAGCTTTGGTGGAGATTATTTCAGGAATCACTTCGACTCCGGTTTCACTCCCATGATTAAAATCGGTTCCCAGCACCACATAGGGACCGGGTTGCGATCCGTTCAACTTGACTGAAGCCCGGAAACTCGCTACTTCTCCTGCTTGCAGAACCTTCTCTGTTCCACCCAGTCTCCACAGTCTTCCCACCTCGGCAGGTGCCTTTCGTTCTTCAACCATCCTCTGATAGACCGGACGTAACATTGGGTGTACTCCTTGAGTTGAACCTTCTTCCAACACGATAGGCGTCAGGAGACACCGCACTAGGTCAGTATTCGTCCCCACTATCAGGGAGCTTCTGTTCGCACCCGAGGGTCGAGGACACACAATGGCCAATGCATCACAACCCCCAGACTGCCCGATGACTTCAGATCCGATCTCCAACTTCACTTGCAAGTACCCGTCATAAGGGAGCTTCTCAGTGCCGATACCCCATATTTCCAAATCCTTCAATTCTTGCAGAGGAATGTGCTTTAAGTGTTTCTCATAGAAGTCTCTGTAGATCAAAGTCACTTGAGCCCCTGAATCTAACAGGGCTTTGGTGTAGACTCCTTCCACTTGGATTGGCACAATAGGAGAAGGACCTATCAGTTGGTCAGGGAACTTGGTGGCGGTATCCGGACACTTAGACCCAGTTTGCTGTACCCTGGCCTTTTTCTTGGCCCGTGCAGGTTTTGGGTGTGCATTGCTTCCCCATGACGCAGACCCGGATGCTAATGGAGTGACTCTTTCAGTCCTGGCAGGCTCCACAGTTGACTCGGCTTTGGGCCTTCTCGCCCTCTTAGTCTTGGCTTGGTTTCTGGAGCGGGGTTCAACCTTCGGGCACTTAGGTTGCTCCTTCACTTGTGCCCTCTGGCGTTTCCCGCCGGTGAGGTAGATAACAGTCTTCTAGGGCTTTCAACAGTCCCTCGACTCTATCCTTCTCAGGCTTTTGGCCTTTGCACTGTGCGCGGAAATGGCCCATTTCTCCACAACCAAAACATCTCTTCTTAGAGAGCGGAGACGTAGTTGCTTGTTGGGATTTTGTTAAGGGACTCGGACCAGACGCCACAGCAGCTCCCGTCGTCTGCATATCTGTGAGGAATTTCTGCATTTCTGCCTGCATTTCGGTCACCTTCATCAACACTCGGCACAGTTCCGCGTGCGCTTGTTGCAATTCAGCTTGAGCTTCCTGTACTTTCTTGACGGTCTTGGACAATTCACCACGTTCAGAGAGGTTCGATTCTTTGGCAGCCCTCTCTGTAGATTTAAAAACAACTAGGTGTTCTTGTTCGTCCTCGTCAGATCCATAAGTATCTAGAGAGTCGCTTTCAGGCTGCAGGCCGTCGTTATGTCTCACAGGTTGTGCATAAGCCCTTTCCCCCCGCCTGAAGGATTTCTCTTCCAGCAAAGCCTCTTCCTCTCGTACAACTCGGATCAGTTCCAGGTACTTCAACTCTTGGTTACCTGCTCTGCTTCTCAGCTGCATCATTACTGGATCTAGAGGTTGAGAGCCCCTCAGGATCTGTTTTATTCGGATCTTATCTACTTCGGCCGGTTCGGCCCCTTTCTTCAGGAGTATCTGGTGTAGAATCTTATCTAGGCGCCTCATGTACTCGGTCATCCTTTCACCTCTTCTCTGATAGGTGTGTTCGTACTGATATACCAGTTCGGCTGCCTTTTCGGTTCGCCCAAAAACTTCTTCAAGAACATTTAGATAATCTAAAGCAGTACAATCTTTTCTACTCAGTTTTAGGTTTCTCACTGCTTCCGACGCAGGTCCCTATAAGCTCTCGGTGATCCTTTGCTTCTTCTGGGCCTCAGGGACGTCCCACTCATCCAGAGCCTGCATCGCCTGTTCCACCCATTCTTCAAAGGTTTCTTCTCCCGCCGGAGTTGGTACGTTTCCTGTAAAATTTCTTAACCGTCGATAACCGAAGTTAGTGTGAGGAGGGCTTGTTTTCTGACATTTAGCCAGTAGATCTCCAATAGCCACGATAAATTCAGGCCCGATCATGGCCAACTACTAGGCGCGGGAACACTTGCGGATTCGCCACGTGGCGCACTTGGCTGAATTAGTTGGACTTCCACCTCATCGGCCAGTTTCACGCTCGCGCCCTTAAAGCATGGTGGAACGCCCTTTCTCCACTCGAGAAGAACATACATGTGAGAAGTATCTGTTTTTTTTTAATGTCCAGTATTAACCCCCGATGATCTGGTGCTAGCGTGGCCACGGCCTGGCGGATCTGCTCTTCGGCCCAAGTGTCTGCGGGAATATCCATGACTATACAACATTCTAACTGACTACTGTGCTCCTCACACCATTCGGCAACAGTGTCTGGATCCATATTTAACCTTTAGATGCGGTTTTTCCAGAGACTGAATCCCGGACGAGCCCCCACGTGTAGCGCTCACTCCCGGAGGAGCCGCTGAAAATGAACCACGGGTCAGTCTCCCCGCACTAGGGAATAAATATACTCCAACACCGCTGTGAGTTTTTATCATTTAAATTGTTTACTAAAATAATAGGCAGATGTTGAGACACGGTATTCACAGATATTATTACAGTACTTTCGTATTGCGGTAAAACGCGTAGCGGAAAAGAAACGAAACACGAGGCTTCGTATTTCGGAAGAATAAAATATTCGCAACCGAACAGAAAAATATATGCAATTACTCAATAGTTCGGAAAAACACAGAGACACGTAGCGAACCCCAAAATACAATCTCTTCGTATTACGATAAACGCGCAGCGGAAAAGAGAAAAATATGTATTCGGAACGTAACTTTAACCCCCGTTCCGATTCGTAACAGAATGAGTCCTGTACAGGTTAAGTCCCGGAATGTAAAAGGTGTGTGTGTATGGTACCCGGGTACTGTTCAACTGGCCAGTGAATTTACTTAAGGAATGTCTTCGACTAGTCAAGTTGGGGCCCTGTGGACTTTAAAGAGAAAACAGCAGCGTGTCCTTTAATCACAAAACAGCCTTGGAGGCCTCTCACCCATCCGACGATTGCTTTAGGCTCCGCTGACCCAGGACGTCTCTCCGCTCGATTTTGACTGGGGATACTAGCGGCCGGATCCGTTGTCTGACTTTATGCAGCTTGTCCAGCTCACCGCCTGCTCTCCGTACCCGATCAACTCGCGGTGACTCCTCACTCGAGGTTTTCGGTTCCTCCGGTCTGCAGCAATTCCTGGATTCTGGCAAGTCTCCTTCTCCTCAGGTTGAGTGACCCAATAAGGACTGACAGGTCTCACTCAGGCTCTGGCCTAGACCCTCTCGCGATCTCTTCAGTGCGTCTGCTTTCTCTCGTTCCCTGGCGCGCTCTGGCGCGTTCTCCACGAGGTGGAGGATGTAAGTCCGTTGGGTCCCACCCACTTCCTGTCCTTTTGCAAAGCACGCCGGGAAATGTAGTCCCAATGTCCAGCGTCTCTAATCGCGACTGTCTCCATCTTGTGGCCAAAAATAGGTACTGCCAGCAGCAAGATTTTAACACAGCGCTACACACACATCCAGGAACTCTGCTGTCTGGGAGTTCTTTAAGATATGTGCAGCAGACCCCACCGTTGCTATTTGTAGTCTATGTCAGATGAGGCTCAAGCGTGGGAAAGACACCAGATGCATTGGGTACCACATGCTTGAGGCGACATATGACCACCTGCCACGCATCCTGTTGGTGCAAAACTTTGCGTAGGTCCTCCTCCTCCTCCTCATCTGACTCTATGCCCACTGTATGTCCTGCCATGTCATTGCCTGCTACAACCTCCACTGACAGGGATGATGCTACAGTAATGGATGTACCAGGTCCTTCCTCACAATGTGACAGCATCCCATCAGCTGAAGATTTACACACTCAGATTACGTTGCCTCAGCTGCTGCAGCGTAAGAAAAAATATAGTCCCAACCATCCCCAAGCACAGCATCTAAATGCCAGTTTAGCAAAATACTCGCATTGCAGCTGCTGCCTTTCCAGCTGGTGGACTCTGCTCCCTTCCGTGAATTTGCTGAATGTGCTGCACCACAGTGGCATGTTCCAAAACGCTATTACTTTTCACGGAAGGCCATTCCAGCACGTGGAAGACAATGTTATTGAGTCATCGGGAAAGGCAGTCAGCTGCAAGGTGCATGTGACTTTAGACACGTGGTCCAGCAAGCATGGACAGGGTCGTTACATTTCCTTCACGGCACACTGGGTAACTCTGATTGCAGCTGGGAGGGATCCAAGACGGGGCTCTGTGCTGGAGTTTGTTCATCCACCACACCTCCAGAAAGCTGCTTGTATGAGGTCTGTCTGCTCCACCACCACCTCTCCCTCTTCCTCCTCCTCCTTCTGTGTCTCTGGTGAAGTGGCACTTAAACCGACGAGTGACAGGGGCTATGCAATGGCTCAAGCATAAAGATGCCATACTGTGCTTGAGCTGGTTTGTTTAGGGGACAGGAGCCACACCGGGCCAGAAATTCTGTCAGCTCTGCAGGGGCAGGTGCAGAGATGGTTAACAACACGCCAGCTTCAGCTGGGAATGGTCATCTGTGATAATGGCAGTAACCGTCTCTCCGCCCTACGCCAGGGTAAGTTGACGCATTTACCATGCCTAGCACACCTCCTAAATCTGGTGGTACAGTGTTTCCTAACCAGTTACCCAGGGCTGGCAGAGCTTCTCAACCAGGCCAGGAAAGTCTGCAGCCACTTCAGACGGTCATTCCCAGCAAGTGTTCGCCTGGCAGAAATTCAAAGTGAGTTCCACCTTCCCACAAACTGTCTGATCTGTGACATGCCCACCAGGTGGAACTCGACATTAGCAATGCTGCAGCATCTGCACAAGCAGCAGAGGGCCATCAACGAGTACCTGTGTGAGTATGGCACAAGGACAGGTTCAGGTCAACTTGTTTTTTTTCCCTCCCCGCAGTGGCTGATGATCAAGGATGCATGCACTGTACTGTCATCATTTGAGGAGGCAACGAGGATGATGAGCAGGGACAGTGCAAGCATCAGTGACACAATTCCTTTAGTGTTCCTGCTGGAGCACACTCTGCGGGGAATTATAGATGTGGCTCTAGAGGCAGAGCAGCTGGAGGAAGAGGAGGCCTTCCCTAGCTCTCAAGGCCCCAGTCTTTCCACAAACAGCATTCCAGCGGGTCCTCCTCAGATCAGACATGAGGAGGAGGAATATTTGAGTAGTGGGGGCAGTGAAGGTGGGGATTCCTCAAGGGAGGGTTTTGTGTGCCCAGAAACACAAGGACTAGTACGTGGCTGGGAGGAGGAAGTGCACGATGGGGTCATCCTCCTCATTGAGCAGGAAGACTCGGAAGCTAATGCCACTTCCAACCTACGCTGCATGGGCTCCCTTATTATGCAAAGCCTGCTAAAGGACCCCAGGATTCGTGCTATCAAGGAGAGGGATCATTACTGGTTGGCAAGCCTTCTTGATCCACGATACAAGAGTAAAGTTGCAGAGCTCATCCTGCCCACACAGAGGGAGCACAGGATGAATAAACTTGAGGACGCTCTAAAGCGACACTTGTGTAACACCTTTCCAGGCACTGGTAGGTTACCAAGTGATGACACAGGTGCTTCTGAGGCTGCAGTTGATCAGAGGAAGAGCGGTGAAGGGGGCCGCTTGACTAATGCCTTTTGCAATTTATTTTTAGTCCACGACGCCCAGGGACGTCAAATGTAGGCACCCATTGCCAGCGTCTTCACCATATGGTGCAGGACTACTTAGGGGCAAGGGCAGACCTGGATACCTTTCCAGCATATGATCCACTGGCTTACTGGGTGTTGAGATTGGATCACTGGCCAGAACTTAGCCAATATGCTATGCAGCTACTAGTTTGCCCTTCATCCAGCGTGCTTTCGGAAAGGACGTTCAGTGCCGCTGGAGGTTTTGTCACAGACAAAAGAGTGCGTCTGTCCACCGACTCTGTAGACCGGCTGACATTTATAAAAATGAATCAGTCCTGGATCAGCAGCTATCAATCCCCTGATGCTGACATAACCGAATAGATCGGGGATGTCTGCATTCACAAAACCTCCAGCACTGAACTCTTCCACTATACCACAAAAGGGTTACGGTGTGAAGGCACTTGCTGCCATGAAAGGCACAATATTTGGCTGCACTGACGCCTGTGCCACATTTATATCATTTTAATTTTTTGAACCGCATGGTCCACCCCTGCACTCTTCCACAATACCACAGAGGCGTTAGGCTAGGGACAGATGAGCGCATTTTCTGCGGCCACCGTCAAAATGTACGTCGATGCGTGCGCACGCATTTTTTCACGGAATACGCTTAAGTGGTCAGACGATGCGCAATTCTGGACGTATTTCATGACGATGGGGTGAAAAGAAGTCTAGGGAAATCCGGCTGTTTGAACGTTATGTAGGCCGCACACTAGCAGCGTCTGACATCTCCTAATCACGCACACACGCTGCTATGCGGCCGCAGCGCACTCTGTACGTCAGTACCAGCGGTTTAACGTTCTCGAAAAAATGCGTTCATTTTCCACTTGCGTTGCGCGCCGGACTTTTGTGCGACCGTACTTCGTATATTGGCTGTCATTGCCCGTCATCTGCTGCTAGTGCGGCCGTGATTATGTGCGCCAGAACGCGCGTTCGCACTGCCTCAGTCTGACCCTAGCCTTACTGTATGATGGCACTTGCTGGCCTGGCACCAAAAGCACAATATCTGGGTGCACTGACACCTTTACCAGATTCATATCTTTATAATATAGGACCGCATGGTCAACCCCTGCACTCTTCCACAATACTACAGAGGGGTTACTGTATGAATGCACTTGCTGGCCTGGCACCAAAAGCACAATATCTGGGTGCACTGCCACTGACGCATGTAGCAGATTCATATCCTCAGAGGGGTTAATGTGTGACGATAAAGACCCAATTTTAAAGCACCTATTGTTAGTTTCATCCAAAGCCTGCATAAGTTTCACCATAATTTAGCCAAAAAATCACTAAACTTTTTCTGCGTGCCCTAAAATGTCTTTTCATACAGGCTGCCACCCCAAGCAGTTGTTTATGAATAAATTAAAGGAAAAGCATTTACCGTCATTTGAAACGTCATTTTTTTGTTTTTAAATGTTTCTATACATCCTAGATATCTGCCACTTCACGGGCAGGTTATGGGGCCTCCTAGGCACGATATTTGAAGGATTTTTTCGTTTTTATTTTTAACCCTTATTTCATGGAAAACTCACTGTCCCTTTTAAAAACTTTTTTTTTACTTTTTGTCCTTGTTTCCTGTCCCCCAGGGCACTACCTGGACCCCCATACACCTTTTATGGCAAATATCTAGCATATAATCCCTCTTGGAGGGCACTCTAAAAATCGAACTTTGAGTCCCATTGACTTGTATTGAGTTCGACTTCGTGTTTGAATTTGAACTTTTGAATAGTTCGAGTTCGAATGCCAACCGAACTCGGGTGTTTGGCTCATCCCTACTCAGCAGTGAAATGGTTTAAAACCTTTTTTTTTAAGTTTCATTGTTTCCTGTCCCCCAGGGCAGTACCCGGACCCCAATACACCTTTTATGACCAATATCTTGCATATATGCCCTCTGGAGGGGACCTTTATTTTCGAACTTTTGAGCCCCTTTGACTTGCATTGCGTTCGAATCATGTTCGCGTTCAAATGCGAACCGAACACGGGGGTGTTCGGCCCATCACTACTCTTTACCTTTTGTCTCTGGTTTAATAATCATGTTTGTAAATTTGTTAATTTATCCTCCAATTCTTATTGCAAAGCGCTGCAGCAACTGTGTATAGTGTACTAGGTTTATTATCATTTATAAAGTGCCAACAGTAATTATGATGACAAGCTTGTATTACAAAAGATGAGACTGACTGCCCTATAATCTATGCATTAGGATGAATGCAGAACTGGCCTTATTTTGTTCTGAGCATTACTAGTACTGTGAGTAATATACTATGTAGCACAGGTGTTAATGGGATGCTTTGCATACATACTGAATTTCAGCGTTCGGTTACCTTTCTCCAGCAATTCGAATAACCCTGTATATGTATCCGTTTTGTGTTGTTTTTTGTTATAAACTACCACAGCATCTTTCCAACACTTGCTCCACACTCTGTAGCAATGGCCATATAATGGAGTCTATGGGCAGATCACCAACTCAAACCATTGTATTACATGGGTTGTATTCAAAGGTTAGCACCAGGGGGGTAGATTAGAAGTCTTTAAGGTCCCTGTTTTCTCATTCAGCTGCGATCTCTTATCAAGGGTAGCCCTGACAATACAATTGCCTTATCTAAACATTCTCTTTACCACATCACTACCTGTTAAATATTGTATAAGAGAAAGCACGGCCACAAGGTAAAACTTACCAAACCTGACGAACACTCACCGCAAAACCCTGCGAACGCACACCGAAACCCACAAAATAATCTGGATTAACCCTACCGAACACGCCAGAGAAACCCGAGCAGCCGCCGATCACAGCGCAGAGCTGCCGCCGGAAAAAGCCAACATCGCAGACGAATGGAGTGAAAAAATTAGCAAAACCGTTTGCTTGAATGTTTGAAAAGTGAAACGCTGTTTGCAAAGAAACTACAGAACGAAAATGTCTGAAATTTACATATAAGATCCAATGAATGATAATAAAAAGGGCTGTTACAGAAAAAACGATTAAAAAGAGAAATTTTCGCAAAAAAATTCCGAAAAATGCCTAAAAGATACTAAAAAATCTATAAAGAGACTTTTTATTGCAGAATATTATAATCAACGTTTTTTTAGATATTGTATTAAAACGGGAATATTTTTAACATTGAAGCCTATGGGATTCGCCTGAATAAACCTGTCCAATGAAACCACCGAACAGCAGGGCAATTCGGCAAATTTTCACTGCTGGTTTTTGTTCTCTGAATAGACGAAGCATTGCTTCTCTGGGGATTTCACTGCCCTCGAACAGTCAACGAACAGGCACCGTATGTGCGGGCAATTCGCCAACATTTGGCGAACTGCCCACTCTCTGGATAGCCGAATGGCCAGGAAAGGTAACCGCACGCTGAATTTCACTGTTCGGTTAACTTTCAGCCACTATTCGGATCTCTTTGAATAACCCTGTACGTTTTTTCCCTTTTTTTCATGCAATTACTTAAAACAGGCAACAGAGGGTTGTGGTAAATGGAGTTTATTCGGCGCAAGGTCTTGTTACCAGTGGGGTACCTCAGGGGTCAGTACTTGGACCCATTCTCTTTAATATTTTTATTAGTGATATTGCAGAAGGTATTAATGGAAAAGTATGTCTTTTTGCTGATGACACAAAGATTTGCAACAGGGTTGACGTTCCTGGAGGGATCAGCCAAATGACAAATGATTTAGGTAAACTAAAAAAATGGTCGGAGCTGTGGCAATTGAGTTTTAACGTGGATAAGTGCAAGATAATGCACCTGGGACGTAAAAACCCAAGGGCTGAATATAGAATATTTAATACAGTCCTAACCTCAACATCTGAGGAAAGAGATTTAGGGGTTATTATTTCAGAGGATCTAAGGGTAAGTAGTCAATGTAATAGAGCAGCAGGAAATGCTGGCAGAATGCTTGGTTGTGTAGGGAGAGGTATTAGCAGTAGGAAAAGGGAAGTGCTCATGCCACTGTACAGAGCACTGGTGAGACCTCACTTGGAGTACTGTGTGCAGTACTGGAGACCGTATCTCCAGAAGGATATAGACATCTTAGAGAGAGTTCAGAGAAGGGCTACTAAAATGGTGTACGGCTTGAAGGAGAAAAGTTACCAGGAAAGGCTTAATGATCTTAACATGTACAGCTTGGAAAAAAGACGAGACAGAGGAGATATGATAGAAACATTTAAATACGTAAAGGGAATCCACAAGGTAGAGGAAGGGAGTATATTTAAAAGGAAACAAAGTAGCAAAACAAGAGGACATAGTCTTAGATTAGAGGGGCAAAGGTTTAAAAGTAACATCAGGAAGCATTATTTTACTGAGAGGGTGGTGGATACATGGAACAGTCTTCCAGTTGAAGTGGTAGAGGCCAAAACAGTAATTGAATTTAAGCAGGCATGGGATAGGCATAAGGCTATCCTAAACAAAAGATAAATCCAGGTAAAGTATCCATGTAATTGGGCAGACTAGATGGGCCGAAAGGTTCTTATCTGCCGACATTTTTCTATGTTTCTATGTTTCTAAAACAAAGAAAATACCCAGCAGCATGTGGTTTTGTTTGTAATTCACAAGTAAGATAGTTTTTTTTAAAGGATTTTACCAGGAAGTATACATTGACATTTCTCTCATTTTCAAGTATGTCCTGGGTGGTGAGTATGTTAGGTGTCTTGGCCAAGGACACTTACTGGAGAGGTGCTCTTGCTGAGATTCGAACCTGTGTCTCCGTGGTCCCCATGGTTATAGAGCAGTGATGTTACATGTACTCAGTGCTTTTTTTCTGGAAAAATAGGTGGGGGTACTCTTACGCCCAGGGAAAAACAGTGATTATTATGACTATTTTTCGTGTCCAAATAAATACTCTTTTATTAACCTTTTAAGGACAGAGGCAATTTTACAATTCATTCTTACTTTGTGCAGTGCAGGCAGCAGATAATGTGGCAATTCTAGGAGCAATACCAGCCTTTTTGGGTGCAGGGCAAGGCGGCAACGTTGGACTGCGACAAGAACACAGATGCAGACTTTTACACAAAGCAGCCTGTTTAAAGTCAAATACATGCATTTACACAAACTGTTATATATTTTTATATACATACGCCCCCCCCAAGAATCATGTATAACCAGGCACAGACCCTCAGAATTGAACATAGCCAGGCACAGACCTCCAGAATTAATTATAACCAGACGCATGCCCTCAGAATGAATTATAGTTAGGCAGGGACCCCCAGAATGAATTATAGCCAGGCAGGGACCCTCAGAATTAATTTTAGCCAGGCAGGGACCCCAGAATGAATTATAGCCAGGCATGACCCCCAGAATTAATTATAGCCAGACACATGCCCCCAGAATTAATTATAGCCAGGGAGGGACCCTCAGAATTAATTATAGCCAGGCAGGGACCCCCAGAATTAATTATAGCCAGACACATGCCCCCAGAATTAGTTATAGCCAGGCAGGAACCCTCAGAATTAATTATAGCCAGGCAGGGACCCTCAGAATTAATTATAGCCAGACACATGCCCCCAGAATTAATTATAGCCAGACAGGGACCCCCAGAATTATACTTACCTAGCCTTAGGACTGCGTGTTCCTCCGAACAGCTCAGGAGTGCTCCTGCACGCAGCCGCCTCCTCAGCCCTCTGAAGGCCGGGACACGCTCTCGCGAGTTCTCACGAGATTTCAGCATAGGCCGCATCACAGCCTTCAGAGGACTGAGGAAGTGGCCGCGTGAGGAGGGATCATCACAGCACACGCGGCACACGGGGGAACGCGGCCAGTCGAGTGGCTACTAGCGGAATGCTGTTAATACATTCCGCTAGCAGCCCCAGCTGCCCACATCGGGAACCTGCGCTCCCACAACATATTTTTTTAAAGAGTGCCGGTACTCATCCGGTAGGTGCCGGTACTCCGTACCGTCAAGTACCAGATGAAAAAAAAACACTGCCTCTACTCCACCCAGCTGGTACTTACTTCACCTCCACCCAGCTGGTACAATGGTTACAGCTTACGTAAGTGGTAATGTCCCTTTAACCCAGGACATACTTGAAAACGAGAGAAATCTCAATGTATCCTTCCTGGTAAAATACTTTATAAATAAATAAATAACTCAGTGTTTCCCAAACCTGTCCTCAGGACCCTCTACCGTGCCACTTTTTCCAGATATCTGAAGCACAGCACAGGTGATATGATTTGCTTCTCAGTGATTGCAGGATTCAGTCTGCATTTCCCCAAGGTGATCTGTAAAATCTGGCCTGGTTGAGGGTCCTGAGGAGAGGTTTGGGAACCACTGCTTTAACTTGTAGTGTGTTTGTTTATTAGCCTGTT
Source organism: Leptobrachium leishanense (assembly GCA_009667805.1). Classification (NCBI taxonomy): domain Eukaryota; kingdom Metazoa; phylum Chordata; class Amphibia; order Anura; family Megophryidae; genus Leptobrachium; species Leptobrachium leishanense. The sequence continues at coordinate 101,843,651 of CM019065.1, forward strand.
CTGGTTCTCGTGAGAGGGGAACCAGTAAGCAGGATGCAGGACGACACGATCGGGACGAAGGTGAATGCGGAGGACATCGAGGGAACGCAAGGACAGGTTGTATCAGCCCAAGTGTGGCTCGGAGTTACCATTTTCTGCATTGAAATTTTAACCCGAGCCACTCTCTGGAATACCGCCAGGAAGGTTAAACCCATCACACCCAAAATCGAGTTCTCAATTTTGCATGGTAATGCAATGAAAAGCTATCATTAGCACAGCAAAAGACCATTTTCACACCTTTTTAAAGCAAGATTAGTGTCTATCCTGTGGAGAAACTAAATACTTTGTGTTAATTCTCTCCAAACACCCTGGAGAGACATAAAACCATCTGCAAATAGCAGCCCTAAACCTCACTGTAACAAAATCTTCAAATATATTACAGTTGCCAGGGAGAGGGCAGAATACAGGGAGAGATGTCGGGTCACTCACTACTGTACAGGGATTAGATTCAGGGGGTAATAATGAGTGAAAATCCCTGTACAGAACAGATACAAGGTGTTACTCTAATCTCCATACACAGGCATTATGGCACACACATATTTTATTTTTATATTCTATTGGTATTTTTTGGAAGTTGCATTGCTTATTATCTTAATATGATCACTACAAAACTCCATAAGCAGGAGATCTCACCATTTTTATTTATCTTTATCACTGTTACTGTATCTAACACTCTCAGGGTTATTCAGAGAGCGGTGAGAAGCAGGAGAATGGATGGAGAATGGAAGATTCGCGATTTGGGAAATTACATAAATGGGAGCATTTTTCTGGTTTGGCTATTTTGACCTAGAATTTTCCATTCTCCAGTCATTCTCCTGCTTTTCACCGGTCTCTGAATAACCCTGAAGGTCTTTTTTTGCCTGTATGATAATAATGCAGACCCCGTTTTGAGATTGTGTAAGATAAGGGACACCATCTAAAAGCTCAGAATCTTACATTTCAACAATATTTCTGTAAAGAATAAATGAATACATGACAAAATAAAAGTGAGCAAATTAACATTTCCATTTTTTAAATAACAATTTCTGTGCGAAACTTCTAATTTACCCTATATTTAATTGTTAACTTCACATTTCAGCTTTCATTGAAATATTATGATAAAATTATTCAACAAAAATCGCTTGGTAGCGAAGGGGTTAAGCAGTGTCATTGTCTTTTCAACTGTTGCTAGGCAGAGTAAAAAAGGAAAAAATAAAGATTATGTGATTTATTTGGCTTTGACCAGTGTCCAGAAATCTGATAAGGGCTCTATGGGAACTTTTGGCAAGCAAGGACCCCTGCTGTTATCAGGTCTCCTGCTGTTGGTTAATTGTGCTCTGTTGGACATCAAACAAAGCAAGCTCCAGCTCTGTCTGAGGCTTGAATGTACATCTTATCTGTTACACACACCAGATGCCTGCCTTAACCTCTTAATGACAGAAAATGCACCCAACATTTGCCTTAATGTACTAAACACAAAAATAAACAAATAAATAAGAAAATAAATGAATAAAATGAATAAACAAAAAAATGTGCAATAGTTAACCAGATTTTTTTCTTTCATACATCTAAGTTTTGTATACTCAGAGTTATTTAAAATAAAATGGATAGGATCAGCGTTCAGTTTTTATTTTTAGCAAATAATAAAATCACTCTTTTCACTTTTAGATTTTTTATACTGAATAATGTTTTATGTATACATCTTGTGGCTAATTTCTGGATTACACTTTTAATCATTGAATTTCTAGTAATTTATTTGCCTCATTAATAGGAATAGGTCTATAAGGTTTATATGGGATCGTCCACACATGTTGGAAGTAGTAGTGCCATGTAGATATATTCCTATTAATGATTAAAAACATTCATGTTTCCAGTCTAGAACCCACCAATTTGAAATGTCACAAGCTGCCACTGTTCACTCCTGTTATTAGCATTAATTCTGTCTGCTCTAATGACCTTTACTACTTCCAGCTCTGACCTCTCTCCAGGGATCATATCAATATGTATAGCTGCCCTTGCAATGTTTATTGTAAAACAAAGTCTCCTTCCCTTGTATCTGTTTAATTACATACACAGGTGGTGATTCACAAAACTGATGATGTTATAAGCTTGCGCTGGTCAACAGACGGATATAAAAAAAGAACCTTAGGTTCAACTTTTGGCCTCCGAGTGTGTTGTATAGCATGCACTCATACTGTAACAAGTCATCCACCTCTTTCCTGCTGCAGATCCCAGCATGTACACATGCAGGGAGTACTGCAGCCTTCAATGACATGGTGCCCAGAGTCAGTGTGACTCTGGGCATCACGTCTCTCACTGGGCTGCCAGCATCAGAGAGGAAGGAGACAGCAGCGGCAGAGCGATGATCCCCTTCCTGCTGCAGCTCCCAGCGTGTACACACACTAGGAGAGCACTGCAGCATTTCTAAACTGACATGTTGCTTGAAGTCAGCGAGATGGCAACATGTGACTCTCAGAGGGTGCCCAGAGGCTCCCAGCATGTGCCACGGTCTTCTGCATCGCTAGGGAGCCTGGCGTGTCTCAGAGTGTCCCTAATCATTATCTACAAAAATTGTGAAGGGCTCTGAAAATTCTGATTTTCCGAGTCTTATGGATTTGAAAGTTCTGGATAAGGGGTGCCCTGTATAATGCATTCAAGGTTGTGATATTATTTCAGTAGTGAACGCTCTGTAATATTTGTGTCACTTGGTTGCACTGCTACACTACATTGATCAGCAGCCATCATCTGAGTTGAACAAAGCTTGACAAGTAGTTCATGGTCATTTTATATTAAAGGAACACTCTACTCAAAAAATCACCCCCCCCCCCGTTTTTTTATCCTAACCTATCCCATTCCCTTAATAAATCTTTAGATTTAGTTTTTTTTTTGTAACTGTAATACTTACCCTAAAATCCTCTTGTTTCCAGCGGCGTTTTTTTTTTTGTATACGCACCTCCCTCCTCTTCCGCTCCCGTCCTTCTTGCTGCGTCTTGGCTTCTGGTTTACGTGAGAAGCGCGCATGCGCGCCTCTCACATAAGCCAGCCAATCGGCAGGCTTCCTCCCGGCTCCCTCTGAGGATTAGTGTTGCGTGCAAGAGGATGCGTGCAACACTAACCCTCAGAGGGAGCTGCCAGCTTCTGCGGTGAGTAGGAGACGTCATCGCGCTGAAAGTGCGATGACGTCTCCTACTCGGCAAAAGTCGGCAGAAGCGGAAAATATGATTCCCGCTCTGCTGACTGACAGCTGGGAGGGCGGAGTAAACTCCTCCGCCTCTCTCAGCTGTTTTCAGCTTTTTCAGCTGAACCGCTGAGCGGAGGGAGGGGGGACAGGGGGCAGGATACTCCGGGCATCATGACCACCTAAAATAGCTTAGGTGGTCATGTTGCCTAGAGTGTCCCTTTAAGGCAGGTTATTGCTGCCAAAGGAGGGTCAACCAGTTATTAAGTCCAAAGGTTCACATACATTTTCTACCCTGCACTGTGAATGTTTACATGTTCTGTTCAATAAAAACATGAAAACATATAATGTTTGTGTTGTATTATTTTAAGCAGACTGTGTTTTTCAAATTGTTGTGACTTAGATGAAGATCAGAGCACATTTTATGACCAATTCATGCAAAACTCCACGTATTCCCCAAAGGGTTCACATACTTTTTCTTGCCACTGTATCTTAGTATCTCTTGGTACAAAGATTGATTTTTGCTTGAAGAGTGAGCTCAATACCGCCTTGATATTAAGGGAACGTCTTGGCCAACCAAGATCATGTAGCAGAAGTAAGGGCAATGTCAAGCATAGAATGACTTCATTATCGCTACTATCTGTTACTGGATGTCCGACTAAATGACTCCATCATTTAACATGAAGAGAGTCTGCTGAAAATCTATTGAAAATAAAATCCTTCTGTTACTGGGAAGATGAAATGTCGAAGCGCTCAAATTGGAATGCCATTCAGATCAGGTTTCCAGTTATCGGATTTATATTTTATCAATCTCAAGAGCTTCTCAGGAACTTTACTCAAATACATCTTATTAATGGCATAATGTGCACTGTAAGTCAGTTGTGAAGCTTTAATTTGGGGGTGCCAGACTCCTCCCTATAAATTTAAATGTGAACAAGCCCATACTTTGAGCAAATTAACTCAACCCACCTAAATCCACATAAACCCAGAATTTATTATCCTCTTAACACACTGTATGATCTGTAAATCACCAGCACTGCATCTTAGTTACAGCAATTGGCATCCATCAAATTGCAGCTGAGCTCCCAGCATTCTAAGTGTCATGTCCAGTGCCTGCGATCTGACCCGACTTGCTGACCGGGAGCCGAGTGATATGCACGCTCGCGGCGGTCAGGTGGGTGGCCAGAGGGCGGGGCGCGGCATGATGTCGCGGCGACACCGAGTTTAAAGTCAGTCTGCTCAGGCAGACTTTTTGCTCTGACATCTTTCATATTCCCTCAGTGATTTCTGTGGTTTAGATTACGTGCACGACTTTGGCTATCCTTAAAGAACCATCTCTCTGTACCGACCCCGGCTATTCCTGACAATCCTGCTCGTTTAGGACCTCGGCTATTCCTAACAACCCTGCTTTGTGTACCCAGACCTCAAACTTTATACTTGCCTGCTTGCATTTGGCAAGTGGAAATTAGCTGAGGATGAGTGGGGCAGACTGACCCGTTGGTTGCTCGGGCCAGGTTCAGTGGGCATGAATAAAGAAAACAGTGAAGCGCCTTCAGAAAAAGTGACTAAACATACACGCTACACATTGAACACGGAGGTTCTCCTAAAAACGTGCATTTGTAGGGATGTTTACATGCGGTTCACGCTGGAGAGCAACGCATAGACGCCTATGTTGGTCACACTACACACCACAAGTGTTTTTAATTGTTTTTAATTTGGTCTGAATTGTTTTTAAATTGATCTTAATTATACTCAGATGTTTTGATTATGGTTAAAGATGCAATGGGTCATTCTAAACAGTTTATAAGGAAGCAGCAGACATAAGACATGTTGATACCAGCTGAGGAAGCTCCAAGGAGCGAAACGCGTACTGGTAATTATTTTATGTGTTAAATTAATTTATTTTATACTACTGCTGCTTCCTGGAACGTGATTTATAAGAAGGTTTTGGAATTACCTTAAAATATTCCTGTGCGACATCTTGGAGCCAATGCGGCTCACCAGCATGTGAGTGAAACTATTTATGAGTACCCACTCTATTATTATTTTTTAAAACGGTATTGCACCAGAAAGTGCGTTGGTATTTTCTGATCCACTGCAGCGGAAAGTGTCTGAAGAACCTTACTGCGGGTGTATGGGACAGTGTTGAAGAATCCTATTGTGGGTATATGGGCACCTGAACATCTTTGAAGACCCATAACTACCATCCACCCTAGAGCCGAGGTCAGGCTCAACAGCATGTGAGTAGGACCACGACTGTTTAACTTTCCTCTTATGGTGGATCGACATATTGTGCTATTATATCCCTTCTCTTCTGCAGAGATCTTCTTTCACTCGAAAGAGCGGCTTCCTCGTGATGATCTAGAAGACAGCTAATTGGACATGTGTAGTGACTAATCGTACATCCAGTTCGCTGGCGCTCCGTTGATTCTCTATAATACAGGTTCAGTGGGCCACCGCCTTAATTCACAGCTCCGGTATCGGATTATTGGAGTCCGAATCCGAAGCTGTCTATCCTATCGGCGCTGCCCCCTCCTGCGCGACCTGTGAGGTTCGCGTTCGCGGGTCACCTGCCCACCCACGTGATGCATCGCACACTCGTAGCGTAAATCCTGCGACTCTATGATGCATCACATGGGTGGGTCAGGTGACGCGCGGGAGGGGACAGCACCAATGCAGTGTGCTGTTCCCAGACTCGTGTTATGAGTGCTGCAGCACCGAAAAGACCCAGGCAGAAGAAGTAACTCTCCAGTGGACAGTAGAGCCAGCCAGTGTCCAGACTGGGCCTCTGCCGCGCTGTCCTCCTTCCCAATCTGCTGCATTGGTAAGTGACTGCGTGGGGGGGGGTGTAAAAAGAAAGCGAGAGGGGTGTAAAAAGAGGAGGTAAAAAGACAGAGAGATAGAGGTAAAAAGAATGAGAGAAGGGGTAAAAAGAATGAGAGAGGGGGTAAAAAGAATGAGGAGGGTGTATAAAAAAGGCTGTGGAGCTCTATGATACGCTCATACACACGACACATTACTGTATCAGAGCTCCACAGCAATAAATGTTTGTTTTGTTGCGTATGTTATGTTACCATGATTCGTATTGCATTTGGATTAGTTATTTTGAGATTAGAAACTCGTAATGATTCATTATGTCATTTTTATTCGTTATTTTGGAATGTGAAACAGATGAATTAATTACTTAGATGAGGGGTAAAAAGAAAAAGATACCTAATTCAAATATGTTTCAGCACCAACGACAGCAGCACCGGTGGGCTCTGAAGCAAAAGATCCTCCTGTCCTTGGTGCTGAAAAATGTTTCAGCGCCAAGGACAGCACCCGCCAAACGCAGCCAGGCTGAAGGAAAGAAAAAAAATGCTGCCTTCGGCAAAGAGAAAAGCCTAGTCGTTTTAAAATCGTGAATCCAAAAATTACACCTAAAAAAAAATACAAAAATAAATACTCAAATTCTAAATATATAAATAAAAAGACTTTTTGCTGCAAATTAAAGAATAAACGGTTGAATAAACATTTAATAAAAATTGGGATTTTTATTTTTTTTACATTGAAACCTATGGGATTCATCTGTTTGAACCTGGAACTAACCACCGAAACAGAGGGCATTTCAGTGCTGTTTGGCATTCTCTGAATAGATTTTGAAGAGTGCTGTATTTTGCATTGAGGAGAGCACACCTGATGTTTTTGAAAGAGACATAGGTCCTGGTGTTTTTCGATGCAAAGAAACTCTGCTGACACTTATCCAGAAGGGGGATCCGGTACCCCATCAACTTTACTGGTTGCAAGTACATCTGGTGTCCGAGAGGTGACACCTGTAAACGTGAGTGTGCACTTTATAAGATGTATGAACTTTGGTTGCTTTAAACTGGCTACACCACGTTTCTGTCCTCTGTTTTCTTTGAGGCAAGAAGACTAAAAAAGACATACAAAGAAAGAACTTTGCCTTTGCTTGAAGGAAGCGCCATTTCTACTGCAATTTTCTTCAAAAGTGTCAAAACCAGTCCTCAGAGAAACAGCAACCAGGAAGACTCTGAAACATAATAAAACACATTAGGGCACAGGAACAAGGAAGGGATGGGACTTATATAAACCCTGACGAGGAAGCACATTAGCCAGGACTCACAAGAGGTGAAACCTACAAGTCCTGCAACTACCAGAATTATAGAATTGGTATTGTCTGAATGCAACGTTGCTGCTGTTCCTTCAGACAAATGTGAAACAGGAGCGGCCTCAGACAGTAGAGGAATGGGATATTAAAAAGAGCTAAATAAATGTATTTTATGATCCCACAGAGAAACACTGGAGGATGTGACAATCCACCGTCAGGATAAGGGGCAGTTGAAAGTACCATCACTTCTAAGAAAGCCAAATTTCCATTAGGGATGTGCGTTTCGGGTTTCGGAATTTCGGAATTTTCACAAAATTTCCCGATTCGTGTCTTCGGATTCGGCCGAATTTCCGAATCGGGTCGGACCCGAAAACCGATAGATCTGAAAAGTTTTCCGAGCCGAAACAAAATTTTTTCGGATTTTTCGAATGGACTTGAAATGTGTCAAATCGAAATTTATTTTTGCTCTATTCATGATTTTGGTTCCATTCGTGATTTCGGTTCCATTTCGGTAATTCTGGAAATCGTATATTTAACTATTATCGGTTATATCGCTGATTCTGTAAATTTTGTATTTGTAAATGCGTATCACTTGTTTCTTGTGGCATTCAGGTCAGTTTAGCGTTTTTTAAATCGTTTTGTTCATTTTTTTTGTTCCTTGGCTTTCATACCATTTTAATATGATTAAATAAAGTTGTGAAATGTATATTCAATTATTCATAAGAAAAAGGATCTTTATTTCAGTGCTCTCTGAATAACCCTGTTAGTCTAAATAATCTAAGCAGCATCCGGGTTTAACGTGTATGGGAACCACTTCATTGCAAAATACAAGAAAAGGCACTTGCCAGGGAAAAAAAATCAAAGCAAGTGAAAATATGTCTTCAGATTGCCACTGGGTACACCCACACACCCACTGTCAAGACAAAGGCGTATTTCGTGATATGACTTTCATCAGATTTTATCGCCTTTTGAAGCAGGTCTCCATTGCTTTGCATTTGCTTCACCATGCACTGCAATGCTGAGCTCAGGAACAGATTAGATTTTAGATTTTGGTGTTTTATTTTCTTTGAACTTCCCACTCTTTTACTTCAGGGAATGTCATCCGAATTGTGGCAGATTTGGGCTACATATTGAAGTAATGATAATTAAAAGACATTCAGTTTGCAAAATATAGTGTGCTATTACCAGGGGCTGACTGGCAACTTGTGGCCTAGGGGGGCAAGTACAACTTAGAGGCCCATAGTGCATCAAATCAGGCCCCCCCCTTTAAAGTGCGTCGGCCGCTCATCTCTACTCTTGGTTGCAGCCTCTGCACTGAGTTTCTCTTCTATAATCAGAGAGGAGTGCAGCAATTCCCTGATGAGCCATTTCACCCCTGTGTGTTGAGCTCATTTTGACTGTTTTTTGTCCCCCATTCATTCACATTTGTCCTGCTGCAGGCTTTTCAACCCTTACTTTATATCTCTCCCTTTATCTGCTGCTGGGTGGCGAGTTGGCACAGAGCTGGCCAAGCTGCGTTAGGACTATGGCGGTGCTGCCTGTGAAACGCACGCAGTAACACCTGACCACGTTATCGCGTATGCTGCACGCAGCTCTGACCACCTCCCATTCTTCAACATGGCTCTCGGATTCTTAGGAGATTCTCCTGTGGCAGCAAGGCCAAGAGCCCCCCAGGTTTACTACTTTTTTGTCATACACACTGCACATTACTGTGAGTTGTATTTCTGTGGAGCTCTGTGATACGCTCACACAAACTGCACATTGCTGAGTTTTATTTCTGAGCAGCTCTGTGATACTCTCATACACACTGCACATTACTGTGAGTTTTATTACTGTGGATTCTTTGATACGCTCATACAAACTGCACATTACCCAGTTTTATTTTTTGGGAGCTCTGCGATACAGTAATGTCCAGTGTGTATAACAGCTGTACAGCAACAAAACTCTGTAATGTGCCATGTGTATGAGTGTATCATGGAGATGCACAGTAATAAAACTCACACACCACACATTACTGTGAGTTTTATTGCTGTGCAGCTTGGTGATACGCTCATACATCATGAGCAGACTGACTACAGCTGTAAAGAACTGACGGATTACAGATTTTTTTTTCTTACAGAGCTGACATTGATAAGCATTTTTGTGACTAATATATGTATTAGGGGGACCAGGTGTATAGAATTGTATAGATCACTGTATGCCTATTAGGCAGGTTATTTCAGTTTTCATGTACATTTTTGTTGATCTGTGGCACATTTATTCTGGGACTTTTTTCTGGCCCCACAGAGTCTGCTTTTCTCTTACCTGCAGTGATTGCTCTGCAGAAGATTTATGTTGTGGAAGCAGGAGGCGGCTTTTGGCACTTTTGAACCCACGAGGCATCCGGGAACGGTATGTCCGGGTGAGGACCTGACAGGCTGCAGCTGGTTATCAGCTCGGAGGTGTATGGCTTGGTCCTTGCAGACAGCGGGATTCCCACCACGCTGACCAGCTGCAGGATCACTGCATGGGCGAACGCACAGTGACCCCATCTCTCCAGCCGACAGGCCATAGATCTTTTTAATGGAAAACAATCGGAGGAGAGGGCTACAGAAGTGCGTGCATCACGTGTCTTCAGGCCCTGCAGCTTTAAAAAAACGGCCTCCCGATGCGTGGCAGATTCCAGGATTTGGAATGTGCCAAAATTTATTTGACAGGCAGTGAAGGTATTGGGGGGGGGCGTTTAGGGGTGTGTGGCTGGACTGGCTTCACCGCTGTGCAATGACCCTCCTCCACACAGTCTGGATGTAAGCGCACACAGGCACTGGCAGGCTGGATGGATGGCGTTCGCAGGTTAAGGTTCCCAACGTCTCTGTCGACCGCGCCCTCTTCAGCGTGTGCACGGCACGCTTAGCATCACGTGGATGAGGCTGAGGAGGCACCACGTGGGGGGCCGGCGCTAACGCTGCTGGCGGCCGGCAGTTAAAAATAAAACAATTGGAGGCTCAGGACGGTCCATTGAGGCGCATTGTAGCTGCAGCATTTGCGGCGGCCCGGCGGCCCGGGGGACATTCGCCACCCTGCCCCCCGGCCCAGTCCGCCCCTGGCTATTACTATAACAGCTATATATACTGTATCTCTCAGCTTGCTATTTAACTATGTATACAGTATAGCGACACTCAAACTTATTGTTATTTTTACAAGCTGGAGCGAAAGAATATATAAAAAGAATATACAAAAACAAAATAAAAAAATGTTTAATATTTAAAAAAAAATATATAAAATGTATTTTGAAACAGAAATCTAAAATAAAACGGAAAATACGTTAGATGTTATTATTTGGTAATTTGATTTAATAATATTCTCTAGTCACGTGTATTTATAATGTAAAGATTATCAGGGTTATTCAGAGAGCGGTGAAAATCAGGAGAATGACTGGAGAATAGAAAATTCTAGGTCAAAATAACCGATTTGGAAAGTGAGATAAATGGGAAAATTTTTCTGGTTTGGCTATTTTCACCTAGAATTTTCCATTCTCCAGGCATTCTCCTGCTTTTCACCGCTCTCTGAATAACCCTGTAGTATTTGACTGTTTGTTTGGCGAATTCACCTTTAGACAAGTGTGGTAGCATGGATGTGTTCTTCACTAGACCTGCAGTTGAATATGATATTTATATTAACTGGTTCTTCATTTAATATTCACTTGCTTGGTGCAACCAGAAGAATAATTGTGCCGTGTGTAGCAGTCAGTGACGGCTTCATATCTGGGGCTGAATACGCATTCACCGCCAGCTTATCATAACTGACTGGCTTAATTGCAGAGGGACTTGGATGTACATGGATATTGACTGAAACTACTTGTCCAAGCAAAGCGTTTAATTTAATTAAAATAAATACGACAGAATCGCCAATCTCAGTGCATAAAGGTCAGAGAACTAGTTCATGATGAATAAAGTGAAAAAGTGTTACTTCTCCAGGGCTCTTTTACAGTTTTCTTCTTACGCCAACACACAATCCATGCCTATGAACAATGCACTTTGGTTTCAACTCATTATTCATCTTCTGTAGTTGTTAATAGCTGATTTATGCACATGGATAACTTATTAAAATTGTTCTTGGTTTGTCACAACATCAGCCTCATTAAATATCTATGCCTGGAAAAAAGAACCAACCTGTCCTTCTCTGAACATTGCGACCCAAAAACAGACAAAAAAGGGGTTATTCTTTATATGAACAATTGCATAGGTCAATAAACTCCCATATATCCATGTTTAACCCTTTTTTTACTCCTGAGATCGCGATAACTTGAGTCTTCTAAGGCAGCATCAGATGCCTGATAGAGTTAATACGATCTGCAGTTGAACAGGACAAATGCAAATGAAATGCATTTATTGCAAACTAAGTTTTCTTTGCTTTCAGGGTTTAGAACATACCCCTAACATTTTTTTTTTAAATGTAGTTTTTATTAAGAGATAATTGTCATACATTGTCAGGAATGGAGTGCGACGGTTGGTGAGGTGAGCCCATGATGCAGTGAATGGAGGAGTCACGTAGGTTACCAGGCATAAAAGGTTTATTTAAAGAATAAACACAGCAGGAAATAAATGGATCAGAGTCTATATGATGCAAGTAATAGACTGTATGCTGGTTCCAGGGTTTGCTGGGAAGCAGAGTTTAACTTGCCAGTGAGGAGTCTTGAGAGTGGGGTGCACTTGCCAGCGAGGAGTCTTGAGAGTGGGGTGCACTTGCCAGCGAGGAGTCTTGAGAGTGGGGTGCACTTTCCAGCGAGGATGGTCAAAAGCGGGGGTGCACTTGCCAAGATCACAGAAGGAGTTCAGGTTCAAATGGTATAGAGCTTTCAGGAACAGGACTGGTTGCTTGCACTTCCAGAACGTTAATGTTGAAGCCCTGATGGAAGGGTGGATCCCTCTTTTAAACAGGCTTCATTTGGAGTCATGGCATACACCTGAAGGCACCACGATAGGAGATGAACCGCCAGAGAGAATCCTGAAACCTGTATACAAATATAAGCAGGTTAATGACAAGCAAATGCAGGGGTAAATAGGTTTGCCAGGGATTAGGGGCGGGCACAGGCTTAGTCTGGGACTGATTCCTGACATACATAAATCAAGCAAATATAGGTATAACATTTAGAGAAAAGAGGATAGAGGAGGGGGAAGGAGAGAGAAGGGGTCGCCCAAACCCAGAAAAGAGAGCTGAAGAAGAGAAAGAATAGAAAAAAGAGGAGGAAGACAATATGTAGTGAGAGAGATAATTGTGACCTTATCCATAATAACATTATCAGTCTATAAAGCTAAAAGAGCCAACCAAAACCCAAAACGGTACAAAAAAAAAGGGAGGTCCGATTCAAGCTGAGCCCATCTGTTCTAGCCACGGTGTCCACGTTTTATAATAGGTCGAGAGTGTATGATTAGTAGTGGCTGTGAGATCATCCATCAGTTGGACATCCCTGATTTTAGAGTAAATTTTTGAAAAGGGAGGAATCGTTGGGCAGTTCCAGTGTTCCGCGAGAACACGGCGGGCTGCAAGGGTGATCTTGGCCAACAATTTGTTCTCATGTTGTGACAAATCCGGTAAGGGTCTGGACAACAAGTAAGCCCAGGGATCCATTGGAGTCTCTGTCAGTAATACTGCCTGCAGTAGAGTGTGTGTTTGGTCCCAAAATCGTTGGACCTCAGAACAAAACCACCACATATGGGCGTAAGTACCCCGGAGTCCACATCCCCTCCAGCAAAGATCAGGGGTCTGTTGAGACATGTGTGAAACTTGGACAGGAGTGGTATACCATCGAAAAATAGTTTTGATTAATTGTTCCTGATAAACCGAGCATACTGAGACATTTCTCATAGCGTCCCAGATATCGCCCCATTCTTCAGCCTCCAATGTCTCCCCCAAGTCTCGCTCCCAAGCTTGAATGTAGTGGAGTTCTCGCCAGTCGAGAAGGACTGTAAGCTGGTGATAAATTGTAGAGATTAAGCCCCTAGGGTAAGAGCCTCGAAGGCATAGACGTTCAAAGAAAGACAGCGTGGTCAGTGCTGCAGTTTTGATGTGAGAGCGAGTTGCGTATGCCCGTATCTGGAGTAAAGGTAAGGGATGTGACAATCTGGAGTGAGGCAGGTCCGTAGAGACAACAGGCATGGCAGTCCCAGGCCCCCCGCCTCTTTCGGTCTGTACAGGGTAGCTCGAGCAGTTCGATGGCGTTTTCCTTGCCAAATAAAGCAGTCAATAGCCCTCTGTATGTCCCGAATGTCATCAGAGTCCAGTGCTATAGGTAATGCTTGAAAAAATATAATAAACGTGGCAAGACATTCATTTTGACACTATAAATGCGGCCCACCCACGAAATTTGGTACCTGTCCCAACATTTCAAATCCTTCTTTATTTGCGACCATAACATCTTATAATTAGCATCATATAGGGTGGTAGGGTCGTTAGTAAGCACAATACCTAGGTATTTGAAAGAAGAAGGGGAGAAGCGGACAGGTAAGTTAGTGCAGAGAGAGTCATATTGAGGGGGGGAACATGGACCGTGAAGGCTTCCGACTTGTTGATATTGATTTTGTAGCCTGACAATCTTGCGTATTCATCTAGGGTTTTAAACAATTGCAGCAGAGACTCCAAAGGTTGGGACAGGGATAAGAGGACATCGTCACCATAAGCCGCCACCTTAAAGGAGTCGGAACGGACTGTGAGTCCGTGTATCCCTCGGTTCAGTATGTGTTGGAGAAGTGGTTCTAAATACAAGGCGAATAGGGTAGGGGAAAGGGGGCAACCCTGTCTCGTACCATTAGCTATCAGAAAAGGGATTGGTTCCGCTCCAGGCAGTAAAATTTGGGCAGAGGGTGAGGTGTATAAAGCGTTAATGGCGGCTAGAAAGGAGCCCGGTAATTTAATATGTTGCAGGAGGGAGAACAGGAAGGGCCACTCTGCTCTGTCAAATGCCTTCTCTGCATCCAAGGAAAGAAACAGAGAAGGCTGTTGTGTCTCCACAGCCGTCCACACCAAGTCTACCACCCTCCTAGTGTTTTCATAAGCCTGTCGAGTGGGTATGAAGCCGACTTGGTCAGGGTGGATAAGAAAGGTCAAGAATGGTTCTAGTCTAAGGGAGAGAATTTTGGCTAATAATTTCAAATCTGTATTAATTAGAGAGATGGGTCTGTAGTTTTCAGTGAAATGGTGATCTTTATCAGGTTTGGGTAATAAAACAATAGACGCCAGTAAGGACTCTCGGGGTGGGGTGCCTCCCTCCATCAGGTCATTAAACACTCGAAGCAATTGAGGGAACAGGATTTTGGGGAAGGCTTTATAGTACTGGTATGTGAGGCCGTAAGGGCCAGGGGCTTTGTGAGGTTTCATTGAGCTCAGGGCATTACTAAATTCTGCTTCGGTAATGGGAGAAGCCAGTGTGGCCGCCTGATCTTCGCTCAGAGATGGAAGTGAGGCCCTGGATAGGTAATCCTTGATGCTGTCCATCAGGGATGGATCAGAGGCTGAATGGGACGGGGTGTGATTATAAATGGATGCGAAGTATCGAGTGAAGGCGTCTCTGATGGCATTCGGGGTGGAGAGCTGGGAGCCCATGTTGTCTTGTATGGGGGGCATATTCTGTGAATGCAGTCTGGGATTAAGAAGACGTGCAAGGGGGGTGTCCATTTTATTGGACCTCTCGTAGTATCTTCTTTTGGACCAGAGAAGCGATTGTCCTACATCATCAAGGAATAACCTATTTAAGTCCTGTCTGACCTGGGATAAGGTAATGTAGGTCTCAGGAGAGGGGGAAGTCTTATGGACCAGCTCCCTCTCACGGAGTTGGTGTTGAAGGTTCTGTATGTCTGCTAATTTCTGTTTTTTCATATGGGATGCTAAACCTAGTAGTGCGCCCCAGATCACCGGTTTATGGGCAGCCCATAGTACCTGCATGGATATATCATCTGTGTCATTAAGGTGGAAATATTCTTGTAATGTTTCCTTCACAGAATCCCACACACCTGGTTTATCCAGCAGAAATGGATCTAACCGCCAATGGCGACCCGTTGTAGGAGCAAAAGGCCGTAGCTGGAGGGAGACATCTGTGTGGTCAGACCATGTTATGGAGCCTATGGAAGAGGAAAGGACCAAGGGAAGACATGAGGCGGAGGTTAATATGCAGTCTATTCTAGAATAGGTGTGATGGACGGGAGAGTAATATGTGTAGTCTTTAACCGAGGGGTGTTGGACCCTCCACACGTCAATATAGCCCGCGTGATGTACGAAGTTATAAAATTGTTTGTCTTGTAGTGATGGGAGATGAGAAGTCCGGTCAGTATGTGAAGTAGATGTGTCTAGTGGTGGGCACAGTGTCGCGTTAAAATCCCCCCCCAGAACAACATGGCCTTTAGTGTGGGATGATATAAAAGAGCGAGTAGAGGACCAGAAATCAGCGTCTGGGGTATTTGGGCCATAGACTGAAGCAAATGTATACTGTTGGCCAGACACCTGTAATAGAGCAATGTCAACTGATTTGCGTTTTAATTCGCGGAATAATAAGCAGCGTTTGCGAGGCGAATTAAGGCCTTTGACATTTAGGGATAGTATATTTACTGGGGCCATCCTAGTACGGTGTCACAATGTGCGATGAAGAGCACTATATATGGAGAAAGAGAGAAGACAAGGTGTGAAGAGAAAAGGGAATAATTCAGAAGAAAAGAAGGAAGAAAGAGAAGGGACAGGGAACCCGTGGGCAGTCACGGGGGTAGAGGGTAGTACCAAACGAGCGGGTATACCGGAAGGGAGGTATAGCGGGGGAAGAGGTGAAAGGAAGAGGGAAGCCGATGACCATCTGGTGCGAAACCAAAAGAGCACAGAGGGTACGCCGTCTGCCCGCCGAGTCTGGAAACGTTTAAAACAGAACAGAGCATGAGCTCCAACCATAGAAGCAATATGAACGGTCAAAAAATAAAAAAACAGCAACCTGTAATAATATAAAACAACATAGATTATTACCATGTGCATCATGGCACCATGGGCAATCAGTCCAGAGTCCCGGCACGAGACCGGGGCTGGGGTGACGCCCCAAGCATACAAGGGGAAGATGCCATGCCAAAGATAAAAGCCTCGTCCGAGGCTTTAAGGGAGAGACCTTTTCCAGATAGTCCACTGTCAAACCGCTACCAAGGACCAGTCTTGATCCAGGCGAGGAAGTGGTGGCGGGGGCCCCAGGTCCTCCAATGCCCGCGGAACCGGTAGGTCAAAGAGGCTTAAAACATATTTTGCTTGGTAAAGGTGTGAAAATGCATGCGTGCGATTTTGCTTGGTGACCAGGATTTTAAAAGAAAAGCCCCAGGCGTACTTTGATGTCATGCTGACGGAGGATCCCTGTTACCTCACGCCACTCCCTGCGGCGCGCCAAGGTTGTGGGCGATAGATCTTGATAGAAGGAAAGTGGGGAGCCATCATAATCTACTTTCTGATCTGTGGTCACTTTCAATAAGGCTTCTTTGGTAGAATAGTAATGAAATCGTGCCACCACATCCCTCGGTGGCGTGTTCTTGTCACGTCTAGTGCCCAGGGTTCTATGTATACGATCAAAAAGCAGTGCCTCCGAATCCCCATCTCTGCATGCGTCCGCACGTGCTGAGGCAGACTCGGTGCCATTTTGGGAGGTGTCTTCATGCCGGGCCCGAGGTGAAAAGATCGGCGCCACGGTAATTTCGGCATCTTTTTTGTTTTATTTGCCCTCTTCATGGTCATGGGCTGTAGTGTACCTGAATTAGTGAGGTTTTGGCAAGTTTTATTGCTGGTTGGAGCTGTTTATCGGCAGGTTAGAACGGGAGCTCCCTCACACAGCGACCATCTCTGTTGCCGGCTCGGCTCCGCCCCCATACAAATAACATTTTAACAATCTGGGCATGATATCACCCAGAGAGCTAAAACTCTTTAAAATCAGCTAGGAATTGGAAAGCGTGAAACAGACCTTTCCCAGTTGATAAAACACGGAGCCGCAAACTGCAGTTGTAACTGTAGTAGCTTCATTTGACCAGCCGATGGCGACATCTGCCTTCCAAATATTTCTTACTGTATAATTACAATAATTAAAAAAAAAAATCAACACAAACACTGGTTCTTGACAGTGGATGTTTTTTTTTAAAAAAATTACTTGGTAGTGAAGGGGTTAAACAAAACAAGATTTTTGTTAACTTGAATGGCCATTAAAGTGTGACACCTGTCATGTCAAGGCAACCTCTCAGTTTGGGTCCTAACTTATTGTCACCAATCCATACAGCCTTCTGATTTCTCTCAAATGAGAGACAAAATTTATGGTTTTATATTTATACCGTAACAAAACACATTTCATTGCACAGGTTCTGCCAAAATAACTGCAGTTTAAAAAAAAATCCTGTACTTCAGCTTGATTTTTTATTTAAAGTCTATAATCACCATACTATGCCTTACCAGGTATCTGTTTGTGAATAACCCCTCAAAGCTGAACATTATATAAAACAAATGTGAAATTTGTGTTGGTAATGTATCTTAACTCTCACGAGATCATGCAGAGCTGCGGAGTGATCGCGGAGGGAGAATAGGAACTAGGAAGAGGTGGATTGTGCCGCCCTTTGTACTGGGGATTAGAGGCGAGTATGGGACTTTTGGGGGGTGGTTAGAGCATGTTAAATAGCTGATTTACATTTGTTGGAGTTGGCTTGGGTAATCACTGAAGGAACAGTTGGCTGATTCCTTGCTATTAATGCAGATGATTGTTATTTGAACGTTTTGCATTTCAAAGGTTATGGGCAGCATTATAAAGTTGGTGCTAACTTAACCAGAGCTGTTGTAAACTTACCAGAGCCATTTGCATTTGTTGCAAAAACCCTTTTTGTGTTTTTTAGACCACATTTGTTTTTCTTATATTTAAAAGACTTTTTTATTTTGTAATAGACCTTTTTATTCTTTTTTAAGGGACCTTTTTTAGTATATGGACAAATTTTATTTACTTATACTCCTTTTAGGAGAATAGTAGTCTTTTTTTTATTTCTTTGCGGCTCGGCAGAATTTGATGATGACAATTCGGTGCAAATCAGCAGTTATCGGAGACTCCAATTTCGTGAAAATACATTGACCATACACTAAATAGTGAAATCACCGTATTTTGGCTGCAATGGAATCAACGAAATTCGGCGACTGCAGCAAAACACAAAGCCCCTGAAATTGCATTCATCGATAGCACCCCCATATAAATTCAAGACAACAACTAATCTAACACTTGTAAACACACGTTCTATTTTCCTTTACATCATCCCCTGGATTTTTCCATTGGCCCAGGGTAACGGTACTTTGGGAATGACTGACTGGCTGGGTGGAGTAGAGGTAACGTCACTGCTCTGCATGGAGAGAGCCTGTGGAGTCATGGGTTCAATCCCAGCGAGCAACCTCTCCAGTAAGCGTCCTTGGGCAAGACACCTAACAGTACATACTCGCCACCCAGGACATACTTGAAAACGAGAGAAATCTCAATGTATCCTTCCTGGCAAAATCCTTTAACAAAAAAATGGCTGAACTTGATTAATACAGACCAATCCAGGTTTCAAATTTGGCCTATGAGAAGTAATAAGGTCCTTTATTCGAGCCCACTCATTAGGTGATTTTGATCACTCTGCTAATAAGACCTTTATGAGAAATTCATCCCTAAAATGAAATACTTTTTGATGAATAAATTTGCAGAGTGTGACAATTTTCCATTTTATCTGTTTTGGGTTAAATTTTTGCATTTTGTTTTTGGACCGCCACAATTCACTGTTTAGTAAAAAAGAAAAAAATTGACAAATGTTAGAACATGCATTCTAATTGGCAGAAAGAAGGCATTTTAGTGATGGAAACTGGACAGATAAATTGAGGAATTAACCAGTGGTACAAGGAAAGCGTGATTATCCACTCTGCATACGAATTTCAAGGTTTGCAAAGATACCTTTCAATTTCAAAATTTATGCATGACAACACAGGATTTAAATATAACATTTTGGAAGCTGAATTCGTGAAGCTGAGAGATGGATTAAACAAGTCTCCCAGGATTATTAGTAAGACGGTTCATTTGTAAAGTGTTCAGCTATACTTGTGAGTTGAACTTCTCTGGATTTTATGGTTTATCGATTCGATGTATTAATTGCATGTGAAATACATCAAGATCCCTGTGGACCAATTACACAGATTTATATAGTATGGTTGGAGACACAGTGAGAAAATATCTTTTAAAATAATGGCTTTTCTTTCACAAAGATCGAGATCACTTTCCATGACTGCTGTGTATATTAAAATCCAAATACACTGCTTAGTAAGGAACCTAAACAACCCAAACAAACAAAGCTCCTACATTTAAATTACACCAACTCCAATGTAAAATAATAACTTCCCAACCTAACCTCAAACCTAATCGTATTTTACATCTAAAAATGGGTTCTAACTTTTCCTTTTGACTATCAGCGTCATGGCTCCTTATCTTCTACAGTTTTCAAAATGAACAATCCATAAAAATTTAATTTAAAAAAAAAAAAAAAAACACAATTTTTTTTTAAAAAGTAGATCAAACTGGCCCAATGGCTAGCAAGGAATTTTAAAGAAATCTTCCTGGGTTTACACGGCCCAATCTAGCTTTTCTGCTGTTGTATTGGGACCGCCAACCACACTATAGCACCTAACCAGCTCTCATAACACGATTAACAGGTTTAACCCAGCGTCATGATCAAAATCACCCAATGAGTGGGCTCGAATAAAGAGCCTTATTACTTCTCATAGGCCAAATTTGACAACAGGATTGGTCTGTATTAATCTAGTTCAGTCATTCCCAAAGTACCATTACCCTCTCCTCCTCTTTCACCCCCCAATCCTTCTAGATTGTGAGTTCCCACGACAATAGGGCCCTCGTTTCCTCCTCTACTGGTTTGTCAAGTGTTGTTCAATGTATTGTTACCCTGTGTGTATTGTGCCCATTGTACAGCGCTGCGGAATATGCTGGAGCTTTATAAATAAAGATTAATAATAATAATAATACCCTAGGGGCAGTGGAAAAATCCAGGGGGTATTAAGGAAAATAGAGCGTGTGTTTACAGTGTTAGATTAGTTGTTTTGAATTTGTATGGGGGTGCTAGGGATGTGGGCTGGAAACCAAGGGGGCGGCAGCCCAAAAAGGTTTGGGAACGGCTAATCTAGTCGATCACATTACAATTGCTGGGCTCTTTACAAACTCCCTTTTATTTGGGCAATTTTAATTATAATGCTAGACAAATTCAACCAATCATTATGTGCACAAGTGCTTACAACAGGATTATCTGAATTTATTAAGCCTTTTCTTTTAGTCAAAAAAAATAAAGTGAAAAATTAAAAAGTACAAAAAATGTAAGCATATAAGACATTGAGGGATACATTACAATCTAGGTGCTAACGTTAGCGCTCACCTGAGTGAGCAGTAACGTTAGCCCAGGTAGCCAACGCAAATTACAATCCAAACGCTAACCGGTTAAGAAACCCGTTAGCGTTTGGTACCTTGCCCTTTTCAGCGCGAGGTGACTGTACTTTGCGCTCCCTATGCTTAACAGAATCTCAATGTATCCTTCCTGGTAAAATCCTTTGCAAATAAATAAATAAATAGTTGACAGGCGTATGCTAACTGATGCCCTTGAGGATTGTGTGGTGGTGGCTTTATGTAGGGGTGTGTGACTCCTCTTTTCTGGTAGTTATTTATTACAGATTCAAAATAAATGTAACAACACAATTTGTTCTGTTTATTAACCAGCAGTATACACATACTTTAATGTTTCTACATATATATTTTTCGAAAGTAAACGGAATGTAAAACAGCCATTAAAAGTGACAGATAAACTCGAAATGTTACTGGTAATTGATGATAGGTGTTGGAAACCCTGTACTACTACATGAGCCCACTCTCCCTGAACCCTCAGCACCTAGAAAGGCATGAAATATGTAATTATTTCATTGTTAATTAACTGTATCTTCAATCCTTTAGATAACTTGTCAAGTTACAACGATTTTTCATTCCATTTAAACTCATTAATTTCTTGCCTTTCTCCTTTCTAACGATACCACGTTTTAATTGCCATCATGCAAAGCACCCCAGGAACATGTTATACTTTTTTATACCTCTAATGGAAAGAGAAGAAACTCTTTTTTTATAATTACCTTGTTTGATCGACAATGATATTGGGTGAAATTTCTCATAATTTGCGATTATTATTATTAACCCATTATCACAATGGAAACACATTTCTGCCCTGAACCATGTAAAAGTAAACCATTTATGAGTTAACAAAACCAACACGGCCTCGACATATTAGCTCAATTGGACACTAGTATTAATATATATGTTGAGCACCTGTTATCTTGGATGCTCAGGACCTGAAGTATTCAGAATTTCTCATTCTTCTGGATTTTGCAATAAAGGGGTGAACGTGATCCTTCAGAGGAGGGAGATTGTAGTGGGAAAGCCGTGATCTCCTTTTTGCTGTAGTTCCTACTGCGTACACATGCTTCGAGCACTCTGCAGCATTTCTTCTGGAACATGATGCCTGAAGTCAGCAAGACTCCGGGCAGCATGTCACACACTGGGGCTGCCCAGGGGCTCCTGAGCAGCAGCGACTGTACAGAATGCCTCGGGAAAAGAATCACTAAAATGTGGACAGCTCTGAAAACTCCCCTTTTTGGATTCTTACGGATTTTAGAATTTCAGATAGGCAGTGCTCTTCCAGTGTATATTTGAACACCAGTGGTAAGTGGTCCCTCAAGGGTCCTTTTTATAGGACCAATTCTATTCAATTTATTTATAAATGACTTTGAGATAGGCATCAAAAATCATATATCAGTGTGTGCAATTGACACAAAACTAAGAAAAGTAATACAATGTGAGCAGGATGTTACTTAACTGCAGAGGGATTTGAATATATTGGGGGACTGGGCACTTAAATGGCAGATGAAATTTAACCCCTTCACTGCTGAGGCATTTCACGCCCGTGTGCTGAGCTCATTTTTACCGCTTTCGCTCATCATGTTTAAACGCGATTTGAAGCCACATTTTAATAAATGACCCAGACATATTATATATCGTTCTTTCCGGCAGACTACGCAGATTCATAATATATCATTTTTATATGTATACGTCATGACCTGCCTGTATATTATAACAAAAAATACAATAAAAATTGAATTTTTAATCATCTGCAGTGTGTAAAGTGTTTTTTTTCACATTTTATCACATGAGCGTTTGCGGTTATGTTTTCTATGGGGTGCGCTTGTACAAAAAATTTGAAATGGGGACTTGTTACTTTTTTTGGGGGAATTACGTGATTTTTAGCAAACGCACCCCATAGAAAAAAATCATTAGTGCAGCATCATTGTTCACATTATAATTGAAATGTGAACAATATTGCTGCATTAATAAAAACAACACACAAAAAAAAAACATGTTTTTTTTTTTTTTTTTTTTTTTAAATTTTATTTTTGTTTTACTTTTTACCTAGTCATGTTGGGTATCATTCGAAAGGCCATGCTCAGGCCTTTCAATTGGCACCCTCCATGACCCCCTAGCTGCCACGGTTCTGGAGATATCGGGGTTCACAAGAACCCCCTATCTCCACCAGGGCATTTCCTTGGGAAATCCCCGGCAGCTAGGGGTTCCCCGGCTATCTGACGTCATCACGCTATGCGTGATGACGTCAGATAGCGAGGGGAGTCCCGGGGCGGAGCCGCCATCCAAGATGGCGGCCCCCACCGGAGATAGGCTGCACTTCGGCGCCGCAAGGCGCTGAAGTGCAACCCAGCACTTGAGGGGTTAAAGCCAGGCATCGCTTAAAAGGGGAGACTCTCCCCTTTTAAGCGGTGCCTGGCTTTTACCGCTGCTCCTTCCCGATCGGGAGGGAGAGGGATCCGAACAGATCCCCCCCCCTCCCTTCCAGGCTATCTCCCGGCATTGCCGGGGGTCGCCTGGAAATGACGTCATCGCGCATGGTGCGATGATGTCATTTACACCGGGAGGCGCTTGACTTCAGCGTCTGAGGACGCTGAAGTCAGAACGCCGTGGGACCCCGGACAGAGAGGTGAGTATCTCCGCCGGGGGTCCCGCACAGCTGATGACGTGTGGGGCACATCCTCAGCATGCAACGTGCATCAATGAGGACGTGTCCCACACGTCTTCAGCAGTGAAAGGGTTAATGTAGTTAAATGCAAGGTTCTGCACTTTGAAGTGAAGAACACACAAGCAACTTATACCCTAAATGGTCCTGAGTTAGGGAAAGCAAAGCAGGAGAACGTTTTGGGAATTATTATAGACTTCAAATTGTCAGGGTTATTCAGAGAGAGGTGAAAAGCAGGAGAATGACTGGAGAATGGAAAATTCTAGGTCAAAATAGCCAATTTGGAAAGTGAGATGAAAGGGAGAATTTTTGCCGTCGTTACAGAAATACAAAGTAATAAATGCAAGATATTAAAAACAAAACACAGATATACAGATTAATTTCTACATATTTATTTTCTGTGTTAAAGTCATTATGTTAAAAGAACTGTTTCCTTTCTGTATACTAGAAAAAAAATAGGAAAAACATAATTTTGTGTTCACCAGCATCCCATGATGGAAAAAAGCTTTACCTTGTCTCTGTGCCAGAATTAATAATTCCACGCGAGTGCTTAGCTGTTTTATGGCAGCCTGTAAGGATTTGAAGGGAAGATCTCTAAAGCTTAGAATTACACAATAAATGAAGCCAGGTTTACAGATTTATGCTGCTGTTTGTCTCTAGCAAGAAAGCTCAATATAGCTCCAGCTCAATTCAAGCAATGTCATTTACCATTAATTATATTGATCGTGTCACCCGAGTAGCCTGAGAACTCTAGAGTATACAGAGTATACGTTGCCGCAATGCATATAATCAATGCATTTCTAGACCAATTATCACTGTCTATACTGGACTGTAAACAAAATGTATGTTACTTGTTACAATTTTATTGGTATCAGTAATTTATATATCTTGGAGTCAGGGAAATGAGCAGATATTAGGAGCTTGTTATTACATGGTGTAACAGTGCGTAAGCAAACACAGTTCTTTAAATGTTACAATTCAAATCTAATGCAATTTCTTCATAGAAAAAAATAGAACATAACTTTGAAAAAAATAACAAATGCAAAAAAAGGTACATTTAACAACATGTCCTAATTCATAAAGCAAACAATGAGCACATAATGAATTAAACATATTGAGGGTCTCTTTCTTTTTAGGGCAGCACTATTAATGTCCATTAACCCTGGTCAGAAAAAAAGTAATTTATTTCATGTAAACACATGGGGCCGTTTTCCAAACGAGCCATTATCGTTTATAACTGAGCTGATATGTATAACGACCTCACTCGTTAATGATATTGGTTCCAGTATTATGTCAGTCGAGTCAAAAACTCCTCTTGTGACTAGGCTGTTACAGCAGGTTACAGTGCATTAGTGCTTCCTATACTTTGTGTAACAAATTACCGGCTGCCTAAACTTGGTGTTAAGTGATTTTGCAAACAACACAAAAGGTAATTCAATTTAAAAAAAATAAATAGCGAAAGCTTACACATGTTCCAATGTCTTGTTCTATCGTTAGAAGGACACTGTGAGAAAATAGTTTTCTGAGTCCTTCTGTCAGCCCTGCAAGATCATCGTCAACGCATCACTTTCCTGTCTCCATGGAGTCCTATGGCGCACATAACGCATCTGCCTATATCTGTTATCAGCTCACATTTATTATGAAATCGAGCTGGAGTGTATATTTGAGTGTGTTCGGGATTTGACTATTGTATCTTATTTAGTTTTTTTAGGTACAGTATGTATAATTTAACTGAATATATTGGTTATTTACATGGTATTGTAATAGTTTCCCAGGGTTTTTTGCAAGTCCCAGCCACCTGTAATGTACGGTGCTTAAAACACTCAGGGCCCTATTCCAAACAAGACTTGGGCTGTAACTTCCAGCAGTTAACTGCTCAAGCCGCAAGCTCTATAGGACTCCTTGGAGACAAGAGCAACCCTGAAGCTCTGTGAATGGGGTCACACCAGGATCAGTGGCGGCTCTTTAATAAGGCGGCCGCCTAAGGCCTCGCACTTACAGGGCCTCGCGCGGCCACCTGATCTGCATACTCGCGCAGCAGCCTTAATTAATAGTTTCCAGCTGCTGCTGCACATTTTGCCCCAGCGTTTATTTTTTAATTTGCTCCGGGGTTTTTTTTTTTTATTTTGCTCCTGTGTGTGGGCCCCCGCCGGAGAAATCGAACTTGCGGCTGCGCGCGCCACCACTGATGACGTCAAACCTGCGCCATACGTGCACACGTGATGCTGTTGGCGCCGGCCGCATCCTACGCAGCACCACGCGGCAGCACCACGCAGCGGACACAGAGGCAGCCGGAGGCGAAGCTAACTGGACCCGATTCCTCACACCCAGCTGCTGCCAGGGAATGGATGGATCCAACTTATTTCGAAGTGAGTGCCATAAAAACACTGCCCCTCCGTCCAGAGACCCAAGAGCGAGCACCCAGGCCCCAAGAGAGCCCCCCCAAGCTCGGAGAGGCCCCCCAGAGCCCAGTGAAGGGCCTGGAGAGGCCCACCCAGAGCCCAATGAGGGCCCAGAGAGCCCCCCCTTAGGGCCCAGAGAGCCCCCCTTAGGGCCCAGTGAGGGCCCAGAGAGCCCCCCCTTAGGGCCCAGTGAGGGCCCAGAGAGCCCCCACCAGAGCCCAGTGAGGGTCCAGAGAGCCCTCACTGGGGAGAGCCCCCACCAGAGCCCAGTGAGGGCCCAGAGAGCTCCCACCAGAGCCCAGTGAGGGCCCAGAGAGCTCCCACCAGAGCCCAGTGAGGGCCCAGAGAGCCCCCACCAGAGCCTATATAGACTATAGATAATTAACTGGTTAGGAGACTAAGAAAATTCTAGAAACATTATTATTAAGGCTTGTCTTACTATGCAATTTAAAGCGTTACTGTTTATTGCTTGCATTTTTTCATTGTGGCCGATAGTGGGGCCTCATATTTAAGTTTCGCCTCCCAAAGTCTAGAGCCACCTCTGCATGGAATGACACTAGAAACTATTTGTTCCCAGAATTCTTCTGCATACGGGCAGAGGAGTTGGTGGATCAGGCCCCCCTCTGACCTGTAGGACCAGAGATAAGTAAGCGATTTGTTCGTTTAGTTACTTTAATGCTTTATCCCTCAGTACTTTTAAAGCAGATCTTTTTCATTGTAAATAAAAGTGCAAAGATTTTGCCCTATTGTTTTCTGTGTGAAAGACTGCTGCCAAAAAGTATCGGACAGTTTAAAAATGTTACCTCTATATGGGTCTATACTAAGTGCTGTGATTTTTCTCCTCATTATAAGTGCTAAACCTCATGGGTGAGGGTCAGGCGTGTTAAAAATTAAGATGCATCCAAAAAGTGTTATGGAAAATACAAAAAAATATAACTCTGCAAGCCTGGGCAATGTCTGAGTTTACCTGTAGAGGAATTTAGCAAGTCCACAGTGAATCACACTTAGATTATACAATCCTGAAGAAGACACCCTTGAAATTACCCTGAACACCGTGACATATCATCTTGCACGTCCAGTTAAGGTTTGCAATATGAATTCCTTTAATCAATGAAGGTATTATGATTTTCAACACGATAATCTCTTTATTTAAATGTCAGAATGTTTACTTGTGGCTTTATAAACCATCCTGAACTCAATCTGAGCTAGCAGCTGCTGACAGTGCTTTTTTGATAACTTTAATAAGACAGCAATTTCACATTTTAGCAATCCTGCTAAATCATTTATTTATAGAAACCATTGCTGTCTTTAACAGATTGACATGGAGAGCTCTCAGAATGACTTTTTAGGTTATTGTCCTGTTGCAATGGGCAACGTAGGCTTTAGTGAATCTCACTACCCTTCTCACATCACTGTGTGGTACCTCGCTCTCCATGCGTTCTTTACACGTTCTAGCTCTGTGTATGTTTGGCAAAATGACCCAGTTGAAGATTATTTTTTCAATCCTTTTTAATCAGACTACAGCCAAAGTAATTTCATAGTAATCCAAACTTAAAAAGAATACTATTCTTGTATCTTATGGGGAGAATGTCCATACCCCTGGTACATCAGCAATTGTTGCATGGTCACTTTTTTGTGTCACGTATGGTATTCATTACATTTATCAATGATAGGAATCTGATAAATTAATTGTTGTTTTTAAGGCTGTAACATTTATAAATATTGCCAACGATAATTGAACCTAGTTGTCTTTCTAAGCATCTTCATACAAGACTGTGTCTCTCCGGGCTTAAAGAATCTGATCACTGGAGTGGATCAATAGCTCATTTCAATGTGGTTTCCCAGAGGTCATTGTCATGGCCAAGACTAAGATTTTAGTTTCATGTCAAGTAGAGCAGGAACCACTAAGGAGGTGGATATTACAGGCTGTGTCTCTGATTGCTAATTGATTTTTGTTGCAGCCAAACCAAGTCCTTTGTAAGGTTCATACTGAGGGAATGATGTAAATGAGTTTCTTTCTATTGTATGTCAAGTTCCTATCAAGGATAACAACACTTCTTGTGACCCATGCTGACAAATCTACCCGTCTATCAATCTCAAAAGTAATTTAGCATGTCCATCATGTATGTGTGTGCATATTTATTTGGAAAGTATTTTACCAGGAAGGATAATATAATATATATATTATATAAAAATCCAAGGAGTGGACTGGCCGCCCTCAAAAATATAAAAATACAAAATTTATTATAATCCAGAGTTAAAACATAGTTACCAACGTTTTGGCTCTCTTAGGAGCCTTGAAAATGTCTGAGCCCTCTTAATTCTTATATATGTTATGGTTAAAGTCCAAAGTGCGGTTAATTTTAGGATTACCCGGGTAATCCTGACATTACCCAGGCGTCATTAGCAAAAGTCCGAAGTGAAATGAAATTTCGGACTTTATTCGGGTAATCTGCGAAGTATCCAAACACCTCTCCAGTTTTTTGCTGTGTTTCACTCGGGTAAAATGCACATTACCTTAGTGTTGCTCGATAAAGTGCGATGTGCAATGAAACATTGGACTTTATCTGGGTAGACTGCAAAGTATCCAAAGGCCTCTGTGTACTCCGGTTTTCTGCTGTGTTTTACCTGGGTAAAACGAATATTACCCTAGTGTTGCTGGATAAAGTGTGATGTGCAATGAAACATCAGACTTTATCCGGGTAAACTGCAAAGTATCCAAATGCCTCAGGGTACTTCGGTTTTCTTCGGTTTTTTGCAGGTTACAGTTTTCTGAATTCCGAGGATTACCCAGGAAAAGCTGCAAACTCTTATCTGACAGATAACAAAATTGTGTTTTTGTTATTTTTAACCAAATTGTATCCACAGTCACATACCACACTAAATAACTGTCATGTTACTCTGTGCATTAATTGTCTGAAAATTAATTTATGAAGATAAAGATATTCTATAAAGAGTAACCTGATGGTTATTATGTTTTATAAATGATATATAACACATGACACCTAATATAGATCATGTAACTCTTTCACATTCATATACGAGACATATCCTGTTACTCTGTCTTTTGCCATTTTCATTGATAATATCCATAGATATATCAAAAATCACTTTTACCCAAGGGGAGTTGGATGCTCTGCAGATTACCCAGGTGAAGCTGTGGATAGTTCTCAGATTACCCTGGTGAAGCTTCAGACTTTTATCTGAACGATTACGAAATTTGGTTTTGACCAAATGTGGTTGGATAGTCTGCAGATCATCCGGGTAAAGTGCCAATTTTTCAGCTCTTCCAGACTGTTACCCAAGGGCGGTTGGTTAGTCCTAAGATTATATGGGCAAAGTCCGAATTTTTCATTTCTTTGCAGCTTTACCCAGTGGTTTTGGGTAATGTCAGGATTACCCGGGTAATTTTAAGATTAACCGCACTTCGGGCTTTAACCGTAACATATACAAATATTGAAACTGGTTTTCAGTATGAAAACATTCAAAAGGAATCAGGACTCTGTTCTAGATATGGCAGCGTCGCTCTCTAGTGGAGTAATAGTAGAATTACCAGAACATTGCATTTTACAAATGTGGCATATGTAGGTATTTCGTAAAACTGGGCACCAGCCGAGAAATACCTGGAAGAGGGATGTGATGTGGCCGGCTGGGGCATAATGCTCAAACTGCAAAGGGTGGCGGAAGTCTAGAGGACCTGCACACTATGCTGACAGAGACAGTACATTCCTGCTGGAATTTTGCCTTCAATGCTGTGGTCAAATTGTTTTTAATGGTGATTCCTCCCTATTATCCAAGAACTGGGACACTTGAAGAGACACTCAGGAAGGCAGAACCAAAAATCTTCTTTTTGCTCTGTGGTGACTTGCCGCTCACTACTCTTTCTCTCCTTCCACTGACCAATTTTCTCTCCCTCTGGTGCCAACGTTGCTTGCTCCCTCCACAGTGCTCAACTTGATCTTGCCATGTTGTTTACACCACACTTCTCCACTGCCCACTTTTCTCTCACACTGTTGCACATTTGTTTCCCTATTTAAACAAACTCTCTACTCATCCTGACCACTTTAGCTTTCTAAAGAAGTCAGGATGTGAGGAGAGCCCCCCCCCCCCCCCGCTGCTGCCCTGATCTGGTTTTATCACTGCATGACATAGATGAATTTCCTCTACTCATCACCAGCAGCCGAGATTTAGAATTTTCACCAGATCGGTCACTAGTGATTGTGATATCAGCATGTTCACCTTCTCTGAGTTTGTCCTCGATAGAGGAGGTAGTGATGGATCGGATCTGCGCATGCGAGCGCAACTTTGTGCAGGCACTACGTAAAGTGAGCATGTACATAGCAGTGCACAGTTCGTCGTTCCTAAACTATGCATACAATCGTAATTTGCATAGTAAAGCTTCATGGACTACCGGGTTTAGAAGTCCCTGAGCTGAAGAAGAGGAGCAGCGTGCGGCAAAAGAAGATAAAGTGAGGAAAACCACCTTAAAATAAAACAATATGAAAAAAATAATTGGACACAGGCTGTCAGCAGGGCGACAAAAAAGGGAAAGAGAACTCTATTTTAAGTAGGGTATCCCTTTTGCTCAAAGGTCTGGACTGGTCATTTTGCACAACGGCAAATGCAATGGACTGCAAAGGATGCCCAACTAGTCCATATAAAGTCACAACTGAATGAGCCAATGTGGCGATCAAGGGATCTTTCACGTGGCCTTGAGCTGTTGTTCTGCTGCGATTGGCTCAATTAAGGCAGGGTCTTCTGGACCCACCTACAAACCTCCTACAGCCCACCTATGCCCATACCCCTAGGCAGCGGGTTTACCTACTGCACAAGCTGGATTAAAGGCACATCCCTATCTAATATAATTAGTTTGTTATGAGTGACTATTCATGCCCCACGGTCTCCTTTCACACCATGGTGGGTGTCTTTAGAAGGCTTTTTCAGCCCCCCATGCAGGGGGATTCCTTAGCAGCTCAGCCTTCCGAAGTTTAGATTAGACTTGCATTGAGAAGCACTGGGTTCACTGTATGCATGAGCAATCCCCTGCCCCCTCTCAGAGTTCTGACAGAAGCGGCATAAACTGAAGCAGAGGGCTGGATCAGCGCCGGGGGAATAAAAGCAAGTTTTAAAAACACTTGTTGGTACAACAGAAAAGGGACGTATGAGGGATCAGTAGGAGTTAACATGTAAGCCCGCTATATTTCTGTGTTCCTTCTGGAACCACTCTTGGTGAAGCATGGGAACAAGACCCTTTGTGAGTCCCCTACTACGCTTATAGGCGCCCAGATGTCGCAGGCAGATGCAAATCCAGCTTGCAGAAGCAACGGCCAGTAAATGACACATTTTGCTCTCCTCTGCAGAGGTTAACGTTTTCTCATAGTTCGGGTCTTTCCTTCAGGTAGTTGCTTTCAGTTGGTTTAGTACTTTATTTGACATATTATTGCTTCTCTTGTATCTGGGTTATTTTGTCTTGGGTATTCTGTCATTAATTTGCAATTCGTATAAACTTTGTTGAATCTCCGATATTTTCTGCCTAAGTAATTACTCTTATAGATGTGTTTGCTTGACATTTTTCATGGAATTTGTTTTGAAATCGAAAGCTTTTGTGTCTTGTTTGCTGCTCATCCTGATTGCCATAGATGTGCATTTTCTTTCATCCAAAACAAATTCGGATGAAAAACAGCATTTCGGCCATTCATCCGAAATTCCAACAAATCATCCAAAATTCTAAATTGGTGAAAGCATCCAAAATGAATGATTCTGAATCGATACAAATTGTTATCACACTTACTGAAAAAAGTGTACATTGTTCAATACTAACTCTAGACCAAAAAGTAACCCTGATACAAGCAGAAACAGTAACCCTAATCCTAAAACCAGCAGTACAGATGGCAAAATCCTTATCGTAACTGAAAAATTAACCCTGACCTGAACCCTTTCCCGCTGCAGGGTGTACTATGCCTTCCCTGCAGCGGGTGGGCTTTGAACACACAGGGCCTACTAGTACACCCAGCTGAGTTCAATGAGCCTTCTACGGCTGCCGAGCAGTCAGCATGCACTGCGCACCACTAGCTGTGCCTGCTGTGGGACGACCTGAACTCAGGCCATCCCCTGTGGCCAATGACGCGCATCAGCTGCTAGGCGGGCAGGAGGAGAGGCCCACCGGAGCAGCCAACAACGGTTAAAAGAAGCAGAAACAGTAACCCTAACCATAGAAGTAACCCTAGCTGTAAAAAATAACTCTAAAAGTAATCCTAATCCTAGAAATAACACTAACACTAACACTGTCACGACCCACTGTCACGACCCAAGCTCCTCTCATGCCCCAGCTCCTCTCATGGATATGCCCCAGCTGCTCTCATGGATATGCCCCAGCAGCTCTCATGGATATGCCCCAGCTCCTCTCATGGATATGCCCCAGCAGCTCTCATGGATATGCCCCAGCTCCTCTCATGGATATGCCCCAGCAGCTCTCATGGATATGCCCCAGCTCCTCTCATGGATATGCCCCCGCTGCTCTCATGGATATGCCCCAGCTCCTCTCATGGATACTGCCCCAGCTGCTCTCATGGATATGCCCCAGCTCCTATCATGGATATGCCCCAGCTCCTCTCATGGATATGCCCCAGCTCTTCTCATGGATATTGCCCCAGCTCATGGATACTGCCCCAGCTCCTCTCATGGATATGGCCCCAGCTCCTGTCATGGATATTGCCCCAGCTCCTCTCATGGATATGCCCCAGCTCCTCTCATGGATATTGCCCCAGCAGTAGACTTGTGCACCGATTTTTTTTTCGGTTCGATTCGGTTCGGTTCGTTTGGATTTTGTAAATTTTCGTTTCGGCTCATTTCGACCGATTTCCGTTTCGGTTCGTTTTGGAAATTTTTGTGTTTTTCGGAACATCTGTTCTCCTCGTTTCAAAGTGTCTATTCGTTTTGACGTAAACTAATGGTTTTTCGGATCCGATATTTCTGTCGATACGATAATTCTGCCGATACGATAATTCTGCAGATAAGATAATTCTGCCATTGAGATTTCTCATGTTTTACAAGAAGGATACATTGAGATTTCTCATGTTTTACAAGAAGGATACATTGAGATTTCCCATGTTTTACAAGGATATATTGAGATTTCTCATGTTTTACAAGAAGGATACATTGAGATTTCTCTGGTTTCCCGGGAAGGATACATTGAGATGTCTCATGTTTTACAAGAAGGAAACAATGAGATTTCTCATGTTTTACAAGAAGGATACATTGAGATTTCTCATGTTTTACAAGAAGGATACATTGAGATTTCTCTGGTTTCCCGGGAAGGATACATTGAGATTTCTCATGTTTTACAAGAAGGATACATTGAGATTTCTCATGTTTTAAAAGAAGGATACATTGAGATTTCTCATGTTTTACAAGAAGGATACATTGAGATTTCCCATGTTTTACAAGAAGGATACATTGAGATTTCTCATGTTTTACAAGAAGGATACATTGAGATTTCTCATGTTTTAAAAGAAGGATACATTGAGATTTCTCATGTTTTACAACAAGGATACATTGAGATTTCCCATGTTTTACAAGAAGGATACATTGAGATTTCTCATGTTTTACAAGAAGGATACATTGAGATTTCTCTGGTTTCCCGGGAAGGATACATTGAGATTTCTCATGGTTTACAAGAAGGATACAATGAGATTTCTCATGTTTTCAAGAAGGATACATTGAGATTTCTCATGTTTTACAAGAAGGATACATTGAGATTTCTCTGGTTTCCCGGGAAGGATACATTGAGATTTCTCATGTTTTACAAGAAGGATACATTGAGATTTCTCATGTTTTAAAAGAAGGATAAATTGAGATTTCTCTGGTTTTCCAGGAAGGATACATTGAGATGAGAATGATACAAAATTACAGAATCAGGGATATAACCGAAAAATACGATGTCCGAAATTACTGAAATGGAACCGAAATCAGGAATGGAGCCGAAATCACGAATGGAACGAAAATGAATTTCGATTTTACACATTTCTAGTCCACTCGAAAACCCCAAAAAGTTTTTGTTTCGGCTCGCAAATTTGTTTGGATCTGCCGTTTTCGGATCTGAAAATTTTTCAGAAAATTGGCCGAATCCGAATGCACGAATCGGGAAATTTCGTGACAATTCCGAAATTCCGAAACCCGAAAAGCACATCCCTACCCAGCAGCTCTCATGGATATTGCCCCAGCTCCTCTCATGGAGATTGCCCCAGCAGCTCTCATGGATACTGCCCCCAGGCGCCAGCTCACCTCCTGCCGCCGCGTGTTCAGCTCCCTCTGAGCGTCCGCCGGCATGGAGCTTGGGCGCTCGCCTGAGGGAGCCACATGACCAGCCGCGATCTCGCGAGAACTCGGCTGGTGACGTGGTTCCCTAAGGGCGGGTGTCACCTGGTGCTGGCCGCACCCCCCGCCCCCACCTTGCGACGCCACTGGATACGCTCATACAGACTGCACGTTACTGTGAGTTTTATTGCTGAGGAGCACTGTGATACAGTAATGTGCAATGTGTATGAGCATGAGTTTTATTGCTGTGCAGCTCTGTTATACGCTCACACACTCCGCACAGTACTGTGAGCATTATTGCTGTGGAGCTATGTGATACTCTCACACACACCGTACAGTATGTGAGTTTTATAGCTCTGAAGCTCTGTTGCATGCGTGGGTGTGATATCTTTTTTTGGAGGGAGCAGCATTTCATTCTTGGACCCAGACAGCACAATGTCTTGGACCAGACCCATTTGCGTTTTGCATAAAATTAAAATTATTTCACCTCGTTGAGGTGGATAATTGAACTGCATTTTTGCTCGGGGGGGGGGCCACTGGGAGCATCTAAGTTTGCCTCTGTGTATGCCTTCAAACTTTGCTGAAAATTTTTTTTTGCCGTTGCACATGTCAACTGTTTGCACTTATGTACATGTAGTTGTCTCCCTTTCGGACGGTCTCCCTCTGGCCCATGCTCCCTTTTATAGCTTTGGTTCTAACATCCCAATGAACTGACAGCAGTGTGTTTATATGAGTCTCCATGGTAACCATACAGAAGAAAATGGATGGATTCTTACATCAAAAAGGGCTTTAAATTTGTTGACATATGCCTCCATGGTAATCATTATGGATCTGGATGAGTAGCATCTTTTCATGTGTCTCCATGGTAACTGCCTGAACAGTGAAAGGCGCTGGACCACAGCCCATGCTTCATGAGACAACCTGAAGATAGGAAAATTTCTGTTACAATTAATGGACTGTAGATTTTGCCATTCTCTTCGGGCTCAGCACTGGTGCAGATGTAACAGCTCTAACGAGTTTCCCAGCAGTGGAGCCTGGGAAGTTTCATCTGTTATAGCTGCGAACAGACCTGCATTTCCCAGCATTGTGCTGGGTTTAAGCAGTGTGTCTTGCAGGTTAATTTGCCTATGTTGTCAGTGCTAGTGGTGGTTCTTTTGCATGACTGATACCTTTAGCAAGGATCAGGCAGGCAGAGTATCAACTGTGTAAAAGCTATTCATAGTTGCGTCACAGAATTCGATAAACACACTAGGACTAGCTTTATACAGTGTGACTGCAACAGTGGTATAGTATTACATGCAGCCATTGTGGATCCAAAATGGGATTAATTTAAGAAATAGTTGCTGAGTCTGCATGTTAGAATATGATTTTCATTTTCTTATGTGCAACAACTATCTGACAGTAGATGGCAGTGTTTCCTAATGCTTCAGGTTAGTATTTGTGAATTTCTAGACAAGACATCCACAGAACAGAGACTTTGAGGAGATACGGACCCTTCTCGACACACTATACAACAAATTAATGTGAATTGATCTCATAATGAACTACAATGACAACCATCCACAATGTAATTTTGCTCATTACAAGGTATAACAACATAAAATGACATCACTAACAATCAGTAGCTGGAACATTCAGGGTCTGAATGCTTCAGCCTTTGGATCCAAAGTAAACGATCCAGACTTCAAACATAGACTCCACAGCGTGGACATACAAATCCTGCTGGAAACATGGAGCCAGGCACAGGATGACCCACAAACACCTGTTGGCTACAGAGAATTTTCCCTGCCCGCCCAGAAGGATAAAAGCATCAAACAGGGTCGCCATTCAGGAGGAATATTAATCTGGTATTAGGAGGAGCTACACGAGAACATCAAAGCAATCAAGAAAGGAGAGAGCCACATCTGGATAAAAATAAGTAGCTCCATCCTCACCTCTCAGTCAGACATCTTCCTATGTGCAGCTTACATTGCACCACCAGAGTCTCCATACTCCAAAACAGACACCTATGAGGTTGTACAGAGTGAGGCCTCCCACTTCCAGTCCCTAGGACACGTGCTTCTCTATGGAGACCTCAACGCCAGGACAGGAAGAGAAAAGGACTATGTGACCTCAGATGGGAACACATACATTTTGGGAGCCGCAAACTACTGTCAGGAATCAATACATGCACAAAGAAACAGCTATGACAATACAACCAACAAGAGTGGAAGAAAATTGCTGAATTTCTGTCGAGTCTCGGGCTCTACATCCTTAATGGCCGCACCAAGGGAGACTCTCTGGGAAGGTATACATTAAGCTCCCATGTAGGAAACAGTGTGGTCGACTATGCAATCACAGATATGAACTCCACTCACATCAACGCCTTCACCGTCACCCCACAAACACACCTGTCAGACCACAGCCAACTACTGCTTTATATTAAATCCTCAAACAAACCATCCTCAAAACCCCATCAGAGTGGACTGTACAACCTCCCACCATCATTAAAATGGACAAGATACTCTACCATAGCCTACAGAGAGGTCACCAACAGACCCGACATCAAAGATCAGCTAACAGACTTTCAAAACCATACCTATGTACTAAGTCCCCAGGGGGTGAACTGAGCAGCAAAGGACCTCCACAGCATACTACACACCATCGCAGAGACCTCCAACATTAAAAAAATCAACTTCAAGAAATCATCCAATAAACAACCCAATAAATGGTTTGACAAGGAATGCAGAACACTAAGAAACAACCTACGAACAGTCTCAAATAAAAAACACAGAGACCCCGACAACATCGACCTGAGGATCACTCATGGTGTCCTGCAGAAAAACTATAAACAAATCCTCAAAAAGAAAAAACAAAACTTCATCTCCCAAAACCTTCAACAACTGGAAAAGGCGGAGTCAGACAAGGCTGCAGCTTAAGTCCAACCCTCTTTAACATCTACATCAATGGACTGGCTGAAGCTCTAGAATCCTTCTCAGCACCAGGACTAACTCTACATGACACCGAGGTGAAGTTCCTGTTGTATGCAGATCACCTCCTTTTACTGTCACCAATAGGGATGAGCCGAACACTCCCCGAGTTCGGTTCGAGCCCGAACCCGAACTTCCCATTTGTTCGGGTCCGAACCCGAACCCGAAACCCAATGCAAGCCAATGGGGCTGAAAATTCGGTTTTTAGAGTGCCCTCCAAAAGGGCATATATGCTACATATTTGCCATAAAAGGTGTATGGGGTCCGGGTAGTGCCCGGGGACAGGAAACAAGAACAAAAAGTTAAAAAAAAAAAAGGGACAGTAGTTTTCCATGAAATAAGGGTTAAAAATGAAAAAAAAAAAAATCAATTCCTTCAAATATCGTGCCTAGGAGGTCCCCATAACCTGCCCGTGAAGTGGCGGATTTCTAGGATGTATAGAAACACTTAAAAACAAAAAAATTACGTTTCATATAACGGTAAATGCTTTTCCTTTAATCTATCCATAAACAACTGCTTGGGGCGGCAGTCTGTATGAAAAGAGGAGACATTTTCGTACACACAGAAAAAGTTTACTGATTTTTTGGCTAAATTATTGTGAAATATATGCAGGCTTTGGATGAAAGTAACAATAGGTGCTTTAAAATTTGTCCTTTAGCGTCCCCAACAGTGCCGTCACACCGTAACCCCTCTGAGGATATGAATCTGATACAGGCGTCAGTGGCAGTGCACCCAAATATTGTGCTTTTGGTGCCAGGCCTGCAAGTACTATCATACAGTAACCCCTCTGTGGTATTGTGGAAGAATGCAGGGGTGGACCATGTGGTCCTATATTGAAAAGATATGATTCTGGTCAAGGCGTCAGTGCACCCAGATATTGTGCCATTAATGCCAGGCCAGCAAGTATCATCATACAGTAACCCCTCTGTGGTATTGTGGAAGAGTGCAGGGGTGGACCATGTGGTCCTATATTGAAAAGTTTTTTATCTGTTAATGGGCGTCAGTGCACCCAGATATTGTGCCTTTAATGCCAGGCCAGCAAGTATCATCATGCAGTAACCCCTCTGTGGTATTGTGGAAGAATGCAGGGGTGGACCTTGCGGTCCTATATTGAAAAGTTTTTGATCTGGTAATGGGCGTCAGTGCAACCAGATATTGTGCCTTTAATGCCAGGCCAGCAAGTATCATCATACAGTAACCCCTCTGTGGTATTGTGGAAGAATGCAGGGGTGGACCATGTGGTCCTATATTGAAAAGATATGATTCTGGTCAAGGCGTCAGTGCACCCAGATATTCTGCCTTTGGTGCAAGACTGCCAGGCCAGCAAGTATCATCATACAGTAACCCCTCTGTGGTATTGTGGAAGAATGCAGGGGTGGACCTTGCGGTCCTATATTAAAAAGTTTTTGATCTGGTAATGGGCGTCAGTGCATCCAGATATTGTGCCTTTAATGCCAGGCCAGCAAGTATCATCATACAGTAACCCCTCTCTGGTATTGTGGAAGAGTGCAGGGGTGGACCCTGCTGTTCAAAAAATTAAAATGATATAAATCTGGCACAGGCGTCAGTGCAGCCAAATATTGTGCCTTTCATGGCAGCAAGTGCATTCACACCGTAACCCTTTTGTGGTATTGTGGAAGAGTTCAGTGCTGGAGGTTTTGTGCATGCAGAAGACATACCCGATCTATTCCGTTACTTCGGCATCAGGGGATTGATAGCTGCTGATCCAGGACTGATTCATTTTTATAAATGTCAGCCGGTCTACAGAGTCGGTGGACAGACGCACTCTTTGGTCTGTGACAAAACCTCCAGCGGCACTGAGCGTCCTTACGGAAAGCACGCTAGATGAAGGGTAACCTAGTAGCTGCATAGCATATTGGCTAAGTTCTGGCCAGTGATCCAATCTCAACACCCAGTAAGCCAGTGGATCATCTGCTGGAAAGGTATCCAGGTCTGCCCTTGCCCCTAGGTAGTCCTGCACCATATGGGGAAGACGCTGGCAATGGGTGCCTACATTTGACGTCCCTGGGCGTCGAGGACTAAAAAAAATTAAAAAGGCATCAGTCAAGCGGCTCTGGCCTTTACCACTATTTCTCTGATCACCCGCAGCCTCAGAAGCACGTGTGTCAGCACTTGGTAATCTACCAGTGCCTGGAAAGGTGTTACACAAGTGTTGCTTTAGAGCGTCCTCAAGTTTGTTCATCCTGTGCTCCCTCTGTGCGGGCAGGATGAGCTCTGCAACTTTCCCCTTGTATCATGGATCAAGAAGGGTTGCCAACCAGTAATGATCCCTCTCCTTGATAGCACGAATGCTGGGGTCCTTTAGCAGGCTTTGCATCATTAGGGAGCCCATGCAGCGTAGGTTGGAGGTGGCATTAGCTGCCGAGTCTTCCTGGTCAATGAGGATGACCGTACCTTGCACTTCCTCCTCCCAGCCACGCACAAGCCCTTGTGTTTCTGGGCACACGAAACCCTCCCTTGAGGAATCCCCACCTTCAATGCACCACTACTTAAATATTCCTCCTCATCATTCTCCTGTCTGATCTGAGTAGGACCCGCTGGAATGCTGTCTGCGGAAAGACTGGGGCCTTGAGAGCTAGGGAAGGCTTCCTCTTCCTCCCGCTGCTCTGCCTCTAGAGCCACATCTATAATTCCCCGCAGAGTGTGCTCCAGCAGGAACACTAAAAGAATTGTGTCACTGATGCATGCACTGTCCCTGCTCACCATCCTCGTTGTCTCCTCAAATGGTGACAATACAGTGCATGCATCCTTGATCATCAGCCCCTGCAGAGCTGACAAAATTTCTGACCCGGTGTGGCTCCTGTCCCCTAAACAAACCAACTCAAGCACAGAATGGCATCTTTTTGCTTGAGCCATTGCGTAGACCCTGTCAGGCATCGGTTTAACTGCCACTTCGCCAGAGACAGAGAAGGAGGAGGAGGAGGAAGTGGTGGTGGTGGTGGAGCAGACAGACCTCATACAAACTGCTTTCTGGAGGTGTGGTGGATGAACAAGCTCCAGCACAGAGTCCCGTCTTGGATCCCTCCCAGCTGCAATCAGAGTTACCCAGTGTGCCATGAAGGAAATGTAACGACCCTGTCCATGCTTGCTGGACCACGTGTCTAAAGTCACATGCACCTTGCTGGTGACTGCCTTTGCCAATGACTCAATAACATTGTCTTCCACGTGCTGGTATAGTGCTGGAATGGCATTGCGTGAAAAGTAATGGCGTTTTGGAACCTGCCACTGTGGTACAGCACATTCAGCAAATTCACGGAAGGGAGCAGAGTCCACCAGCTGGAAAGGCAGCAGCTGCAATGCGAGTAATTTTGCTAAGCTGGCATTTAGATGCTGTGCTTGGGATGGTTGGGACTATATTTTTTCTTTCGCTGCAGCAGCTGCGGCAACGTAATCTGACTGCGTAAATCTTCAGCTACTGGATGATGTCACATTGTGAGGAAGGACCTAGTACATCCATTACTGTAGCATCATCCCTGTCGGTGGAGGTTGTAGGCAATGACATGGCAGTACATACAGTGGGGGTAGAGACAGATGAGGAGGAGGAGGACCTACGCAAAGTTTTGCGCCAACGGGATGTGTGGCACTTATTCATATGTCGCCTCAAGCACGTGGTACCCAAGTGTCCGGTATCTTTCCCATGCTTAAGCCTCATCTGACATAGATTACAAATAGCAACGCTGCGCTCTACTGCACATTTCTTAAAGAACTCCCAGACAACAGAGTTCCTGCATGTGTTCTTTGAGACAACAGCACTCTGCACCGGAGCAGCTCTGACATGTGATGCCTTGGACTGGCTAGTGCTACGGTTGGTCACAGAGGATGTTGTGCCTCGTGTTTGCTGTGCCTCCTCCTCCCCCTCTTCCTCACTTAATTCCTCTGTTCGATCTGGCACCCAGGTGGAGTCAGTGACCTCATCATCATTGTCATCATCACCCCCTATCTCCTCGTCACTGGAGCCAACTTGGCAGTATGCTGCAGCTGCTGGGGCAACATGAGTGCCAGTTATTTGTGTGTCATCACTTGCACCCCCTTCCTCTAGGTTGGTTATACTCCCTTCCTCAACCTCAGAGATTGAATCAGAGCACTGTACTTGCTGCGCATCCTCGAGCAGCATGTCACTGTCATTGTAGTCAATCAATTCAGCTGACTCCTCCGTGTGTGATAGCGAGGCTACGGCAGGAGTAGCTGTGGACATGGAGGCTGCATTAGATGCTTTGGCAGCTGAGGTGGACTGTAAAGCACTAGAAGCCTGGCTGGCAGAGGACTCGGAGGATGAGGATGGCCTGGTTAGCCAATCCACCAAGTCCTCTGTATGTTGCTGCTGCTTAAGACGGCCAGCACCAGTTAGAAAGGACAAGCGTGCCCCCGCAGAGGATGCACCACATCCACCACGACCAGAGGCACAGCCTCCCGACACAGGGGCTGCTTGCCCTCTTATCTGTGTCTGGGAGCGTCTGCCTGTCCTTTTTGTTCTTTAAGACATGGTGAGTTATATATAGATTAATATATACAGAACTCTGATTCAACTCTGGTATAAAGATTTAAAGAACTCTGGTATAACTCAATGAGACACACTGATAGCTGGCAGCCAGTGACAAGAGACAGATCACCTCAATTCACAAATGTTTTGTAGAAATTAGTGAGCCCCAAAATACTGCGTGGTACTGGATGTGTGACTAGACACAGATCACCTCAATTCACAAATGTTTTGTAGAAATTTGTGACCCCCAAAATACTTGCTGGCAGTGACAAGAGACAGATCACCTCAATTCACAAATGTTTTAAAGAAATTAGTGAGCCCCAAAATACAGCGTGGTACTGGATGTGTGACGAGACACAGATCACCTCAATTCCAAATGTTTCGTAGAAATTAGTGAGCCCCAAAATAATGCGTGGTACTGGTGTGTGACAAGAGACAGATCACCTCAATTCACAAATGTTTTGTAGAAATTAGTGAGCCCCAAAATACTGCGTGGTACTGGTTGTGTGACAAGAGACAGATCACCTCAATTCACAAATGTTTTGTAGAAATTAGTGAGCCCCAAAATACTGCGTTGTACTGGATGTGTGACAAGACACAGATCACCTCAATTCACAAATGTTTTAAAGAAATTAGTGAGCCCCAAATTACTGCGTGGTACTGGATGTGTGGCGAGACACAGATCATCTCAATTCCCAAATGTTTTTTAGAAATTTGTTACCCCCAAAATACTTGCTGGCAGTGACAAGACACAGATCACCTCAATTCCCAAATGTTTTGTAGAAATTTGTGACCCCCAAAATACTGCGTGGTACTGGCTGTGTGACAAGACCCAGAAGATCACCTCCATTCACAAATGTTTTAAAGAAAGTTGTAAACCCCAAAAAAACTTGCTGGCACAGTGACAAGACACACATCACATAAATTCCCTGATATTTGGTAGAAATGAGACCCAAAAAGACTTGCTGGCACAGTGACAAGACCCAGAAGATCACCTCAATTCACGAATGTTTTAAAGAAAGTTGTAAACCCCAAAAAAACTTGCTGGCACAGTGACAAGACACACATGACCTAAATTCCCTGATATTTGTAGAAATGAGACCCCCCAGACCCCCCCCCCCAGTAGTGTGGCAGACCGGCAGTAACAAGACACAACTATCTCCTTTGAAATCTCCTCTGAAATGCGTGCAGAATCGGCGCGTGGAAACGTTATATAGTGTGCTGCGGGACTTAGCTCTGTGAGCCCATGATTGGGCAAAATTTACCCAATCAGGACTCTGAGCGGTGATTGGCATAGTGTTGAACCAGTCTTGCACCAGACCTGTGGTCAGGTGCAAGGCTGTAGCCAATTACGAGCTTCAGGCCAGTGGGAAAATGCATTGTGGACAATTGTGGTCGAACATGCGGCGAACACCCGGAAATGTTCGGTGTTCGCGATCTCATCGAACAGGCCAAGTTCGGGTCGAACCCCGAACCGTCCGAACCCGAACTGCTCATCCCTACCAACAAAAAGAGGTCTACAAGACAGCCTGGAAGTGCTGGAAAAATACAGTGCGGCATGGGCACTACCCATCAACCAAAAGAAAACAAAGGTCATGGTTTTCCAAAGGAAGAACGCAAAAACCAAGAGTTCCTCTTTCACACTTAATGACTGCACTCTTGAGGAAGCCAACAGCTACACATACCTCGGCCTAGAAACAAACCGATCGGGAAATTTCAAACCAGCCATAGAGGCCCTAAGAGACAAGGCGTGTAGAACCTTCTATGCCATCGGGAGAAACCTCTACAAACTAAAACCGCCAGTAAGAGTTTGGCTTAAAATCTTTGATAGCGTCATCGCTCCAATCCTCATTTATGGCAGTGAAGTTTGGGGCCCCATCACCTACCCTGACCAACCCAAATGGGATACCAGCCCAACAGAAATATTCCATCTGGAATTCTGCAAGTACCTCCTCCAAGTCCATCGGAGCACCTCTAACAATGCTTGCCGGGCCGAGCTGGGCAGACTCCCCTTACTTCTTGCAGTACAGAAGAGGGCGCTATCATACTGGGACCACCTAAACATCAGCAGCCTCAACTCATACCACCATAAAGCCCTACTGGCCAACAAGGACCACCCCAAACCATGTGGGCTACAACAACTCATATCCACCCTGATCCTCCAAAGCCCCCATGAATGCAACCTGACAAAATATCAAGTAAAGGCCCTAATTAACGATTCCAGGGAAAACTAAATCAGAGAATGGAGACATGATATAGCAAACTCTCAGAAACTCACCATTTACCAATCCCTACAGAGGGAATACAAACTGGCCCCATACCTGGAGCTACTACAAGACCCCAAGGACAGACAGATCCTGAGCCGGTACAGACTGAGCGCCCACAGCCTGGAAATCGAATCAGGGCGGCATAGACAGACCTACAAGCCCAGTGAGAATAGACTGTGCCAACATTGTGACCAGGGGGCCCTGGAAGATGAGGTCCACTTCCTCCTACAGTGCCCCAAGTACTCAGCACTGAGGGAAACTCACTTCCAGAGACTCTCCGCTCTCATCCCGGACGTCACCTCTATAGAAGAGACGAGGAAACTCCACATCATACTGGGAGAAGAGAAGCCGGCGGTGAAAATATCTGCCCTATACGTCACAGAATGTCACAGACTGAGAGGAACATGAGAGATCCCAGACTTATAAATCCCCAACACGGACTCGCCGCACCATCCGACCTCACATTATCCCTTACCCCTGATAATGTCCATGGACTTGCCCATTCCCCCCCATATATGTCCCACTACCCCCCTCCACCCCATATGCTCTGGCAATGCTAAAATGTATTTGGTCCTGCCAATAAAGCTTATTTTGATTTGATTTGATTTGTGTGTTAATAAAGTTGTCAGTAAAAGAAACCAGGAAGGAGAATTAAACTTCATGGGAAGTAGCGCCATGAGCTGACGGAAACCACCTATGAATGCGCTGTGTTTATATCTGTAGCGTTTGCGTAGTTGCAATAAACCTCAAAATATGTGAAAAAAGAGAAATAAACAATTTCCATTTGACACAATTACACTTTATAGTGTGACTATGCACACATAGGGCTCTATTACATTCTTCACGCAAAAACGCACTC
Source organism: Leptobrachium leishanense (assembly GCA_009667805.1). Lineage (NCBI taxonomy): Eukaryota > Metazoa > Chordata > Amphibia > Anura > Megophryidae > Leptobrachium > Leptobrachium leishanense. The sequence continues at coordinate 101,888,381 of CM019065.1, forward strand.
AGAACGCGTGAATTTTTGCACAGCGTTAAACGTTAACGCGCGTAAAACAACGCTGGTATTACAATCCTCGCGCATTTTTTCATCCGTCAAAAAATAACGCGTGCAAAAACGCCACGCAGCATCTTTGCACGCAGTAATCAGTGTGCGGACTGTTTTTTCACGCGATTCAGCCAATCAGAATTAAGAACCACAATTGTCTCCCGTTCAGTTTTTGCACCTGTCAAACTCAATCTGCACATATATGCTGCAGCAATAAAAATAACACGCACAACGTCTCAATTTTATTGTTTGGGTATGCGTAAAATGTGTAACTATACTTTGCTGTATTTTTTTTTTCGGGCTGGTGTATTTGGTTTCGGCCAGGACGTTCAGATTTGCCGTTACCACCAGCTTTTCAAAAATGTTAAAATTATGCGCACAAAACACTGTGCGTTAAATTTTGCGCGTCGATTGTAATACCATCCACGTACCAGCGCACAAACGCATTGTTAAGTATAAGACGTGCGCCGTACAGTACGCTCGCGCAGCGTTCACGCAGGTTCACCCGCGGTAGACGTTAACGTACATTTTGTTGCGCGGACATTGTAATACGACATTGAGCTCAAAGGGTTTTGCCCCTCGCGTTAATGCGTTTTTGCGCACGCGTTAACGTTTGCGCGAAGAATGTAATAGAGCCCATGGTGAGTTAACAAATTCCAAATGCATGCAATTATTTTTATCATCTATTATCATCATTTATATAGCGGCAACAATTTCTGCTGCTGTTTACTCTATCCTATGGGAAATGAGACAAAATTGCAACAAACCTAGGAGCCAGAAACAAGAGGTGTAGAGGGCCCTGCTCAGACGAGCAATAATGTAGTATTCACTAGACATGTGCATTCGTTTTAGTACTAAAACGATTTAGTCCGAATTTTGGGATAATTTAGTTTTCGTTTGACTCAAGAGAAACGAAACTGCTCAGTACAAAAAACGAAAGAAACTAAAATAAAATGCACTACATTTTAGTTTCAGTCCTTTTTGTGATATTGCATTGATGACTGAATGAGACCAGCAATGAAGAGCGCAACATCGCAACATCCGAAGTTCTGCACCCTCAACATGCCAATGCAGTAGGATGTTCTATACAGAGAGGGGCATTAATTAATGCAGGAGGATGTTCTATATATTATACAGAGAGGGGTATTAATGCAGGAGGATGTTCTATACATTATACAGAGAGGGGTATTAATGCAGGAGGATGTTATATACATTATACAGAGAAAGGTATAAATTGAGGAGGATGTTCTATACAGAGAGGGACATTATTTAATTAATTAATTCAGGAGGATGTTCTATATATTATACAGAGAGGGGTATTAATTAATGCAGGAGGATGTTCTATACATTATACAGAGAGGGGTATTAATTTATGCAGGAGGATGTTCTATACATTATACAGAGGGGATCCTTTTTTTTTTTTAGCCCTTTAAATCCAGTGGCTGTGAGAGCTGAGATCGGCTGCTTGTTACATTATCTCTCAGTACAATGTATCAGGCTCAGCTGTTACAGTAACTGACTGTAACAGTGGTCAGAGTTTCAGTAAAACAAGGAAATAATATTGTTATAACCTCTTATATATAAAAATATTATTTACTAGTTTTACTGAGACTCTGAGCGCTGTGATGAGCAGCAGTCAGTTACTGTAACAGCTTTGCCTGATACATTGTGCTGAGAGTGAGAGATACTGTAACAAGCAGCGATCTCAGCCCTCTGAGGAGCCACTACAATAGTAATTGTATCCACTGGTTTTCGGATGAATGAAATTAGTTTTCATACTAAAGAACTGAAAACGAATTTCTTTAGCAACTAAATAAATTGCATTTTAGGATTAATCCATTAGTTCAAAACGAAATTTTGTGCTGTGCACATGTCTAGTATTCACCAGAATATGCAACTGTAAGTAAATACAACATATATTCTTTATCAAAATGCTTCACTTTTTTTGAGCTGTGGTTACTATATGGAATCGAAGACAAAAAACTTCTACAAATGCAAAAAGGTGTAAAAGTATAGCGAATAGTATACTGGTCTTATTACATGTAGCAAGAATACGCAAATTTAAACCATCAATTTGGTTGATAGAGAAAAACATTAGTGCAGTGCAGATGTGTAACATGTTTGTACTTGATTTTGGATTCGATGAAGCTTGGGCCGTCAGGATATCGCATATGGTTTCATGTGGGAGAGTAAAAAAAAAAGAAATAGTGCAACATTGTATAACAATCTCTGTAAAATTAACCAAGCGTGACAACTCCCTGTTTTCAGAGCCTATATATTTTATTGGCTCTGTATAGTAGGCAGTGTGCCAACTTTTGGAATGGCACTGTCCTTGTTCGATCCGCCATACATATGAAAAATAAGAAGCTATGTGCAATCATAGGGCAGGATTTAAAGTATTATAGTATATCATAATACATGTCCTGCTTACCTGGACCAGAGCCCTATATCCAGCTCTGGGATGTAGTGCCTGTAACACTTTACGGCAGTGTGCAGCCACCCAAGGATCTGTGGCAGGTTGGTGTGATGAGATGCAGGAATCCAGCAACAAATAGCAATATTCGCCGTTTAAAGATAATAAAAGGAAAATTTATTTTTAAAATGGCATATAAACAAACATTTAAAAACCTGTGTGGATAGGGGGTGGTCTGAAACGCATTTCGCTGAGCCAATTTTGGCTTCCTCAGTCAGTTTAACAATTTCTGCTGCTGTTTACTCTAACCTATGGGAAATGACACAAAATTACAACAAACCTAAGAGCCAGAGACAAGAGGTGTAGAGGGCCCTGCTCAAATGAGCAATAGTGTAGTAATCAGCAGAACATGCAACTGTACGTAAATACAACATATATTCTTAATCAAAATGCTTCACTTTTTTCGAGCTGTGGTTGATAAATATTCGCATACTTCGGAAAGAAATAACATTTATAAACACGGCTGGGTGGAGTAGAGGTAACATCACTGCTCTGCATGGAGAGAGCCTGTGGAGACATGGGTTCGATCCCGGCAAGAGCACCTCTCCAGTAAGTGTCTTTGGGCAAGACACCTAACGGTACATACTCGCCACCCAGGACATACTTGAAAAAATATCTTGAATGATTGGCTTAAACCATGTGTGCCCTCTGGCCATGATGGATCCCACCTCTCCCGAATCCGGGAGTTCCTGAAGTGGTTGCGGACATCGGGGAGCCCGCATTCACTTCAGGGAGACTACTGGAACTTCCGGGAGACTTGTGATCCCTGAGCAAGTTATATATTTTTTTTCTTTTTTACACGTGATGCAGATGTCTCAAATATATTGCGACCCCTCTAATTTTAAAGGTAAATTTTTTGTCACTAAAATTTTGTGGTATACTCGAGTATCTACTAAAAAATCTACTAAAACATTTAAATATCCATAGTTGTTGGTATGGGGTTTGCTAGCCTTAGAATGAATGTTTAGTGTTAACTTTATCATTATTATTTACAATATACTGTATATTATACATAGGATAGTTATCATTAGGCCTTGTATAACAGCAATAGTCCATCTGGGTATCGTAAAGCTGATGTAAGAACACGCAAAATGCTGCTTTGGTAATGAAAAACTGTACAAATACCTCTGAAAGTTGAGAAATATTAATGTGGGAAAGGAGAGGGAACCAGTCACTTTCCAAATCATTCATGACGTGACGGGAACGTGGCCACATTCCTTTAGCATCATCAATGAGGTGGTGGGGGCATGACCCTTCCCAAATCAAGGCATGTCAACCTAACGTGTTTTGTGCTACGATGGCAGTCGTGTCATAAAGCGTAATTTGAGTTGATTCAGCACATCATGTCTGTTTATAAAACTGCAGTCTCAGAATCAAAATACAGTAGGAGAAAGCTAGGATGACAGCATATGAGGGGCCAAAAATTGCCAGATCTTGGGAGCAGTTGCCTCTACCCACCCATTCGTTTTCCCGATTTTTTGAATTATTATGTGATGTGGTACTACCATCGTCATTGGGCTATATTGGCCCTCCAATTCTCCGTCATTCATAGTTGACAGACGAGTATTTACATCTTTGGAAGCAGGTTTTTTAAATGTCTCAATTTGTAACAGAGCCCTCTGTTTGAATGATCTAATCCTGCAGATGTGGTAATATGTTATTCATGCCACACAATAACAATGGCCTGAGCTAATATTCATATATATTTCAAGATAATTCTTTTAAATTCAATTTATTTTACCCCATGGTCAAACATCAACAGGTTTCAAATTGCTTTTATTCCCTTAGGGTTCCCGAAAGCCATTTGAGACATAACCTGCAGGAGAGGCTTAGAGATCTCTGCTAAAAACATATCACATTCCAAAAAGCAAGCAATGGTATATAGAGACCTCCACTTAAACTAGCAACAAGAAGCTAATTATGCCTTCCGAGGATGCGGTCAGGGTTCAACTTGCACAAATGTCTGGACTCCTGTAGGTCAATAATTACATGGCTATGACGCACGCAAAGTGAGACATTGCCAAGCATAGACCTAGTCGACTTTAATTAGTGCGGTATAGCTTATCCAAGAGGCATGCCGGATCCAAGTCTTACCCTGAAGCCCTTTGTCATATACCTCCTATAGCTGTGGACTAAGGCAAAAATGAGCAAAGAGACAAAGGCAAGCACAGAGAAGACAAATGAAGACAAGACTCTTAGCCCTCCAGCTTATGTGTCATTTTTTTTCTCATTCACCCAAATCTTTTTAATATATCATCTATCACTTGATCCTGCAGATTGGATAACTAGTCCCCATAAACAATGTTTCTCTATAATACGTTTCATCTAAATTTACCCTCAGTGCCTCGCTCTAAATCTCCGAGCAAGCCTTGCTCTACACATATAAATTCTCCTTGTTTTCTTCACAAGCGATGATGACGGCAGCACTGAATCATGCAAACAATCAAACCTTCACTGTGCTAAATGCAGGAATATCTCTAACTAGAGGGAATGTTTACCAGTCCTGGCCTCGCGTCATTCATTCATTTTATGCAGCTGGATGGCTAGAAGGGTTGGAGGCTATTGGGCGTTCCATAGATCAAGGTGTCTGGTGGCAAATTAAAACTAAACATGTTTTCTGTTTCGTGTTTGTGGATTCTGCACAGATGAAGAAAAACCTTCAACGTTGGTTTGGTGCTGTACTGTCCATCAAAAAAGAAATGTACTGGAAAATAGGGAATACTACTGCGAATCTTTATCAAGTTACATTATAATCATGTCAGAACTCAGAAAAGAGATACAAGTCTTCTTAATGAATTGCCCTCATTGACTCACATATTTAACAGACCTCATGTCCTGTGCTTGCTTTTATTCGTTCAGTTGACCACTTTATGCAGTAGAAAAGGGGAATCGTTTAATGCCCTATTGATTTTTATCAGCAATATTCTGTGCCATTAATAAAGTACATTTTGGCGTCACCCGTTCCTTCAAGCCCTGCTATCAAAATCTCATTTGAAAACTTTTTCGTAGATGAACGTGGATCTGAAATAAATCAGAGAGAGGCATGTTCAAAAGAGATAGACTGACGGATATTCATGAGGAAAGGTCAATAGAGACAAGAGAACAAATGGAGGGAAACAAATACTTGAGCGATACTACACAATGACACCTGTGTGAGTGCAGTGTGATCCTGTGGCAGCCCTCTGAACATGAGAGAGACAGGTGCAAAAAGCTACTGAAATTTCCTTGCTACCTGATCGTGATCATTGTTTGCGTGGTTACTGGCTGTCCCTGGTCCCTGCTGACAGCATGAGCCGGCGGCTTTCTGTGGCCTCAGAGGCCGAAGCTGTCTAGCATTAGTTTTACTATTTTCACCATTACGTATAGGAATTCAATGAAGATCACCCTTTAAAAATCACTAAGGTATATTTTACCGGTGTTGCAAACAACAGTAGAACAGTGCTAAAATGATATAATAATTTCACAGAAGATTACCAAACTGTTTGCAGGGCAGCCATCAGAATTTTTGGGGCCCCTTTCCCTCAGCTGCCCATTTCAGAAAACTAGTTTAAAAATGTTTTTTGCCTCTTCTTTCCCTCTATCATGGGGATAAACAGCATTCTGTCTGCACCTCTATACTAGGTGCAGACCATACTAAATCGCTCCCCCAGTGATAAGTCAGAGTGCTCTTACCGAAGCTCTGACCCCAGAAGCTACTGTCAGGCCCGAGCCAGCATGGAGCCATGGCTTGGCTTATAGGTTATATACAGTGGCAAGAAAAAGTATGTGAACCCTTTGGGATTACGTGGAGTTTTGCATGAATTGGTCATAAAATGTGCTCTGATCTTCATCTAAGTCACAACAATTTGAAAAACACAGTCTGCTTAAAATAATACAACACAAACATGATATGTTTTCATGTGTTTATTGAACATAACATGTAAACATTCACAGTGCAGGGTGGAAAAAGTATGTGAACCTTTGGATAAGGTTAATTAATAAATGGGTGACCCTCCTTTGGCAGCAATAACCTCAACCAAACATTTCCTGTAGTTGCAGATCAGACCAGCACAACGATCTAGAGTAATTTTGGACCACTCCTCTTCACAAAACTGTTTCATGGTAGCAATATTCTTGGGATGTCTGGTGTGAATCGCTCTCTTAAGGTCATGCCACAGCATTTCAATCGGGTTGAGGTCAGGACTCTGACTGGGCCACTCCAGAAGGCGTATTTTGTTTTGTTGAAGCCATTCTTTTGTTGAATTACTTGTATGCTTTGGGTCATTGTCCTGTTGCATCACCCATCCTCTGTGGAGCTTCAGTTGGCGGACAGATGGTCTTACGTTTTCCTGCAAAATGTCTTGATAAACTCTGGAATTCATTTTTTCATCAATGACAACAATCCGTCCAGGCCCTGAGGCAGCAAAGCAGCCCCAAACCATGATGCTCCCTCTGCCATGTTTTACAGTGGGGATGAGGTTTTGATGTTGGTGTGCTGTGCCTTTTTTTCTCCACACATAGTGTTGTGTGTTTTTTCCAAACAACTCAATTTTGGTTTCATCTGTCCACAGAATATTTTGCCAGTATTGCTGTGGAACATCCAGGTGCTCTTTTGCAAACTTCAAACGTGCTGCAATATTCTTTTTGGACAGCAATGGCTTCCTCCGTGATGTCCTCCCATGTACTCCATTCTTGTTTAATGTTTTCCTTATTGTAGATGTGTCAACAAAAATGTTAGCATATGCCAGAGATTTCTGTAAGTCTTTAGCTGACACTCTAGGATTCTTCTTTACCTCATTAAGCATTCTGCGCTGTGCTCTTGTAGTCATCTTTACAGGACGACCACGCCTAGGGAGAGTAGCAACAGTGCTGAATTTTTTCCATTTGTAGACAGTCTGTCTTACCGTGGACACATGAACATCAAGGCTTTTGGAGATACTTTTGTAACCCTTTCCAGCTTCATGCAAGTCAACAATTCTTGATCGTAGGTCTTCTGAGAGCTCTTTTCTGCGAGGCATGGTTCACATCAGGCAGTGCTTCTTGAAACCAGTAAACCCAAAACTGGTGTGTGTTTTTAAAGGTCAGGACAGCTTTCAGCAACACATCCAATAATATCACAATGATTGGACTCAAGGTTGGCTCACTCCTGGTTCCAATTAGCTCTTGGAGAAATCATTAGGCCAGGGGTTCACATACTTTTTCCACCCTGCACTGTGAATGTTTACGTGTTATGTTCAATAAACACATGAAAACATATAATGTTTGTGTTGTATTATTTTAAGCAGACTGTGTTTCTCAAATTGTTGTGACTTAGATGAAGATCAGAGCACATTTTATGACCAATTCATGCAAAACTCCACGTAATCCCAAAGGGTTCACATTCTTTTTCTTGCCACTGTATTTTATTTCCCTATGTTTTGGAAATTAATCTACTATCAATTCCCTAATGTAGTTTGATCCGCTGTACTTACAAGCAGCTCTGCCATCCCTGATATACGTACCTGAACCCGCGCAGTAAAGAGACACAGACACCATCACGTTGTTTCTAGCTGGAGTCCATCTGACCACCTCAGCCAAGAGCCAAGTCCAAAGTGCCCTCAGTCCCAAGTGTGCTCCTGGCTCATGGTCAGCCTCATTTATTACACAATAGGACAACGCCCAGTGGCCACTGACTATACAACAGAAAAACAAGTTTGTCCAGTAAATACATTTATATATCAAAAGGACAGAGGTGTGGACTAGAATGTCGGACCGGCCCCCTGAGGTGTGGCTTGGTTTTAAAACCACATTCAAATCCAACACAGGGAGACAGATGACAACTTATAAAAACACACACATCCTAGACTATAATGTCCACATAATAAAATTTCCACAACAGTCCCTCCTCTTTGTCATTTGCTCCCCAGTGTCCCTCGATGAATCTCGAACTTCCTTGGAAAGAAACAGTTCCTCTTGTAAAGTTCTGAATGCAAAAAGCCAAACACATGATAGAAAACAACAGACAGTCCATCTTGACACGCCGAATCTTAAAGCAAGTGTTAAAACAAATCTTGACACGTGGATCATAAAGCAAAAACAAATCTTGACACGTGGATAGTAAATCTAAAACCAAATCTTGACACGCCGATTTTTTTTGGCAAATCTTAACAAATCTTGACACGTAGAAATTGACATGTAGAATCTCCTTTAGGGGAGGTGACTCAGAGGGAGGACATGAGGTGGTGGGTTGCGTCGATCGTTGGTCGGTCTGAAATCCTCTGTATCCGGTCCATGGGTTGGTCCTCTGGGCATCTCATCTGTTCGGGCTTCAGTAACTCAGTCGATTAGACATCAGGAACATCTCACTCCGGCATATAGAAGGAATAGAGACAGAAACACCATAAGTATTTATACTCCCATTACCTTTAGCCAGGATCCAATGGAAAACAAGAAATCCCCCGAAGCTTCCCAAAGCTTTAAAAAAATATTCCAACCCTCTTCTGCCCTGCTCCCATCAGTGTGGACCTGACCCTTGTAAATCCCCCCCCCTTTGGACGCTCTACTGTCATTGTTTCTTGGTGATCTCCCTCACTACAACACCGCACAAGAATTTAAACAAGCGAACGACAGGAGCCAGAGTTACTATTACAAATGTCTCCTTGTGGCCCTTGCTAGTCTTAGGTACATTTCCCTCGCTAAAACCTAAACTAAACAAATAAAGAAAATGATACTCTTGTAATGCAGGGTTTGGATCCCCTGTGAAGTGTGTGTATGGAACCCAATGGCAAGCTATGGATAAGGAAATCAGGAGGCGTTGGAGAGTAAAGTAATCTTTTAGTGAACCATAAATAGTAGTTGAAGTCCAGAAAATAATACAGTCAATAAGGTTGGAGTGGAATTCGTAAAACAAAGTCCCAGGAAGAACAACGGATAATAACGAGGATGATGGCGTGGTCGATGGTACAATCCGGATCGAAGAGTGTAGAAGGCGGCGTAGTAGGTGGCACAATCCGGGTCGAAGGGTTGAAGAAGGTGGCGTAGTCGATGGCACAATCCGGGTCGAAGGTTGAAGAAGGTAGCGTAGTCGGTGGCACAATCCGGGTCGAAGGGTTAAAGAAGGCAGCGTAGTCGGTGGCACAATCCGGGTCGAAGGGTTAAAGAAGGCAGCGTAGTCGGTGGCACAATCCGGGTCGAAGGGTTGAAGAAGATGGCGTAGTCGTTGGCACAATCCGGGTCGAAGGGTCAGAAGAAGATGGCGTAGTCGTTGGCACAATCCGGGTCGAAGGGTTGAAGAAGGTGGCGTAGTCGTTGGCACAATCCGGGTCAAAGGGTCAGAAGATACGTGATCAAGGAATACGAGGAACTCTAGGAAAACTGAGGCGGAAGGCACAGTAGAACCTGGATAATGTGCTGGGAAGGAAGGCGGATTTAAATAGGGTTCATGGGATCATGAGAATATCTCTCACCTGGTTCTCGTAGGTGGAGTTGAGGTACCTGGATCTTTGATAGGTCAATGGGAGGCATTCGAGGATCTCCAGAGCAGGTGTCCCGCAGTACCCTTAATCGGCCAGCCGAGGGCGCCAGAGTACCTGATTTTACACTACATAGGAGGGTCTGTTCTCGCGCGTGCGCGCATTCCTTTACAGGGCTTGGATCCAGCCGGCGGCGTGGGGCGTCTCCTGGCTCTTCCTCTCCATCCTGCGGACCCGGAACTCGGAGCAACGCGCCACGAGGGACCTCGGGTGAGTAGGGAACCTCTCCCAGCATGGCGGTGTGGGCCGGGGAAGGCCGCGGAGCGGGGCATGACATGACCCCCCACCAAGGCGTGACCCCCGGGTGCGCCTCACTGATGGTTTGGAGGGTAACGAAGATGAAAGGCACGAACCTTAGCTGGAGCATGAATATTGGTGCCAGGTTCCCAGGAGCGATCTTCCGGACCGTAACCTTTCCAGTGGACCAGGTATTCCAACTTGCCATAACGTAGTCGGGAATCCAGGATCCTTGAGACTTCGTATTCCTCTTCTCCGGACACCGACACGGGAGTGATCGGGTCGGCGTGTCGTCCAGGAAAAGGATTGTCATGCCAAGGCTTTAGGAGGGAGACATGGAAAACAGGGTGAATCCTGTAGGAGGAAGGAAGGGTTAAATGGGCTGCCACCGGATTGACCATTTTGAGGACCTGGAACGGGCCGATGAAGCGAGGCCCCAGTTTCTTAGACGGGCAGTCTAGTCGGAGATGAGCAGTGGACAGCAACACCTTGTCTCCGGGTGCGTATCGCGGAGTGGGTCTTCGGTTACGGTCTGCATACCTTTTTTGGGTGTCTTGAGCCTGTTGTAGTTGATGGCGTAACGTTCGTAGTTGGAGGCGTAAGGGTCTTAGACGGTTTGCCACTTCAGGAACCGGAGTGTTCAGAGGTATGTCGGGTAGAATATCGGGGTGGTATCCGTAGTTGGCATAGAAAGGAGAAAGACGTGTTGACGAATGTACCTGGTTGTTGTAGGCGAACTCAGCGAGTGGCAAGATGTCCAGCCAGTCGTCTTGGAGATGTGTGGTATAACAGCGGAGGTACTGTTCCAACATCTGGTTCGTCCGTTCGGTTTGTCCGTTGCTCTGAGGATGAAATGCAGAGGAGAGATATCTAGAAATTTTTAGACTACGGCACATTTGAGACCAGAAGCGAGAAGTGAACTGGGATCCTCTGTCTGAAACGATGGAATGAGGGATGCCATGCAGTCGGAATATTTCTCTGATGAAGAGTGTAGCTGTCTGGGCAGCGGTAGGAAGGCCTATTGCTGGAATGAAGTGGGCCATTTTGGTGCAACAGTCCACCACTACAAAGATCGTTGTGTGTTGGCGTGAGGGGGGTAAGTCAACGATGAAATCCATCGAGAGGTCTTTCCATGGATGTTGTGGAAGCGCCAAGGGTTCTAGAAGACCGGCAGGGCGAGCTCTTGGTTGTTTGTTACGTGCACAGATAGGACTGGAAAGAACAAAGGCGGCAACATCCTTCTTGACTGATGGCCACCAGAAATATCGTTGTACGGTGTTTATGGTCTTCTTGATACCCCCGTGGCCGGCAGCTGGAATATCGTGTGCAGTTTGTAGTACTTGTAGACGGGTCTCCGGAGGCGCATATATCTGTTTTTCGTGATACAGGTATCCTTTGATGGGGACGAGTCCTTGGATGTTTGTAGGTGGATGTCGACTGTACCTTCGTATGTGCTCCATTAGGGTGTCTTTTGTAGCACAGAAGAAGCCACTGGGCAGGATCGTGTCGTTTGGTGTCGTGGTAGAGGGCGTACCAGAATCATACTGACGAGAGAGGGCATCCGCCTTTCCGTTTCTCTTTCCAGGTCGATACGTGATGAGTAGTGAGAAACGAGAGAAGAAGAGCGCCCACCTGGCTTGTCGGGGTTGGAGTCGTTTGGCAGTACGGAGATATTCAAGGTAGCGGATGGTCAGTAAAAACGGTTACAGGGTGTGTCGCTCCTTCGAGAAGGTGTCTCCACTCCTCGAGAGCGTTCTTTATCGCAAGCAGTTCTTTCTCACCTATGTTATAGTTTCGTTCGCAGAATTGAGGCGTCTGGAGATAAAGGCTACCGGATGCAGGAGTTTCTCGTCCCCGGATCTCTGAGATAGGATTGCGCCCAGGGCAATGTCGGAGGCGTCTGTCTCTAAATAGTATGGGAGGTGAGCCTCAGGCTGTTTAGGACGGGTGCTTGGGTGAAGCTCTTCTTAAGTCTCTCGAAGGCCTGTTGAGCCTCTGCAGACCATTGAAATCGCACGTCCTTTTTGGTTAGCGATGTAATAGGTGCGCTGAGGTGTGAAAAGGATCGGATGAAACGTCGATAGAAGTTGGCAAACCCCATGAATTGTTGGACCGCCTTTTTGTCTTTAGGTGTTGGCCAATCGAGGATGGCCTTGACCTTGGCTTCATCCATCTCGACATGCCCTGGTGACAGAATGTATCCAAAAATTCGATGGATGGGGTTTCGAAGGTGCTTTTTTCAATTTTACCATATAATTTGTGCTGACGGAGGCGAGACAGGACGAGTCGGACGTGCTGTTCGTGCTCTTGGAGAGAGCGGGGAGAATATCAGTAGATCATCCAAATAAATCACCAGGAAGGTATCCAGGATGTCACGAAAGATGTCATTGAGAAAGTGTTGAAAGGCAGCTGGGGCATTGCACAAGCCGAACGGCATGACGCGATACTCAAAGTGACCGTATCGAGAACGGAAGGCGGTCTTCCACTCGTCCCCTCGTCTCATTCGCACCAAATTATAGGCTCCGCGGAGATCAATCTTTGTGATGATACAAGCATCCTTCACTCTATCCAGTAACTCGGGGATCAGTGGTAGGGATAACGGTTACGTACCGTGATTGCATTCAATGCTCTGTAGTCGACGCATGGTCGGAGAGCCACCATCTCGTTTCCCAACAAAGAAGATACCGGCCCCGGCAGGCGAAGTGGAGTGACGTATGAATCCTTTTTGGAGCCCGTCCTCAATATACTCCTTCAAGGATTGGGATTCAGGAACGGATAGGTTATAAATGCGCCCATGGGGTATGGGTGCTCCTGGAAGAAGGTCGATGGGGCAATCGTATTCTCTGTGTGGAGGTAGCGTGTCGGCCCCTTTCTTCTCAAACACATCTTGGAAGTCAGAATATTTGACCGGTAGTTCAGAAGCTGGGTAGGTAGAAACCCAATCTTTTCGGTGGTATACCGTTCGTACAGAAGTGTTGGCAATGGTGAGAGGGAAAGAGACGGTGTTGGAGGACCAGTCGATGGAAGGATTATGGGTGCGAAGCCAAGGAAGCCCTAGAACCAGAGGGAACAAAGGAGAAGGTACAATGTCCCATTGGAGGCGCTCCTGGTGTTTAGTACCGATGAGCAGCAACAAAGGAGTGGTTTCATGGGTGATGGGGCCGGTACGTAGTGTGCTTCCGTCGACCATTTGTAATGGTGTGGGAGTCTTCTTCAGTCGTGTAGGGATCACTAGGGAGGTAGCGAGGGTGAGATCGAAGAAGTTGTTACTAGCTCCGGAGTCTATGATGGCGGACACGTTCACACTTCTATCTTCCCACTGCAGGATGACAGGAATGGTCATATGAGCGGAGGTGGAACCAAAAACACATTGAAGTGATATTACGGAGGGATGGTTCTTACCTCCGTCAGAAGGAAGTGGTGGTCGTATAGGGCAGCCACGCAAGAGGTGACCGGGTTGACCGCAGTACAGGCAGAGGTTTTGCGCGCGTCGTCTGCTTCGTTCAGCAGGGGACAAGGGACCTCGTGCTAAGCCAATCTCCATGGGTTCGGGAGGTGAAGGAGTGGAGTTGGGGGATCTGACAGAGGTCGTGGATGGAGTTTCAGACCGTCGGACAGGTAAGGAAGGAGCGGTGGCCATTCTCTCTTGACGTCTCTCTCTGAAACGTTGGTCCAGGGTTAGGGATCGCAGGATCATGGCGTCCAGTGTTGTGGGAACCCCTATTCGGGCCAGTTCGTCCTTTAGTTGATCAGAGAGACCATGACGGGAATGATCTCTAAGACCCACGTCGTTCAAGCCTGTATCTGCGGCCACAGCTCGAAACTCGGAGATGTAGTCCTCCACTGGTCGTCGTCCTTGTCGTAGATGCCGAATTGTGGATAATGCGGTTGATGAACGCAGAGGGTCATCATATATAGGGTTCATGGCTTGGACGAAGGAATTCCAGGAGGATAGAAGAGGACTCCCTTCACGCAGAAGTTGGAAGGCCCAGTCCTGTGGAGCCCCGGACATCAATGAAATGGCTGAGCGCACTTTTACGGAGTCAGATCCATAAGTACGGGGACAAAGAGAGAACATAAGTTCGCAGGCGGTGATAAAGGTGCGGTACTTTGTGGCGATCACCGGAAAACCGTTCGGGTGCATTGGCTCTGGTTCTGGAGCGAGGAGTTCGGCCTGTTGAATAACGGAACCGGAGGGTGAAGGAGGTAGTGCCGTGGCGTCGGCGCGACTCCTCTCTCTGTGGAGTAAGGTTTCTTGGCTGGTCTGTAGGTTCTGTACCATCTTGGCTAGGGCGGCCATCTGTTCGGTGAGGATAGCAAGAACCTGAGCGGTGCTTGCGGGTTCCATGATGATCCAGGTTCTTCTGTAATGCAGGGTTTGGATCCCCTGTGAAGTGTGTGTATGGAACCCAATGGCAAGCTATGGATAAGGAAATCAGGAGGCGATGGAGAGTAAAGTAATCTTTTAGTGAACCATAAATAGTAGTTGAAGTCCAGAAAATAATACAGTCAATAAGGTTGGAGTGGAATTCGTAAAACAAAGTCCCAGGAAGAACAACGGATAATAACGAGGATGATGGCGTGGTCGATGGTACAATCCGGATCGAAGAGTGTAGAAGGCAGCGTAGTAGGTGGCACAATCCGGGTCGAAGGGTTGAAGAAGGTGGCGTAGTCGATGGCACAATCCGGGTCGAAGGTTGAAGAAGGTAGCGTAGTCGGTGGCACAATCCGGGTCGAAGGGTTAAAGAAGGCAGCGTAGTCGGTGGCACAATCCGGGTCGAAGGGTTAAAGAAGGCAGCGTAGTCGGTGGCACAATCCGGGTCGAAGGGTTGAAGAAGATGGCGTAGTCGTTGGCACAATCCGGGTCGAAGGGTCAGAAGAAGATGGCGTAGTCGTTGGCACAATCCGGGTCGAAGGGTTGAAGAAGGTGGCGTAGTCGTTGGCACAATCCGGGTCAAAGGGTCAGAAGATACGTGATCAAGGAATACAAGGAACTCTAGGAAAACTGAGGCGGAAGGCACAGTAGAACCTGGATAATGTGCTGGGAAGGAAGGCGGATTTAAATAGGGTTCATGGGATCATGAGAATATCTCTCACCTGGTTCTCGTAGGTGGAGTTGAGGTACCTGGATCTTTGATAGGTCAATGGGAGGCATTCGAGGATCTCCAGAGCAGGTGTCCCGCAGTACCCTTAATCGGCCAGCCGAGGGCGCCAGAGTACCTGATTTTACACTACATAGGAGGGTCTGTTCTCGTGCGTGCGCGCATTCCTTTACAGGGCTTGGATCCAGCCGGCGGCGTGGGGCGTCTCCTGGCTCTTCCTCTCCATCCTGCGGACCCGGAACTCGGAGCAACGCGCCACGAGGGACCTCGGGTGAGTAGGGAACCTCTCCCAGCATGGCAGTGTGGGCCGGGGGAAGGCCGCGGAGCGGGGCATGACAACTCTTCACTCTTTGACGTATTTGAGAAACTTCTTGCAGTGACTGGCGTGGATCCAGTTGTCTCGTCACTCGGACTTCAGGGAGGTTGGCGTCGTCTGCAGCACCTGGAATGGTCCACGATATCTCGCCTCTAGTCCCGTCCTCGGATGTTTCTTTAGCATGATCAAATCACCTGGTTGACTAGAATGAACACTGGTTATTGAGTTTGGGTCTGGGAGAGACTCCCGGACCTGGTGGACTTTTTTTGGAGCTCATCAAGGAAAAGCAATCATGATGGTCCTTAAAGTGTTTCCCTACTAGGTTGGAAAATTGAGAGGTTGAGAGGTTAGAATGGTTAGTAAAAGGTGGAAAATTTACTTTTTTTTTCACACACCATTATCTCCCCCCTTCTCTTCCTCCTTCATAACAGGAAGAATAGACGCTGTGTTCAAAAATGGTGCATCGTCTTAGAGTCAGTTTAGTGGGTGTTAGAGCCACTTAATGTCTTTACTCTCTGGGTGATTAATGTCGGGTACCCTGAGAGATACAATGTCCTAAAAAGATAACCTTTTCCTTGCAAAACTGTAATTTCTCCTTGTTAGCCTTATTACCTGTGGGCACCAGATGGTTAAGAAATGATACAGTATGCCGATAACAAACCTCCCGTGTGGGACATCAAAGTACCAAGTCATCCACATACCACCCTTGGATCGATTGGGGCCCACTAATCTAACACGATCTTCAGCTTGCAACTGTATTCCGAGGGACTAGTCACCGACTCCTGATGAAGACGTGTCCATGTTAGGTGTTAACCTTGGAATGTAAAAACACAAAAAAAAACTGGAGAGAGCAAAGTTAGTTACATTGGTGACAACAGAAGCATCAGAGGAAACTACAACAGATCCAGTGTTAGTGGATCCAGCCTGCCTTAGCAGAGTTAGCCCAGAAAGAGCCTCTTCCGCTTCCATCATTGGATTACCAATCGCGGCTATCCCCTCTGGCCAGGTGTACATAATGCGGTTCTTCCGGATTGAAACCGCCTTCTGTATACCCTGTCAGTTTACCTTAAAAGACTTCTGAAGCTACATCTGAGCTACACCTAAGGTCTTTGTCGTCCAGAGTCTGGGTTTAAACTCCGTTATGAATTTCTCCCATCTCCAGGCGTCAAATGTCCCCTCCAGAGGGATACCCCAAGCGGTACCCTTGGACCATCTATGCCATTCTTTAAATGGGGTTTCATGGCCTTCGCCCCAAACCTAGGATTTTCGTGTGCTGCGCAGCCGTCTGACTGTGGGAAGCCTCGCTTTCCTTCCCTTGCATGGACGGCACATTGCCCATGGCGATTCGAATCGGCTTATCGTCTTACCCCTGCGTCCAGGGAAACCCTGCACCAATTTAGGAGAGTACCGTCTGGTGTCCTCTTTCACGGTAGATTGTCAGACTATATCCACTATAGTCTCCCAACTAGAGACCCTAAACGAGGCAACGTGTAACTCTATGGCTTGTTGTCCCAACAGGTTGGGTACAGAACTATGCCCCAAACGATTAGTCAATAACCACAGATTACCCCCCTTCCCGAATTATGTTTCTACCCCTCACAGTGTATGCCTACACAAGCGTATACACTGTTTGCCCGTACACTGCGTCGCCAGACTAAACCGCACAGCTGTCAGGATCACCACGCTCTGGCCCCTGTCACTCACGCTACCCTGCACCATGAACAATGCACGTTCCTGAAACCTTCTGTATGTTCCCGGCATCCTAACCCTAGTTCCTCACCTGACCACACCTTCCCCTGATTTTCCCTGTATATCAGTAAGCTTCGCCTTCCAGACTTCACTTCCACATTGAAGTTAGTGACTGCATTCCTGTTTCAACTGAGCTCCCTGATACCTCTCGCCATTCGATTGATTTCGCTGCCAAAGACTCCAAGGACCTTCTGTTATATATCTGGACTTTCATTGCCTTCACAAACCGGTAACCTCCATCCTGCTCCCCCTCTGCCCCCCATCTAAGACTCCCCGTGTACCAGACCCCTTGCTGAACCCTGACGATTCTTTTGCCTATACCTCGCCTGTTTCCATGCTACAGTGTTTGTTTCCAATAAACACTCTTGGTTATTCAGAATCTGCCTCCATCACTGCATCCTGGGCTCACAACCTCAACCTGCTACACCACCCGCAGTCTACACGTGACAGAATGTGGAAGTCAAGACCCTGTGAGCCCGCAGTGATATACACCATGGTGGAACATTTAAAAGATGCCTTTCTAAAGACCCAGCAGTATCTGGACTCTCTGCTTGATTACACGCAGCAAAACCCAAGGGGCACCTCAACTAAGGTGCGCGTTCCTGCTACAGAGGGAGCCAGAGGACCACTGACCCCAGAAGAAAAGGCAAGGAGGAGGGCGCTAGACCTCTGCTTCTACTGCGGGGGCCCCTTGCATCGAATATCAGCCTGCCCATTGCGCCCACCTAAGCCAGGTACAAAATGTTTCCATGTTCCTGTAAAGCCTATTTGTACCAAGCCTGCACCTGTCAAAACCACAAGGTTGATGGTTAAACCAGTGCCCACCCAGCCAAAAATAACTGCACCCACTAACAAGCCCATAAAGCCTTCGTTGGGGAAGTCGGGGCCTGCCCTGCAGAAAAGGACTTCATCCGCTATCAAGCAAAAAAAGCAAGCACCCAAAGAAAAACCCCTATCTCCGCCTACTCCCAGAAGAAGCCTGGTAATCAAGCCTCCTGCACCTAAGCGTGCCCCTGCTTCCAGGAAACCTGAGCCAAGAGCTATCAGATTCTCTGCACGCAGAGACCAGGTTACCCAGGAGGCTTCTTCTGAGGGGTCAGACCAGGAAACCCCTATGGAGTGCACTGAACCGGAGTCGGACCCTGAAATGCCCATGGAGCAGGAATCCATAGACGCCGAGCCAGCCGTACCAATGGATATCGAGCCTAGCCAACACCTCATGGTTGGTGTTGCCAGAACCCCAGAACCCAGCCCGCTACCTCCATGCTGTACATATGCCTCAAATGGGACTGTCGTTCGTAAAGAGGACCTGGAGGTCTTCGAACTGGCCCTGAGACTTCGGGAAGCCGCTCCTCTTGGGCACACAGTGCCACCTTCACCACGTCCTTCTGATGAATCGGAGTCAGAAGAGGAAGACGCCGATGCTGGTTTGGACCTGCCCAGACAGACTGCACGCCGCACCCAGGGACCCCCAGGTCAGCATAAGGGGTATATTGGTGTCGCAGGATCTGTCTGTCGCCCGGCTGGAATGATTCACCGTACCGCTGTACCCCGCTATTTACTGGAGACAGACTACAATCCCTTCAGTGGCTCCTCTGGTGAATCAGACCTTGAAGGGGAATCAAGCGAGAATTGCCCCTCCATAAGCCCGGCTACCTATCTGTGCCATGCAGTGGCCAACTTCAGAACTCCAGCTACTAAGACCATCTCGAGTGCACCATGCCAGAGATCTGCCTTCATTGGTGCCCTCTTCTCCATGACACCCACCGTTCGGTTGTCTGTGAAACCAAAACCCCAAGAGCTGGAGACGCACCCATGCCTCCTGGAATTGGAGGTTGAACAAAAGTCAAAAGTTACTGCCCTGCATCCCGCAGGATCTACAGAACTCGCTGACCTGCAACCCGCAGGGGTCCAAGAGCCGTGCTGTACCGAGGTCCAGGTCCAAGAGCCGTGCTGTACCGAGGTCCAGGTCCAAGAGCCGTGCTGTACCGAGGTCCAGGTCCAAGAGCCGTGCTGTACCGAGGTCCAGGTCCAAGTGCCGTGCTGTACCGAGGTCCAGGTCCAAGAGCCGTGCTGTACCGAGGTCCAGGTCCAAGAGCCGTGCTGTACCGAGGTCCAGGTCCAAGAGCCGTGCTGTACCGAGGTCCAGGTCCAAGAGCCGTGCTGTACCGAGGTCCAGGTCCAAGAGCCGTGCTGTACCGAGGTCCAGGTCCAAGAGCCGTGCTGTACCGAGGTCCAGGTCCAAGAGCCGTGCTGTACCGAGGTCCAGGTCCAAGAGCCGTGCTGTACCGAGGTCCAGGTCCAAGAGCCGTGCTGTACCGAGGTCCAGGTCCAAGAGCCGTGCTGTACCGAGGTCCAGGTCCAGACTGCTGCCCTGCACATCGCAGATTCTCCAGCCGCTGCTGCCCTGCACATCGCAGATTCTCCAGCCGCTGCTGCCCTGCACATCGCAGATTCTCCAGCCGCTGCTGCCCTGCACATCGCAGATTCTCCAGCCGCTGCTGCCCTGCACATCGCAGATTCTCCAGCCGCTGCCAAGCATCCAGCAGGACCTCGAGAGGTCGCTGCCCTGCAACCTGCAGGATCTCGAGAGGTCGCTGTCCCGCATCCAACAGGATCTCGAGAGGTCGCTGTCCCGCATCCAACAGGATCTCCTGAGGTCGCTGCCCAGCATCCAGCGGGATCTCCTGAGGTCGCTGCCCAGCATCCAGCGGGATCTCCTGAGGTCGCTGCCCAGCATCCAGCGGGATCTCCTGAGGTCGCTGCCCAGCATCCAGCAGGATCTCCTGAGGATCTCCTGAGGTGTCGACGTCGCCGTAAGGCCAAGTCACTCATCGCCGCCGCAGAACCTTGCAGTGCCAAGGAGGTCGCCGCTGCAGAGCCTTGCCGTGCCAAGGAGGTCGCCGCCGCAGAGCCTTGCCGTGCCAAGGAGGTCGCCGCCGCAGAGCCGTGCAGTGCCAAGGAGGTCGCCAAGGGCGCTGCCCCTCCGCACTTCGCAAAGGGCGCTGCCCCACCGCTCCTCGCCAGGGGCGCTGCCCCTCTGCACCTCGCCAAGGGCGCTGCCCCACCGTGCCCAGTCTATGTTCGGACGGCATTTTCTGTTATGGCGATTGACCCTGCTGAACACCGGACGCCAAGAAAAACCCCACTTTTTTCCTTGACCACAGATGGGAAGATTGTGAAAACCGTGGATCTTCCAGCCCACGAGCGGGCTTTAGCCGTCCGGGGGTCGGCTCTTAAGGGGGGTGTAATGTCAGGATCACCACGCTCTGGCCCCTGTCACTCACGCTACCCTGCACCATGAACAATGCACGTTCCTGAAACCTTCTGTATGTTCCCGGCATCCTAACCCTAGTTCCTCACCTGACCACACCTTCCCCTGATTTTCCCTGTATATCAGTAAGCTACGCCTTCCAGACTTCACTTCCACATTGAAGTTAGTGACTGCATTCCTGTTTCAACTGAGCTCCCTGATACCTCTCGCCATTCGATTGATTTCGCTGCCAAAGACTCCAAGGACCTTCTGTTATATATCTGGACTTTCATTGCCTTCACAAACCGGTAACCTCCATCCTGCTCCCCCTCTGCCCCCCATCTAAGACTCCCCGTGTACCAGACCCCTTGCTGAACCCTGACGATTCTTTTGCCTATACCTCGCCTGTTTCCATGCTACAGTGTTTGTTTCCAATAAACACTCTTGGTTATTCAGAATCTGCCTCCATCACTGCATCCTGGGCTCACAACCTCAACCTGCTACACCACCCGCAGTCTACACGTGACAACAGCACAATGACTATCCTTTCTCTACAGAACAATGTGGCTTCTCTCAGTATACATTTGTTAAATGGGGATAGCCTTCTGCTGTCTATTTCCTAGTTGTACCATGTCTCAGTACAGTACATGAATCACTGTCACCAAATGAAAAAAACTTCTCAAAAAAACCTAACAGTCTGAACTTAAAACCGAAATGACCTACTTGCTGCGCAAAGCAACTCTAAACCAATAAAAGCGTGTTATTCTCGCTTGCACAATCCGCTTTGACGTAGTAAATATAAAAAGAAAGTTTTAAAACCAAATCCTTTCTTTTTCTACCGCAAAACCAACCGTAATGCGATAATATGCAAAACGCAGCAAAGTTCTAAAACGCAAAACAGTAACATGAAAAAAACACAACTGAAGTACATTCTCTATAAAAACTTCAGTTACAGGACGTCTTGCTATATACATTGAGATTCAGTAAAAAGTAACTTTTAACTTAAAACCAAAACTCAATGCAAACACCAAGAACAAAACAAAAAACCCTTAGAACAAACAATTGTATAGGACTAAATTAACACATCAATGCCTGAATCAGTCCAGTCCCCGGCCACCTTTATATTACCATAGAAACAGGATTTAACATTACAATAAGGTCCCCAAACAGGTTTCCAGCGAAAGGAAAAAGTCAATTTGAATTAAGTTTTAAAAGTTCCATTTTTTTTCTTTTTTTTTTCCTGCAAAAATACAAACAGTAAAATTAGTTTAGAAAGACCTCAATAACATTTCTTCATTTCCCCTTTTCTGGAACCCAAAATTAGGAACTCTGCTGAATTCCCAGAAACGATCTCTTTCCTCTCTAAGCTTCACATTTTCACATTTCAGCCGTTCATATTGGGATTTTAAATCTTTTTCCGGGATCCATGACCTTGGCTGTCCCTGGCTTCTATGCCTTTGCAAAGATCCATGTCTGGGACCATTACTCCACCTTGCTGAATAAACCGCTTTACTTCTAGCCGTGGTTCTGGGATACTTAGAATCTCTCTGTCTGTTGCCATTAGTTACCACACAATACCTGGCAATATGTGAACATCCCCCGCACGCAAACAACGAATAGCTTGTCTCCCTGCACAAAACCTTCTCTGGGCACATGGTGATCGGCCTTGCTGACTAACCATCCTAGCATGACTAGATCCCACACCACTATCTGAATGGAGTACTTTTACCACAGACTCACCTGAGGTATCCTCCACCATTGCACCAACATTCCCAACTCCAGGGTCAGACAAATTGTCCATCTCCATCCCTGAGTCGGTTTCAGTATCTGACCCAAAGTCCTCAGACTTCTCCATACTTACAGCACAATGTTCAGCTTCTGTCCTCCTGCAGGGACCAGACAATTCCCTTACAGCCTCCTGTGCATGCGTCGAGCTTTCAGACAAACATTCATTCTCCTTGCATAGCTCAGTATTAGACCTCACAGTACATTCATAATCTGTGCTGGCTTCAGCTGCCTGCTGGACAACAAGAGCTCTCAATTTATCCATTTCTACTTTTAAATCTTCCATCTCTCCTTCCAAACTCAGCTTCAGCCTGCAAGACTCCTGAAATTTATCAGCTATCCAACCAGCAGCAAAAATCAGAGCATACTTTCCTTTCCGTTTGCGGAACTTTCCGTTACCTATCAGGTTTGTTACACAATTTTTGGCCTCCCACCAAGGGTCAATAGATCCCTGCATAGCTTGAACAATGGCCGCTGTGTGTTGTACCTTAGTTACTTCCTTAAAAATGCTTTCCATTGTACAGGAATACAAACATTACAATGCTTACTACGAAAAAGACACTTCTACAATTCAGTGTAACAGCCACAGATATACAAACATTAAGCAGAATCATTAACCATCACACAATGATTCCCCTATCAGGCTGGTCACTGGGCTATAACATAACCGAACACTCAAAACAAAATCAAGCGTACATAGAAAAGTTACAAAAGAGACAAAAATAACTTCAGGACAAAAACTAACATTTGGGGCAAAAACAAACTAATCGCTTTCCATAGACACCAAAACTAAAAGTGAATCAGCTCCATCTAAAACTGAATTCCTTGTTAAAAAACCTGCAGCACCAAACTAACCAAGATGGCTGCCAAAGCACATTTTTTCACACAAAGGTAAGATGGCTGCCAGGCCGCATGGGTTTTTTCACACAAAGGAAATCAAATATGGCTGCCAAGCAGCATGGTTTTTTTCACACAAAGGAAGACCAAGATGGTGTCTCCAAAATCCAGCAATAGAGAAACCAAATTAAACAAAACAGTTTCTCTATTCCCTGTGCCCCACCCCCGAAACCAGAGTAAAAACCTCCTCTGATTTACAGGCTAACAGTATAAAAAATCCTCTAAATGCCGTTTCTCCTGTACAAACATTAAAACAAAATTCTGCCTCTACAAACCAAAATCACCTCTTACAAACATAAAAGTTACACAAGTAGAAGTTACAACAAAAACGATATCCTGTACTGGTCAGCACACACGTCACAATCTCACCATACAGTCTCTGTACAATCAGCTCAGATTCACCAAAAACTACACCAGAAAATTACTTATCTCGTTCTTTTATCAAGCAGACATTTCCTCAACGCAAAAGACAAAATTACACCTTACTTTCTCTCCTTTTTTCTTCTGTGCAGAGGAAAAATCTGTTGGTTCCTTGTTTAGCTGACTCGCCATATGTTTTGGAAATTAATCTACTATCAATTCCCTAATGTAGTTTGATCCGCTGTACTTACAAGCAGCTCTGCCATCCCTGATATACGTACCTGAACCCGCGCAGTAAAGAGACCCAGACACCATCACGTTGTTTCTAGCTGGAGTCCATCTGACCACCTCAGCCAAGAGTCAAGTCCAAAGTGCCCTCAGTCCCAAGTGTGCTCCTGGCTCATGGTCAGCCTAATTTATTACACAATAAGACAACGCCCAGTGGCCACTGACTATACAACAGAAAAACAAGTTTGTCCAGTAAATACATTTATATATCAAAAGGACAGAGGTGTGGACTAGAATGTCGGACCGGCCCCCTGAGGTGTGGCTTGGTTTTAAAACCACATTCAAATCCAACACAGGGAGACAGATGACAATTTATAAAAACACACACATCCTAGACTCTAATGTCCACATAATAAAATTTCCACAACAGGGTTCACATACTTTTTCCACCCTGCACTGTGAATGTTTACGTGTTATGTTCAATAAACACATGAAAACATATAATGTTTGTGTTGTATTATTTTAAGCAGACTGTGTTTCTCAAATTGTTGTGACTTAGATGAAGATCAGAGCACATTTTATGACCAATTCATGCAAAACTCCACGTAATCCCAAAGGGTTCACATTCTTTTTCTTGCCACTGTATTTTATTTCCCAAGCACTGGGGATCAGCAAAAGAGGCAGACTCAGGAAGCAGTAGTCAGCAAAAATATAAGTGTATTGAAAAGTAGAACGGCAAACAGTCTTTGTACAAAAGATAGCCCAAAAATACAAAACAGGTAAAAACTGAGCAGAGAGGATCTTGTGTAATGTAGTCCCAAGCTGTAAGGGGAATCCTCTAGAGTCTAGAATGATAACCAGGAGCCTCAGCAGCAATACTTTGATTGAAGGTTAGTGTAGAGTTTGAGGACTGGAAGCCATCGGTACGTCTCTAGATGCACAGGAATCAGGATGACTGTAACAGGTACGGAGGACACAGCGTGGCTGGAGTTCGCTGGTAACTGCAGGCTATATGTAAGAGGGTGAACCTGTAGGATAGGGAAAGCATTATGGAAGGGAAACACCAGTCCTTCAATGGTTGCCAGTCAAAGACAGGAGAGGTATGGAAAAAGGAGAACACTGAACCAGGCAGAGCATGGAAGTAAGATGTCCTGCCCAGCAGGTAGAATAATCAATAGTCAAGAATATCAGAAATAAGTAATAGAGAACGATAAGGAATATACAGGCACTAAAGGGAGGTCAGAACAAACTGAAACCTAAAATACTAAAACAAAAGCCAAGACAAACAGGACTGAAAGAAATAGACACAAACTAGTAGACAGGACTAAGAGAAGTTACTGACAGAAATATGACAAGAGGGAGCTCCCAAAACCTCTGACAGGTAAGGTAAGAAACAGAACAGAATGAAAGAGCCTGGAGGAAGGGGAGAGGCCACAATAAATGGCTGGTCATCCAGGTGAGAAATCAGAAGACAGACAGCCAAAGGGAAAACCAGAAATGGGAGGAGCCAAAAGATGGAGTGGGAGAAGTCAGGAGAAAACGCAGAATGGAATAAATACAAAAAGTGGAACGGGACAAATGGGAGACTGAACAAACAGGACACAAACAGGAGAATAGAGGGGGAAAGGGGTGTAAGTCTCCCAGCTACGGCCCAAAGAGAAGTGTGTTGCTGCCTTGGTCGGCAAGTCTTATGTGGCATGGGGTGACCCTTACATCTGTGCAACTTGGAGAAGATGCAGTGTTTGGGCATTAGGCCCCTGAACATGTCATGGACTGTCACCCCCCTGAATGGCAGCTTTGATTGTTTCAACTTTGTCTGGTGTGTTGATTTTTGCTTCTGGTTAGCTAACATTCACTGTAGTTGCAACAACAGTAATTTTGTTGTTTTCATCTATGGTGACTGTTGCTGCCTCAACAATGGTTAGTGAATAAGCCCTTTAGAGCAGCATGCCTCTCAACCAGAAATGGTTAACCAAGCTACCCCATCTGTTGGTGGAATTAGATTGCTTCTGTCAAGCCTAACACATATTGGCCTCATTTGAAAGGGAATCACTCCCTATATAGGAGTTAGTTTTTGCTACACATATAGGAAAAATGTGAGTTATTCCCAGTTAAGGTTTGGCTGTCACTCACTTCAGTGTGACAGCTGTGAGTGGAAGAGCAATCCTCCAGGACATACCTCTGCTCACTCCTTGCACTCTGGTGTGCTGACAACTCAGCATGCCGATGCCACTGCTGTGGCCTAATTATGCAGCACTATCAAGCACGGCATGTGGGGCGAGCAGCCTCGAGTCCAGTGCGCAGTGATACAAAGGAGAGGCCAGACAGATTCCAGAGGAATTTGTAAAGTTTCATAAGAAACACAAATGGCACAACAATAAAATGCAGAGGAGAAATAGGGAGGTAGCTGGACACTACTAGAAAAGGGCTAGACAGAAAGGGAGCTAACAAGGAATGACTAAACAGGAAAGAAACAGTCAATGAATAACAAGGAATGTGGTTGACATGTTGGTGCTCTCTGAATTACACTGTTGGTTAATGTCCATAGCATATAAATTGAGGTAGGCTACTGGCAAAGCGTTGTTAGTAAATCCAAGGCAGGGTTCGGTACACAGTAAGATAAAATAGGAGAGTCCAAAGAGTAATCTTGATTCCAAAGCCAGAGGTCAGTACATGGTATGTGCCAATAGTAGTAGAACAGAGAGCAAAACAGGGAACAAGTCCACGCACCAAGGGAGACTTCATACAATGAATCACAACAAGCGCTTCATGATGGCCTTCTTTCAGCAATGCCTATGAAGTAAAATGATGGCAGCTTGAACTGAGTAACTTGCAGCATTGATATCCCAGTAATTGATCATGACCAAAGCAATATTCACCCCCTGATGCGATATTGCAGGGAAAGTGAACCTGGATAATAGTGGTTCACTTTAAGATCCCAAAAAAGTCCTGTCACTGGGCAGAAAAAACAAACATTAATTCATTTATCAGGCAAGCAAGTAAATGGACCAAAATGTGGAGTCAGTGAACAGCAGGCTGCACAAGCTAATTTTCCTGAGGATCCACGTCATCCATTCAGCAGAAGTAAGATAAACAAACGGTTTTATTGTCCAACAAGCTTAAAATGGGAAAATATTAATTCATACATTAACACAGAGAAGAAGGGGGTTGTGGAAACACTGTTTATATGCATCATCACACGTGAAAATATCCTAATTGTTACTGGTTCCCACATAAAGTGGTAAAATGTGTTTTTAGTTATTTTAAATAGCGGGTGAGTCAGAATTTAATGAAAAGGTAATTGCAGCCTATATTGCAAACACATTTCAGATAAACTACAAAGGGCTGACATTTCGAAAGAATTAATTTATTCCTAATCCAAGGCCCGGGCGGTATATCACAGGGGTTTATTATAGATGCTAAATAAGATGCATAAGGATAATTAAATCTAATTTAACTTTCCAAATATTAAATGCTGCATCTAATACAGTTATATTATTAGAATATGTTTCATGTTTATGTTTATTTTGTTAAATCCAGATGTCGCTGCTTAAAACAATCCATGTTCCTAAATGTGGCAGAAGTGCGGCATATAGAATGGCTTTGTAAATTCTCGTCCCGCAATATGTATTCATTAGCATAACCCAGCAACAGACGCATGCGCTTTGCGAAAGTGCTCATAGTACATGAGGAGCCCTATTCCAAACCAGCGGTTAACAACTGGGGCCGTTATACTTAACAGCTTGAGCTTCCATTCTGACTGATCCTCAAGTTTTGCTTGCAGATTGGCTTTAACGGCTGCTTTCTGTAATTTAGCGATTGGCTCCTACACTTTGTATAGGAGCCGTAAACAAAAGGTCACTAGAGAATGAGAAGTTGTTCTAAATTCACTCATTGACTCAAGACAGTATTTTTAATAGATTTTCAGCCCAGCGATCGAGGCGTTAAGTGATTTTTCAAAAATTATACTTCTTTTTCAAAAGCACCTGCAGAATGGAGAGATCTGAATCAAAGTCAAGGTACAAAGTGAGCAGTCATACAAAATCACAAAGATACAGGATTGCACTCACTAAGGCTAGGGTCAGACTAACGCATTTTTCGCGTTGTCTGTGAAAAAGTGCGTTCGAACGAATGGACGCATTTTTTCACGGAATACGCGATAGCGGTCATACGACGCGCCTTTTCGTCCGTGATTTTGTACGGACCATCAATAAAACACTTTTTGTGTCTGGACGTTATGTTGGCCGGACATTAGCAGCGTCTGACGTCTCCCAATCACGCACACACGCCGCTAGCAGACGCAGCGCACTCTGTACGTCCGTACTAGAGGTTTGACGTTCTAGAAAAAATGAGTTCGTTTGCCACTTGCGTTGCGCGGACGAACTTTTGTGCGGCCGTACTTCGTGTGTTCCCCGGCATTGGACGTCATTTGCTGCTAGCACGGCCGTGATTTCGTGCGTCTAAACGCACGTTAAAACTTCTTTCGTCTGACCCTAGCCTAAGGGGTATATAGAAATTATTCTGACTCCGATCGTTGTATAGCGATTTATCCCTTGCAGAGACCTCTATGCCTGGCCTGTATAAGTAGATGCAATCACCGAGGACAATCCTTATCAGATAGCTGAACTCACCAAAACACTGTTTCTTTCCACGACTTGCTTTATTCCGTACATCAGGTTACAGCAGATCACAGGATACAGCAGATGATGGAATGATATGTTTTATGCGGTCAAAAGATGATACTGTCCTAGCTTGCAGATGAATAGACATATGCTGCTAGATAACTACACCATGCTACAGCTCTTACAAGAAAGAAAGGTGGAACTTCACACACACAGGAAGTGCATCATCATAAAGCGAGGGAAAAAAGAGAAAACATGTACAATACAGAAAGACCACTAGGTGGCAGCATAAGGCAACATAAGGACTATCTATACAATATAAATCCCCATCTAAATGAATATAACTGTAACAGCACAGAAATCCTGACAGGGCGCAGAGCTCTGTCAAATGCTGCTATTTAAATCTCTCCTAGGCCTTTGATTGAATGCAGCATCTTTAGCGGATAGGCATCTAGAATAGCACCCTTCCTGCTCAGGTGGTCTGTCTGCAGCACGAGAAAGCACAAAAACAATAGCAGCTATGATATACACTTTGTAAAAGATGGTAGCATTTTGTAGTTATTCTACAAATTCTGGAATGAGAAGTGATGGGTAACAGCTAGTGACTGTTATTTTATTCAAAGTGTGGGTTAAGACCATCCTTTCCATATACTCATGGATATATTCCTTCACCTCAAATTGTGGAGAGGGAGAAGATTTGAACACAAGGCACTGGTAATACGTAACAGGTAAACTGGAAACTCATGTTGTCTCAGTGTGTGAAGTTCTTAAAATCCTTCATTTAAGACATCAAAGAAAGTCCATGCAGGCAGGCGGAAGAAGGACGCTGGTAGGTTTCAGATTGAGTTTCAGGAGAATGTGGAACAACATTATGTTAAATCAACGATACAAACATCCTGTTACATTAAATACAACACTCCACAAAGTTTAAAACATGTTTCTCGTCCAGTTACGTGACCATCTTGGATGGTCGCATTTTATGCCTATTCCCTTGTAGTGTCAAAAAAGGACCTTGCTGAGACGCGTGGCGCCTCAGCAGATCGTGGCTACGAAGTCGCGCCTCTCCCCTGTCACCAACCTCCATGACGCAGTCTGCCTTCTGTGCCTCTGAGGGCCCCGAGCTGGGAGAAATGCCTTCTGAGAAGCCAAAAGCCTGCCGCTTCTGTGGTTGGTAGCTCGAGTGGCAGTCTGAGTTTACTACCCGCATATTCTCACCTTCCCCATCCCTCATTGCCACTGCATTACCGTGGTCCTGGACACTGTCTGACATTAAAATTAAATCAGATTGGATGAGCTGTGCAACAGCAACCCCAAATCCAGTCCTCCAGAGTTCCCCCAGTAATGGCTAGTTGGTCATTAAATGGCCTTTTTGACCTCCTCGGTCTGAAACCCTCACTAGCTGGCCTTGAAAGTACAGAGGAGGGAATGGGATCCCTCCTTATTTATTAATTTTGCCTCTATCCCTCTAACCAAAGAATGAGATTTGGGAGTGGGTTTGCTGCCAAGGAACCCACCTGCTTAATTTTTTTTTATATTAATAATTTTTATCATGAAAGTCATCCAAACAAGGCTAAAGAAAAGAACATGGCCTCGCAGGGACACGGCAAGTCATCAGGAAAGAGATTGGCCACGCAGGGCCATATCTTGGCATCTGTGAAAAAGGTCATCAAGAGTAATAATGAGGCATTGAAACAACATTGCACTTATATAATGAAGGGGCGCATGTCGGCAATGAAAAGTCAGCGGAAGAAAAATAAAAGACACATAAACGATCAGCCAAAAACATCCAATATATAAGGAGGGGGAGTGAGAGAAAAGGGGAGAGGAAAAATAAAACTGAATGAGGGGTAATGGCAAATGCCAAAATTGTGCCGTCCCTGGTGTAATCCCAGAAATCCAAAGGAACGTGGGAGACCGCGGGAAACAGATGGTACCAGGCCGGGTTACTTGGGGGCCAATCCGGGCACAGGCCACGGCGGCACTCCAAGACAACCCGTGAGCGCCAACAAATAATAAAGCAAATAGTGGAGAGTAGGAAAAAAGAAAAATAAAAGTCTCTTTTAGGAAAAAGGAAACAGTCCTCAGCGGGAGTCAACAGGTGAACAAAAACATAAAATCAAAGAACACTCTCAGCCAAAACAACCAGAATGTCCTCACAAATAGTTCAACGCGTCACAGAACGTGGGGGAAAAAATGAACAGGGAATTGCATCAGAGGACAGGGACATTCAGAGGCATATGTCAGAGATCCCCTCAGCCTGCGTCAACAAATGTCAAGGGACATGGGACAGGCAACGCGTCACCTACTAGGCCAGAGTGTCCAGTCACCACCAGCCTGTAGCCACGGAGGAGATCGTTAGTCCCCTGTAAGGCCTGTGCCGCTCCGCAAACTCCACCGCCAGACGCTCGCAGTAGGGCCAGGCAGAATCTCGTCAGGCACATCTACACCATCCTGGCAGCTGACTGGGGGGGAGCCATCCATCCCAGGTCTTCGAGGGAGAGCCGCCGGTACCTGACCCACCAGCTCAGCCATCTCCAGGGGCGCACGGGTCGCATCCTCATCGCCAGCACTCAAAGCCAGGGACAGCATAGGTGGTCGGGAAGGATGCCCGGACCAGCACCACATCCGGGTCACCGTCCTCAATGCCTCTCATAGTGGGGTCAGTAGCCGATGCCAAGGTGGCCTCCGGCTCCTTCGTCTCCAGGGTCATCTTCTCCCGGCAGCCTCTCAAGACCGCCAGCATCTGGCGCCAGAACCCCCTGGTAAGTGGGGCATCAGCGTCCTCTCCTTCCAGCATCTGCATGCAGACGTCCAGGCCGTGGGCCATAGCTCCCTCACCTCCATGAGGGAGGGGAATCTGTCTCCCCACCTCTCCGCTGGTCCGCCCACTTCCTCCATAGGACAGTTATCTGGGTCGGCCAGGAGATGCAGACCCTCTATCTCCTCATCCCTCTGCATATTCTTGGTCCGGGACAGGGTGGTATGACCAGGAAGGCCAGATGACATCAAAAGCCGAGTTGCAGGCTGCAAGATGGCCGCCATTGCCACAAGGCGGCAGCAGCCTACAATAGGGTCTCTCTGGTCCGGAGGGGGGAACCAAGTGGGATCCGGACTGCACGGTACCGATGGCCAGCCGCTCAGGGATCGTACCAAAGGTAATCTCCTCGCAAATAGCCAGCTAGGTGAGATACGTCCTCTCTCGCGAGACCCACCTACTTAATTTTAACCCCTCAACCACTGGCTACAAGTCCCTCATTGCAGAGAGACCTTCGCAAGCCCTGAGGTACAGGAATGTGTGGGGTTCCTGGTAGTCCACACGCTTCTGCTTAGCTCCTCCCCTCCACACATCTGCAGGCTCATTTACATTTGCCTGCATTGGAATGATTATACCAAAACACAATAATTTATTCAAATTTCAAACAAACGGATCCAATGAAATGTAAGAAGGCTGAGACTTCACACAGTGTCGTAAAATCAGTCCAGTTTTTAATCTCTAAAATATTTGTCACTTTAACCCGGAAACAGCAAAACAATTGCTATTGTATTGTCATATAGGTTACATAAAAGTACTTGAGTGACAGGAGATTTTTAGATTGCTGAAGTGTATTGATATTAACGTCTGTGTTAGTATGCTTGCCGTTTATCATATGAATATATCTTTTTTAATGAGGCACTTCTTTTATCTGCTCCGTCACCTGTCTCTTGATCTTTTTTTCATTCTGTGAATCATTGGAGAAAGTGATTAATTATATGCGTCTAGTACCTTGATGCGCACCAGTAGCAAGTTCTATTTCATGATATTTCTATTTTTCATTTCTTTGGATATCACGTAAGCTTAATTTTCCTCCTAATGATGTTATTCTGCTCTTGTGAAACAGAGATACTTTTTTTTTTATTTGACAATTTTTATTCGTGGACATGTAGCATACAGAAAAAGAGGCAACAGGAAAACAACCCATCAGGAACATACACCACAGTAAAATATGGCTAATAAGTCAAAATAGGTACGTATACAGGTTTTTTTTGGGACACAGAAAAACAGAACAACAATACGGAGGAAACAACAAAGAATGATACAGGACCGTAGATCCGTGTCTGATAGGAGTTTAAGAAACTAGGAAAATAACATTCGTTGTTTTAAAGACCAGTCCTTTTATGACACAAAACTATAAGTCCAAAAGTGGTCACAATGAGGAAACAAAAATGAAGAGAGTTATAAATCAGAACATAGGTAAGATTTTTTTTGGCAAGGATCAATATAAATGCACTTTAAGAAAGACCTACACGGTCGAAACGCGTCAGTGCGATTTTATTTGCTATTAAAAACTTTTTATGAAAAATTGGTGCTCGACCTGAATGTGTTCCGGCTTGCTCTCTATTGGATACAGCATATGGACCAATGAAATACTGAGAACGGATGCATTGGGGAGAAATTGGTGAGCAGTATCATCTGCAACAGATCTGCACCACTATGCTTATATAGTTTAGAGCCGGCTTTATGTGGCTCTTCTAAAAGTGAGTTTGTTAACCTAACTATTCCATATGAGCGACTTTGACTCGGATATACTGCGCAATGTGTGTCCCATATTTTATCTTTTAGATCGCTTGGAATACAATCTGTTTTGGACGGTTCTACAAGCGCGAGGACTCTATCTTTTTTCAATGTTTCTATCTACCTACATTTGGGAGTGTGTAGTTGAATCCTTGCTGCTACAATAAGTGACTGTTTGTATTTGATCTGCACCGTATTACCACCTTGTTTAGTATTTTATAAGGATCAATAACGTACAGGTATAAATTCAACCAAATAAAATATAAGAAGTTTTAAATAAAATTAAAAAACAAGAAAACTGCCCAGTCACACAGATGTGTACAGGAGTTTAAGATGGGGAAGAGAAAAAAACAAGAGATGGGCATCTACATTCCACATCCATCAAAAATAGGCATTCTATTAATAGTATTTATAAAATATTTTACCACGTTGGATACATTAAGTATCAAAGGTTTACACCCCACTACCATTTCTGACAAATACCTGTAGCGCTGTGTTTAAAAAGACTGTTCTGCTGCATTTACTTGAAATGGCCACCAGAGGGAGACAGAGACCATGGTAAGATTATGCTGGACAAACACAGAAGGCACTGAACTACATTTTCCATGATGCTTTGCGTGAGGACAGGAAGTGGGTGTGTAGGAAAGGAAAGGCATCAGCAACCTTGTGGAAAGCATGCTCAGAGTGAGCTGGGAGCTGAAAGGAGAAGGAAGCAGGCAGAGCTGTTAAGGATCGTGACCAGGCCAGAGCACAGGGGCTACCTCGCTGGTGCTGGGGGATCGGGACAGTGACCCTGCAGAGATCTGTCTATACCAAGCTGTGAGGTCTGAGGACAAGAAGCTGGTTCCGGCTGGACCCCGAGTTAGGAGAACCGCAGATCGATCTAACAGGGAGTGCAGGCGGTGAGCTGGACATCTTGTGGCAGATACAGACAAGCAAGACAGCGGATCCGGTGACACAGAGAACCCCAGTCAAAATCGAGAGGAGAGTCGTCCTGGGTCGAGCTGAGCACAGAGTATCTGGCGGATGGGTGAGAGGCCTTCCAGGCCATTGTAAAATACTAAAGCACGCTGCAGTTTCTTCAAAACCCACGGGGCCCCAACGTGACTAGTCGAAGATACCTCATAAATAATTCACTGGCCAGTTGAATATTGTACCCGGGTACCAATACACACATACACATACATTCCTTGGGACATAACTTGTACGGGACTCACACTCCAACCACCAAGGGGGTTAAAAATACCTTTTTTCCTTTTCCGCTGCTCGTTTCTCGCATTACGAAGTATTGTATTTCTTTTCCGCTGCGTGTTTCCCGCATTACGAAGTACTGTAAATATATATACATATACCGTGTTACTCATTATATGCCAGTTTATTCAGTAAACTATATAATTTATAAAATCCACGACGGTGCTGGAGTATATTTATTCCCTAGTGCGGGGAGACTGACCCGAGGTTCAAATTCAGCGGCTCCTCCGGGAGTGAGCGCTACACACGGGGGCTCGTCCGGGATTCAGTCTCTGGAAAAACCACATTTAAAGGGTTAAATATGGATCCAGAAGAAGCAGCAGAGTGGTGTAAAGCACAAAATGGCCAGTTAGAGTTGAGTGTAGTAATGGACATTTCTGCAGGCACCTGGGCAGAAGAACAGATCCGCCAGGCCGTGGCAGCGTTGGCACCTGACCAGCAGGGATTCATAGTGGACATTAAAGTGAACCCAGAGACTTCTCACACATATGTTCTTTTTGAGTGGAGAAAGGGTGTTCCAGTGTGTTTTCAGGGCGCGAGTGTGAAGCTGACCGACGATGTGGTAGTTCGACTGGTCCAGCCAAGTACGCCACATGGTGATCACGTGAATGTTCCCGTGACTAGACCAACAACGTCAGGAGATGAGATCCCCGATGCTACCCCAACTACAGGGTTCCCTCCTGCTACATTCTTTACCACTATGGGGAAGCTGGTGGAAACGTTGGCCCAAAACTCAGCCTCGTCTGCCAATTATGGGTATCGAGCGGAGAGACGTCCTGGGTCGAGCGGAGCACAGAGTATCTGGCGGATGGGTGAGAGGCCTTCCAGGCCGTTGTAAAATACTAAAGCACACTGCAGTTTCTTCAAAACCCACAGGGCCCCAACTTGACTAGTCGAAGATACCTCATAAATAATTCACTGGCCAGTTGAATATTGTACCCGAGTACCAATACACACATACACATACAGTTGTGTTCAAAATTATTCAACCCCCACTGAAATTGAGTGTTTTGGCCAGTTTGACATTGATTTTGATCATTCAGTCATCTTGCTTACAATTAAATCAAAGAGGCACGTGTAGGTCAGACAAATATAACATAACATTTATAATGAAATAACCACAAATGTCTTTTCTGTGCTCACATCATTATCAGTTTTATTCAACCCCCAAGTGACATTCAATCTTAGTACTTAGTACAACATCCTTTTACAGTTATAACAGCTTTTAAACGTGAAGCATAGCTTGACACAAGTGTCTTGCAGCGATCTACGGGTATCTTCGCCCATTCGTCATGGGCAAAAGCCTCCAGTTCAGTCACATTCTTAGGCTTGCGCACTGCAACTGCTTTCTTTAAGTCCCACCAGAGGTTCTCAATCGGATTTAAGTCAGGTGACTGCGATGGCCACTCCAAAATGTTCCAGCCTTTAATCTGCAACCATGCTCTAGTGGACTTGGAGGTATGCTTGGGATCATTGTCCTGTTGAAAGGTCCAACGTCTCCCAAGCCTCAGGTTTGTGACGGACTGCATCACATTGTCATCCAATATCTCCTGGTACTGAAGAGAATTCATGGTACCTTGCACACGCTGAAGCTTCCCTGTACCTGCAGAAGCAAAACAGCCCCAAAGCATGATTGACCCCCCGCCATGCTTCACAGTAGGCAAGGTGTTCTTTTCTTCATAGGCCTTGTTCTTCCTCCTCCAAACATAGCGTTGATCCATGGGCCCAAACAGTTCTAATTTTGTTTCATCAGTCCACAGAACACTATCCCAAAACTTCTGTGGTTTGTCCACATGACTTTTGGCATACTGCAGTCGACTCTTCTTATTCTTTGGAGACAGCTGCCTTAAAGCTGCCTTATTGGTGCTTATTATGCTTTATTGCTGCTCCGTGACATCCACAGGTGTTTTCAATACCTGATTGAAAACACTTGAATGAACCTCTGTTCTTCAGAGTGGTAGTCTTTAAGGGGTTGAATAATTGTGTCAATGAAGAATTCACAAAAGAAACATTTACTACTGTATTACAAAACCAATTGATGTCATTTTAGTTGCATATGGTTCTTTAAAAAGTCCTTGTAGGATTTCATTCTGAATACAATTACAAATGTACACTAAATTCCCTAAAACCCTTTACAGCATTGGGGGTTGAATAATTTTGAACACAACTGTACATTCCTTGGGACATAACTTGTACGGGACTCACACTCCAACCACCAAGGGGGTTAAAAATACCTTTTTTCCTTTTCCGCTGCTCGTTTCTCGCATTACGAAGTATTGTATTTCTTTTCCGCTGCGCGTTTCCCGCATTACGAAGTACTGTAAATATATATACATATACCGTGTTACTCATTATATGTCAGTTTATTCAGTAAACTATATAATTTATAAAATCCACGACGGTGCTGGAGTATATTTATTCCCTAGTGCGGGGAGACTGACCCGAGGTTCAAATTCAGCGGCTCCTCCGGGAGTGAGCGCTACATACCATATTGGAGAGATTTCTGGATGGAGATGAGTAGGGAAGAGCCGAAAACCAGAAAGTAATTCCAACACAGTTTGATAAATTTTATAGCCTGTGTTTCTTTATTGGTTAGAGTATGAAGCCAATCCATACTATACAAATGGTTCAGTTTGTTGAGAAAATATGATAGAGGGATTGGAGCTGGGTGACTCCAAGTTTAGAGTATAGTTTTACAGCCAACAGCTTCTACTAGGGATAATAATAATTTAAGTTTTAAAAAAGGGGTTAGATCGACAAAGCAGTACGTGGAGGCGTAAGGACGTCTTGGTAGTAGAAAGGAAGTAAGACTGGACTGAAGTCCAAAATGTCTGTGTGGCCAGACAGCACCAAAAGCAGTGATACAGGTCAGCCCGTAGTTCAGAACATTTAAACCAGGACCAGGAGGATTTGTGACCCATATTAACCCCTTCGCTGCGGATGATGTGTGGGAAATTTAACCAGATTAAAGTGTCATATCGCCAAAACGTACCTCCTATTCATGCTTTTCTAATGTTGTATTCTAACCTGATTTTGGTTGCTGCTTTCTTGTGTTTCTATTTCACTTACTTTTGGAGGTGTATATATAGCGCTGTATACATATATATTGCAGCTTGATTAATATTCTGTTATTTGAATTATGTGCATGAGATATTCAGAGTCATATACAATGCAAATTTCTGTGAGGTTAGCAGGGTGCCCTCGGCCTAGTTAAAGGGCCCACCACCTAGCTTCCCCCGCAATTACTTCTCTATTTGTCACCTACAAAGGAGAATGTTGGGCTATTGCATCAGCAATAAGATGTTATTAAACCATGGAATTGTTTCCTCCAGCGATGTCTATGAAATGATTTATATTTTAATAATATAAAATAGTTTTCTGCATCTCCTGAATGCAAAGAACATCACGTCTGTTAATCATAGTATAAATATAACTTATTTAAGGTATTTGTTAGTCATTATATATAATAGATGTAGTGGGTCTGAGCTAATTAACTTAATATATCCTGGTCTAAGTAAAAAAAAAAATCACAGAAATATGTAGTGACTTTTCTACTCCATGCTAACATAAATTTGCTTTCACAACAGTTGTTTTGTTTATATAACTACAAGTTGGATTGTGTTTCTGAGAGAGGCTGTTTGGATACTCAGGGCTACATTACATTATTCGCGGTAAAACGGAGACGCTAGGGAGAAAAAACTGCGCCCGCAGTTTTCTCCCTAGCGCCCCCTTTTACCGCAAAATTACAATGCAGGCGCTTAAAAAGCTGCCTGCATGTTACCAGGCACTGTTACTAAGCACTGCTGCGCCCATCCATTCGATGGAGTCCAAAGGACTCCATTGAGTTTCCCCTCTGCCGGTCACATGACCTGCCGGATCTCGCCTTGCGCCCGCAGTTTTCCCCCTACCTACCTCGTTTTAATGGGGTATTACAATTCAGGCACAAAAAATGTTGCCTGCATTTGTAGCGGGCGCTACACCCCAAGATGCTCGCGGCAGCACTGAGCGCAGCCATGAGCATCCACTTGACGAAGTCCATAGGACTCCATTGAGCCAGACGCCGTGGTCACATGACCTGCCGGATCTCGCCTCGGGAGATAGTAGTGATACGCAGGGGGAGACTGAGGAACTTTTTCCCCCAATCTCTCCCTGCTCCCGGTGAACGAAGGAGGCGGACGGAGCCACGGTCCTCGCCGCCGGATAGTAGGTAAATATCTGAATTTTCTTGGGGGGTTACTGCTGGTGTTAACGGATTCTGCAGCAGCGGAATTCGTTAGCACCAAGTCCAGGCTGTGGTTAACTTTTTGCTAACCGCAGCCGGACGTTAATCAGTGTTAGGACTTTGTAATCCTTACGCTGATTATCACTTTGCGCTCCCCATGTTAAATATAGGGAGCACAAAAGTACAGTCACCTCGCGCTGAAAAGCGCAAGATACCAAACGCTAACGGGTTTCTTAACTCGTTTGTAATATGCACTGGCTACTAGTGATGAGCCAAACACCCCCGTGTTCGGTTCACATTCGAATTCGAACAATTTCAAAAGTTTGAGTTCTAACTCGAACACGAACCAAATTGAATGCAATTCAATGGGACTCGAAAGTTCGATTTTTAGAGTGCCCTCTAAGAGGGCATATATGCAAGATATTTGCCATAAAAGGTGCATGGGGGTCCGGGTAGTGCCTGGGGGACAGGAAACAAGGACAAAGAGTTAAAAAAAAATGTTTTTAAAGGAACAGTGAAATAAAGGTTAAGAAAAAAACGAAAAATTCCTTCAAATATCGTGCCTAGGAGGTCCCCATAACCTGCCCGTGAAGTGGCGGATTTGTAGGATGTATAGTAACATTTAAAAACAAAAAAATGACATTTCAAAAGACGGTAAATGGTTTTCCTTTAATCTATTCATAAACAACTGCTTGGGGCGGCAGCCTGTATGAAAAGATAAGACATTTTAGAACACGCAGAACAAGTTTAGTGATTTTTTTGGCCAAATTATTGTGAAACTTATGCAGGCTTTGGATGAAAGTAACAATAGGTGCTTTAAAATTGGGCCTTTAGTGTCGGCAACAGTGCCGTCACACCGTAACCCCTCTGTGGTATTGTGGAAGAGTGCAGGGTTGGACCCTGCAGTTCAATATTAAAATGATATCAATCTGGTATAGGCGTCAGTGGCAGTGCACCCAAATATTGTGCCTTTGGTGGCAGCAAGTGCCTTCACACCGTACGTAACCCCTCTGTGGTATTGTGGAAGAGTGCAGGGTTGGACCCTGTGGTCCAATATTAAAATGATATGAATCTGGTATAGGCGTCAGTGGCAGTGCACCCAAATATTATGCCTTTGGTGGCAGCAAGTGCCTTAAAAAAAAAAGGCTTTTTTGACCTGGAACACTTTTTTTTACCATACAATGCATCTTCTCACGTTTCCCCAAAGCCCGCCGGTTTAACCATACAATGCATCATTACACTTTTCCTGAAACATGGTGGTTATATTACACAATGCATTAGCGCTGGGTGTCAGCCCGGGTCTTAGCACTTCCCTAGTGTGCGCTAATGAATCTTGTATACGGACTACCGCGGTCAAGTTGATCTGTTGATGGGTCGTCAGACGCTACCTTTTAGCGACTCACGCTAGATTTTTCATGTAGCATTGTTGTTTTAGCTCACACCAGCTGACAGAGCCCCTGGGTGGCCAAGGTTGCTTCACCCCTGAAGTATACACATAGAAATTAAATATTTTGGCTGAATGCAAGAGTGTGTGTCTGTATGCATAAGGGTATATATATATATTCTTGTTTTGTCTGACTAGACCCTGTCTAGCATCTTATTGTTCATCGTACCTACAGTGTTCACCCCCAGCACTTGGGACTTATATCCATTAATTTGGGGTCCCACCATGGCTTATGTCAGGTGCCACCCTGAAAACATTCACAATTTCCTCAGCTGTGTTTGGAATTGAGCACCTGGCCACCTATTAAGCTTTGTTACTCAGGGCCAGGGCTAATGTAAGGCGGCACAGGCGGCCACTCTAAGGCTCTATCACCTCCTTCAAGCTAACAATAGTGTCAGCGTTAGCTTAACCCTTTCGCTGTTGAGCCATTTCACACCTCTGTGCTGAGCTCATTATTACTGGTTTCGCTCATCCTGTTGATTTGAAGCCACGTTTTATTATACAACCCAGACATATTATATATCGTTCTTTCCGGGAGACTCGGCAGATTCATAATATATCATTATTATATGTATACGTCATGTCCTGCCTGAATATTATAACAAAAAATGCAATAAATATTGAATTTTCAATTATCTACATTGTGTAAAGTGTTTTTTTTTTTCACATTTTATAATGCGAGCCTTTTCGGTTATATTTTCTATGGGGTGCACTTGTTAAAAAAATTAGAAATGGGGACTCGTTACATTTTTTTTGGGAAAATTACATGTTTTTTAGCAAACGCCCCCATAGAAAAAATCGTTAGTGCAGCATCATCATTCACATTATAATTGTAATGGGAACAATATTGCTGCATTACTAAAACAAAAACAAAAAATTTAAATTTTAAATTTTTTTAATTTTATTTTTATGTTTAATTTATTTTTACATTTTACATGGTCATGTTTGGTATCATTGGATAGGCCATGCTCTTTAACCCCTAGCTGTCACGGATCGAGAGATAGGGGGTTCATTGGAACCCCCTATCTCCACCATAGGTGGCAGCTAGGGGTTAATTGCTATACGCGATGACGCCAGTCATCAGGGGGATATCCCGGAAGCTTGGCAGACATCCAAGATGTCGGCCAGCTCCGGGAGGGGACCGCGGTACGGCGCATGTTAGCACCATATTGCGATCCAGCCCCCTAGGGGTGAAAGACAGCCGCCGCTTGGAAGGGCAGGCTGTGCCCTTCCAAGTGGTGCCTGCCTTTTCCCGGTGGCCTGCACGGATGGGGAGGGGGAGAGGTCCAACAGACCTTCCCCCCTCCCCTTCAGGCACCTTCCCCGCAATGGCGCGGGGGTGTGCCTGTAATAGACATCATCGCATCATCCCGGAGGCTAGGCTGACATCGAGGATGTCAGCCCGGCCGATCACCGCTGCAAAGGGAGGACGTGCTCAGCTGAGCGCGTCCTCCGCATGGAAGGGGTTAATGGAGGTCATAGCACTGCACCCACACCGCCTTCGAATCACTAACAGGTTGAAAAAAAGTTAGCACTCGTTAATTAGCGATTCGTAGCATGAGCTTACTGTACTTTGTGCTCCCTATACCTAACATGGGGGCGCAAAGTGGAAGCACAGATTAACCCTTTCGCTGCTGAGGCTTTTCCCGCCTCTGTGCTGAGGTCATTTTTACCGGTTTTGCTCATCATGTTAAACGTGTTTTTAAGGCTTATTTTAGTATATGACCCAGACATATTATATATCGTTCTTTCCGTCAGACTCAGTAGATTCATAATATGTCATTATTATATGTATACGTTATGTCATGTCTGTATATTATAACAAAAAATGCAATAAAATATGTATTTTCAATAATTTACAACGTGTAAAGTGTTTTTTTTCACATTTTAACATGCGAGCAATTGCGGTTATATTTTGTATGGGGTTCGCTTGTTAAAAAAATTAGAGATGGGGTCTCGTTACATTTTTTTGGGGGAAAATTACGCGATTTTTAACAAACGCACCGCATACAAAAATCGTTAGTGCAGCATCATTGTTCACATTATAATTGCAATGGGAACAATATTGCTACACTAACAAACCAAAAAAAAGAAAAAAAAATGTTTATTTTTTTTTTTATAATTTTTTTTAAAATATATTTTTATTTTAATTTTTATTTTTATTTAAAAACTTTTTTCACATTCAAGTTTGGTATTGTTGGAACGGCCATGCTCTGGCCGATCCAACCATACCAAACATTAACCCCTAACTGCCACGGATCGGGAGATAGGGAGTTCATTGGAACTCCCTAGCTCCACCGTTGGTGGCAGTTAGGGGTTAACTCTAGGACTGGCGTCATCGTGCTACGCACGATGACGCCAGTCCTCAGGGGGAGTTCCCGGAGGCTTGGCCGACATCCAAGATGTCGGCCAGCTCCGGGAAAGGATCGCGAACCGGCGCTTTTCAGCGCCGATTCGCGATCCAGCTCCCCAGGGGTTAATGCCAGGTACCATTTGGAAGGGCAGGCTGTGCCCTTCCAAATGATGCCTGGGTTAACCCCCGCAGAGCCGCCGATCGGAGGGAGAGAGGTCCGAAGGACCTCCCCCCCTCCCTTTCAGGCGCCTCCTCCGCACATGCGGGGGGGGCGCCTGAATTAGGTGTCATCGCGCTGCCGCGATGACACCTAATTCTGGCGGCTGCGGTCCCGGATGCGCGGCTGACATCGAGGATGTCAGCCCGCACCGGGGGGGCCAGCGATCGGCCGGAATCCGGCCGAACGCTGACCCCAATGGGAGGACGCACTCAGCGCGTCCTCCGCACAGCAGTGGAAATGCGGAGGACGCGCTGAGCGCGTCCTCCGCATTGAAAGGGTTAACTAGCATTAGTCCTAACATTAGTTAATAAGAGGTGACACGAACGAAAAAGTTACCACCAGCTCAGAGGTGCAGGTAATGGATTGCGCTGCTGCAGAATCTGTTACCTGCAGCTTAAAACCCCCCCAAAAATCAGATACTCACGTCACTTCCCACAGTGAGAACGGCAACCCGATCCGCTGCTTCTGGCTGCCGGGAGCAGAGTGAAACTGGGGTAAGAAAGTCCCCTGTCTCCCTCCGCGATCATTCCACCTACCAGCAGAATCTTGCGAGAGGCAAGATCCTGCCGGTCATGTGACCCAGCAGCACAATCCAACATGGAGTTCTATGGACACCATGGAGGGGATGCTGGGGACGGTAGCATCGTCCTCAGCATCCACAAGCTTAGCTAAGGAGCAGGCTGCCGGACTCAGCACCTTCCCGGCGATCTGCTGGGGAAACCGGGACGCAAAGCAGAAGCTAATTTTTCTCCTTTGCGTCCCGGTTTTAGCAAGGGGCAGCTGATAGTGCCCTTATTGTCCTGGCTTTCTGGCACTTTGAGGGGGTGGGAAAATCTGGGCCAGTGAGGGGAGGTCTTGCTGTCTCGCCCTGCTGATGTCATCATCATTGGCGGGGGTGTGACGGTCGACTCGCACCATCTTGGTGGAGACCAAGAGAGCTGCAGAGTCTGCCACTATCTTGGATTCCACCAAGATGGGGACAAATCGACTGCCCCGTCCCAACCAATGATGAAGATGTCGGCAGGGCACAACGACAAGACCTCCGTTCGCTAGCCCCTACACCAGGGGTGAGGAACGACTGGCCCTCACTTGGCCCTGCGGGCCTTCAGGATGCCACAGCAGGGGGTGAATTTATACATCTTCCTACACGCTGCGCCCCTCATCTTCCGGGCACAGTGTGAAGGAGGATCCGGCAGCGGCACGCATCAGCGAGTGAGGGAAGCAGGGATAATCCTCACCCACTCATTCTACTACTCGCCGCAAGAGAGGGAATTACTTGTTCCGGCCCCCGGGGGGGTATGAAATTTATTTAAGTGGGTGAAATGAATTAAGGAGAAGGGGGTGAAATAAATTAAAGGTAGTGAATGAATTTAAGGGGGGTGAAATGAATCGAGGGGAGGTAAAAAATAATTGAGGGGGAGTGAAATTAAGAGGAGGTGAAATTAATTAAGGGGTGAAATGAATTGAGGGGGGATAAATTAATTAAGGGGGTGAAATGAATTGAGGGGGAGTGAAATTAAGGGAGAGTGAAATTAATTAAGGGGGTGAAAAGAAATAAGGGGGTGAAATGAATTGAGGGGGAGAAATGAATTAAGGGGGAGTGAATTGAATTAAGGGGGAGTGAATTAAATTAAGGGGGTGAAATGAAATAAGGGGGAGTGAAATTAATTAAGAGGGCGAAATGAGTTGAGGGGAGATGAATTGAATTAAGGGGGAGTGAAATGAATTGAGGGGGAGTGAGATGAATTGAAGGGAGTGGAATTAATTAAGGGAGGTGAAATGAATTGAGGGGGTGAATTGAATTAAGGGAGGGTGAAATTAATTAAGGGAGGGTGAAATGAATTAAGGGTGAGTGAAATGAATTAAAGGTTGACGACCATAATGTCGGTCTGCTGCTGGAGACCTGGAGTTGAACGGTGGACCACAGCCACAGAGTGAGAGTGTTAGGTAGCAGGGTCACAGGGAACACTGACAGGGGCAGGCAGTAAGAAATATGTGTGTATAATGACACTGCAGGGCCAGGGGGCACCACCAGGCTCAGATTGGCACTGTGGCACAGGAGGGGTACCAGGCGCAGCATAGATTGCAGTGCCAATCTATGCTGTGCCTGGTGCCTGTCCTGTTCCACATTGCCAATCTATGCAGTGCCTCTCCTATGCCACATTGCCAAAGGAGGGACACCAGACACTGAGTAGATTGGCCTTGTGGCACAGGAGGGGCACCAGGCACAGCATAGACTGGCACTGTGTGAAGACACCAAACACTCTCGATAGAGAATATTATGCATCTCTTTGCTGATTGGCATGGCATGGCATGG
This sequence comes from Leptobrachium leishanense, assembly GCA_009667805.1. Taxonomy (NCBI): domain Eukaryota; kingdom Metazoa; phylum Chordata; class Amphibia; order Anura; family Megophryidae; genus Leptobrachium; species Leptobrachium leishanense. Next base: position 101,933,291 of record CM019065.1, read on the forward strand.
CACAGATAAGGGGGGGGGGCGAAACACACCTAGACAAAAATGCTTGCACCGGCCCTACTGCTACTGCGAAAACTGAAGGTTACGTTCAAACAGGAGCAAAAGTTCTCCCCTCTGCAAGGTCGTATTAGCCTCGTTTGTTTGTTTCCAAGGACAACACATTAAGTACTAACAACCTAGACAGTAAAACCGTTTATACCAAGGACATGTTTGAAACCAAGAGAAACTCTTAATGCATCATTGTAAAGCTCTTTTATTATTTTGCATAATGAATAGTACTGTTTTGCCTTTATAGTAGCCTTTCACAGGTTTATAACTACCAGTGTCTCAACCTTGTGTTTCCAAGAATTCGGTTTATGTTTTATGTGCGGGCAGCACTCCATACCTATAAAAGTGTTAACACAATTTACAGTCCTTGACTCTCTTTTCTTTGCATGCATTGCTGACTGTATGCTTTCATGTAGATCTGAGTCAAGTCACGAGTCTGACAATAATAATTTTCCACACGTTATGGTAATCATGAGAAATATATGCACATTTGTAAATGTTGTATTTGTTGTTAACATCTAAGGTGTGTTTGTCCAGTGGCGTCGTAACGTGGGGGCGGGGGGTGCGGCCCGCACCAGGTGACACCCGCCTTTAGGGTGACACCGTCACCCTAAGGGCGGCTGTCTCACCCCCCGCCGCGTATTCGCTCCCTGCGAGCATCCGAAGCATGCAGCTTCGACGCTCGCTTGGAGGAAACACGTCACCAGCCAATCGCGGCTGGTCACGTGGCTCTCCCAGGCGAGCGCCCAAGCTGCGCGCCGCCGGACGCTCAGAGGGAGCGAACAGAACACGCGGCGGAGGTGAGCTGGGGGCCTGCCAGTATCCATGTGCTGGGGCATTCCATGAGGACCTTGGGCATTCCATGAGGAGCTGGGGCAAATCCATGTGTGAGCTGGGGCATTCCATGAGGTGCTGGGGCAAATCCATGTGTGAGCTGGGGCATTCCATGAGGTGCTGGGGCAAATCCATGTGTGTGCTGGGGCATATCCATGAGGAGCTGGGGCAAATCCATGTGTGAGCTGGGGCATTCCATGAGGAGCTGGGGCAAATCCATGTGTGAGCTGGGGCATTCCATGAGGTGCTGGGGCAAATCCATGTGTGAGCTGGGGCATTCCATGAGGTGCTGGGGCATATCCATGAGGTGCTGGGGCATATCCATGAGGTGCTGGGGCATATCCATGTGTGAGCTGGGGCATATCCATGAGTGAGCTGGGGCATATCCATGAGTGAGCTGGGGCATATCCATGAGCTGCTGGGGCATATCCATGAGCTGCTGGGGCATATCCATGTGTGCTGGGGCATTATCCATGTGCTGGGGCATTCCATGTGCTGGGGCAGTATATCCATGAGAGGAGCTGGGGCAGTATATCCATGAGAGGAGCTGGGGCAATATCCATGAGAGGAGCTGGGGCAATATCCATGTGTGCTGGGGGCAGTATCCATGAGAGCTGGGGCAATAGCCATGTGTGAGCTGGTCTGGGGCAATATATCCATGTGTGAGCTGAGGCGCAATATATCCATGTGTGAGCTGAGGCGCAATATATCCATGTGTGAGCTGAGGCGCAATATATCCATATGTGAGCTGGGGCAATATATATCCATGGGTGAGCTGCTGGGGGCAATATATAACTGTGAACTGGGGCAATATATCCATATGTGAGCTGGGGCAATATATATCCATGGGTGAGCTGCTGGGGGCAATATATATCCAGTCTATCCATGTGTGCTTTCACTGCCTTCGAACAGGCAACGTACTTGCTGGCAGTTGGCTAAAATTTGTGTGAGCATATGAGAGAGCTCCACAGCAATAAACCTCACAGTAATGTGCGCTGTGTGTGTATGAGCATTCAGTGTTATATGGGAGTACTGATTTAGGAGTAAGAATAGTTAAAAAAAAAAATCTGTAAAACTCGGGGGGGGTGACACCATAAATTACCGCACCGGGTGACACCAACCCTAGTGACGCCACTGTGTTTGTCTTAAGTCATCTATGATTAGTATACTTTTTATTTTAATTTTTTTTATTTACACCAGAGTCAAGATGTATTTCTATGGATTAGGCAGTTATATAATATGTATTAATTTTCACTGGATTCTCACAATGTGTTATTAGTATTAGAAAGATAATAAATATACTTAAATGTCTTAGGTGGTATCATGATTCCGCCACCATTCCACTATCTTCTACAATAAATATGTAATTAACTCCTTCACTACTGTGTTTGTGTGTATGTTACGTTTAAAGTCTTAGGTAATTTCCCGATATTACCCCCAGGCATCATTAGCAAACGTCCGAAGTGAAATGAGATTTCGGACTTTATCTGGGTAATCTGCAGAGTATCTAGAGGTCTCTGGGTACTCCGGTTTTCTGCTGTGTTTTACCTGGGTAAAACGGACAATACCCTAGGGTCGCTGGCTAATGTGTGATGTGCAATGAAACACCGGACTTTATCCGGGTAAAATGCAAAGTATCCGAGTGGTCGCCTTTCTGATGTGCTCCGAGCTGTGCCACAGGAATTTGTGTCCATGGCCGTTTTTATTTCCCCATCCACGGCTCACTCTCCTTGGGCTGCTTTATAAGTGATCTGGGACCAGTTTGCCTTACCCTGCGGTTGATTTTGCGGTGGTGGGAGCTGTTTCTGGCGTTCTTTCTCCCAAGCCCGGTGTGTTCAGCAGCGGCTGCCATCTTGAGGCCCCTCGGGACTGTCATTCCGGCCCTTGCTGTTGCACACCTCCCCGGTGATCCAAATGAAAAGGTGGCCTCCTTTGCTGACCCGGCACGTTCTTGGAGGAGCTTCTCCCATGCCACGCTGGGGGCCTGGTTTCTCCTGTTGGACACTGGCTGAAGACTAGACTACAACTTGCCCACCCCATTTACCTGGCTCACGACCCCTGGCTGTTAACTACCTCCCTCACCCTTGATTTTCGATGAGACTTCTTTACTTTTTATGTTTGTTCCTCCCCCATTTTTTTTTTTTCTTATTTTTTTAATGTATCCTGAATGATCCTATGGTTGTGCCTACCAAATTTTAGGGCTTACTGTTCGTCTGTTGGTGCAACGGGACTCCTTATCCCCCCTTTTGTTATTATTTTTTTATTTGTTTTTTTTATTTTTTGGTGTGGGACACTGGGAAGTGACCTGGGCGAGCCGCTGGGATGGCTACCTAGGCTCTGCCTGTCCCCTTGGCCCCAGGTCTCCCGGCCTTGGGGCCCCTTCCATGGCCCTCGGTTTCCTCTGGGTTGCCGGGGCGAGCCGGGAATGCCACGATATATTTGGCAGTCCCTCGCCACTTTTTTTTTTATTATTATTTTTATTATTTTTATTATTTTTATTTTTCTGTCTGTATCCTGGTCTCCCTGGTGCCCCCTACGACCTCAATTGCCCTTCTATTTTTTATGGATCAACTCTCCCGACGAATTATTTAGTTATTTTATTATATTAGTAGCTGTACTTTACACGGTCTAGCTGTTGACACTTTATATTTCTGCATATGTTGGCCCTGCAAAGTCATTGTCTTGCTGGTTGATTTGTGTATTTTCTTTTCTTTGTTATTTTTCGTATGCTGTGTTCTCCTAGATGACCTTGTGTGGTCCTGCGAGGCCCTCATTTATTTTTTATTGCCTGATGACATTTTACAAAATACAAATTGTAAATTAAAAAAAAAACTGCAAAGTATCCAAACGCCTCTGGGTACTCCGGTTTTCTTCGGTTTTCAGCAGGTTACAGTTGACTGAATGCAGCTTTACCCGGGTAATCCTCAGAAAACTGTTATCTGACCATTAACAAAATTGTGTTTTTTTTATTTTTAACCAAATTGTATCCACAGTCACAAACCACACTAAATAACTATCATGTTACTCTGTGCATTAATTGTCTAAAAAAATTAATTTATAAAGCTAAAGATATTATATAAAGAGTAACTTAATGGTTATTATGTTTTATAAATGATATATAAGCACATATGACACATAATAAAGATCATGTAATTTTTTCACATTCATATAAGAAACATATAAAACAACAATGTAACGGAAGCACCTATACTTCCAAAGGAAAGGGGATAACCCAATAATAATTAATGATGAAAAACGAAAAAACAACTTTATTAAAGGTAATAATGAGAAAACAATCCACACATAATACGAAACATACATAAAAAACACAATGGAGAACAATGATAATGCTTTCTGATATGTCACAAAGGACTAAACACCATGTCCTATTAGGACCAATTAATAATGGTGCACCCTAATATAATTTGGGATCCCAATTACGGGTGATTTATACAAAGTGTGTAGCACTACTATTAGTATAGGATGATGATGACGAAATTGTGAGCCACGAAAATAGAAAAAATATATATATATACTAGATCCAAACGTTCCGGCCAACAATTGGCGAAAATCAATTCTTATCGCGAAACCGCAATTTCATCGTATGCATGCACTTGGAACCGACCAATAATTATAAATTGGACACCGAAATGGTGTCAGGTAACCTCCCAGGCCAATATATTAGAATGCTTAATTTGCACACACAACCATATCAAAGATTCTATGGCTTAAATTAAACACATGATGTTGGAATATCAAATTACCAGAAAGGACTTAATTGAGTCACTTATCTATTTATTTGGCAAGATGGTCAGCTAGCCTGACAGGAACCTTCATTAAATGACGTATTGCAATGTCTGCATTAGGTCGTTCCATATAATTCAGCTATTACATTTGTATATGGCGCAGCCGATGGACACTTAATGAAATTGAATTTAAAAGAAACATTCGATTGTCTTATACATGGTCATATAGACAGGTGTGGTCCCACAGAGGGTTTATACTTGAATTAGTAATCAGGTGGACATAATTTCCAGACAATTTCCATATAATTAATTTATGATTACTGCGGCATACAACAAGATATTATTGATTGTTGATAAATATAGAATCATATAAGTTAATATACACGTAGACGTTTGCATGGAATTGAATTAGAAAGAGCATTCAATTGTCCTATACGTAACCATATAAACGGAGGTAATCCCACAAGGGGTTTTGCTTGGTAAATCAAATAGCCACATAGAATGGTCCTATCAACCAACTTTCATATGGTGCTGCAATACTTGCTGTACAGCGATATAAGAGCATGAGACATACACGCATACATATGGATATATTTATCAAGCAGTATCACGAAGCAGTTTGTAAGATTTGCTGATCATATTATATGTAGCCACATAAGGAAATTAGTCCAAAGTCAGTTATCAAACACCGAAAAATAGTGAAATAATCCAGCTGACAGGCTTAATTAAATAAGGTGGATATAGTATATCGTGGGGGTCTGCATTCAGCCCAATATTCCAATATTAAGCACACGCTGGTTATTATACGGTGTAAAATCGTTATTAGGTTAAATTTAACCGTATAACCACACGCAGCTAAAGTTTGACCAAACAATTTCTAGACAATTTACCAAATGAATTCCATATCGTTAATTTGTAATTACTGCAGCATATAGCAAAATGTAGCTAGTTATTTTAAGTATGGAGTCATACAAGTGGTGGCCACGCCACAATTCAACCAAGGGTTTTTTTCAGAGGCATTGATTGAAAAAAAGTGACTGTTAAAAGAGTATCATACTCTGAGTAAAAAACTCAATGCGTTTCGCCGTTTTAGAGTCACGGCTTCATCACTCCTGATGAAGCCGTGACTCTAAAACGGCGAAACGCGTTGAGTTTTTTACTCAGAGTATGATACTCTTTTAACAGTCACTTTTTTTCAATCAATGCCTCTGAAAAAAACCCTTGGGTTGAATTGTGGCGTGGCCACCACTTGTATGACTCCATACTTAAAATAACTAGCTACATTTTGCTATATGCTGCAGTAATTACAAATTAACGATATGGAATTCATTTGGTAAATTGTCTAGAAATTGTTTGGTCAAACTTTAGCTGCGTGTGGTTATACGGTTAAATTTAACCTAATAACGATTTTACACCGTATAATAACCAGCGTGTGCTTAATATTGGAATATTGGGCTGAATGCAGACCCCCACGATATACTATATCCACCTTATTTAATTAAGCCTGTCAGCTGGATTATTTCACTATTTTTCGGTGTTTGATAACTGACTTTGGACTAATTTCCTTATGTGGCTACATATAATATGATCAGCAAATCTTACAAACTGCTTCGTGATACTGCTTGATAAATATATCCATATGTATGCGTGTATGTCTCATGCTCTTATATCGCTGTACAGCAAGTATTGCAGCACCATATGAAAGTTGGTTGATAGGACCATTCTATGTGGCTATTTGATTTACCAAGCAAAACCCCTTGTGGGATTACCTCCGTTTATATGGTTACGTATAGGACAATTGAATGCTCTTTCTAATTCAATTCCATGCAAACGTCTACGTGTATATTAACTTATATGATTCTATTTATCAACAATCAATAATATCTTGTTGTATGCCGCAGTAATCATAAATTAATTATATGGAAATTGTCTGGAAATTATGTCCACCTGATTACTAATTCAAGTATAAACCCTCTGTGGGACCACACCTGTCTATATGACCATGTATAAGACAATCGAATGTTTCTTTTAAATTCAATTTCATTAAGTGTCCATCGGCTGCGCCATATACAAATGTAATAGCTGAATTATATGGAACGACCTAATGCAGACATTGCAATACGTCATTTAATGAAGGTTCCTGTCAGGCTAGCTGACCATCTTGCCAAATAAATAAGATGACTCAATTAAGTCCTTTCTGGTAATTTGATATTCCAACATCATGTGTTTAATTTAAGCCATAGAATCTTTGATATGGTTGTGTGTGCAAATTAAGCATTCTAATATATTGGCCTGGGAGGTTACCTGACACCATTTCGGTGTCCAATTTATAATTATTGGTCGGTTCCAAGTGCATGCATACGATGAAATTGCGGTTTCGCGATAAGAATTGATTTTCGCCAATTGTTGGCCGGAACGTTTGGATCTAGTATATATATATATTTTTTCTATTTTCGTGGCTCACAATTTCGTCATCATCATCCTATACTAATAGTAGTGCTACACACTTTGTATAAATCACCCGTAATTGGGATCCCAAATTATATTAGGGTGCACCATTATTAATTGGTCCTAATAGGACATGGTGTTTAGTCCTTTGTGACATATCAGAAAGCATTATCATTGTTCTCCACTGTGTTTTTTATGTATGTTTCGTATTATGTGTGGATTGTTTTCTCATTATTACCTTTAATAAAGTTGTTTTTTCGTTTTTCATCATATAAGAAACATATCCTGTTACTCTGTATATTCATTATATCCGCAATACATTTTAATGTTTGTCTTTTGCCAACTTCATTGATAATATCCATAGATAATAGCAAATTCACTGTTACCCAAGGTTGGTTGGATGCTCTGAAGATTACCCAGGTGAAGCTGTGGATAGTCCTCAGATTACCCGGTGAAGCTTCAGACTTTTGTCTGAACGATAACAAATCGGTTTTAGCCACACTGGGCTGAATAGTCTGCAGATCATCCTGGTAAAGTCTGAATTTTTCTGCTCTTCCAGACTGTTACCCAAACCAAGGGCGGTTGGTTAGTCCTATGATTACCCGGGTAAAGTCAGAATTTTCCAAATTTTTTTGCAGCTTTACCCGGCGGTTTTGGGTAATATCAGGATTACCCGGGTAATTTTAGGATTAACCGCACTACGGGCTTTACCTGTAACATATACACTGTCAACAGTAGCAGACACAGCAGCCAGAGATTGAGTTAATATGATCTGAGGTTGTGCTGTATCATTAGTATTTGAGCCCCAGAACATGCCCCCAAACCTTTAGCACCATGGGCATGATGCCTGAGGTGCACTGCTAACCTTTTTTAAAACCAGCTGGGGAATGTCTTGAATGGACTTTGCCCTGGCTAATAATGCACACCTTTTGGCCAGCAGGTTATGACATCTACCTGCCAAATAGGTTATTACAGTAAGAAATTCATTGGAAACCAAGACGCATAGCACAACATACCAACAAAACAGATCAGTAGGGCAATAGCAGATTGTGAGGATAAACAGGGGATTCAGATTATACAGTATCAGATAATGGGGCAGTGTTTGCCAAAATTACAAACACCTCTCCAACCTTTAAGAGATGTAAACATATTCTAGATAGGGGAGGTTGGAAAAGTCTACAGTGCCCTATGCAGCAATCATCTTAACAGATAAGCATTCATGTGTAACACAGACGACTGTAACACCCTGCACCTAGAATTACAGGTACAGGGTGACCTCAGCATAGGAGAGGGCAGTGAAACTATAGAACATCAGGCCTGCACCTCCCAAATGCATCTCTAGGTCCATGTACCCCAAGTTCAAAGTGACTCTTGGTCGACGTAAAGGTAAGGTAAAGAGACGAGGAGGCAATTTTTTTTATTTTGAATTAGATTACTGAAATGGGCAGCAGAGGCAAAGGGGGCCCTGACCAGCAATTCAGTAAGGGGCCCAAAAATTTCTAATGGCAGCCCTGCCTGTTAGGGGTACTTGAACACCAGGATTGGGAACCACTGGAGTAAGGGATACCCACTTGGTATTGGTGACAATAATCAGAGAGGGTGCAGAGCTGTGGCATCATACCATGGTAGCCTCTCTCTCTGTTCTGCAGAGTACCATGTTTCTTGAATGTAAGACAGATCTCTGCAAACAGACGGTAGATATAACCTGCTTAATAATTCAAAGAAAATGTATTTTTTGTGAATGTTGGTGCCAAAACCATTATCTTATGGTGATCCTTTTTAGCGCTGGACTGTGATCTAAAAATGTTTAACCTTTGCAGCATTTTTTGCAATTCCAAGGTTAAATACACAGGTTTTCTTTTTGATTAGTTTATTTATTTATAAAGGATTTTACCAGGATTTTTGTTCTTTGTTTTCTTATAATATTTTTGTGTTAGGTTTGCATCAAAATCATCATAGCTATTTTGTTGATATTCTGCAGTATTTTAAGGTCAGTCTTCAAAAACTTTGCTGTGGTGAAAATACAAACTTCAAGGAAAATCATAAATAGAATCGACATGCAGTGGAATAATGATTTAAGAAGCATTTTTTACATAGCCATGTACAGTACATATTTGTTGCCTACGCATAAAATATTAAACAACGAGAAGTTTAGCATTGTTTGATGTGCCATCACATCACGTAATAGAGTCGTAATATGTTAGTGTATTTCAAAAGCCATTGTCTGGCTAATGCGCTGTACGCTTTCATCACATGGAAAGTAATATGTTTTATAGACATTATTGTAAAAGTATTATGTCTTCTGAGCTTTGAAAGATTTCATTTAAACAGTTTGCTTCATAAATATGGAAACATAATAAAAACATCATAGCTTCGCTGGGTCAGAAATACAATTTCCACAAACTGGTCATGACGATATAAGCTGTAGTGATCAAGTCAAGTTCCCACCTGTTAAAATATGTTGAGATAATTCCTATGTATCAATGCTGGAGATTAGTCTTAAATTGGATTAGCTGGTCTCCAGAAAACCGAATGGGCCACATATTCTACCCACGACAAGAATAAAACATAACTTTTATTCAAACTCAGTGGTTATTAAAAACTGGAATATGGTCACGTTCGTTCCTAACCCACAAACACAAAAAGACAACATATCACATGCTAAAATAATACTACTGTATGCAGTGGTGTATTTAGGTTTTGTGCTGCCCTAGGCCTGACTAAATTCGTGCACCCCCTAATTTAAATTTGACGCACCCCTTCCTGTCAAGGGCACACTTCTTCCTGGTTAATCCCCACCCTTCCTCTTTAAGCTCCACTTTTTCCTGTTAGAGCTCCGCCTTTTCCTCTCTTTGTATTAAAAGTGTATACCAAGTGCCTGCTTGTATATTTTCATAAATATGGAAACATAATATAAACATCATAGCTTCGCTGGGTCAGAAATACAATTTCCACAAACTGGTCATGACGATATAAGCTGTAGTGATCAAGTCAAGTTCCCACCTGTTAAAATATGTTGAGATAATTCCTATGTATCAATGCTGGAGATTAGTCTTAAATTGGATTAGCTGGTCCTCCAGAAAACCGAATGGGCCACATATTCTACCCACGACAAGAATAAAACATAACTTTTATTCAAACTCAGTGGTTATTAAAAACTGGAATATGGTCACGTTCGTTCCTAACCCACAAACACAAAAAGACAACATATCACATGCTAAAATAATACTACTGTATGCAGTGGTGTATTTAGGTTTTGTGCTGCCCTAGGCCTAGGTTTAGTGCACCCCCTAATTTAAATTTGAGGCACCCCTTCCTGTCAAGGGCACACCTCTTCCTGGTTAATCCCCACCCTTCCTCTTTAAGCTCCACTTTTTCCTCTTAGAGCTCCGCCTTTTCCTCTCTTTGTATTAAAAGTGGATACCAAGTGCCTACTTGTATATTTTGTATACCATTTCAAATGTATCTATTGAGATAAATAAAATTATGAAATGTTTAAATTCAAGCATTTTTACAAAGAACAGCCACGCATGTCAAGTATACTGGATCACAGCCGCTCTAATTGGTTGAAAAATAAAATCCACAGAAACGTGCACTGCATATGAGCGTATAACAGAGCTGCACAGCAATAAAACCCACAGAAATGGGCACTGTGTATGAGCATATCAGAGCTGCACAGCAATAAAACCCACAGAAATGTGCACTGTGTATGAGCATACCACATAACTGCACAGCGATACAACTCACAGTAATGTGCAGTGTGTATGAGCTTATCCCAGAGCTCCAGGGCAATAAAACTCAAAGTAATATGCAGTGTGTATCACAGAATACACAGCAATAAAACTCCCAGCAATGCAATGTGCAGTGTGTGTGAGTGCATCAGAAACCACTGCAATAAAACTCTCAGCAATGCAATGTGTGGTGTGTGTCAGCATATCAAAATACACAGCAAATAAACTCCCAGCAATGCAATGTGCGGTGTGTATGAGTGTATCAGAATCCACTGCAATAAAACTCCCAGCAAAGCGAGTGTATATGAGCACACAGCAATTATTTATTCTAGATTTACCAGCCTCCGTCCACGGTAGGGCTGTGTGCAGAGTCAGCAGGGACTATGTATAGACTCAGCAGGAGGTCCCTCCAGGCCACGTTAGGATTGCGGCTGTGCCTGTGCGTGGAGCCATCTTGTCAGCAGTGGGGTGCCACTGCCAGAGGATGCACCGTGGCTTTGATTCCTTTCCCGGTGGGTGTTCAGTCCAGAATAGAGTGAGAGTCCGTGTTAACGAAAGGGCGGGCAGCTGCGTGCGTGCGTGCGTGTTACGTGGTTCAGCCAGTCAGGTGGTACTGAGACTCAGTACCACCTGACTGGCCGGACCGCGTGACCTGCACGCACGCAGCCTCACCAGGAGCCAGGCAGCTCAATGACAAATTTCTATCACTGCAGTGCTGGTTAAGGAAGGTCCACTTTAAACAGCAGTAAGCAGACAGGGCTTCATATGCTGCTGACACCCCCCTTTACCTGCCGTTTACTGTCATCTTCTCTCTCTGCACACAAATCACATCCCCCTCCCCTCTCCTAGAGCTGCTGCGGGGCAGGGGAGGAGCTATGGAGGGAGGAGAGGGGGATTTTTATTCTATTCTATTTTATTCCGTATGCAGACGCCCTGCTCCGCTGCTCGTTGTTTGAGAACACAGCTCAAAGCTGACACACAGTGACAGTGGCACCTCCTAGTACATCCTAATGACACCCCAATAATCACTGGTACCTGGGGCGGCCCGCCCTCGGCCACTCCCCTAAGTACACCACTGCTCTGTGATATGTTCACACACAAGTTTGGCGAACTGCCAGCAAGTACGGTGCTGTTTGAAGGCAGTGCAAATCCCCATAGAGAAGTAATGGTTAATCTATTCAGAGAACACCAAACAGCAGAGAAATGGCAGTGAAATGCCCTGATGTTCGGTGGTTTCGATCAGCAGGTTTATTCAGGCGAACCCCATAGGTTTCAATGTTAAAAATATTCCCGTTTTTATGCAATATCTAATAAACTATTTATTATTTTAATCTGCAGTAAAAAGTCTTTATTTACTGACTTTTTTTTTAGTACCTTTTAGTCGTTTTTCAGATTTTTTTTGGAAAAATTTCCCTCCCCTTTTTTTTAATAGCAGTTTTTCTTTTTTCTGTAACAGAACTTTTTATTATCCATCATAGGATCTTATATGTAAATTCCAGACATTTTCGTTCAGTAGTTCTTTTGAAAACAGCAGGCCACGGGTTTGCGGTGGCAGCATTCAGCGGCCGACTCCATGCACTTTGGGGACCCTGCGGTGAATGGTGAATACACTGCAGGGTGGGGAAATTTTATTCCCCGAAGTGCAGGGAACTACAGAACACCGAAATGTATTCGTCATTTCGGTGCTCTGTGAGTAACCCATTTAGGCTAGGGTCAGACTGAGGCAGTGCGAACGCGCGTTCTGGCGCACTTAATCACGGCCGCACTAGCAGCAAATGACAGGCAATGACGGCCAATATACGAAGTACGGTCGCACAAAAGTCCGGCTGCGCAACGCAAGTGGAAAATGAACGCATTTTTTCGAGAACGTGAAACCGCAGGTACTGACGTACAGAGTGCGCTGCGTCTGCTAGTGGCGTGTGTGTGTGATTAGGAGACGTCAGACGCTGCTAATGTCCGGCCAACATAACGTCCAGACACAAAAAGAGTTTTATTGATGATCCGTACAAAATCACGGACGAAAATGCGCATAGTATGACCACTATCACGTATTCCGTGAAAAAATGCGTCCATTCGTTCGAACGCACTTTTTCACAGACAACATAAAAATGCGTTCGTCTGACCCTAGCCTTAGTGGTGAGGTTTTTTGCTGCCCATTGGAAAGTGAAAGCCTAGGTCTTGCTTACCCAGGACATACTTGAAAATTAGTGAAATCTCAATGTATCCTTCCTGGTAAAATACTGTGCAAAAGTAAAAAAAAATAAAAAAAAATAGGGGTGGGGCCACCCGGTGCGGGCCGCTGCTCCCTGGAAAGTGTCGCCCTAGGCCTAAGCCTTGTCGGCCTAGGCCAAAATACACCACTGACTGTATGTTTCTCGACAAGTAACTCCCTTTCTATTGCCCTGATGCTTAAATAATTTATATTCTTTTATGACCAAGGGTAACATCATGCAATAGCCAGCACCTAATATCCACATAGGGGGAGAGAAACAAGTAGAAGAAAGGAGAGTAGGAGAATGAGACAACCCAATTTGCGATCTCAATAAGTATTTTGTATCACTCACAGAAATAGTTCAACAAATATCCAGAAGGCGGCATGAAAAAAATTCTTGATTCACTAAATACTAATCTGCTAATATATACAGTGCCCAGCAGGGCCTAGATTCCCTAATACTAATCTGCTAATATATACAGTGCCCAACATGGCCTAGATTCACTAATACTAATCTGCTAATATATACAGTGCCCAACAGGGCCTAGATTCACTAATACTAACCTGCTAAAGTGATGATTTTTAATACATTGCCTACTCTCACCGCACCCGACATGTGTTTTGCCTGTCTAGGCTTGTCAGAAGCACTAGCATACATTGTTTGCTAGTTATTTTAGGTCTAGTAAACGTTTGTATAAAATACAGTTGTGTTCAAAATTATTCAACCCCCACTGAAATTGAGTGTTTTGGCCAGTTTGACATTGCTTTTGATCATTCAGTCATCTTGCTTACAATTAAATCAAAGAGGCACGTGTAGGTCAGACAAATATAACATAACATTTATAATGAAATAACCACAAATGTCTTTTCTGTGCTCGCATCATTATCAGTTTTATTCAACCCCCAAGTGACATTCAATCTTAGTACTTAGTACAACATCCTTTTACAGTTATAACAGCTTTTAAACGTGAAGCATAGCTTGACACAAGTGTCTTGCAGCGATCTACGGGTATCTTCGCCCATTCGTCATGGGCAAAAGCCTCCAGTTCAGTCACATTCTTAGGCTTGCGCACTGCAACTGCTTTCTTTATGTCCCACCAGAGGTTCTCAATCAGATTTAAGTCAGGTGACTGCGATGGCCACTCCAAAATGTTCCAGCCTTTAATCTGCAACCATGCTCTAGTGGACTTGGAGGTATGCTTGGGATCATTGTCCTGTTGAAAGGTCCAACGTCTCCCAAGCCTCAGGTTTGTGACGGACTGCATCACATTGTCATCCAATATCTCCTGGTACTGAAGAGAATTCATGGTACCTTGCACACGCTGAAGCTTCCCTGTACCTGCAGAAGCAAAACAGCCCCAAAGCATGATTGACCCCCCGCCATGCTTCACAGTAGGCAAGGTGTTCTTTTCTTCATAGGCCTTGTTCTTCCTCCTCCAAACATAGCGTTGATCCATGAGCCCAAACAGTTCTAATTTTGTTTCATCAGTCCACAGAACACTATCCCAAAACCTCTGTGGTTTGTCCACATGACTTTTGGCATACTGCAGTCGACTCTTCTTATTCTTTGGAGACAGCAAGGGGGGCGCCTGGGAGTTCTGGCATGGAGGCCTTCATTACGCAGTGTGCGCCGTATTGTCTGAGCTGAAACTTCAGTACCCACATCTGACAAATCTTTTCTCAGTTCCTCAGCAGTCACATGGGGACTTTTCTCCACTCTACGCTTCAGGTAGCGCACAGCAGTCGAAGTCAGCATCTTCTTTCTGCCACGACCAGGTAGCGTTTCAAAAGTGCCCTTTGCCTTGAATTTGCGAATGATGCTTCCTATGGTCTCTCTTGGTATGTTTAACATCTTTGCAATCTTCTTATAGCCATTGCACTTCCTGTGAAGAGTAATCACCTCTTCTCTTGTCTTCCTGGACCATTCTCTTGACTTCACCACGTTTGTAACCACACCAGTAAATGTCTAGAAGGAGCTGAGTATCACAGTCATTTTAAAGCTGCCTAATTGGTGCTTATTATGCTTTATTGCTGCTCCGTGACATCCACAGGTGTTTTCAATACCTGATTGAAAACACTTGAATGAACCTCTGTTCTTCAGAGTGGTAGTCTTTAAGGGGTTGAATAATTGTGTCAATGAAGAATTCACAAAAGAAACATTTACTACTGTATTACAAAACCAATTGATGTCATTTTAGTTGCATATGGTTCTTTAAAAAGTCCTTGTAGGATTTCATTCTGAATACAATTACAAATGTACACTAAATTCCCTAAAACCCTTTACAGCATTGGGGGTTGAATAATTTTGAACACAACTGTATAGGGCACTTTAAAGTTAAAGGATACACAAAGATTCTAGGCCTTCATGAACCAATAACGCCCTCTAATTAATATTGATCCCTGTCACAAAAGCCCACTCTTGATCATTCAACAAACCCAGCCCTTATTCCTACATAGTCCATCTCTTTATCCATTCCTTGATTGAGCAACTGCACCCAAAATAACTTTTTTGGGGAACTGACTAGCGGAATACTGAATAAATTACAAGCGAAGTGGAACGCATTTACTGTCTGCTTAAGTGAGCTCACAGAAGACCAACAGAAGGCATTGAAGAACTATTTGTTAACAATGACCTTCCAAAATTTGTAAACAAGGTCAGTGGATCTTGCTCCTGTCTTTATAGGGGGATATAAATTACAGTATGTATGATTTTTTTTCCAGATTTTTTTTAACTCTAAACAGTTCTTATTTATTTATCTCATCCTTTCACCAATTCTCAAGTTCGTATATGGAATTTAAATCTGACACGACCCTCTGATGTGTCCTTACATAGCTGATTAATGTTTTTTAACCTACTATAGTCTAGACCAGTGGTTCTCAACCTGTGGACTCTCAGGACCCCCAATTGTCCTTGGTCTTTAAGTCGTGACCTAAAAATAATTACATTTCTGAAACATAATTTATTCCACAAAACAACGTGTACAGTTTTCATCTACAACGTATGCACTTTTTAAACAATTTTGTAAACAAACAGGGATTCTTTCCAAAATGAATAGCACAGTAATCATAGAACTAGTAAAAACGAAAGTACTGTTGAGGCAAAACCCCAATAAAATAAACTAATTGAAACATATGAAATTAATTAGAACTTATGGGAAAACTGGGGATGCTTCTTGCTCTTAACCACTTCGCTGCGGAGGACGCGCTCAGCGCGTCCTGCCGCAGGAAGGGTTGGCTGCGGAAGACGCGCTGAGCGCGTCCTCCCGAAGCAGCCTGCGATCGGCCGGATTCCGGCCGATCGCTGTGCCCCCCAGTGCGGGCTGACATCTTGGATGTCAGCCCGTCACTCCGGGACCACCGCGGGCACAATAGATGTCACCGCGGCGGCGCAATGACATCTATTTCAGGCGCCCCCCCCCACGTGTGCGGAGGAGGCGCCTGAAAGGGAGGGGGGGAGGTCCTTCGGACCTCTCTCCCTCCCGATCGCGGGGGTCCTGAGCTTAATGCCAGGCACCGTTTGGAAGGGCACAGCCTGCCCTTCCAAATGGTACCTGGCATTAACCCCATGGGGGCCGGATCACGAATCGGCGCCGAAAAGCGCTGGTTCGTGATCCTTTCCCGGAGCTGGCCGACATCTTGGATGTCGGCCAAGCCTCCGGGAACTCCCCCTGAGGACTGGCGTCATCGTGCATAGCACGATGACGCTAGTCCTGAAATTAACCCCTATTTGCCACCAATGGTGGAGATAGGGGGTTCCAATGAACCCCCTATCTCCCGATCCGTGGCAGCTAGGGGTTAATGTTTGATATCGTTGGATCGGCCAGAGCATGGCCTTTCCAACGATATCAAACATGACAGTGAATAAAGTTTTTAAAAAAAAACATTAAAAAAAATTAAAAAAAAAATTATAATAATAAAAAAAATAAACAAGTTTTTTATTTTTTTGGTTTTGTTAATGCAGCAATTTTGTTCCCATTTAATTTATAATGTGAACAATGATGCTGCACTAACGATTTTTGTATGGGGTGCGTTTGTTAAAAATAGCGAAATTTTCCCCCAAAACAAATGTAACGAGATCCCATTTCTAATTTTTTTAACAAGCACACCCCATACAAAATATAACCGCAAACGATTGCATGTTAAAATGTGAAAAAAAAACACTTTACACGTTGTAAATTTTTGAAAATTCGAATTTTATTGCATATTTTGTTATAATATACAGACAGGTCATGACGTATACATATAATAATGATATATTCTGAATCTTCCGAGTCTGCCGGAAAGAACGATATATAATATGTCTGGGTCATGTAATAAAATAAGGCTTCAAAACGCGGTTAAACATGATGAGCGAAACCTGTAAAAATGACCTCGGCACACAGGCGGGAAATGCCTCAGCAGCGAAAGGGTTAATAATGGTCTCAAAGTCTGGGGTGATGGTAGACAAATCAACTCTACTTTAAATCACTACTGAATGAATAATAAAATATTATAAAAAACTTAAAATCAGCTGCTCCGCGCCCTCCCGCTGTCCGTCTCTGCTGCTGTGCGCATTATTTCTTCACAGCAGCAGCAGCCTGCCCTCCCTGAGCCTACGCAATTTACATAGCTGAATGCTACGCTAATCATGTAAGCTCAAGCTGGCCAAGAGATTGAGAAATCTGCAGCGCACGTCTGGCACGGCTTACTTTCTGAACCTACGCTCTTCAGTGCATCAGAGAGGCACTGAGAGCAATGGAATAGCTTGGACCAATGAGAAAGCACCATTGGTCCAAGCCATTCAAAAAACGCCTCCATGGGTGGCTGGCCTCCCATGCATTGATTGACACTAGACAGTCATGCGACTGTCCTCGTCTCGCACAGTCATTGGGTGTAGGGCTGTGCTCGGGGTGCGGCCACAGTGTGACTATTCACTGTAGCGGCACCTCCTCCCTGCAGGTGGCGGGGGCAGTGCGCGGCTGACACTAGGTTGCCTGGAGTGGACGACGCAGATCCTGGGGAGCATTGAAAGCAGCCAGATCCTGGGGAGCACAGGAAAAATACACAGAAGGGCACACAGATATAGTTGGACAGACAGAATAACAGATATTCAGAAAGAAGGATGCATAAATAGGTGAAAGGACAGATTAACAAAAGGACACATGACACACATGTCAGTCCCTCTTGGGAGTACAGAGTTGCTGCCAGTCACTGAGTCCCACCCCACACCTTCCCATTACAAATCCCCCACCTTGCCATTACAGAGTATCTTACCTGATACTGCGGGTCCCGGGCGGCGCGTGGTGGCTGGATTTGTAGCTGAGAGGGTGGGACTATCCCTGCTTCCCTCACTAACAACTTTGCACCGGAAATTCCTTCAAGCAGGGAAGTTCCAGCACGCGGTTGCTGTGAGGGAGGCAGAGGTAGCCGCGCCGCCTGGGACCCGCTGCTGCAGGTAAGATGCATCAGTGGGTCCCAGGCATTAGAGGGGCCTGGGGGCATTTGTCCCGCGACCCAGTCCGCCCCTGGTCGCGACCCGCTTTGGGGTCGCGACCCACTACTTGAGAAACACTGGTCTAGACCATTTGTGAAATGTTGTTCTTCGTTTCCCATTTTATTCGCCCTTTAAAATGCATTTCACCGAAAATTGTTTTTCTGGGTTGTAGCAGGTCTATTCAAAGAAAGGTGAAACTCAGGAGAATGACTGGAGAAGTGAAAATTCTAGGTCAAAATAGCCAAACCTGAAAAATTCTCCCAATTATCTCACTTTCCAAATCTAGATTGCTCTCTTCTCCTGCCAGTTCTCCTGGTTTTCACCTTTCTCTGAATAACCCTGTAGGTCTTTACAGAGTGATTAGAATTCAGTATTCATTCACAAGATGGATATAGGAATTGTGTTTCACTTATTGGTTAGAAAGCAAATGTCTGAATCTGTAGAGCATATTCCCTTGGCACCACAATAATTAAGATTGAAGCCTAACCTTTAAGAAGAATGATTAAGTGTGACAAGGGCAGTAGGTGATAGCCGGAGCCTTTAACATGCTATTGAAATGAAAAACACTATTGCATTTCCAGTACACGATTATTCCATTAGGTAGCTTTTCTTGAATAAAATCTTTTTAACTTATTAAATTATCTTATGATTATATACAGTATCATTTGTTAAATATGTCTTATTTTGAATTAACACCTACAACGTCATGTAGTATATATTTATAAATTTCTACAAATTTTATCAAACACATGAGAGATTATAAAAGCATGTAGACATCTTGCTGCTGTAGAAGGAGAAATATTTTAATAACAACGCTACAGAAAAATAAAACGTATATATCAATTACTTAAAGAAGATAAGTCGTATATATCATTATTCTATATATTATATATTATAAGTTTGTAACTTGAAAATCCACCCATTCATGGGTTTCCAGCTCCCAACCTGATACGGGTCATGCAGTAATCAGCCCTCCTGCCGAATCAATTATAGGCATCGAACCCAGGACAACGAGAAAACGAGAGAAATCTCAATGTATCCTTCCTGGTAAAATCCTTTATAAATAAATAAAAAATAAAAAAAATTAAGGACTCTCAAAGCCTCTGCATTGACTCGTGGTGTCTTCACTTCCTCCTCCATGACCAGCAAGCAGGGAGGGAAGACGCTTTGAGTCAATGCAGAGGCTCCAGGATTCCGTCTGAGAGGTTGGCTGCACGACATCTGTAGGACTAAGGTCAGATCGGCTTGAAAAAGCTGATCCCCTTAAAGTGATAAGATTGGGTCCCGATAATGATTTCAGGGATAGGTTCAGGGCACACCCATATTTAATCTATATTTTATACTTTGTATAATTTTTCTGTAGTGGTTATTCAATAAGCGACGTACTTGCCAGTTGCCACCAAATTGCACCGAACGGTGAATTTCACCGTACTGTGCAATATTGTGGCAGTTCATCTATTCACTAAATTGTTAATTCACCAAATACTGGTGAATTGACAGGGAAATACGGTGCTGTTCGCCACGATTCCCATGATCTTTGGTGGCATCAAAATTGTCCCATAGAGAAGTAATGGTTTTATCTAGTCAGAGAACTCTGAGCTGCATTGTGAGTTCCCACGGGAATAGGGCCCTCGTTTCCTCCTGTACTGGTTTGTCAAATGTTGTTCAATGTATTGTAACCCTGTCTATAATGTGCCCATTGTACAGCGCTGCGGAATATGCTGGTGCTTTATAAATAAAGATTAATTAATAATAATAACGAAGTGTCTGGGAAATGCCCAGATTTTTTGTGATTCAGTTCAACAGGTTTAACCCCTTAGTAGCCGGGTGATTTTACGCAAATCCGTCCTTTAGTGCCCGCTGCAAGGCCCTATTACAATTTTTGCGCAAAAACGCTCGCTTAGCACGTTAATTTGTGCGCGAATTGTTAAACGTTAACGCGTGTAAATTAACGCTGGAATTACAATCCGCATGCATTATTTCATCTGTCGAAAAATTGCGAGTGTAAAACGGACGTGCAAAAACGCGCACACATTAACGTTGCGCGCAGAAATCGGTGTGCGGACTGTTTTTTCACACGATTCAGTCAATCAGAATTAAGAACCACAATTATCTCCCGTTCAGTTTTTGCGCCTGCCAAAATCAATCTGAGTATATATGCTGCAGCAATAATAAAAACACACACAACCTCTCCATTTTATTGTTTGGGTATGTGTAAAATGTGTAACTATACTGTGCTGTTTTTTTTCGGGCTGGTGTATTTGGTTTCGGCCAGGACGTTCTGATTTGCCATTACCACCAGCTTTTAGGAGTCGTTAAAATTATGCGCGCAAACGCTGTGCGTTAAAAACTGTGTATAGATTGTAATACCATCCGCGTACCCGCGCACACAAACGCATTTGCGCTCACAATGTTAAGTATAGGACATGCGCAGTACAGTACACTCACAAACGGGTTCGCGCAGGTTCACCTGCGTTAGACGATTACACGCGTTTGTTGCGCTGACTTTGTAATACGACGTTCAGAGCAAAGGGTTTTGGCCCTCGCGTTAATGCGTTTTTGCGCACGCGTTAACATTTGCGTGAAGAATGTAATAGAGCCTGCTGATTTTACGTTTCTGCACTGTTAGCGTTTAGGTCAAATTTTCCTCTTACTCGTTTATGCAACCCACACATATTATACACCGTTTTTCCCGCCATTTAATGGACTTTCTAAAAATACCATTATTTCCATCATATTGAATAATTTACTATGAAAAAAAATCTGAAATATGATGAAAAATGGTAAAAACACGCTTTTTCGTAATTTAATCCCCAAAATCTATAATTTCAAAATTTTGTACCGAGAATAGAAATACCCAATTTTTACAAGTTTTTGTTTTTTAACCCCTTCACTGCTGAGCCAGTTCTCCTATGTGCGCTGAGCTCACTATGACCGTTTTATGCTCACTATTTTTAGATGACAGCCTAGGTCCTATTTAACTAAAAAAAAAAACGACAAATTTTTTCTTTAAAAAAAATAAATAATTTTTTTTTATCTTTACACCAAACCTGGTCATGTTTGGTATCATTGGAAAGGCCATGATCAGCTGCCACAGATCGGGAGATAAAGGGATCGAAAGGAACCCCCTATCTCCAATTGACAGCTAGGGGGTTAATTGGCTCACTGACGTCCTCACACATATGGTGAGAATGTCAGTGGGTGGGGGGTGACCCGGAGGCTTGGCTGACATTCAAGATGTCAGCCACCTCCAGGTTTGAATCGCAATTCGGCGCTGATTGGCGCAGAATCATGAACCGGCAGCGAAATGGTTAATGCTATACACCGCTGAAAAGGGGAGACCCTTTCCAGTGGTGTAAAAAGCATCTCTCTACCTGTAATGGTTGGGGAGATAGAGGGCTCCAAAGGAGCCCCCCTCCCCTTCCTGGATTTTACTGCAGGCCGCCGCAGCGAGATGACGTCATCGTGCCTGCCAGCCCCATGGAAGCGTCTATGGCAGGCATCCAGCCTGCCATAGACTCTGCGGGAGCCGGCGAGGGAGGTAAGTATCGGTGGGAGGAAGGTTAGGAGCCCGCTGACGTATCATGTACATCCGCGGGTCTAAGGGAGACCCGTGGGCAGGACGTACATGGTACGTCAGCGGTCGGGAAGGGGTTAAATAGGTGAATCCCATAGGATTCAATGTATAAAAATATTAGCATTTTAATTTATTTTTTATTCAATAGTTTATTCTTTTCATTTTCAGCAAAACGTCTTTTTATTTATTTATTTTTGGAAAATCTTTTTGTAATTTTTGTATTTTTTTTTAAGCCAAATTTTTGATTTCCACTTTATTTTAAAGGCGTTTTTTTGTTCTATTCTGTAAATCAGTGGTTGTCAACCCTGTCCTCAATTCTCCCTTAGGCTAGGGTCAGACTAAAGCAGTTTTAACGTGCGTTTAGCAGCACTAAATCACAGCCGTGCTAGCAACAAATGACGTCCAATGCCGGGCAGCATACGAAGAACGGCCGCACAAAAGTGCGGCAGTGCAACGCAAGTGGCAAACGAACGCATTTTTGCAAGTACATAGAACCGCTAGTACTGACGTAGAGAGTGCGCTGTGTCCACTAGCGGCGTGTGTGCGTGATTAGGAGACGTCAGACGCTGCTAATGTCCGGCCAACATAACGTCCAGACGCAAAAAGTGTTTTATTGATGATCCGTACAAAATCACGGACGAAAATGCGCATCGTATGACCGCTATCGCGTATTCCGTGAAAAAATGCATCCATTCGTTCGAACGCACTTTTTCACGGACGACGCGAAAAATGCGTTAGTCTGACCCTAGCCTAAGAGGCCAGATTTTAAGGATCACTTTGGGGAAATGCAGACTGAATGCAGACTAACAGGGTTATTCAAAGAGATTCGAAAAGTCACCACACTTTCAGTGACTTTTCATTCTCTTCAATTCGGTTCTTTTTGCCGATCCCATTTCGGTGACCCTGTGGTGTATTCAGCAAGCACCACAGGGTCCCCGAATTGCAGGGAAAAGCTGACACAAACCCGACGAAAACGAACCGTAAAACCCAGCGAATGCACGCCGAGAACCCTCAAAAACATCTGGATTAACCTGCCGAAAACCACAGAAAAACCCGAGCAGGAGCCGATCACCCGCAGCGAAGCCGCTGGAAAAAGCCGAAAAAGCCGAGACCGCAGACAGAGGGCAGTGAATAAATTAGGAAAACAGTTTGCATGAATGAATGAAAAGTGAAACACTGTTTGCAAAGAAACTACTGAGCGAAAATGTCTGAAATTCACATATGAGGTCCAGGGAATGATAATAAAGAGGGCTGTTACAGAAAAAATAAGTTAACTTAATTTTTTTTTTAAAAAAAGGACTTTTAAAAAACAAAAATTCAGAAAAAATGCTTAAAATATCGTAAAAAAATCTATAAATAAAGAGACTTTTTACTGCAGAATTTTATAATGAACGGTTTATTAGATATTGAATTAAAACCGGAATATTGTTAACATTGAAGCCTATGGGATTCTCCTGAATAAACATGCCGAATTAAACCACCGAATGGCAGGGCATTTCGGGAACCTTTCACTGCTGGTTTGTGTTCTCTGAATAGCCGAAGCAGTGCTTTTTCATGGGGATTTCACTGCCCTCGAACAGGCACCGAACAGGCACCGTATGTGCAGGCAATTCGCCAGGATTTGGCAAATTGCCTGCTCTCTGGATAGCCGAATGGCCAAGAAAGGTAACCGAACGCTGATTTTCAGCGTTCGGTTACCTCTCTCAAGCAATTCGGATCTCTTTGAATAACCCTGTAAATCACAGAGCAGCAAATCATATCACCTGTGCTGTGCTTCAGATAGCTGGCAAACCTGGCCTGTTAGGGTTACATGAGGACAGGGTTGAGAACCGTTGCTGTAACAGAAATTTTTTATTATATTTTATAGAACCTTTTTTTATTATTATTTATATACATTTGAATGCATGTTTATTGGTTTAAACACCCATTAGAAGAATAGCAGAGGGTTTTATTTGTTTTTTTTTTGCAGTTTGGCAACCTACGGCGGTCAGTTCGGCCGCTTGGGCGACTCCATCTTTGGCGTACTTCGGGACTCTGCAATGAATTCACCATAGGGTTGGCGAAATGGAATCGCCAAAACATACTGAAGTGCGCCGAACTAGAAAGCACTGAAATTACACTGACATTTCGGTGCTTTCTGAATATCCCCTTATGTTTTAGCACGTTATTAATTTTAATTATTGTCCATATATGGCTCAGGAGTATAGTGTAGGTCCTTGTGCTGCCCAACGTCTGTGTCGATAAAACGCAATTGCACTCGTTGGTGTAGCTTGGCACATGAAGACAGAAGATAATCATGATAGACTATGGTAATAAAACCAGAAGGAACAATTTCATTGCTAAGCAAAACAAGATGAACCACATAGTTATACTTCAGAGAAAGTCAGAGCAGCCACATATCAAAGTAATAATGGTGGTTTAGTGGTGGCACCACAATAGAGGCTGAACAGAAGTACATGTTGATCAATTGAAGATTGGGCAAGATGCTGAGAACCTCTTGTGGAGACCTATATAAGTTAAGACCGAGGAGATACATTTACAAGGCTTTGAAGAAGCCTGAAGATTTTTAACAGATGAACCTCATTGAGAATGTATTCTATGAGACTTTGAGAGGTGCGTGCATTTTCAAGCAGGTAAAACAGCATACCTATCGACCCTAAGGGATTACACAAACACCTGAACCTGTTTCAGAGCTTGGGCGAGCTGACATTCAACTGATGACAGAGTGAGGTTTGGGAATGCACTGGGCAATTGTGACCAATGTTTCTTTGCACATTTATTGTATGTGCCCTCCCTTTGTGTTATTCCCGTACACCTTTTTTAACTCATGCACTTAGGCTATATACAGTTACAGTATTATTAGATCATAATGTGCCTTTCAGCGGTTTCCAGGGGTGTTCCAGTGTGTGATATCACTGTGTGTGTGTGTGTGTGTGTGTGTGTGTGTGTGTGTGTTCTACCTTGTTTGCACCAGTGTATTCATTTTTTTATTTGGATTGTAAATTCACAGGCTACCTGGAATATAACCATCGACTAAGCTTCATCTAGTTTGCCTCTATACATTTTTTGTGAAAACACATATCTGTTCACAATTGTAGCAGAAAGCACATGATCGAAAAACGATGGTAATAGAAAGAATAATTGAGGTCTTAACCTTATCTTCTAGTCTAGTGTATCCACTGGTTCATCAGTGGCCTCTTGGTCCTAAAAATGGCTTTATGAAAGTATCAGTTTATGTTTCATCTAATTAAGTAACAAGTAAATTCTGCCGCTCATCCTCCATAGGCAGCTGTTTTGACAACTATTGTATTTCTTACAACTGAGTGTTATGACATAATCGAGATTGCAATCCTTCTTCCTATAATTATCTGTAAAGTTGCATCATGTGTCACTGTTCTGCCATGATAAACGTAATCATACACGTAATTAGGACACAATGCATTTAACATACAAGAACAAGAGGTGATGTGGAAGCTTAAACCAGTCTACACCTCAATGTGTATTGGACTCGACTGTAATGGCCTGGGTTAGACAGACATTAGGCCCATGGAAAGTGGGTATCAGTAATGAAGATAAGTGATAATTAGTGCTGGATAATTGAGTTGATTGCATCTTGTGTCATAAATAAATCGGTAATTGTAATTGTTTTAATGTATATCCAGCAGTGCTTAGAGATTGATTGTGATAACAAATATTAATACAATTGTTTCTAAATCATTTCAATTGTCTATTTTTTGCTCATCACATGTAAACCCTATTTGCAGTCATGTTTTATAGTACAATCCAGACAAATTATATAATGTTTTTTTCAATTATATTTAAATATGTCATGTCATGCCAGAAAGCTATATCAAAACATCGCAAAAAGTGTAAATTTATTCTTGGATTTCAATTAGTTTTTTAAATTATCATAAAAAAATTGTGGTTATATATTGTACAGAGGGCTTTTTAAAAAATTACAAATGGATAAATGTAATTTCCAAACATGGTTAAATTGCAATGTATTAGTCGCCAAGGCAGAAACACGTAAACAGCCTAAATATTGATACGTGGAACCATAGAACATTTTTTTACAAACAGCAGATAATAATCACAGCCAATTTGCATGTTTCTATATACAGTCAGGTCCAGAAATATTGGGACATTGACACAATTCTAACATCTTTGGCTCTATACACCACCACAATGGAGTTGGAATGAAAAACACAATGTGCTTTAACTGCAGACTGTCAGCTTTAATTTGAGGGTATGTACATCCAACTCAGGTGAACGGTGTAGGACTTACAGCAGTTTGCAGATGTGCCGGTCACTTGTTAAGGGACCAAAAGTAATGGGACAGAATAATAATCATAAATCAAACTTTCCCTTCTTAATACTTGGTTGCAAATCCTTTGCAGTCAATCACAGCCTGAAGTCTGGAATGCATAGACATCACCAGACGCTGGGTTTCATCCCTAGTGATGCTCTGCCAGGCCTCTACTGCAACTGTCTTCAGTTTCTGCTTGTTCTTGGGGCATTTTCCCTTCAGTTTTGTCTTCAGCAAGTGAAATGCATGCTCAATGGGATTCAGGTCAGGTGATTGACTTGGCCATTGCATAACATTCCACTTCTGTCCCTTCAAAAACTCTTTGGTTGCTTTTGCAGTATGCTTTGGGTCATTGTCCATCTGCACTGTGAAGTGCCGTCCAATGAATTCTGCAGCATTTGGCTGAATGTGAGCAGATAATATTGCCCACTTCAGAATTCATCCTGCTGCTTTTGTCAGCAGTCACATCATCAATAAATACAAGAGAACCAGTTCCATTGGCAGCCATACATGCCCACGCCATGACACTACCACCACCATGCTTCACTGATGAGGTGGTATGCTTAGGATCATGAGCAGTTCCTTTCCTTCTCCATACTCTTCCCATCACTCTGGTACAAGTTGATCTTGGTCTCATCTGTCCATAGGATCTTGTTCCAGAACTGTGAAGGCTTTGTTAGGTGTTGTTTGGCAAACTCTAATCTGGCCTTCCTGTTTTTGAGGCTCACCAATGGTTTACATCTTGATTGTTGACTTTGACACACATACACCTACCTCCTGAAGAGTGTTCTTGATCTGGCCAACTGTTGTGAAGGTGTCACGAGGCGTGTGCGGTTCTGGTATGAGCCCAGCAGGCGGCGACACAGAGGGGAGGCCAGACAGGAGTCACGCAATGCAAATTCTTTAATAAAACATAAATGGTCTTTAACTGCAGGCAAAAGAACAAAGGGAATAGCAATAAAGTCCAGGGAGAGTCTGTGGATTGTGGGTAGTGCAGTCCTAGACTGCAGACAGGGCCCACCAAGAGGAAGTCTGGACAGTGGTACCTGGATCAAAGAGGTCAGAGGGTGATCAACAACTGTAATCCACGGGTAGACAGATGGGTCCTGGATACGTAGGATAAGCTGGTTCTGGAAGAGCAGGTTAGCACACCACCAAGAGACCTCAGTCAAGGATAACAATAATGCAGAACCACTGCTAGTTGGGTCTCTCTGCCATTTAAGGAGGCTTGATAGCAGATGGGCCTCAGCTGTAATTCCAGGGCTAGACAGGAAAACCCAGGCTGGATCTCCAGGAGCCTGGGCAAAACCTGGACTGGAATCCAAGAATGAAGAAATCCAGGGCAAAGTTCTCAGATCCAGGTGTGCTAGACAGGTACACGGGGTGGACCGTGACAGTACCCCCCCCCCCCCGATGGGTGCCCTCCGGGCACCGAGGCTGGAGCAGGGGACGGAGCACCTTCCTCTAACTAGAGTCCTCAGAAGAGATGTCAAAGTATCTCCAGAGCTCGGAGCAGCGCCTGAGCACGGCCAAGTGCTCCTACCGGACTAACACGCCAGAGGGCGTAGTGGTGTAGCCCGTAGGGGCAGGTCCTCTTGGGCACCTCTTGCCAGTCCAACTACCTGGATTCTGGTAGTCCTCAAAGACAGCAAGGAGCACAGCCCTGTCAGACTCAGTGTCAGCAAAGGTGTCATAGGCACAGCTCGGCGGGGCAGCGCCCCTGGCACAGCTCGGTGGGGCAGCGCCCTTGGCGCGGCTTGATGGGGCAGCGCCCTTGGCGACAACCTTGGGACTGTGCGGCTCAACGGCGACAACCTTGGTACTGCGCGGCTCAATGGCGGCATCCTTGGCGAGGCACGGAGGGGCAGCGCCCTTGGCGAGGTCCTTGGTGCAGCACGGCTCAATGGTGGCAACCTTGGTGAGGCACGGCACTTGAGCCACCTGGGTACAGCACGGCTCTGCGGCGACCTGGGTAAAGCACGGCTCTTGCTGGGCAGCGAGCGGCTTGGCCTTACGGCGGCGTCGACGACCCCGTGGCGGTGATAGCTCAGGATAACCTGCGGGATGCAGGGCAGCGACCTCCGGGGACCCTGCGAGATGCAGGGAAGAGAGTTCTGGAGATCCTGCGGGATGCAGGGCAGCGACAACTGGAGATCCTGCGGGATGCAGGGCAGCGACAACTGGAGATCCTGCGGGATGCAGGGCAGCGACAACTGGAGATCCTGCAAGATGCAGGGCAGCGACACCTGGAGATCCTGCGGGATGCAGGGCAGCGACACCTGGAGATCCTGCAACGTGCAGGGCAGCGACACCCGGAGATCCTGCGACGTGCAGGGCAGTGACACCCGGAGATCCTGTGACGTGCAGGGCAGCGACACCCGGAGATCCTGCGACGTGCAGGGCAGCGACACCCGGAGATCCTGCGACGTGCAGGGCAGCGACACCTGGAGAGTCTGCGACGTGCAGGGCAGCAACCTCCGTAATCAGTGTCAAAGCAACCTCCATGGGCATATAAGGCTCCAAATCTGTGGGCAAGGTAGGTTCCATGTCCATGGGTTCAACGTCAGCAGGATCAGATGGCGGGGTCTCCAAGTAATCAGAGAGGGAGTCATCCTCTGTACTCTCCACTTCAGAGAAGGTGTCCCTAAATTCAGGTCTCTTAGATCTGGGTACCGGAGTATGGCGAGACTTGCCAACTGCTGTAGCCTGACGAGGCCTAGCAGGAGTAGAGACTGGGCGAGGCTTGGCTGTGGGCTGGCGAAGCTTGACAGCAGCTTGGCGAGACTTGGCAGGATTTGAGACTGGGCATGACTTGGCTGTGACCTGGCAAGGCTTGATAGTAGCTTGGCGAGGGCTGGCAGAGACAGGGTGCTGTCGAGCTTTGGCACTTGGAGTTCGCTTAGACTTTGATGGCAAGAACTCAGCAGGTAATGTCTTTGTTTTTAGCATGCACAGACACAGGAGGAGCAACCAGTTGAGAAGCAGGAGTAACAGGGTTGACTCTGGTCTGTGCAGGGGATGGCTTGGGTGGGCGCACAGGGCACGCAGATATGAAATGTGAGCCCGCACTACAATAGAGGCACAATCCCAAAGACCTCCTCCTGGAGCGTTCCTCCTCAGACAAGGGTCTCCTGCAGCCAGACATCGAAGTTGAAGAGCACACCTTAGGTGAGGTGCCCCTTAATCCTTGCAGCACTTTAAGCAACATAGGGTCCAGTTGCTGCAGGAAGTTCTCCACAGACATTTTCATGGATGCCACCACCGCCTGTATCACCGTAGACTCGTAATAAGATGGGTTCTGCATTCTGTCACGAGGCGTGTGCGCTTCTGGTATGAGCCCAGCAGGCGGCGACACAGAGGGGAGGCCAGACAGGAGTCACGCAATGCAGATTCTTTAATAAAACACAAATGGTCCTTAACTGCAGGAAAAAGAACAAAGGGATTAGCAATAAAGTCCAGGGAGAGTCCGTGGATTGTGGGTAGTGCAGTCCTAGACTGCAGACAGGGCCCACCAAGAGGAAGTCTGGACAGTGGTACCTGGATCAAAGAGGTCAGAGGGTGATCAACAACTGTAATCCACGGGTAGACAGATGGGTCCTGGATACGTAGGATAAGCTGGTTCTGGAAGAGCAGGTTAGCACACCACCAAGAGACCTCAGTCAAGGATAACAATAATGCAGAACCACTGCTAGTTGGGTCTCTCTGCTATTTAAGGAGGCTTGATAGCAGATGGGCCTCAGCTGTAATTCCAGGGCTAGACAGGAAAACCCAGGCTGGATCTCCAGGAGCCTGGGCAAAACCTGGACTGGAATCCAAGAATGAAGAAATCCAGGGCAAAGTTCTTAGATCCAGGTGTGCTAGACAGGTACACGGGGTGGACCGTGACAGTACCCCCCCCCCCCCGATGGGTGCCCTCCGGGCACCGAGGCTGGAGCAGGGGACGGAGCACCTTCCTCTAACTAGAGTCCTCAGAAGAGATGTCAAAGTATCTCCAGAGCTCGGAGCAGCGCCTGAGCACTGCCAAGTGCTCTTCCCGGACTAACACGCCAGAGGGCGTCGTGGTGTAGCCCGTAGTGGCAGGTCCTCTTGGGCACCTCTTGCCAGTCCAACTACCTGGATTCTAGTAGTCCTCAAAAGACAGCAAGGAGCACAGCCCTGTCAGACTCAGTGTCAGCAAAGGTGTCATGGGCACAGCTCGGCGGGGCAGCGCCCCTGGCACAGCTCGGTGGGGCAGCGCCCTTGGCGCGGCTTGATGGGGCAGTGCCCTTGGTGACAACCTTGGGACTGCGCAGCTCAACGGCGACAACCTTGGTACTGCGCGGCTCAACGGCGGCGTCCTTGGCGAGGCACGGAGGGGCAGCGCCCTTGGCGAGATCCTTGGTGCAGCACGGCTCAATGGTGGCAACCTTGGTGAGGCACGGCACTTGAGCGACCTGGGTACTGCACGGCTCTGCGGTGACCTGGGTACAGCACGGCTCTTGCTGGGCAGTGAGCGGCTTGGCCTTACGGCAGCGTCGACGACCCCGTGGCGGTGATAGCTCAGGATAACCTGGGGGATGCAGGGCAGCGACCTCCGGGGACCCTGCGAGATGCAGGGAAGAGAGTTCTGGAGATCCTGCGGGATGCAGGGCAGCGACAACTGGAGATCCTGCGGGATGCAGGGCAGCGACAACTGGAGATCCTGCGGGATGCAGGGCAGCGACAACTGGAGATCCTGCAAGATGCAGGGCAGCGACACCTGGAGATCCTGCGGGATGCAGGGCAGCGACACCTGGAGATCCTGCAACGTGCAGGGCAGCGACACCCGGAGATCCTGCGACGTGCAGGGCAGTGACACCCGGAGATCCTGTGACGTGCAGGGCAGCGACACCCGGAGATCCTGCGACGTGCAGGGCAGCGACACCCGGAGATCCTGCGACGTGCAGGGCAGCGACACCTGGAGAGTCTGCGACGTGCAGGGCAGCAACCTCCGTAATCAGTGTCAAAGCAACCTCCATGGGCATATAAGGCTCCAAATCTGTGGGCAAGGTAGGTTCCATGTCCATGGGTTCAACGTCAGCAGGATCAGATGGCGGGGTCTCCAAGTAATCAGAGAGGGAGTCATCCTCTGTACTCTCCACTTCAGAGAAGGTGTCCCTAAATTCAGGTCTCTTAGATCTGGGTACCGGAGTATGGCGAGACTTGCCAACTGCTGTAGCCTGACGAGGCCTAGCAGGAGTAGAGACTGGGCGAGGCTTGGCTGTGGGCTGGCGAAGCTTGACAGCAGCTTGGCGAGACTTGGCAGGATTTGAGACTGGGCATGACTTGGCTGTGACCTGGCAAGGCTTGATAGTAGCTTGGCGAGGGCTGGCAGAGACAGGGTGCTGTCGAGCTTTGGCACTTGGAGTTCGCTTAGACTTTGATGGCAAGAACTCAGCAGGTAATGTCTTTGTTTTTAGCATGCACAGACACAGGAGGAGCAACCAGTTGAGAAGCAGGAGTAACAGGGTTGACTCTGGTCTGTGCAGGGGATGGCTTGGGTGGGCGCACAGGGCACGCAGATATGAAATGTGAGCCCGCACTACAATAGAGGCACAATCCCAAAGACCTCCTCCTGGAGCGTTCCTCCTCAGACAAGGGTCTCCTGCAGCCAGACATCGAAGTTGAAGAGCACACCTTAGGTGAGGTGCCCCTTAATCCTTGCAGCACTTTAAGCAACATAGGGTCCAGTTGCTGCAGGAAGTTCTCCACAGACATTTTCATGGATGCCACCACCGCCTGTATCACCGCAGACTCGTAATAAGATGGGTTCTGCATTCTGTCACGAGGCGTGTGCGGTTCTGGTATGAGCCCAGCAGGCGGCGACACAGAGGGGAGGCCAGACAGGAGTCACGCAATGCAGATTCTTTAATAAAACACAAATGGTCCTTAACTGCAGGAAAAAGAACAAAGGGATTAGCAATAAAGTCCAGGGAGAGTCCGTGGATTGTGGGTAGTGCAGTCCTAGACTGCAGACAGGGCCCACCAAGAGGAAGTCTGGACAGTGGTACCTGGATCAAAGAGGTCAGAGGGTGATCAACAACTGTAATCCACGGGTAGACAGATGGGTCCTGGATACGTAGGATAAGCTGGTTCTGGAAGAGCAGGTTAGCACACCACCAAGAGACCTCAGTCAAGGATAACAATAATGCAGAACCACTGCTAGTTGGGTCTCTCTGCTATTTAAGGAGGCTTGATAGCAGATGGGCCTCAGCTGTAATTCCAGGGCTAGACAGGAAAACCCAGGCTGGATCTCCAGGAGCCTGGGCAAAACCTGGACTGGAATCCAAGAATGAAGAAATCCAGGGCAAAGTTCTTAGATCCAGGTGTGCTAGACAGGTACACGGGGTGGACCGTGACAGAAGGGTGTTTTCTTCACCAGGGAAAGGATTCTTCGGTCATCCACCACAGTTGTTTTCCATGGTCTCCCGGGTCTTTTGTTGTTGCTGAGCTCACCGGTGCGTTCCTTCTTTTTGAGAATGTTCCAAACAGTTGTTTTGGCCACACCTAATGTTCTTGCTATCTCTCTGATGGGTTTGTTTTGTTTCTTCAGCCTAATGATGCCTTGCTTCACTGATAGTGACAGCTCTTGGGATCTCATCTTGAGAGTTGACAGCAACAGATTCCAAATGCAAATAGCACATTTGAAATTAAGTCTGGGCCTTTTATCTGCACATTGTAATTGAGGTAATGAGGGAATATCACACACCTGGCCATGGAACAGCTGAGAAGCCAATTGTCCCATTACTTTTGGTCCCTTAACAAGTGGGAGGCACATCTGCAAACTGCTGTAAGTCCTACATCGTTCACCTGAGTTGGATGTACATACCCTCAAATTAAAGATGACAGTCTGCAGTTAAAGCACATTGTGTTTGTTTCATTCCAACTCCATTGTGGTGGTGTATAGAGCCAAAGATGTTAGAATTGTGTCGCTGTCCCAATATTTCTGGACCTGACTGTATATATATTCAACCTGCTATCAAACACCCCAAAAATACATAGATGGGAACCTGAAAGATTAACAGGACCTAAACATCCAGCAATTACCCGCTTTCCTGTGCACAAATATTCTCAGGAAACAAGAGGGGTTATTCAGAGAGACAATCTGGCCCCGAAATTGCACCGAACAGTGAATTTCCCCATACGGTGCATTTTCGTGGCCATTCGGCTATTCAAACAGCAGGCAGTTCACCAAATTTTGGCACTTTGCCAGTGAAATACAGTTCTGTTCGGCAGCAGTGAAAGTCCCCATAGAGACGCAATGGTTAATCTATTCACAGACACCGAACAGCAGAGAAATGTCAGAGAAATGCCCTGATGTTCAGTGGGTTCATGCGGCAGGTTTAAACAGACGCATCCCATTAGGTTTTAGTGTAAAAAATATTCCCGTGTTTATCCAATATCTATTAATCCATTTATTCTTCTAATCTACAGTAAAAAGTCACTTTATTTATTTTTTTTAAGCATTTTTTTGGATATTTTCTGTTAAATATTTGTTTCGGATTTTTTTAAATAGTGGTTCTTCTGTTTTCTGTAACAGACCTGTGTAAAACCTTTCCTCTTAGGCTGGGGTCAGACCAGCGCACTTTTAACGTGCGTTCTGGCGCACATAATTACAGCCGCACTAGCAGCAGATGACGGGCAATGACGGCCAATATACGATGTACGGCCACACAAAAGTCCAGCCGTGCAACGCAAGTGGAATTTGAACGCATTTTTTTGAGAACGCTGAACCGCTAGTACTGACGTACTGAGTGCGCGGCTGCGGCATAGCGGCGTGTTTGCGTGATTAGGAGATGTCAGACGCTGCTAATGTCCAGCCTACATAACGTCCAGACGCAAAAAGAGTTTTATTGACGATCCGTACAAAATCACGACCGACACTGCGCGTCGTCTGACTGTTTTTGCGCATTCCGTGAAAAAATACGCCAATGCGTTCGGACGCACTTTTTCACGTTCGCGGGGAAAAATGCTTTCGTCTGACCCTAGCCTTAGACTGTAAGCTCTCGAGCAGGGTCCTTCCCTCCTACTGTTCGGTGTGTGTAACATGTATGTATATTTGTTTTTCTGTCTCTCCCATTGTACAGCGCTAAGGAATTTGTTTGGCGTTTTATAAATGCTTGTAACTGTAACTGTAGCAGACCTTTTTATTATTATTATTCATAGGACCGTATATGTTAATTTCAGACATTTTCATTCAGTAGTTTTTTGCAAACAGCGTTTCAAATTTGACACTTTCAAGCGTATTTTGTACCCGTTAGGCGGCATGTCAGCAGTTTTCTGTGGCTGGTCGGCGCTGTGTTCGGTGGCTTGTCTGCTGTTTGTGGGTGCATTTGGCGGCTGTCTGGCGGGTTTGTGACAGCTGTATGGCGGGTTGGTGGCAGCGGCGGCCAGTTGGTTTGCGGCGGCTGTCCATCAGGTTGGCTGCGGCATTCGGTGGCCAATTCAATGCACTTTTGGGACCCTGCAGTGACTGCTGAATTCACTGCAGCGTCACAAATCGAACTCACCGAAGTGCAGCGAATCAGAGAGCACCGAAATATCGGTGACATTTTGCTGCTCTCTGAATAACCCTGAAGATGTGAATAATATTTAATAGATTTAACGACCTGGCAGCTAAAGTTACAATGAATGGTCAATGCACTCTATATACAACAAGTTACAACATACAAAATATTCCATTTGACATTTGCACAGACAAAAATGTAGTTTGTTAGTTGGTCCAAAGAATTACAATTTGAGTTCTTTGCTTTGGACTATTTGTTTTAATTTGTCTGAAATTTTGTACCACACAATTTTTGTGTTGATAAAATCACTTCATGGCTGGTAAATGACCTCCCGCACATGCACACAGGCTTGTCAACGCAGAATTAATTCGTTATCTAACTCAATCCTGCTCCTCAAGTCCCCCTAACAGGCCAGGTTTGCAGGATATGTGTAGCACAGCACAGGTGATAGGATTTGCTGCTCAGTGATTACAGCATTCAGTCTGCATTTCCCCAAGGTGATCCTTAAAATCTGGCCTTGTAGGGATATCTGAGGAACAGGGTTGGGGACGACTGACCTAAACTATTGATAAGGATCTAGTAATGAACACAGCAAAAAGATACAGGGACTCCCATACCCCCTTATCCACAGTCTGTGGTTGAGAGGATAAAACAGAGCAAGTCAAACAGTCCTCTGATTTCATGCATACATTTGCCATGGGTGCAAACATGCAATGAAATGCTATGCACCTGTAAATTGTATTTAGAGATGCACTATCTGAAATCAGACCCTCGCAATTAGGTTTTCGGCTCACACGTCAAGGTGTCCTTTTCTTGATTCATGTATCAGAAGATTTGACAAATCGCTTGAAACTCCCCCATGAAAAACAAATGTAAAATGGGAGATGTCAAGTCATTTCTATAATATATATATAAAAGGTAGCATTCAGCATAAAAATCAGATGTAGCTGAAATTACCAAAACACATGAGCGTGCATTTGAACGTCATACGCAATAATTTATAGATCTATTTGACTACACAAAAATTCAATTCACCAATGAAAGTACAAAGCTGTCCTGCGTCAGCTCAGAATGTTATCTAGAGAGGAACGATACATTCTGAGTTTCTCTGACTCTATGGATCAAAGCTAAATTACATGTGAAGTTATTATAGGGGGAAAGATAAATCAAGACATAGCTGCAGGTTGCACTTTGCTGTGGAGCAAGAACCTGATGAAAAACTAAAAGCATGAAAACTCCGGATTTGTGCCTCAAACAAATCTTACATGTCTAAAATACTAAGCATTGCAGACTCTCCACTACAGAGTGAAGCTTTGCAACTTCCACTCTTTTTACAACTTTCTCCTCTTAAGTAACTGTAGACATTTTTTTTTTTTTTGGAGAAAGTATTTTGCCAGGAAGGATACATTGAGATTTCTCTCTGTAACAGCAACTGGGGTGCACTAGTCTCCAGCTTGTGGACCATAGAAACATAGAAACATAGAAAAATGTCGGCAGATAAGAACCTTTCGGCCCATCTAGTCTGCCCAATTACATGGATACTTAACCTGGATTTATCTTTTGTTTAGGATAGCCTTATGCCTATCCCATGCCTGCTTAAATTCAATTACTGTTTTGGCCTCTACCACTTCTACTGGAAGACTGTTCCATGTATCCACCACCCTCTCAGTAAAATAATGCTTCCTGATGTTACTTTTAAACCTTTGCCCCTCTAATCGAAGACTATTTCCTCTTGTTTTGCTATTTTGTTTCCTTTTAAATATACTCCCTTCCTCTACCTTGTGGATTCCCTTTACGTATTTAAATGTTTCTATCATATCTCCTCTGTCTCGTCTTTTTTCCAAGCTGTACATGTTAAGATCATTAAGCCTTTCTTGGTAACTTTTCTCCTTCAAGCCATACACCATTTTAGTAGCCCTTCTCTGAACTCTCTCTAAAATGTCTATATCCTTCTGGAGATACGGTCTCCAGTACTGCACAAAGTACTCCAAGTGAAGTCTCATCAGTGCTCTGTACAGTGGCATGAGCACTTCCCTTTTCCTACTGCTAATACCTCTCCCTACACAACCAAGCATTCTGCTAGCATTTCCTGCTGCTCTATTACATTGACTACTTACCCTTAGATCCTCTGAAATAATAACCCCTAAATCCCTTTCCTCAGATGTTGAGGTTAGGACTGTATCAAATATTCTATATTCAGCCCTTGGGTTTTTACGTCCCAGGTGCATTATCTTGCACTTATCCACATTAAAACTCAATTGCCACAACTCCGACCATTTTTTTAGTTTACCTAAATCATTTGTCATTTGGCTGATCCCTCCAGGAACGTCAACCCTGTTGCAAATCTTTGTGTCATCAGCAAAAAGACATACTTTTCCATTAATACCTTCTGCAATATCACTAATAAAAATATTAAAGAGAATGGGTCCAAGTACTGACCCCTGAGGTACCCCACTGGTAACAAGACCTTGCGCCGAATAAACTCCATTTACCACAACCCTCTGTTGCCTGTCACTCAGCCACTGCCTAATCCATTCAACAATATTGGAATCCAAGCTCAAAGATTGCAATTTATTGATAAGCCTTCTATGCGGAACAGTATCAAAAGCCTTACTGAAATCTAAATAAGCAATGTCTACTGCACCACCTGTGTCTATTATTTTTGTTACCCAATCAAAAAAATCAATAAGATTAGTTTGGCATGATCTCCCTGAGGTAAACCCATGTTGTTTCTGATCCTGTAATCTATGTGTTTTTAGATGTTCAACAATCCTTTCCTTTAACATGGTTTCCATTAATTTCCCCACTACTGACGTAAGACTAACTGGCCTATAGTTCCCCGATTCCTCCCTACTACCCTTCTTGTAAATGGGCACAACATTTGCTAATTTCCAGTCTTCTGGGACGACTCCTGTTAACAAGGATTGGTTAAATAAATCTGTTAACGGTTTTGCTATTACATCACTGAGCTCTTTTAATAATTTAGGATGGATCCCATCAGGCCCCATTGACTTATTTGTCTTTACTTTAGACAGCTGCTTTAGAACCTCCTCCTCTGTAAACTCATATGTAAATGTCTCTTTAGTGTTCTCTCCTAACTGAGGTCCCTTTCCTTCCTTTTCTTCTGCAAAGACTGAACAAAAATATTCATTGAGGCAGTCAGCGAGACTTTTATCCTCTTCTACATACCTTCCTTCCTTTGTTTTTAATCTAACTAATCCTTGTTTTACTTTTCTTTTCTCGTTTATGTATCTAAAAAATGTTTTGTCCCCCTTTTTTACTGACTGAGCTATTTTCTCTTCTGCGTGTGCTTTGGAAGCTCTTATAAATTGCTTTGCCTCTTTCTGCCTAATCTTATAGGTTTGCCTATCTTCTTCACGCTGAGTTTTTTTATAATTATTGAATGCTATCTTCTTGTTCTTCACTATTTTGGCCACTTCTGCAGAGTACCACAGTGGTTTCTTCCCTTTTTTGTTTTTGCTAACAAGCCGAATGCAATTTCCTGTGGCCTTCAATAATGCTTCCTTTAAATAATCCCATTTCTCTTGGACTCCCTTTAAACTCCTCCAGTCTGATAATGACTCCTTCACACAAAATCTCATTTTAGAAAAATCTGTTTTTTTAAAGTCTAAAACTTTTGTTTTTGTGTGGTGCGGCTCCATCCCTGTTCTTATATTAAACCATACTGACTGGTGATCACTAGAACCCAAATTTTCACCTACAACAACGTCCGATACCAAACCTCCAGTTGTGAGTATTAAATCCAATATGGCCTCTTTACGGGTCGGCTCCTCAACTACTTGTGTTAGAGATAATCCCAGTAAGGAGTTTAGAATATTTGTACTCCTGGTGCACCCAGCTATTTTGGTTTTCCAGTTCACATCAGGAAGATTAAAGTCCCCATGATAATAACTTCCCCCTTCATTGCCATTTTGGCTATTTCCTCAACCAGCAGATTATCTAGCTCTTCTACTTGTCCAGGGGGTCTATAGATCACCCCTACACGAGCTACTGTATGATTGCCAACTGTTAGCGTAACCCAAACTGACTCTATGTTCACCTCGCTCACTTTTATTTGGTTCGTTTTTATGTTGTTTTTCACATACAGGGCCACTCCTCCTCCTTTCCTACCTTCTCTGTCTTTTCTATATAAAGAGTACCCCGGTATTGTTATGTCCCAGTTATTTTTCTCACTGAACCATGTCTCAGTAACCGCCACTAAATCTACTTTTTCAGCTGCCATCATTGCCTCCAGTTCATTGATTTTATTGACTAAACTGCGAGCATTTATAGACACGACTCTGAGCTTGTCATTTTTTACCTCGCATGTTGCTTGCACCCTCCGATTTAGTTTTGGGGGACAATCGGGCAAATTGTTTACCCTTTTGTCCCCCCCTCCTAGTTTAAATATTTCTTTGCGAAACCTTTGAACTTCTCACTGAGAACATATGTTCCCCTATGAGTAAGATGCAAACCATCTTTTTTATACAGTTCCTTTCTGCTCCAATTAGAGCTATCATGGGACACAAAGCCAAATCCTTGCTCCCGACACCATTCCCGAAGCCACAAATTGAATTCCCTATTGCGCATCTTCCTATCTTGAATGTTATGCACAGGCAAAACTTCAGAGAATTACACAGTGGATGCAATCTGCTGTATTTCACCTCCAAGAACACAAAAATCTTCCTTAATCTCAGAAACCTCATTGCTAGCCAAGTCATTTGTCCCTAGATGGACTAGAACATCCACTTCCCCTTGCTGGTTTGCTTCTTTGACAATATTGAGAATACGTCTCCTGTCTCTACGAGCAGTAGCCCCAGGAAGACATCTCACCAAACCACTACTCTCCAGCTCAACATCTCTTATGATAGAATCACCCAGCAACAATTGCCTTCTATCAAGTCCCACCTTTTCATTTTTGTCCTTGGTTGCAGTGCTGCATACCTTAGGCATAGTGGATGGTGGTTCCTCAACTATGGTGTCTGAGCCTGCATCCGTCTTACCACTACACTCTGAAAGTGCCTCAAAAGAATTAAGAAGAGCCACAGATTGTGGGACATGCTTTCTATCCACAACGCTAAGTCTACCAGACCCAAAGCTGCTACAGCCTTCTCTTCAGCCAAGCTGATCCGCAGCAGCTTCTCACAACCCTCAGCCAGAACCTGAGGGAGTGCAATGTATCTCTCCCCAAAACACCAGACACACACTTAGTGCATGGGGAAAAGTAATGAATCTTTAATGACAATGAGAGCAGTTTTATGGACAGCAGGGGGGTTGACGTGACACAATCAACAGAATACATTATCTACATGAGTTGCATTCCTAGACAAGACATTGAAGCCTAATTAGTTACGCAATAAATGGGATTAACAAACACAGAATCAGATTGTGAACAGTACGTCTACATTGTATCTCTAACACAAACTAACTCCTGAAACACAGTTTCAAGATTAAATGTATTTGTAATTCATTGACCGTTAGGTGACCGTTATGCCCATTGTCCTTGAGAACTGGCTTTGCCAATTTGGTCCACGATCTCTTGGCAAGAGGCCAGCATTTACACCTCTCCAACAGGCAAAGAGGCCAAGTAAAGTGTGGGCAACGGTGCCAAGGAGGTTGAGGACACAAAGGTAGAGGGAGCTACGGTTACACTTTCGTTTTCAAGTATGTCCTGGGGGGCAAATATGTACCCTTTGATGTCTTGCCCAAGGACACTTACTGGAGAGGTGCTCTTGCCAGGATCGAACCTGTGTCTCCAGTCTCTCTCCACAGTTATAGATCAGTGCTTTAATGCCGCAGGACAGAATAGTACGTCCTGCGTGTCTTCTGCCCACCTCCCGCCTCACCTCCTCCGGCGGCTCCAACGCTGATCTGACTTTTATAAATTCAGATCAGCGGTTTTATGTCCTATCGGCATGATGACATCAGTTTCAGGCAACCCCCCTTGCCAGAGCAGGGGGCGCACCTGAAGTGGGGGGGGGTCCTTTGGATCCCTCTATCTCCCCATCATTGGGTTGGTAGCTGCTAATGCCACAGTCTGACCTTTCCAGGGATGTATTTCAAAAACCCCCTGCTAGTAAGACCGTGATCTGGCACCAATCGGCACCAGATCGCGGCCTATTTCCAGTGGGGGACGTGGCTCGATGACGTCAGTTACCCGGGGAACCCCTAGCTGCCCAGGGATTTCATAAGGAAATCCTGTAGTGGGGATTCTCTAAACCTCCACATCTCCCGATCCGTGGTAGCTAGAGAGTCATTTTGTTATCACTGGAAAGGCCATTCCAATGATACCAAACATGACTATGTTAATAGTAAAAATAAAATTAAAAAAAATAAAAATAATTATTAAATAAATAATAAATAAATAAAAACGTGTTCTATTTTTTGAGAGAAAGGGGGGGGGTGTGTGAGGATCCTGAGGACGAGCAACAGCACTAATGGCCTGCTCTACGGTGGGGCCTGCTCAGGTCTCACACAGTTTCAGCTTGCTTGCGCCATTACAGTGATGAATGCTCCATATGCAAATCAGTCTGCTCTCACCCAATGAGGGTGGCCAGTACTGACTGCAACGTCATCCCTGCACGAGAGGTGCAGCAACCCCCGAAGATCGTTTCGGCCTTGTTAGGCCTCGTCAGGAGTGGATGGTATAGCTGACACCCCTCTAGGCACATCAAGCAAGGGGTCCACATCTGGATGACCCTGTAAACCTATAGTGAGAGAAAGGGGGTGTGTGAGGATTTTTTGTTTATATACTAATGCAGCATTATTGTTCACATTTTAGTTATAATGTGAACAATGATGCTGCACTAAGGATTTTTTGCGGGGGGTTTGGCTACTATCACGTAATTTCTCAGAAAAATAAAGTAACGTGTTCCCAGTTCTAACAAGCCTACCCCATAGAATATATAACTGCAAAGGCTCGGATGATAAAATGTGAAAAAATTACGTTACACACTGTGGATGATTGAAATTTTATTGAAAATTCAATTTGTTTTTACATTTTTTGTTATAGCATTCTGGCAGGACATGATGTATACATATAATAATGATAGATTATGAATCTGCGGAGTCTGCCGAAAAAAATGACATATAATTTGTCTGGGTCGTACAATAAAACGTGACTTCAAATCGCATTTAAACATGATGAGCAAAAAAAGTCAAAATGAACTCAGCACACTTCTACTTTTCGAAGAGTGCCAAACTTGTAAAATTGCCTCGTCCTTACGGGGTTAAGCTCTTTATTTTGAAAATATTTGTATTTTTCCACTCACACAGAACGATAATACCATGAAGAATCGTAACTATAGTATAGCAACAAGTCAAAAATAATAGCTTAGAATCAGATATATTAAATACAAGAATAATTATCTCCTGAGAGACCTTATATCTCATCTTTAATATATATTTTTGACCATCAGCCTCCTTGCCGATTCTCAGTATCCTTTTATATACTTTTCCCTATAGCAACCGCAACAGCCAGACATTCCATTTTCAAGGACTTCAGTCCAAAACCAGAATAGGTTCTCTGCTTTGAAAACCTTTGTTAGTGACCTTATTGTTGGGGAGGCTGCAGATTCTATAACAAAAGTAAGTTTGACCTCTTATTAAACTCCTTCAACCCACAGAAACCCATACAATTCTTGACACACATATACAACCCTCACACATTCGTCAAGGTCCCTTAACACACAACCCACATACACAGAAAGCCACAGTACTCCTTTGAACAATGGGGGTCGGGGAATACAGCCCTTCAACCACAAATTTTTTTTGCGCACAGCGTTAAACGTTAACGTGTGTAAATTAACACTGGTATTAAAATCCAAACGCAGTTTTTCCTCCGTCAAAAAATATTGCACGTAAAAAAGACTCGCAAAAACGTGCGCGCATTAATCGGTGGGTGGACTGTTTTTTCACGCGATTCAGCCAATCAGAATTAAGAACCACAATTGTCTCCCGTTCAGTTTTTGCGCCTGCCAAAATCAATCTGAGTATATATGTTGCAGCAATAATAAAAACACGCACAACCTCTCAATTTTATTGTTTGGGTATGCGTAGAATGTGTAACTATACTTTGCTGTATTATTTTTTTCAGGCTGGTGTATTTGGTTTCGGCCAGGACGTTCAGAATTGCCGTTACCACCAGCTTTTCAAAGACGATAAAATTATGCGCACAAACGTTGTCCGTTAAAATTTGCACATAGATTGTAATACCATCTGCGTACCAGCGCACACAAACGCATTTGCGCTCACAATGTTAAGTATAGGACGCGCAACGTACATTACGCTCGCGCAGGTTCACCCGCGGTAGACATTAACGTGCATTTTTTGTGCGGACATTATTATACGACGTTCTGCGTAAAAGGTTTTCCCCCTCGCGTTAATGCGTTTTTGCGCACGCGTTAACATTTGCGCGAAGCAGTTAATAGAGTCCATCATATATTTTCATATCTCATGTGACATCACTACATATACTAATTAGTATGCTCTGAAATTATTTTCAATGTTGCATGTCTGACTTGTTTCTTGTTGTGTCTCAAAAGCAAGTCACACCTCTGGCCTCACATAGCAATGCCACAATTAAAATGCCACAGAATTTAAAAAGAGGCATGAATTTTCACTCTACTCGGTAAAAAATTTTCATAAACAACTGCCCACCCACATACTTCTATCTCACTTCTTTTCAATATCTCTTAGCACCATACTCACGCACATACGGTGCCAAAACTACACTCATTTTAGTTTTAAGGTTATTATTATGGCTAGTATGTCTGATATTTTTAGGGTTACTCATAAGGGGTTATTCAGAGAGCCGATCTGGCCCCGAAATGTCACCGAACAGGGAATTTCCCCATACGGTGACATTTCGGGGCCATTCGGCTATTCAGAGAGCAGGCAGTTTGCCAAATTTTGGTGAAATGCCAGCAAGTACGGTGCCTGTTCAAAGGAAGGGAAATCCCCCTAGAGAAGCAATGGTTAATCTATTCAGAGAACACCGAACAGCAGTGAAAAGTTGGCGAAGTGTCCTGCCGTTCGGTGGTTTCATTCGCCAGGTTTATTCAGGCAAATCCCATAGGCTTCAATGTTAAAAATATTCCTGTTTTTTTTCAATATCTAATAAACTGTTTATTATTGTAATCTGCAGTAACAAGTCTCTTTATTAATACATATTTTAGGATCTTTTAGGCATTTTTCTGCATTTTTTCCGCAAAAAATAATTCTCTTTTTTTTAAAAAAATATTTTTTTCTTTTTCCTGTAACAGACCTTTTTATTATTATTCATAGGATCTTATAAGTAAATTCCAGGCATTTTCGTTCAATAGTTTTTTTTGCAAACAGCGTTTAAATTTTGACACTTACAAGCATACTGTTTGTTTGTTTTTTTTACCCCGTTTGTCAGCTTGTCGGCTTTTTCCAGTGGCTGGTGTGCACTGTGATCGGCGGCTTTTTCCAGCGCGTTCGGCATGGTTTTTCCGGTGGGTGTTCAGCGGGATTGCGACAGGTTTGCAGAGGGTTTTCCCTGCACTCCGGGGACCCTGCGGTGAATGCTGAATTCACCGCTGGGTGGGAACTTTGATTCCCTGAAGTGCAGGTAATGGGAGAGCATCGAAATGTCAGCGACATTTCAGTGCTCTTTTAACACCCCCTTAAGAGTTGAGGTTTACCCAGGGCCGGCCCGATGATGGAGCAGTGCAATGTACTTGCTCCAGGCGGCAGAATTTTAAAGTGGCAAATCCACGGCCGCTGCACTATTTTTTGTTGTGCCACGGCAGCATCTTTGCTGCCGGCGCACA
The DNA here is from genome assembly GCA_009667805.1 of Leptobrachium leishanense. Lineage (NCBI taxonomy): Eukaryota > Metazoa > Chordata > Amphibia > Anura > Megophryidae > Leptobrachium > Leptobrachium leishanense. The sequence continues at coordinate 101,977,982 of CM019065.1, forward strand.
AGGGCAGCACCGCCGAGTGGATTTGCCGCTTTAAAATTGCCGCCGGTGCCAGCGTTCCTCTCTCTAGAGATGAGCGGCCGCTGACATGCAGCTTGGCCGCTTGCCTGGGATAGGAACCACCTGACCAGCACGCGATATCGCGAGAATGCGGCTGTGCAGCTGGTCAGGTGGTTTCCAGCGAGCGGCCAAGCTGCATGTCCGCAGCCGCTCGCCTCCTGGCACGGAGAAGAACACCGGCGGAGCCAGCAGAGGAGGTGAGAGGCGAGCTGGGGGCAAATATATCCATATGATCTGGGGGCAAATATACCCATATGAGCTGGGGGCAATATATCCATATGAGCTGGGGGGCAATATATCCATATGAGCTGGGGGCAATATATCCCCATATGAGCTGAGGCAAATATATCCATATGAGCTGGGGGCAATATATACCCATATAAGCTGGAGGCAATATATACTAATGTGAGCTGGGGCAATATATACCCATATGAGCTGGGGAAATATATCCATATGAGCTGGGGGGCAATATATACCCATATGAGCTGGAGGCAAATATATCCATATGAGCTGGGGGAATATATACCAATGTGAGCTGGGGGCAACATATACCCATCTGAGCTGGGGGCAACATATACCCATCTGAGCTGGGGGCAATATATACCCATATGAGCTGGGGGCAATATATACCCATATGAGCTGTGGGGCAATATATCCATATGAGCTGGGGGCAATATATACCTATATGAGCTGGGGGCAATATATACCCATGTGAGTTGGGGCAATATATACTCATGTGAGCTTGGGAGGGCAATATATCCATATAAGTTGGGGGCAATATATCCATATGAGCTGGGCAATATATACCTATATGCGCTGGGGCAATATATACCCATATGAGCTGGGGGCAATATATACCCATGTGAGTTGGGGCAATATATACTCATGTGAGCTTGGGGGGGCAATATATCCATATAAGCTGGGGGCAATATATCCATATGAGCTGGGGCAATATATACCCATATGAGCTGGGGGTGCAAATATATCCATATTAGCTGGGGGCAATATATCCATATGAGTTGGGGCAATATATACCCATATGAGCTGGGGCAATATATATCCATGTGAGCTGGGGGCAATATATCCATGTGAGCTGGGGACAATATATCCATGTGAGCTGGGGGCAAATATATATATCCATGTGAACTGGGGGAAAATATATATATCCATGTGAGCTGGGGCAAATATATCCATATATTCAGGGTGTGTGTGTCTTTTTAGGGGCTCCTCCATATATTCAGGGTTTGGGTGTCTTTTTAGGGGGTTCCTCCATATATTCAGTGTGTGCGGGTGTCTTTTTAGGGGCTCCTCCATATATTCAGGGTGTGCGGGTGTCTTTTTAGGGGCTCCTCCATATATTCAGGGTGTGTGGGTGTGTTTTTAGGGGCTCCTCCATATATTCAGGGTGTGCGGTGTGTTTTTAGGAGCTCCTCCATATATTCAGGGTGTGTGGGTGTCATTTTAGGGGGGGCAGCATTTCAGCCTTCGGTCCAGGCAGCACAATGTCTTGGGTCGGCCCTGGGTTTACCCTAATCAACAGATTCTTCTCCATTTTTCTACATAATTTTTACTACAACTCTATTATGCCCTCTCTATTTATAGGCAACCGATTCAGCTTCTTCTTCTACTACTGAGATCCCTAAAAGTAACCCTAAACTAAAATTAGCATTGTTTTTGCACCTTATTCACATCAGAAAATGGAAGCAGGTAAGGTAGTAATTTACACTGAAGAAATGACACAAGGGCGTCATTTTTTCACCATAAAACCAGCTTTTTTTGGTAGCTTCTAAATTTGTGCTATTTTTTGAAACTTTTATTGTGGCGTTACTATTGGCGGCCATGAGGTGGTGACTTATCGCTAGTAAACACCTGACCTACACTATGATATTGAACGTACAAGTAATATAAAGGTAACCCTTAAAAAAAAAAGGGGAAATTACATCCTAAGCATGGCACAGACTCTTTAAGGGTTCCATAGTGCGCCGAAGGAAAGAGCACCAAAATTTAACTGAAATTTCAGTGCTCTCTGAATAACCCCTTAAAAATGTAACCCACTCACTTGGGACCCTGGTGCTCTCTGCAGTTCAAGAGTTAAGTGGGGCATTCTAGTGCTGTCTAAAACTATGTACTTGTTTTTATTTTTACCTGCAGGGAGTTAATCCTATTTTTTCAGCAGTCTTCAAGATCTTGAACCGCACTGTTCCGGTAGAAGGACTTTGAAGATCTATTAGTTCTCCATGTCCTTCAATGTACAATGCGAGACTGGTCGTTATCTTAACTCGTTGATGTTAACGGCTCGAGTGTAATAGGGCTCTAAGTGGGTTACTCTCATAGCAGCAATCAGTGGGTTAGAATAGAGAAGGATCTTATAATATAGGATACATTAACAATGTGGCAGGTTTATCTCATATATTATATCTTCTGGCTAAATCCCTATTGTTTACTTTTATTTAAAATGGAATATCTTCCTGGCAGACACAGGACATTAGAAGGGATGTCCATGAGCCTTGATATTTAAAGTTTGCATCTCTCTCCCCATTTTCTCTTTTCCAAAGAACATATATGGTCCTCTCCTGGACATAACTAGCTAACGCACCTTATGAGTATGGCACTCCAGCGACAACAACATGTCACCTCCCTGTTCATTATTTGATTGGCCAATATTCACTAAATTCATTGGCCAATATTCACTAAATCTCCCCCTGGAGAAGCCTACAGTGATTATATCCAAATTTTAAACACTGGACAACTGCAAAGTATAATTATCTTCCAGCCTCCCATTTTTCCTACATTATCATAAAGAAGATAATAGTTATTAAGGTTCCTTTAGTATAACATTATGAGTCATAAGTGCAGAAGGCATTAGACCATTAAATGGACAAAACAAGGGTGTATGAGATTGCGGAGACCAGGTAACAGCCCTAGTGGCCTGCCCTCCAGTGGGTCCCACTCAGGTCTCATAAGGTTTTAGGTTGATGGTGCCTTTACCGCTCAGACTATTACCCGGAAAGGGTGGCCAGAGCTGAAATGCCAAGGAAACCTCCTCAGATCCACAAGGCTCGTTTAAGCCTTGTTTGGCCTCATCAGGATTAATGGTGGTTACATGGATAGAATATACTTTATTCTAATCCTACAATAAACTTGCTTCACTACAGATGGAGTCTCAGTACTTATTATTTATAGTTGGTGTTACTGTTACATATCTATACGAATCAAAAGAAAAATCTAGTAAGTATTTTGTGTGGGTGAAAAAGTATACAATATGATTTCATACCACTCAGTCTCTGTTTTTATCATTTATTTGTGTAGACTCAGTGTGTGGGAGACACATTATGGATTCTGCCTCCCTTCACATAACAATTTCACTTTTTCACAAACCGCCCAATGTTCCGTACTATTGTGTATCTGTCAGGTTCCAGTTGACAACTGCAGTGATTTAGAATCCTAGAAGTTGTATCTGACCCAGCTTTGACGTCACGTATATTCCAAACAAGATGCAGCCGCTACATAAACTTCAAGCTGTGATCATTAAAATGGGGTCAAGTAAAGCATTTCACATATATCTGGGTGCCAGGGCCAGCCTCAAGGCTCAATCACTCTGTAACAAATAAAGTAATTAAAGTGTATATGTCATGTCCAACTCATGCTGAGCTTTTTCAATAGGCAATTGCTCATGATATAGGTGTTAAAACTGTTCTGCTAAGACATATATAGCATCATTTTGAGTTACTTCTTGTCATACTTCATCTTTTGCAGCACTTTTGTGCTCTTTATTGAAAACACAACTTTACTTCTAATACACAACTTTACATCTGAAAAACATGCATTCTATATACAGAGATATGTTCCTTTAAAGCTAGGTTGAGTTTCGGTGGTGTCATGCAACTGGAATTAGTGATAGCTGTGAGTGGAAGATCTGACCTACAGGACAGCCCCGTTGCTCACTCCATACAGTTGACTGCATGATGACATGGTGACTAACAAAGATTAGGGATTAAAGTTAGGATGATGTTTTTTTTTTAATATTTCTATTTATTATTTAACATTTTTTTCATATCAGCAACTGCTTTTTTGAGGTTGGGTAAGGCGGCGTCATTTTTTACATATTAGTTGCATGCAACTGTAGTGCGTCAAATAGTCACCGCGCATTGGTATCACCTGCTATCCACCACTCGGCTCCAAACACTGGTGGCCATCCTGAAGTGCCATTCAGGGTGGTTGACACAAGAGCCACATCATGTTACTCCTCTTGCTCTCCTGCAGCCGAACTCCTCTAGATTATAATCTCGGCTGAGCAGGTTCTCCTACATCTCGTGTCTCGGCTCCTGTTTGTAATTTTGTTAGTTTATGTCACCATTCTATATCTAATCTCTTATTTGGACGAAACCATTTATTATTGTGGATTCCTCTATAACTCTAAGGCTAGGGTCAGACTGAGGCAGTGCGAACGCGCGTGCAGCCGCACTTAATCACGGCCGCACTAGCAGCAGATGACGGGCAATGACGGCCAATATACGAAGTACGGTCGCACAAAAGTCCGGCTGCGCAACGCAAGTGGAAAATGAACGCATGTTTTCGAGAACGTGAAACCGCAGGTACTGACGTACAGAGTGCGCTGCGTCTGCTAGCGGCGTGTGTGCGTGATTAGGAGACGTCAGACGCTGCTAATGTCCGGCCAACATAACGTCCAGACACAAAAAGAGTTTTATTGATGATCCGTACAAAATCACGGACGAAAATGCGCATAGTATGACCACTATCACGTATTCTGTGAAAAAATGCATCCATTCGTTCGAACGCACTTTTTCACAGACAACATAAAAATGCGTTCGTCTGACCCTAGCCTTAACCATTAAACACTACTGAAACATTTTCTGAAGTGAGCTATTCAAGAAAACTATTAAAAAACATTATCGATTCCACTAGGAGACAAATTATAATTCCTGCCATCTTTCTGAGATATTCTCTACGTATGTAAATAATGGACATCATTGTTCCTATGTTCCTTGTATATGTCTGAGTCAAATTTTTGAGCATCGAACAAAGGACCTTACTGAATTTGCATTGTATGTCAGGCTGCGTCGCTTCAGACATTTTGTTACATATTAAAAACATTTTCCTATTCAAAGTATTCACATCAGCTACAGCATCCGATTCTATCCAAATGTATTTCACAGCCACAAAGGAAGAAGCAGTCGGATGAGCTCATTTGCAGTTGGCGGTCTCGTTAGTCTGATGTTTGTGAGCAATGCCCAAAAGAATTAATGGTTTGAACTCAACCTTTGCGTAGAATAGTCGCTGAAGATATAAAGTGACTTTGCACCGCTCATCTGTTTTTTTGCTTGCTCCAGCTTATCTCCAAATATATGTTGACGGATCTGTTGTGTGTTTCGTTTTATTTTATGCAGCAAAATGAGAATAATTACGTTTTTGCACAGAATAATATTGATCATGGCAATGGCAAATAACGAGGGGGAAAAGGGGGATCAAACCATACTCTCGTATTGTAATTTATTTACACTGTGACGCTATAAAGTGGTTCTTGAATGACTCTAGTATGTAACTTATATTTGTACTCATACTTAGTACTTGATGCAACACCTGGTGCTTGGCCAACCAGTTGTGACTCAGACCCTGTACACCTGCTCTGTGTATTCCTTTCTTTGGCTGTCCAGACCTATATCAACCTGCATCTTTGGAGGAGAAGACCGACTTACACTTTGGTCCATGAAGTGAGGTCAGCAGGAAAAAACTTTTTCCCAATCAATATAAATATCAACCACCACTAAATGCTGAGAGACAGAGTGCTCTTTATCCAGGGATGTCTATCCTACATGTTGGCGTTTACATGAGGACACCTGTTAAGACCTGATGATATCCAAGCATATAGTTTTCAAATAGGACTCGGCTATTACGTTACCAGAAAAATGTAGATGGGGAAGAAGAGTCTATAGTAAACATAGATCAAAAAATAATAAGCAATTCCATGGGCCCTATTCCAAGGTTGCTGTTAAGCTATGTGTTTGAGCCGTTCAACACTATGGGCCCTATTCCATTCTTTGCACTGAAATGGGGATGCTAACTGGGAAAATCTGCACCTGCAAGTTTCCCCCGTAACATCTGTATTTTACCGCGATATTCTGGGGTAGGCACTGTCTCAGCACCTCGTCCCGAAACACAGCACTGACCACTGGGACACTCACGGTAACGCTTCTGCGCCACTGTGCGTATCACCTCCTGGAGTACTTAGGACTTCATGGAGGTTTGCGCTTCCGGGACGTGGATCTCGCTCTTGCAAGATTGCGTAGCACCGGGGAGTAATCGCATCCCAGTGACCAGAAGAAGCGGATTGGGCCACCGTTCTCGCCGTGGGATGAGAGGTGAGTATCGGATTGATTAGGGTTTTTTAGGGGGTGCTAAATGATATTGCAAATGCAGAATAATTTAGCACCAGCTTTTAGGAGTAGCTAAAATTTTGGATCACGTCAACACTGCGGTAATTAGCGCTAGCACTTTATAATACCTTACGTCTCCTAACGCTAATTACTGATTGCTTGAGCTCCCCATGTTAAGTATAGGATGTGCAAAGTTGAGTAAGCTCGCGCAATCACCAATACGCAAAGTGATTTGTTACGGGTTTGGCGTCAGGATGGTAATATGGGGGCATGCGTTAAAGTCACTTATCCTAGCAGTAACCCTTACACATCCGAATGCTAACGCTAGCGTTCACTAGGGAATAGTGCTCAATGGCTGGAGAATTTTGTTTAATTTTTTCACGGCCTATTCAATCCAAGCTTTGCTTGCTGCTCGGATATTGTGTGTGAACATCTCCTATATTTTATATCAGCGGATGAAGAAAGAGCAAATTCAACCTTTTTCTTCTTCACTTGCACCAGCCTTTATTCAGCAATGAAAAACAACTTCTAAGGCTGGGGTCAGACTAATGCACTTTTAACGTGCGTGTAGGCGCACTTAATTACGCAGTAGCAGCAAATGACGGGCAATGACGGCCAATATACGAAATACGGCCGCACGAAAGTCTGGCCGCACAACGCAAGTAGAAAATTAACGCATTTTTTCGAGAATGCAGAACCGCTAGTACTGACGTACAGAGTGCGCTGCGGCGGCATAGCGGTGTGTGTGTGCGTGATTAGGAGATGTCAGTCGCTGCTAATGTCTGGCCTACATAACGTCCAGACGCAAAAAGTGTTTTATTGACGATCCGTAAAAAAATCACACACGAAAATATGTGTCGTCTGACAGTTTTCACGCATTCCGTGAAAAAATACGTCAATGCGTTCGGACGCACTTTTAGACGGTTGCTGCGAATAATGCGTTCGTTTGACCCTAGCCTAAAGTCTGCTGTCAAGTGATTTTGCTTATGCAACAAAACATCTAACATAAGCTGTAACTACATTACTTGTGCATTACAAACAAAACCACATAATGAAACACATGCTGCTGTTTGGCGTTCTTTGAAGTAATTGTATGGGAAAATGAAAAATAACGTTCGGTTTTTTATCTCCCGTTTCCATCTTGTTTTTACCTATGAGGCAACATTTACCAAAATCTGTGCAAAGGTTTTTCTTTGGTTCTGTGGTTTATCTAATCTGCAGTATTTACCAGTTAATGAGGTGGAGGATGGAATGTTTAGATAGGGCAGCAGGCGTCTATTGTTCTCTGAGATACTCAAGATAAGAGATGGCATCTGAATGAGATATGACAGGGAGTTTAAAAGACTTCTAATGTACCCCCTGGTGGTGTCCTTTGAATACATCCCACACAATACAATGATTTGAGTCAGTGATCAACCCATACACTGCATTCTATGGCCAAAGCCACACAGTGAGGAGCAAGAGGTGGAAAAATACTGGGGGGGGGCAGTTTACAACACAATAGATCACACAATGGATGCACCCAGTGACACATATAGAGTAAAATATATTCTTAACTAATCATACAAGAGAAAAACAAAGCAGATGTAAGATATCAGCACATAAAATAAACACAATATGAACATTTCATTTTTTTGGTGTTAGTGGCTATTTAACTCATTATTTTAAACCTACTAAAAATCCTATACTCAAGTCTGATCACCCAGTGAAGAGAGCTGTGCGATCCTCTCACCTCCTCTCTCCTTTGGAAGCTGAACACTGGGATAAAATAGTATTACAGCTCAAGCTACTGACACAGTGACTCTGCCAGAATACGTGTGTCAATGACAAGCCCCAAATGGAAAACGGCTTTCACATTATTTTTCCATTTGCAGTGTCCATTATCGTCTCTGCTGGGATAGGGGCTCAGGTCTTCAGGAAATGGTCCGTGCCCTCTTTGTAGAATGTCAGTTTCATAGACCATGTAGTGTCTCCTGGAGCATGTGAGAGGTAATGAGGGAGTGCTTATGGTGTCCTTGATAGTATTATATTAGAAATGCCAGAATATTTTTATTTTATGCCTCTCCCTCTTGGCATGTATTGTAACACCTCCAATGCTTCCCAACTATAAAAAAAATCTATAAATATTTAAAAGAAATACTCTTAGCCACTGGGCTGCTGTATGCTACATTGATAAATGTCATCCGTGGAGTTGTGTAAATTTGTATTTCAAATATATAGAGCTTGGCCGGCTGGGTGGAGTAGAGGTAACATCACTGCTCTATAACTGTGGAGACACAGGTTCAATCCCAGCAAGAGCACCTCTCCAGTAAGTGTCCTTGGGCAAGACACCTAATGGTACATACTCACCACCCAGGACATACTTGAAAACGAGAGAAATCTCAATGTATCCTTCCTGGTAAAATACTTTCTAAAAAAATATATATGAATGAAGGGCGAGATGTCTACATTCCCTAGCCTGGTATTCACCATGCACATAAAAACAAACAGGTCTCCCATTAATTAACGGCCAGCATAAATTAATTTCACTCAAACTTTCAAACAAACTTTGCATTGCTTAATCTCAAAACAATAAACTGAGCTTCACATATGCTGTAGCAAACCTTGGCCAGACGATTAACAGGGTTATTCAGAGAGCAGTGAAAAGCAGGAGAATGACTGGAGAATGAAAAATTCTAGGTCAAAATAGCCAAACCAGAAAAATTCTCCCTTTCATTTCACTTTCCAAATCGGCTATTTTGACCTAGAATTTTTCATTCTCCAGTCATTCTCCTACTTTTCACGCTCTCTGAATAACCCTGTAAATGTTTCTGAATCGAAAATAATGCCTCGTTTTAATCCTTTGTTCCCTTCTACAGTAAGTATTGGTTAAATCTGTCACTGGTTTGAGTTCCGAGCAAATTATGTGTATGTCCTGTAACAACAGATAAAGATTGTAGCGCTGCTTCACCAATGCAATAATGAGGAACAGACTTAAGCTGCAGGAAAGGAATATTTAAATAATGATATATGATAGAATTATTCTTCCGATGGCCCCATTCACTACAAGCTTACAGGTTTCAATATATTTCCATAAACACAACATTAACACAAAATAACATTGGTACACGGTGGATGGACGGCTTAATTAATTGAATGTGGGTTTATTTGTGTTTTGTTTTTAATATCTTGCATTTTATTACTTTGTATTTCTGTTACAACTCAATGTTCTTCAATCCAGGACATACTTGAAAACGAGAGAAATCTCAATGTATCCTTCCTGGTAAAATAGTTTGCAAATACATAAATAAATATTCACTAAAATGTGAAGCTATGGGTGTTAATAAACTGCTTTAATAGTGATTCTTAACCCCTTCACTACCGAGTGTTTCTTTGTTTTCAATTTTTTTTATCATAACAGTTAACAATTAAATATGGGGTAAAAGAGAGGTGTTGCAAAGAAATCGCTAATCTGAAATAGTTAATAAATTAAAATAATGTTAATTTGGTCATTTTTTATTTTCATGTATTTGTTTATCCTTTACATATTTAAGGTTATGGTGGAGGACAAAAAATGAGATTAAAAGCCTCCACACTGCAAATAATAAAGTTTATTATTGCAGAAGTCATTTGTACATCACAGCAATTCAAAGAACTGCATCACAGAGCTCATGTGCTACATTCCCAATATGCAGCAAGGAATTCTGCGTAAGACATGCAAATGACATCTACGACTTCTCATTTTTTTGCATCCTCGGTCTGATTTCAGAGAACCCTTCAATCAATGATATGCCATACTAGATATATATTTTTTTTTATCAGAGATCAGGTTTCTGCTGTCACAGACACTCCTATACAGCTGTTTCAGGTTAAGCACCAAACTGCAACTGGTCATGCCTATCTCCTGCTGATGAGGGTACAATAAACCCGAAACAGCTGTACAGGAGTGGCTGTGACCAGTTGCATAAACCTTACCTCTGTTAAAAAAAGCTATCTAGTATGGCATGGCATTGATTGGAGGGTTCTGTGTGAAAACAGACCCAGGATTCAAAAAAATGAGAAGTTGTAGATGTCATTTGCATGTCTTACCCAGTGTTCTGTGCTGCATATGGGGAATGTAGTACATGAACTCTGTGATGCAGTTCTTTGAATTGCTGGGATGTGTAAATGACTTCTGCAATAATAAACTTTATCCTTTGCAGAAATATTGTTGTAATGTAAGATCCTGAGCTCTAGATGGTGTCCCTTATCTTACACAATTTCAAACGGGGTCTGCATTATTATCATACAGGCAGAAAAGATAATTTTGCTAGATACAGTAACTGTGATAAAGATCAATAATAAAACGTCCAGATCTCCTGTTTATGTTGATTTGTAGTGATCACAATGAGATTATCAACAATGCAGCTTCCAAAAACTACCAATACAGTATAAAAATAATATCTGTTTGTGGCATATTGCCTGTATATGGAATTCCAGTAACACCTTGTATCTGTACTGTACAGAGATTTGCAGTCATTATAACCTCCTGAATCTAATTAGGGATGTGCATTTCGGGTTTCGGAATTTCGGAATTTTCACGAAATTTCCCGATTCGTGTCTTCGGATTCGGCCGAATTTCTGAATCGGATCGGACCCGAAAACCGTCAGATCCGAAAAGTTTTCCGAGCCGAAACGAAAAATTTTCGGATTTTTCGAGTGGACTTGAAATGTGTCAAATCGAAATTTATTTTTGCTCTATTCATGATTTTGGTTCCATTCGTGATTTCGGTTCCATTTCGGTAATTCTGGAAATCGTATATTTAACTATTATCGGTTATATCGCTGATTCCGTAAATTTTGTATTTGTAAATGCGTATCACTTGTTTCTTGTGGCATTCGGGTCAGTTTAGCGTTTTTCAAATCGTTTTGTTCCTTGGCTTTCATACCATTTTAATATGATTAAATAAAGTTGTGAAATGTATATTCAATTATTCATAAGAAAAAAAGGATCTTTATTTAATAAAAAAAAACACGATAGAATCGCCAGAATTATCGTAGACACTTTGAAACGAGGAGAACAGACGTTCCAAAAAAATGAAAATTTCCGAAATTTCCGAAAAGTCGATACAAAAAACAAGCAAAGTGACCCGAAAACACGAAAAATGGTCGATATTCCGAAAACAAAATGTACACGAAAAACGAGCCGAACCGAATCGAAACAGAAATCGGTCGAAACGACCGAATCGAAAAGTTTAAACATCCGAACAAATCGAACCGAAAAAAAATAAAAAAATCGGTGCACAAGCCTAAATCTAATCCCTGTACAGCAGTGAGTGACCTCAGAGCACGCCCTGTATTCTGTCTTCTCCCTGGTAGCTGTAATGCAGCAGTAATCTATTTTAACGTTTTATTATAGTGAGGATTGGGGGTGGAGAGACATAAAACAAAGGATTTCATTTATCCACAGGGGACAAACACTAATCCTGTTATAAAAAGGTGTGAAAATGCTCTTTTGATATGCTAATGAGTGCTTTTCAATGCATTACAACACAAAATTGACATAACCTGATTTTGAATGTGAATGGGATTAATATATATATTTGTTATTGAGTGACATTTGTGTATTTGTTACTGAATAACAGTATTGTGTGTGTGTATATGTTATTGAATGACAATTGTGTGTCTCTCTATATACAGATGTATTTGTTACTCAATACCAGGATTGTGTGTATATATATATATATATTTGTTATTCAATGGCAGAATTGTTCGAAGGTGAGTAAACTCTAATTTTATTAATACTATAATAATTATGAGGATTATGGGTATAGTTAGTTTTGAGGTTTTTTTCTTAGAATTATAAAACAATACTGATGTCAGAGAGGTTAGAGCATTTTCATGCCAGTGTAACAGTCTTCAAGTTCTGGAAGGGGAAATCTACGTCTTTGATGCCCTCAGTGCCATGCAACCAGTGCCCAGGGGAAGCCTGATTGATGGTTTTAAAAAGACCTTCACCCCCACCTTGTATCTCTAATAAGGAGATCAGTGACTTTCTGCTTCCGACCCCCACGCTGCCTATTGTCGTCATGTGGGCGGGGCCAGTGATACAAAGTATCCAAACACGCGGCTCCAGCAACACATAAATAGAGAAGCAGAGAGGAGATGCCAAGACCTGCAGGGAGACACCATGGACAGCTCCCGCCTGCGGATCCTGGCGCTGGGCTGCTGCCTGCTGCTCATTGCTGCTGTCTGTGCCCAAGAGGACAGCACTGAGCTGGAGACCAGGGCACTGAGGGACTTTTACCCCAAAGACTCTCTCCCTTCCAGCGAGAAAGAATTGGTGAGTGCAGGAACCTGGTCTCATGTCATTTTGGAGTTGATGAAGGGGAGGAGTGGGGGGGGGGGAATGCTTAATCTGTTTAGATCATCACTTAAAAAACAGGAACAAAGGCAGATATGAAATGTTACCAGGAGCGCAGTCCATGGGCATTGCATAGGGGGCATTGCAAAGGGGCATTACACAGGGGGCATTACACCGGGGGCATTACACAGGGGGCATTACATAGGGGGCATTACACAGGGGGCATTACACAAGGGGCATTGCAAAGGGGCATTACACAGGGGGCATTACATAGGGGGCATTGCAAATGGGCATTACACATGGGGCATTGCAAAGGGGCATTACACAGGGGGCATTGTAAAGGGGCATTACACAGGGGGCATTGTAAAGGGGCATTGCACAGGGGGCATTGCAAAGGGGCATTACACAGGGGGCATTGCAAAGGGGCATTACATAGGGGGCATTGCAAAGGGGCATTACACAGGGGGCATTGCACAGGGGGCATTGCAAAGGGGCATTACATGGGGCATTTCACAGGGGGCATTGCAAAGGGGCATTGCATAGGGGGCATTGCAAAGGGGCATTGCAAAGGGGCATTACACAGGGGGCATTGCACAGGGGGCATTGCACAGGGGCATTACACAGGGGCATTGCAGACACTATAGAAGGAGAGCAATCTCAATGTATCCTTCCTGGTAAAATACTTTATAAATAAACAGAATGTGGGATTTTCACTTCCCAGCTGGGAGCTCTTCAAGAAGTTTTGGAGAAATTGCAGAACAAACGTGTCCCTTCCTGGGAAAAGAAATTTGGACAAGTGCAAGTGGTAAGTTTTCATTTAAATTCTTACCCATCAAGTATCAAGGATACTGGGATGCTTTAAATGCGGTGAGAAGGGCTGCTGTTTGATGAGATGTTTCTTCTATTAACTCTATCTTCTTTACTGCATGATGGACCAAAATGTACCATTTGAGACTGAAGCATTGATTTTACCTGATATCAAATATACAGGGGTTTTCAGAGGAGTATTTTAGAACTTTTAATATAACCTCCTCATTTAGTGTTTTATATATATATATTGAAAATAAGTACTTTTTGCCAGGGTATAATTTTATCCTGTGTATATGTAATATTAACCAGTCAATAAACAGGGTGCTGTATCCATATTTTGGAAGATATCTCTGTAATTAGTGGTGGGGCCTGAACAACCCCCACCTGACCCCCCCCCCCACACACACACACACTGGTGTATTATAAAAAGCAATAAATGGAAGAATATGTGTGGGTAATTTTAAAAAGTATTTTGGAGTATTGATATGTAATTGAAAAATAACACCATATCTGAGGTCAATTAATGCTATATCTGTATAAGTTTGAATTCAAAACAATCCACTGCTTCATAAATTATTTCTGTTATGTAATTTATTTGATATACTAATATATACTATATCTATTTATATTTAGATATTTTGCACAAAACTTAAAATAATTTAAAAAGCACAGGTTTATCTCTAAAAATATATATATTTTATGGAGTTTAACTAAATACAAAAGGAAGAATTTCCTAAGAGAAATTTAACAATAAAGGTTTAAGTATGGATTTAGACAGTAGCAGGAAATCTATTTTATGTAAGAGGTGGTAGATACTGGGATATTTTCTCAGTATGAGTGGTAGTCAGAAGCAAATGAAGCAGTTTTTTTGTTTAACATGACAACAAGATCATTAAAAGAAATAACACGTAGCAGAATATTCCAGCTGGAATTAAAGTGTTCTTTGTATTCCTTAACGTAAGGCAGGGGTCAGAAACCTTGACCCTCTACATGTTTTCGAACTCCATTTCCTTTTATGCTCAGTCACTCAATAGTGTCACTGAGTATCATGGGATATGTAGTTCCAAAACATATGGGCAGACAAGGTTGCTGACCCCTGTTAGGATTACCTCCCAAAAAATGCAGCTTCTGTTGGCTCTTAATTTCTGTAGAATTGTATGCTTTTGCCTAGGTCCCCGTCATTTAAGAAATATCTATTGTGCTTTTTCATGCCAGCATCCCTGATTGTATTAAACATTCATATATACATGTGTTTATGTATTCTATCAGTGTATAAGGTTTGATTTAACTTATTTCTTATATATTGTTTCAGTGTGATGTTGGGGAGCAGTGTGCAGTGAGGAAGGCGGCACGGATCGGAAAATTATGTAACTGCCCTGGAGGCTCTGTGTGTAATTTCTTCCTTTTAAAGTGTTTATAAATGATAATGTGCCCTTCGACAATCGACATTACCTGCTGAAGCAACAACGACAACCATCGAGAGGAGACCTGATGTCTGACAGATGGTTTTTATGCTAAACAAAAACATTTCCAACTGCCTGGGTCAGATTATGGAGGTGACTAGGAGAGGGGAGGGGGTAGTAGCCAATAGGTGCATTTTCATATTGTTATTACTAGTATAAACAACACATCATTCCTGTAAGTGCTGCCACTTTAACTTGTGTAATGTTATTGATATTGCAGTTAAAAAAGCATTCAATTCTAAAAGTGTGTTCAGCACAAAGCAAAGGCATTCGGTTAATTATAGCTTATTCGAATAAGTATTTTTAAGTAAAAGTTCTGAGTGTACCCTCCTCATACTTACACACAGGAACTCCTAGTATCTCCCTCCGAGCCTGGAAGTTCCGGCTCTGTTTATTGTACTCTCTTTCTGTTTGTCTTGTTGCAGGGTTTGTACTCTTGTGCAAATAATAGAATAAATGAAATGCTGTCTTTTGTAAAGTATCTTCTATTTCTTTCCACGGAGTCCTCCATGGCTACAGACTGAGATAACGATGATCCTTGTTTATTCCATAATGACAGAGATGAAGATTCGATCATATATAATGCTGTATCTCTTGCCCATAGAATTATTCTTGTTTAAAATGCAGTATATTCCATACAACATATGGCCTCGTTATCTTCCCTTAATGCAGTTTGTATATAACTGGCCGCTGCTTAGTCATCTGCAGTTGTAGCAGGTAGTAGTTTTCTTTTGCATATTAAGTGTATAATCTGGCAACCCTGGTTAAAGCATTTTAATTGTTCTGGTGTAGTAAAAAAAAATCCTTTTCACTTCTGTTCTATGTGTGTCGCTAACTTCTGGAACCCTAGACTCGAGCAAAAATTTTTCTTTAGAGATGGCATTTTAGCACACACCAGGTGATAGAAGTCCTCACAAGTATTGAGGGCCCTAAGGCTAAGGTTAGACGAACGCATTCTGTGCGGACTGTGCGTGCGTCCGTGCACAATGGACGCACTTTCTGACTGACGACAAGGTAGTGGCCACACAGTCTGTTTTTGCGACTGACTTTTCTTTGACTGATGTAGATGGGAAATAAAATTAATATGAAAAACCATTTTGTCCGTCACAAATGCTGGACGTCAAAAATGCAGTCTGACTACGTTCCATCACTCACACACAAAGCTACGCGGACAGGGTGCACTCCGCACGTCCGTTCTAGCGGTTTTACGATCTTGCCTAACTTGCATCCGTTGTGCGTCTGCACTTCTGTGCGGACGTACTTCGTGTCTGGGTCTCTATTGATCATAATTGTATGCTACCACGGACGTTAAAATGTGCGGCAACACGGACGTGAACACTGCGCTCGTCTGACCCGAGCCTAATGCTGGTCTTTGTATGAGAAATAATGGGCAGTATTCCAAAGTCGGTGCTAATTTAACCAGAGCTGTTGTGAACTTAACAACTCCATAGGCTATAATGGCTCTGGGACGTTTACAGCAGCTCTGTGTAAATTAGCACCAACTATGTAATAGAGCCCGGTGACGGTTATGGAGGCAAGAATGTTATGAAAACTATAATGATGTGGGGAGGGAAGGTGAGAAGGTAAATTAGTGAGGAATGTGATACGGTAATCTGTAGAGATGGGTTTAGAGGGATTTTTGAAGGATTAAAGAATAAGGGAAAGTCTGATAGGGTACGGTAAGTCATTCCACAGGAACAGTTCTTCTCCGGAGAAGTCTTGGAGGTGCAAGTTGGCCATACAGGTAGAAACAGAGGGGAAGGGACGGTGGCCTGCAGACCAGAGTGATCTGCAACTGGTGTACTTGTGGCATAGGGAAGACATGTAAGGAGTGGTCTAGTTATCTCTATATACCAACTACAGAGTTGTTCACCTGTTGATTTGAAGAACAAGGTTTGAAACAATAGGAATGTCAGGTTGGGTAAAGAAAATATCCAACGAAGGGCCAAAATGAGTTTCTTTGAAAAAAAAAAAAGAACCTTTATGTTATGATGATAAATCTGACTACACACACACGATACATTGATTAATTACAAACTAGAATGTAACCACGTTCAAATAAATGGATAAATTGAAAAAAATATAAAATTATAAATGAGATATAAAACAAAAAAAAAACAGAGTACAGTAGATAAACAGTGCAAGCAGAACTAATTATCCCCACATGCATAAAACTACTCTAAAAATCAGTGCAATAAACGTTTGCGTTTCACATTTATTTGGAAGATTCTGAGGCTAAAGTATAGCTATCTCCATCGTGTCTCATGAATTCATCCTCCGCTAAGGAAGAATTGGTTATTTGGACACACATATCTTCAGATCTCCACATAAATCATTGTCTGCAGTGCTTTGAAAGCAAATCAACATCAAGTGTATGAATCTCATAGCTCACTAAAGAAACTGTGCTGCAGGGGGTCACAGAGCCAAATCGAACAAAGCCCCGTGAAAGGAAGAGCCCAGTTGCAGATGCAACGACAGTGACGCATGTAATTACGTCATTGACAGTTACACACATGGTTTCCGTCCCCTACTGTGATACTGTTGACTTCTAACAACCTGCTTCGGACTCTGAAGTCTATGATTTTCAAAGAATCATTTCTAGAAGAATGTCATCTTGGAAGAGGTCAAAGCCCGCAACGTCCATCCGGGTTACAGTACATTATATGAATCTCTGTCCATAATAAGCCATACTGGAATATAAGTCATTGAAACAAAATGAACTGACAAGAAGATAAAAAGTATGATATTTCAATATACCTCTATATTGTGTGACAAAACTCTAAAAACCCCCAACCATTTATAACTGAGACCTGTAGAATGTGTCGGTAGTCAGATGCATGCTGTTTCCGTATGCAGTATGATATTAAAGTTGCTCCTTAAAGCATTGCACTAGAACACTTTTAGAACTTAAACTTATTATCCAACTATCCATAATAAAAAAAATCAAGTTTACCATTGACCTTAATCTTGAACCTTTTAATCCTGCGGTCAAGAAGCTCAGCCTCCTGTATGTTTTGGAAATACATTTCCCATAAAGTTGGTTTACATTCTGGACAGTTTTAGTGGGGAAAAAAATGAACACTTTCACTCCCATACCAAAACATACACATGATTTTGCCTTGAAATGCAACAAAAGAACTAAAATTAGCACACAAACCTCTAGCAACATTTTAATGTAAGATCAGTGTTCTCGTTGGGAGAAACAAGTGCAGTGTCTCTGCACCTGGCTGAAGAGCGCATGTCAGAGATTTCCTACGCTCACTTAAGAGTATTGGCACTGATGGGGTCCCCCAAGGCAGCAAGGCTTGCCTCGTTCTGCTCCTACCCGAATCCTGCGTGACTGACTGATGTCGGCGCCAACCACGCAAAGCGTGGTGCAGCGTGAAGGAGGAGCTTAGCGGGAGCCGAGATCACTGCTGACTGCCGCTCATGCAGCCTGCTCGAGTGCTTGTAGACACACAGCAGGCTGCACGAGATGTCCTGCTTGGCACCAGAATCCGCCAGTCAACTCTACCCCGCCGGACGAAGAGTATTGTGTGCACTGGACGCATAGTGGTGGTTTTTCTTGCTGCCCCCTGGAAAATACTGGCCTAGACCTTGCCTAACCAGGACATACTTGAAAATGAGAGAAATCTCAAGGTATCCTTCCTGGTAAAAAAACTTTGTAAAAATATATATATATATTTTTTAGGGTGTCACCCGTGTGTGGGCCGCACCCCCCACACCTCCCTTGTGACACCACTGACTGGCACCAAGAGGACAGATGAGCATGTGCAGCGCATGGTCGTTGCTGCTGTTTCCTCTCCACCAGGTATCACAGAGCCAACTGCACATCACTGAGTGATAGCCCCAAGTTTGCTCCACCCATAGAGAGCGAAACATGGAGAAGCCCATTGATGGATCGATGAGAGTACAAACTGTGATATCTCATCAAGGGATACCACAATTATGTTTAAGACCAATACGATTTCAAACCTCTGATGGGGTATTGCAGACAAACTGCACCTGGACAGTACAGGGTGTACTGAACAATTAAGAGAACAATAAACGGAGATAGTTGCGTAATATTTCCAGAATTCGGCCATTTCTTACCACCAACATCACAAAGCAACTCATCCACGCCCTTGCAATCTCCCGACTCGACTATTGTAATAATCTTCTTGCTGTCCTCTCTCTCTCCCGCCTCGCCCCCTACAATCCATTCTGAATACCTTCGCCAGGCTCATCCACCTCACCCGCCACTGTGTCTCTGCCGTTCCCGTCTGCGAGTCCCTTCACTGGCTGTCAGGATACGACCCTTACCGGTATCATAGACCCTGTGCCGGCGCCTTCGGTGGGTCCCCGAACGGCAGCGACACGGTGTCCTGGAGCATCGGCGCCGTCTCATGGCTGCACACAGACCGGAGCCTCCTTCGCCGATAGACCGGACCCCTCGCGTATGCGCATGGTCCCGATCGGCCTTATAGGCCTAGAGAGATGCCAGCGCAGACGGATGACGTCGGCTCTATCCCCAGCTGCCTAACAAGATACCCTATAAAGAAGACGCCGGTGGGGTAAGTCGTCACTCTAATATTCTATTTGAAACTGATTGAGCTAATTACCCTTTATCCTGTGAACTATATTGATTGATCCCTTTGGCTTTGACCCTCTGCTTGAATATCGACTCTGTATTGAACTCTGCCTGCCTTTGACCCTCTGCTTGAATATCGACTCTGTATTGAACTCTGCCTGCCTTTGACCTATGCGATTCCTCTGATTACTCTCACGGATCATATAACCAGAACATATATATATCTAGACGTCTTGTATATTCTGTTGGGGACTCATCTATATCGTCTGACCAACTACGAACCGGACGCCACTGGTACCAGCAGACAGGTAGCGTTACGTATATCATTCCTCCTGACTCTGGTACTTGCCACGTACAGGCAAGACTACTGCATAGTGGTTCCTCTTATATTTCTTTCACCTAAATACAGTCAAAAGACTTTCCTGACACTGGCTCTCCTTCCATTGCAGAATTAAATTCAAAATCCTTACCCTTACCCTGACCTACAAAGCTCTCACTAACTCAGCTCCCCACTACCTATCCTCACTAATCACCAAATACACCCCAGCCCGCTCCCTAAGGTCAAACAGTGACCTGCACCTAGCTTCTCCCCGCATCATCTCCTCCCATGATAGACTACAGGATTTCTCACACGCAGCCCCATCCCCTGGAACGCTCTCCCTCGTACGGTCAGACTTTCCCCTAGTTTCCCTTCCTTCAAACGTTCCCTTAAGACATTCCTATTTAGGAAAACCTACCACTCGACTCGCTAATACACCTCACTGCCCCAACCAGTCCATCACTCTCACCTTGCAGTCCTCTCCTCCTGTTTCCACCTGCAACCCTTCTAGATTGTGAGTTCCCACGGGAATAGGGCCCTCGTTTCCTCCTGTACTGGTTTATCAAATGTTGTTCAGTCTCAGTGTATTGTAACCTGTCTATATCGTGCCCATTGTTCAGCGCTGTGGAATATGCTGGCGCTATATAAAGTTTAATAATAAAATAGGTGCTGGATTTCGATTCGGCACCCAATCATGGTCCTCCCCCAGAGGTGGCAGGTGGCTGACATCTTGGATGTCAGCCAAGCCTTCGTGATCTCCCCACGCCCACTGACGTCATCGCGCATGGATGTCAGTACGGCTATTGCCACCATAGCTGACACCTATGGTGGCAATGGGGGGGGGGGTCAAAAGTACCTCCCTATCTCCTGATTGGGGGCAGCTAGTATGGCCTTTCCAATGATACCAAACATGTCCAGGTTCAGTGGAAAATAACAGTTTTAAAAAATTATAAATGAAAATTAAAATTTAACTTTTTTTTAAATTTATTAATGCAGCACTATTGTTCACTTTTAAATTTTGTGACCCGATGATGCTGCACTAATGAAAAAATGTGTTTGTTTTCCTTTCGATTTCTGTTTGACTATTATGCCTGACTTAATAATAATATTTTGGGGAAGTAAAAACAAAAAAAACCAGAATTAACCAATATATATATATTAGACACAAACACACATATGAATTCCCTGCATGGGAGACCAATTGAGTTTGCACCAGCCTAAAACAAGCCCACTGTCCTGTCATTTTTTGCTGTTTGTGTACACTCGGCAGCAGTGAGCAGCAAGACTTTAGTCCAGTTGCTCTGCAGCGCGTTGCATGTCGGGAACGGCAGTCCTGCTCGCAGTGCGTGTCGGGAAGCGTAGTTCATCAGGGACCAAAACACAGTGTGGCGGGCTCAGGCGGCGGGACTTGTACGGGGGTCTCCGGTAATAGAGCGTTTACCGGCTGTTCCTGCCCACTCCTGGACATGATTCACGAGCTGCTGCTGGCACTGAGCGGGTATCCGGGCAGCATCTTCACCTGGAACAAGCGGACAGGCCTGCAGGTACCCGGGGGAAGCTGTCGCAGGCAGGACCCACCGTGCACGCTGTATTCCATTTGTATGATGGGTCGCCTGTCAGGGCATGGAGGGCAGAGCCAGGTTTAAATAGCTCAGCCCTGCGTGTTTTTAGGACATTAAGAGGTATCTAACATGTAGATTGACACAAAGAAAACATTGATTCATTCTCAGGCAGGGACACCTCTGTTTATTTGGATGTTAGCAGCAGGTTATTTGGTAAATCCTGGATACTGGAAATAAGTGTATTTTATTAATGTTATCTTGAAATATTTACTTTTCACTTAAAAACGACACTATCAGGGTTATTCAGTAAAGGTGAAACTCAGGAGAACTGGCAGGAGAAGGGAACAATCTAGACCAAATCGCACCTTACTTGCAATACCACAATACAAAAAGAAAGTGGCTCGATCCTCATTTTCCTACAGAGCACCGCAAATATGGAATAACCTCCCAGACACCATCAAATCTTCCACCAGTCTTAAATCACTCAAGAGCTCCCTATTAACATACCTCAATACAGAATGCACCTGTAAACATGTAACATAATGACTATTTCCTACATATTTATTTGTGTTAATCTGTATTTTTTTTTTTTAATATCTTGCATTTTATTACTTTGTATTTCTGTAGCGACTGTAACATTTCAATGTTCTTGAACCCAGGACATACTTAAAAACGAGAGAAATTTCAATGTATCCTTCCTGGTAAAATAATTTTCAAATAAATAAATAAAATAGCCGATTTGGAAAGTGAGATAAATGGGCGAATTTTTCTGGTTTGGCTATTTTGACCTAGACTTTTCACTTCTCCTGACAATTCTCCAAAGTTTCACCTATCTTTGAATAACCCTGTTAAGGGGTTATTTACTAACCAGCTCCATTTAAAGAATGGCATTTTAATGTTGGAACTACGGTGGAGCAAGTACGCAAAATTGTGGGGAATTCTCTATTTAGGGAACTTCCACCATACTCACTATACTTTTCACCATTCGTTCTGGCAAAGTTCTTCAGGGCAGGTTTAACTTCCCTGGCGGTGTTCCCGAGTGTGTGTCTATGGGTTAAATTTCACCGCTGAGAGTGGTAACCCCGAGACACACTCGGGTTGTATACATCACCTCTCCGTGTGCTCCCCCGCTGATCTCTGCAGTCTCCAGTGATCGCTGTATTTTACTTCCTGGATTAGTTCTCGCGAGGAGGAAACCAGGAAGTAATGAGGTCGCGATCGCCAGAGGAGGCAGCTGGGGACATCGAGAGAGCACAGGGAGAGGTAATGTATCCAGCGGCATCCCGAGTGTTGCTCAGGGTTACCGCTTCCAACATAGGAATTTAACCCCGAGCCACACTCGAGATGCCGCTGGGGGGGGGAGGAAATAAAATTGACCACTTTTAGACAAGACATTTCAAAATAAATAGACCGCCGGGGAGGTTAAATGGGGTTTCCATTGCTGTTTCAGTCAACGTTGTCCATCATTATTTCCTCTGTAGTTTATGTGGGAGGTTTGCGTCTTTAAAAACCACGCAAATATATTTGGTTGTGCAGTGTACCGTGTATCGAGAATAGCGGTACTTTATGAACGGGTTCAGCCACCTTAACCTCCCAAATGCTTTGAAACTCTGTTTCCTATGAGGCTCGGCCAATCTAAAGAGTGTCAGGACATCATGGGAGATGTAGTTTCAAAACATCTGAAGGACCAGGGTGCCCGACCACCGGTTTACGCTTGTTATGCAAGACTAGCAGCGGTACCATTGTTCAGCACTGCTCAACATTATTTTCAGAAACTTTTGCCTTTTGTCGATGAATAGAGTTCACTGTAGTTGCAACAATGGTGAACATCAGCGCTTTATGAATTACTTCTTTATCTATAATATCCGTAATATTTATTCTTTTATTTCAGGTGTCGCAGGACCTGCCTTTTCTCCATCCTGGTGAAACCAGTGTCCTTAATCGTCTTTGCAAGCTCGGCACAGATTATATCCGTTTCACAGAATTCATTGAGCAGTACACGGGTCATGTGCAGCAGCAGGTAAAACATAACAGTATATGAATGGTGGGGAAAGGTATAAACTCTAAGGCGAGCGTCAGACGAACGCAGTCATCACGTCTGTGTCCCCGCACAGTATAACATCCGTCGTAGCATTGATTTGTGATCAATAGAGACCAACACATGAAGTACATGCGCACCGAAGTGCGCACACACCACACAGGTGGCAACGGACGCCATTTAGGCCTTGACGTAAAAGCGCTACGATGGACGCCCAGAGTGAGCCGCGTCTGCGTAGCAGCCTGTGTGCGTGATGAGGCGACATCAGACGAGCGCATTTGAAACGTCCATCACGTTGACGCTCAGAAGTTTTTTTTGGTCTGGCTGACTGTACCTGTCATTTAATTTTAATTGATTTTGATTCCCTTAATTCCCTCTTTTTCTACATCCGTAAAAAAAAAAAAACAGACCGTGTGGTGTCTACAGTATCTTCCATCAGTACGTACGTCCATTATGCACGCAGAGTGTGCTCAGACTGCATTCATCTGACATTAGTCTAAAAGGACACACTACGCCCCCCTACTCCCCCATCCCGTTTGGATGATAGCACTTTGTGAAGCAGAGGACTTCCCTCCGCCCACAAATTCATCACTCTGCAGACATGATTTTTAATTTCGGGGACCAACTCAAGGGGTGATGTTGGTATGCTTTGCGTGCTGACATCATCCTGTCTCTATATGTGCCCTCCCTGTAGTGAGTGTTCTGGGAGACAAAGACTGGTACTTCATATGCACGCAACAGCAATCCATCTTTTTCTGCAGGCACACGTGTAAATTGCATGCAAACGTACCCAAGTTCCACAAGATAACACAAATTGTTTATGTACATGCAACAGTTATATATGCTATGCAAACTATGTAAGAAGCTTCAGGGACTTCTGCATTTTGGAAACGCTGAGCTGAAGAGGAGGAGCAGCCCAGCGTCGAGAGAGAAAGGTGTGTATTTACACCTGAACTAAAAATCAAATTGTGCAGATGCTGTCAACGAAATCTGCCCAGTTATTTAAGAAGGAAAATGGGGGGGGCATTTTTAGAGGTTTTCTTTAATAATGGATACAACCCAATGAATTTGCCTTGCAGGGTCCAAGGATTGGTTCATCCTCACCTAGCGTGTCACCCCTCTCCTCTTAGATTGTAAGCTGTAGAGCAGGGTCTTCTCTCCTACTGTTTGGTATGTGTAATTATTATTATTATTATTATTTATAAAGCGCCAGCATATTCCGCAGCGCTGTACAATAAGCACAGTATAGACAGGGTTACAATACATTGAACAACATTTGACAAACAGTACAGGAGGAGATGAGGGCCCTATTCCCGTAGGAACTCACAATCTAGGAGGGTTGGGGTTGGAAACAGGAGGAGAGGACTGTAAGGTGAGAGTGATTGATGGTTGCGTCAGTGAGTTGGGTGGTAGGCTTCCCTAAATAGGAATGTTTTAAGGGAGCGTTTGAAGGAAGAGAAGTTAGGTGAAAGTCTAACAGTACGAGGGGGAGTGTTCCAGAGAGTGGGGGCTGCGCGTAATCTGTATGTATATTTGTTATTCTGTGTCTCAGAAATGTACAGCGCTACAGAACTTGTTGGCACTTTATAAATGCTTGTAACTGGATGAGATGACCTATTTAATGGGATAGTTTACGCTGAAAACTGTGGGTTCTCTTGGCACTGTGCCGCTCTGAGAGTTTGCTTCTTCCTGCAGAAAACGCTGTCTATGGGCTGAATTCCCACTTGAGCACCTGGCCAATCGGATTAATTTCAATGCAGATGCTATGAGAGATGTTGGTCGTTCAGCAAGAACAAAAAAAAATTCACAATCAAATGGTTCAACTTTTCCCATATCTTGCTGCTATCAAAGCAGGGGGAAAAATCTATTTCTAAATTATTATTATTATTATTATTATCCTCATCATTTATATAGCACCAACAGTTTCTGCAGCGCTTTACAATAACCAAAGGGAACGAAATACAAATAAACGAACATAAAATGGAAACAAGAGATGTAGAGGGCCCTGCTCATAGGAGCTTACAATCTAGAGTGATTGGGGTTGAGGAAGACCAGAGGAATTTTACTAGATAGCAGGATCATTAGTGCCAGTGGTTTGGGAATGGTGGGGTCATAAGAGCGGCTTCAATCAAATGTGAGCAGAGGGATGAGTTGCATCAGTGATGTGGTATATAATCTGAAGAGATGGGTTTTGAGGAATTTCTTGAAGGTCAGGGGAGAGGTAATAGGGCGAGGCAAGTCATTCCACAGGACTACCCTTGAAGTCTTGGAGGCCAGAGTTGGCTGTGCGTGTGTGAACCGATGACAAATAGAAATGTTCCTCAATAAAAGTAAAACCAAATCCTTTGTGCTATTGTACCAGCAATGAAATTCCACTTCAATTCTTGGTTGACGTATAATCATCTGGACATTACACTATCAATATGTTATGTTGTGCTAGGCATGTATTTTTGACAGGCAGAGATATATTGTTGTGGTGCATTCTGTTTTATTTCGGCTCATCTTGTTTGTTTTATTGTATTGTAATACTGAACATTTAAAGACTGTAATGTGCTTCTCTCTATCAGATTATAGCTTCAAGGTTTCATACCTATTTTTTTCTCGATTTCTATATATGAGGATATGTTTTATAGAATAAAAATGCCTCAGTGCATTGTGGAGGGAGTAATATTAGATTTTTTTCTCCCCGGCTGTTTCGCTCCTATCACCTTTATTGCATTTTCAACGTATTTCTAACCCTTTGTTTGAAATTACTCAAGGATCACCATCCTTCCCTGCAAGGACAGATCGGGCTGCATGGTATTTACCTGCGAGCCTTTTGCCGAGGTCTCGATTCCATACTCCAGCCATACCGGCAAGCTTTGCTAGACCTGGAGCAGGAGGTAGGGATATAATCACCTTTTGAGACCAGATCATAAGAAAGCAGAACTTTATTCCTTTTATGTGAAGTTTCTTGATGCTTTGTGTTTTTTTTTGTTTTTTTTATATACCTGTTAACCCGTCAACACTTATTATTATCAAATTGTTTTGTGTACTGGTTTTACAAATCCCTCCTTTTATTTATTATTCTTTTCGTGCCGGTTACCCAGAAGGGCGACGAAATTGTAACTAGTCACAAGACTGTTGGCTCATTGTTTTCAATGGAATGTTTCTTAAGGCGTCCCTTTATAAACAATGTTTTTTTAAATGTGTGTCTCCAAATTATAAGAGTATATGCTTTATAGAAACATTCTAAGCCCTTAATATTTTATAGTAATCTCCGTGTATGCGCTTTGAATCTCAAACCCAAATACATTTTTCTTGATTAATTCTAGTTCTTGGCTGACCCTCATCTTTCAATTTCACATGTCAACTACTCGCTGGATCAGGTGTGTTTATTTATTTTTTCCTAAATCTTCTTTCGTTACCTATAAGAGTAGTTTGGAATGATATTTTATGAGACGATCTAAAATTTAAATTTTAATCTAAATGTTAAAATGTCTCTTATCTGGTGAAATATAATTTTAATTGTCTGTGCGATACATCTATCGATATGCGTATAAAGAATGGAGATCCAACATGTGTCAGGCAAAGTATAGACGTACATTTTATGCTTGCCACCTATCAATGTGTGTATTTTTTTCCTACTTGTCTGCTAGTTTCATATCCTCTTTCCATCCTTGATGATTGTGGTGGAGCAGATCAAGAGTCAAAAGGTATTCTTTATTTGCTAATCATCATCCTATACCGCTGCACTTTACATAGCTACATAGGAAAGTGAATTCCGAGGCACAAAGATCATTCACTTACATTAGAGCAGTGCTCAGCAACCTTGGCCTTTTGAATGTTTTGCAACTACATCTCCCTTCAGACTGTCTGTCCACTGGCACTGTATTTGTGCGATGGTGCAATCATCCTATATTGTCTGAAGTCGTATGACCGATCCTACAACTTGCAGGTGAAGCAGCCCTCTTCCACTGCATCCGACCACCAACAGATGATTTCAGACGATTTTATGCGATTACAACAGATCAGCAATCCTTTCAATTTTCATTGAGTTTGGACAGATGAAATCAGATGATCTGGTACAAGTTTACATGAAAAGGATGAATTTTATAGTTAAACCGCCATGCCGCGGCAAGAAAAACATGGAAAAGATGCATTGTATAGTAAAACCGCTGTGCCCGAAGCCCATAGAATTCGATGTAAAAAAATATTTCAGTTTTTATTTAACTTCCTTTTTTTTTTTTTTTTTTTTTTTTTTTTAATCTGCAGCAAAAAGCCTTTTTATTTCTTGTATTTTCAGAATTTTTATGTATTTTTCTGGATTTTTTTTAGGTAAAATTTTGGGCGTTGCTGTCCCTGTGCTGAAACCTACCCCCCCCCTTGCAGCCCTCGGCGAGGAATCACCCCCCCCCCCACACCCGCTTCGGCTGCGCTGAACAGGGCTGTCCTTGGTGCTGAAACTCGAGATTCAGCACCAGAGACAGTTTTAGTTTTGCAGTGGGGTTCTTCCTCTCTTTACCATTGGCCGGCTTGTCCATCGGCCGATCTGGGTCGTCCACAGACACTTCCCGTGGACGACCCTAATCGGCCGATGGCGTTGTCCGTAGTCAGGTGACAAAGTCAGTCGCCCAACTATGGTGCCAGCGGAAAACAAGCCTCATGCTCAGCCACACACAAGGTTGGAGGAGGGTCATGGGAAGTATACTTCCAAAACATCTGGAGGGCAAAGTTGCTGACCACTGTCTTTATTTGTTTATTTGTTTAATTATTTGTTTATTTATAAAGGATTTTACCAGGAAGGATACATTGAGATTTCTCTTGTTTTCAAGTATGTCCTGGGTTCAAGAACATTGAATTGTTACAGAAATACAAAGTTACAGTTACAAGTACTTATACAGCGCCAACAAATTCCATAGCGCTTTACAATGGGGAAGCACAAACAGCAGACTTACATGATACAAGAGGAAATAAAACCCTGGTCGTCGGATAACTGTCCAGGTTATACATCACTTTAAACCAAAAGCTCAGGCAGACATCCCATGAGCTTACACTCTAAGGGACTACGGTAACTGAAACAAATGGGAGCAGAGGGAAGGTGAAACTGGTGGCCCGTAGAATATCATAGGGATTGCATGAAATGGACCAGATTTTTTTGGGCTTCATAAGGGTAATTAGTGAGAGAAGTGGAGACAGCTGGAAAGGATGCCTGAAATTAGAGACCGGCCCGGGGTGGGCGGGTGGATGGGGCCGCAGAGGGAAGAAATGGAGGGGAGTCTGTGATGGTTCAGGGCCGCAGAGGGAAGAAATGGAGGTGAGTCTGTGATGGTTCAGGGCCGCAGAGGGAAGAAATGGAGGTGAGTCTGTGATGGTTCAGGGCCGCAGAGGGATGAAATGGAGGTGAGTCTGTGATGGAGTTTGCTTGAATGCTTGGAACCTTTCCTCCAGAAGATAAAATTACCCCCACGCACACACCTCTTGATGCTTTGTTTATGGGATGCGTGCTGGAGGTAGTCATAGCACAACACATTTGAAATACTAACCAACATGTCAGGGACACTGTCAGTGTTTGTAAAAGGGGTTCATCAGTTTGAAAAGTGCCTCTAACCTTAAGTGTGTCACGGGGAATACGCTGGAGGCACGACTGTATATACAATAATTTGTGCTATGATTTTTACTTTCTATTTCATGTTCTCATAGTGCAGTGTCCTGGATTCAGTTGTGATGTACATGTCAATTTTCTCATATAGCAGTAAATCATTAAATCCATAACAAAAAATGTTTGTTTTGTCAATCTGTCCCCGTTACATCGTGCTGTGCAAACACAGGAGATGTGATCTGTCATCATTTGTGTGGCGATCTAACATTTGTCAGTATATGACCTT
Source organism: Leptobrachium leishanense (assembly GCA_009667805.1). Lineage (NCBI taxonomy): Eukaryota > Metazoa > Chordata > Amphibia > Anura > Megophryidae > Leptobrachium > Leptobrachium leishanense. The sequence continues at coordinate 102,007,385 of CM019065.1, forward strand.
GAATGCCTCTAAACAATTTTTGATCACGGATGCCGTTTACTGCCCCTTGAAAGCTACATTACTGGTATCTTCTACAACCATTTAGTGGTTGAACCACTAAATGCTAAGGAGATTGTCTTCCTTTCCTCTGATCTTACTTTTATATGTCAGAGCTCCATAATGACCTGTAAGATCCTTGATCTGTTGGTGTTACTTGAGAAGATGTGTCAATTAGTGCTTGTTTTTTTAGATGTCAGATTAATTTGGAAATAAATATTGATTAGAATGCCATGTTTTTTCTTTTTAACAGTAAAATAAAAGGGCAGACTTTTCAGCCAAAAGGAGATGGGAAAAGTCCAGCACATTGTTTTGGTACCAGCATGCGCTTATCGAAAAATCTTGGTTCATTAAAATCTCGCAAAGCAAAAAGTGATTACATAGGTCTTAATATATGGCTTAAAAATGCCCTGATAGTCTTTTTTTTTTTTTTTTTTATTGGTCTTTTATAAACAAGCATTCATGAGTTTTTATTTTATTTGCAGATTCACGGCTGCCAGATGTTAGAAACGGTTTACAAGCACAGCTGTGGAGGTCTGCCGCCTGTCCGTGATGCACTGGAGAAGTAAATTTTCTGCTTGCTTTTATACTGAAGAAAATAAACCTCAGCCAGGGGTGCTAAGGCTACAAATTTATCAGGTTCCTTATCAATATAGGCAGTGAAAAATAGATAGGATGGAGTAAAGCTGGCGATGGTAAACCAGAAAAAACAAAACTTTTTATTTTGAAGTATCGAAAAACTTAAAAGAAGAATGTTATCTAAGCTCCCTGGCGGTCTATTTATTTTTAAATTCCATGTCTTAAAGCGCTCAAATTTTTTATTTTTTTGCCCCCCCATGCGATATCCCGAGTGTGGCTCGTGGCTAAATTCCTATGCTGGAAGTGGTAACCCCGAGCAACTCTCGGGATGCCACTGGATACATCACCTGTCCCTGCGCTCCCTCGATGTCCCCACAGTCTCCTCTGGCGATCGCGACCTCATACTTCCTGGTTCCCTACTCGCCGGAGGAGACTGCGGGGATTAGCGAGGGAGCGCAGAGAGAGGTGATGTATACAGCCTGAGCGTATCTTGGGGTTACCGCTCTCAGCGGGGAAATTTAACCCCCGAGACACACTCGGGATAACCGTCAGGGGTTAAAGCATTAGTGGGTATTTTTACTCATGTTCCCACTTAGGGGTGCTTCCGTAATTGGAGTATTGAACCTTGTTACAATATTACATACACTCTTATTGCTAATTTCAGCTGATATTATTTATCACTATTGGGTTCAGGTATTAGGCAAAACTGTTGATCACATATGAAATATACATGTTCCCCATAGATTGACCAGGCCAAAGTTCACCCTTTAACACATTAGTGCAGGGGTGGGCAAATTGCGGCCTGCGGGCCACATGCGGTTCGCCACAGAGTTTTTTTGTTCCTCGCCAAGCAGGGCCCGAGTCTTGCGAGAACGCACGGGAACGGTGTTCCCGCACTTCTCCCGCAGCGGGAACGTTGTGGGCAGCCGGGGCATTCATCTAGCAGCCCTTGGCCGCGTGTTCCCTCTGAGCCCTGCGTGATGATCCCTCGCGTGGCCGCCTCTGAAAGGCTGTGACGCGGCCTACAGCCGGGATCTCGCGAGATGGCGTCACAGCCTTCAGAGGGCCCGACTGAGGAGGCAGCTGCATGCAGGAGCACGCCAGAGATTGGAGGAACACGTGTTCCTGAGGTATGCAAGCTGGGTAAGTATATTTCTGGGGGTCTCTGTCTGGCTATAATTAATTCTGGGGGCATGTTTCTGGCTATAACGAAGTCTGGGGACATGTGTCTGGCTGTAATTAGTTCTGGGGGCAAGTGTCTGGCTGTAATTAGTTCTGGGGCAAGTGTCTGGCTGTAATTAGTTCTGGGGGCAAGTGTCTGGCTGTAATTAGTTCTAGGCGCAGGTGTCTGGCTATAATTAGTTCTGGGCGCAAGTGTCTGGCTATAATTAGTTCTGGGCGCAAGTGTCTGGCTATAATTAGTCCTGGGCACAAGTGTCTGGCTATAATTAGTCCTGGGCGTAAGTGTCTGGCTATAATTAGTTCTGGGCGCAAGTGTCTGGCTATAATTAGTTCTGGGCGCAAGTGTCTGGCTATAATTAGTTCTGGGCGCAAGTGTCTGGCTATAATTAGTTCTGGGCGCAAGTGTCTGGCTATAATTAGTTCTGGGCGCAAGTGTCTGGCTATAATTAGTTCTGGGCGCAAGTGTCTGGCTATAATTAGTTCTGGGCGCAAGTGTCTGGCTATAATTAGTTCTGGGCGCAAGTGTCTGGCTATAATTAGTTCTGGGCGCAAGTGTCTGGCTATAATTAGTTCTGGGCGCAAGTGTCTGGCTATAATTAGTTCTGGGCGCAAGTGTCTGGCTATAATTAGTTCTGGGCGCAAGTGTCTGGCTATAATTAGTTCTGGGCGCAAGTGTCTGGCTATAATTAGTTCTGGGCGCAAGTGTCTGGCTATAATTAGTTCTGGGCGCAAGTTTCTGGCTATAATTAGTTCTGGGCGCAAGTTTCTGGCTATAATTAGTTCTGGGCGCAAGTGTCTGGTTATTAGTTCTGGGGGCCAAGTGCGACCTCCGCTCCCACAAAGTGGTCCCCGAGCCAAAACAATTGCCCACCCCTGCATTAGTGTAATTAGGGAGTAACCCAATACACATTGCCTGTAATCCTATATCACTCAATTGGAGTATTGAACTTCGTTTCGTTTCTTTTTTGTATTGCAGGGTTACCCCCTAGCGGGTGCCCATACATTTGGTACGATACTTTCACGATTTTCCACTTCCCCTTTTTTCTTTTCTTTTATACTGACCTGATAACGTATCTGTTATACATATCATAAGGAGCTGCCAAACCTTTCTTCATCCGCAGCAACCAGAATTATCATGATTAGGTTTTTGTAGGATGCTGTTGGTGATGTCTAGAGAAATCTAGACGGTCGTCTGTACTCTGAATATTACAGAGTATATTTGCTGTATTGTATGTGCAGGATCCTGGCAGTGTGTCATGGAGTAATGTACAAGCAGCTTTCCGCCTGGATGCTTCATGGGCTTCTCTTGGACCAGTATGAGGAATTCTTTGTTAGACAAGGGTCGGCATCCGGCAGTGCAGCTGTTCAGCCCGATGAAGAAGAGGATGACTTGGGTATTGGGGGTCTGACAGGCAAACAGCTACGAGGGTTGCAGGACCTGGTAGGTGATGAGCTTAACATCCATAATTTGTTGTATGAGCTGATGAATTAGATTTTTCTAACCGTTCCTTTTAGAATGCCATTCATTTCATACATTGAATAATGCATTGTCATATTTGCCTTGGAATAAATATTAGTAAATTTCTACGCTATCAAAGTGTCACTGTTCTCTGCCTTGTGAATAAATCTTTTTTAATATCCTTCTAGTTTACCCAATTATTTTGCACAAAACTGTATTTGAATATGTTCAGAAGTCATCTGATCCTTCTTATTGATCTCTAACAGCGTCTAATCGAGGAAGAGAACATGCTCGCTCCGTCTCTAAAGCAGTTTTCCCTGCGGGTGGAAATGCTGCCCTCCTACATTCCCGTGAGAGTCGCTGAGAAGATACTGTTTGTGGGCGAATCTGTACAGATGTTTGAAAATCAAAATGTAAATATATCGCGTACAGGTAAGTTTCTACATCTGAAGAATAATTGACCAAAAAAGGTCAGAGGAGTAGGGAGATGGGGTACAGCAATAAAACGTAACTTTTAATAGGTCTGATCTACTTAAATCGACTAACATAGGGTAGTATGGAATAAGGCACGCTGGGGTGCATATATCGTTGCCATCATTCGGTAGGTAGGAGGAGAGGAGAGTCGAGGTGAAATATTGGTAGTTATTAACCAGAGATTAAAGAGAAATTCTCGTACATACATCAGCCCTGTGCTAGCCTCAGCGGATCGTGCCGCCTACATTACCCAGCTAGCTGTTACAAATGAACAATAAAGCCATCAATCAGGTAAACACCCACAGCCATAGAAAGGACATAAGACAGTTAAAAAAATGCCAGGCATTAACGCTCAACGCGTTTCACCGTGAGAAACACTGCTTTTTCAAGAGTGGATGTGCTCCCTACCTTGGGGGTATTTATAATGATAATACCATAAGGTTTGAGCTCAAAAACGCCGGCCGGTGTGTCTCTTACGGGTGAAAACGCTTTATACAGCTATTGATTAAAAATGTTTGTTTTTGGCCACGTTTCACCTGTCTATGTTTTAACAGGCTCTATATTGAAAAATCAAGAAGATACTTTTGCTGCAGAACTGCACAGGCTGAAACAACAACCACTATTCAGTTTGGTAGATTTTGAGTCTGTTCTTGATCGGATCAGAAGCACCGTTGCTGAAGTAAGTCCTGCTTTCCAGTTCTTATTCTACTGCTCAGACCAATTTTATATTTATTTGTATGAACCTTAACTGACATATTTTATTGTTTGTTTATTTTTCTAATGGACAGGACGCTCGCTGCAGACTGCATGAATGGTTTCCTTGTTGTAATTGAAAGAACCTGCAGATAACTTTGATCAATAACATGAAAGGGACACTCTGGTGCACCTTGACTAAAGTGTCCACCCCATGCAGATGTCCTGGGAGGTTGATTGAACCCTTTATGGAGAAGGGAGACGATTAAATCGAGCTGTACATTTCTGAACTGCCAGTGGCTCTCAATGCACTTCTCTTTGCTGACTGTTTCTGCAGCACCAAGCCCTGTCAGTCTAATACCTCTCAAGGCAAATGTATTGAGAGGCATTAGCTGACCAGTGCTGCACAACCTGTACAAATCATAAAACCAGTAGACTGTCCCTGTAGGAACCGAATTACAGCCTTTCAGCTGGGCAGGTCGAGGGAAACCCTACGCATTGGAATGATGGGTCAGCCAAGGGGGATGGACACCTAGCACTCCACGACTAATTTTAATTGGTCATGATGGCTTGAGTGTCCTTTATCTATAATGTACCGTGTTTCCCCGAAATTAAGACCTAGTGCATTTTTTTGATAACTGCTAAATATAAGACCTACTCTGAAAATAAGACCTAGTTGGAAAACTTGAAGAGTCATGGGAGAGAATGAGTGATACCTGCGCGGTGGAAGCGAGGGAGCAGAGCCGCATAAGGCTGCAGTCACACGAGCGTTCTTTGAGCCGAAGAAACGTCACGGAGTGTAGACGTTCCTTTCACTCTGATGCCGTGTGGCCACCTCGCTGAGTGCAGTTAGGAGGATTGCACTTTGTAGCTCCATTTGCGTCCGTCGTAGCTTTTTGACGGTGCGGCTGAAATCTCGCCCGGTGGTAGCGCATGCAATTAGCGCGCACGCTACCCTGTGTGATTCTCCCCATCCAGCCTTCACAAAGCTGCGACTGATGCAGGGAAGTGTGGTCACACGGACGCACTCTGCGCTCGTGTGACCGCAGCCTTAGCTGATGCTTCCTCTAGTGCCAGCTCCTGTCACAGGTGGAGTGAGGAGTGATACCAGACGTATACCACCAAAAACATAAGGCCTACCCTGAAAATAAGACCTAGTGTGGATTTTGGGGGCCAAGAAAATATAAGACAGCGTCTTCTTTTCGGGGAAACCCAGTATATACATTTTCATCTTTGTCTAATGAAAACAAAAATTCCCTTTTTCTTGTACTTCCACCAAGCTCTTTTATTATTTATTTACTATTCTCTACACATGCCACCTTACCTGGAGATTTGTTAGGGCAACCAGTGTCGTTAATCAGTATCTTTTATAGCTGTACTGGCCCAACTTCAGAGGCTTGCTTTTTGTCGCTGGGAAGGGCGGCTAGGGAGAACATAAAAGTATACTTGCCCTATCCTGTGTGTGAGAGTTACAGGTCTCTATTTTCTGACCATATATTTGCTTCTAATATATTGTCCCAACAAAATGCAGAACTCTAAAATATTTAATTTTTAAAAAACAATCCATTGATCTTTTTAATAGATTTTATTTCTCTCATTAGCATTTGTGGAAACTTATGGTTGAAGAATCAGACCTACTGGGACAGCTAAAGGTGAGAATTAACCATTTAGGGGTTTATTTACTAAACTTTGAACTGAACGGACTTCTAGAAATAATCTTTAAATCGTAAAATAAATTATTTTTTTTCCCCCACATTACATGTTTGGTTGTTTTGTTCTGTAATTCACCTGCTTACAATGTGTAAGTTTGGTAGCTCAGTCCTAAAATATGATGCTTAGTTTACCAGTTAGGTTCTCTTTTTAACCATTTCTTTGCAAACTCCTGCCCTCTTGTTTTTGGCCACCAATGACACTTAAGGGCAGCAGGAAGGGGTTTGCTCATTTGAATTACACAGTGTCTAGTGATTGATGGGGAGAATGACATGTGATAGAGTACATTCTGTTAGCATGGAGTACTAGTGCTTGTGTGGGTATGGATGAGTATTAGAGCAGAGAAATTTCGTTGATTTATTACGATTAAATAAAGTTTTAATTCAAACTTAATTTTACTTTACTTAAGAGAATCGGAGTCTAGATTTTTATGTAAATGAGGGACGGTTCAGCAGCCCTAGTGTGTGTGTTTGTATTTTTTATGTATTGTACTCTAGGCTGCTTGCATAGCTTTTTCACATAGATGACAATATATGAAAATGCAATGTTTCTTTCAGATTATTAAGGATTTCTATCTTCTGGGAAGAGGGGAGTTATTCCAAGCCTTTATTGATGTCGCTCAGCACATGCTGAAAACTCCCCCCACAGCAGTCACTGAACATGGTGAGATTCTATGCACGTCAGCGTTTTTAGTGTTGTCATTGCAATATATTCGTTGATCTTAAATTACAATTATTTATAAAGTTCCAATATATCCCGCAGCACTATACAATGGATGGAACTAAACAAACCTAAAATTAACAAATAAGTTTGACACACAGAGAACGACAAGAAAAGAGGACCCTGCTCCAGTGAGCTTACAATCTAAAAATATAACCACAAACTTAGCAACAGGCATCATGGATGAGTCAACATAATGTATATAACACAATGTGTGTAACACTCTAGGTGACTGGTTGATTATCTGTTATCTAGTGTAATTAAGGATCTTTCTTGTTTGATGTATAATCAGACTATTTCTGTATTTGTGGATGTGGATAATTATTTCCTTACTTAGTGCAGAAATAGTAAACATATTTGTGCTTGTTGATATCTTCTTTTTTTTTGTTCTGCGTTTAGATGTAAATGTTGCTTTCCAGTTGTCGGCCCATAAAGTGTTACTTGATGATGACAATCTTCTCCCCTTGCTCCATTTGACCATTGATTACCATGGAAAGGAGCACAAAGGTCTTCCAGGTAATTTAGTTGGCACTTAGTTTATACTGCTTTAAGTTCTTTACATTTTTCTCCTTGTCTGTAAACTCTTTTCTTACATCCCAAAGATGCATCACAGCCTCGTGAAGGTCCACCACGTGACACGTCTCCTAGAGAAGCCCCTACCTCAGGCTGGGCTGCTCTGGGTTTATCTTATAAAGTACAGTGGCCTCTGCATATACTTTTTACACCTGCTGTTCTGGAAAAGTGAGTATTAAGGTGTCCCATTATGCTGAGCAAAGTGGACTATATTGTTATGTTTTTGTATATTATTAGATATTTAAATATTTCAGTGCAAAAGGGGTGTGTATGTATATGTTACTGTAAAAACCCAAATTCAGTGAATACTGGTTTTGACTAGTAAAATCTAGAAGTTTCAAAGTCCCGCTGAGACTCCTGGTTTTGACTGGTGAAATTCCAGGTTTGTCCACTGCCGCTCGGTAACCTCCAGTTCTGACTGTGGTGTCGTGTAGTAGGTGCATGTATGTAATGGAGTCTGTGAGTGCAGGAGGTGTGTGTAATGGACGGAGTCCGTGAGTGCAGGATTTGTGTGTATGTAATGAGGGAGTTTGGGAGTGCAGGAGGTGTGTGTGTGTAATGGGCGGAGTCCGTGAGTGCAGGAGGTGTGTGTATGTAATGGGCGGAGTCCGTGAGTGCAGGAGCTGTGTGTATGTAACGAGGGAGTCTGTGAGTGCAGGCAGTGTATGTATGTATGTAACGGGGGAGTCCGTGAGACCAGGAGGTGTGTGTATGTAACGGGGGAGTCCGTGAGACCAGGAGGTGTGTGTATGTAACGGGGGAGTCCGTGAGACCAGGAGGTGTGTGTATGTAACGGGGGAGTCCGTGAGAGCAGGAGGTGTGTGTAATGGGGGAGTCCGTGAGTGCAGGAGGTGTGTGTATGTAATGGGGGAGTCCGTGAGTGTATGTAATAATATATACATATGAGCTAGATTCCAGAGCCATTAAAGTGCTTAGAGTTGCCAAATTCACCATAGCTCTGGTTAAGTTTACACTAGGATCGTAATCAAGCCCATGATCTTTAACAACAATAAAACCAAAGTTTCAAGTCAAACGTAGACCATAGTGACACTGCCAAGCTACTGTAATGCTGCCTTTGCTCATTATTGGATCACTGTAAATCTAGGATTACATTTTGCTGGTTTCAGACCATTTTGACTTTATAAGCATTTTGTGATTAAGATTTAAAACCCCTTTTCAGTCATTAAAATATTTTCAAATGAAGTCAGACAGGTTTCTGGTGGGAGCATCCCCTGCCACGCTTTGCAAACACCAAACCATAATGGTGTACTACATTGCCTCTACTTCAGCTTTTACACTAGCTAGATCTTGAAAAGAGTCTGCATTTCTTAGTGTTAAAGAGAGTAAATCTCTCCTAATTTCGGTCCCGTGACTTTATAGCAAGCCAGTCATTTGAAGACCCCACTTTTAACAATAGCCCATGGTCCTTATGGATAGTGTACCTAATCTCTACTCATTGGTGTTTTACACCATATTTTGAGCTTCAAGATACATGTTTGGTTTTTTCTTTGCATATAGATGTAACTACTATTGATTGTAGAAGTTACATTTTTCTGATTATATGTGCCGTTTTCTCTTCCTTTCCCTTTTTTTTTCCTCTATGCTTCCTTTTTCTTGTATATGAAAACCAATATTATTGCATGTGTTTACTTAATTCTATACTGAATGCTTTCGCTACATAAAATCTATAACGAGGCATTCCCAAAATACATGGAATTCTATAAAGCGGTATAAAAATTGATTTACTTAGATACAACGTCGTGTTCAAATACTTGCTGAGTGTGCGAAGAGTACAGTGTGAACTGCAGCACTGCTGGGCTCTACAGATGCTGAGAAAACATTTGGAATCAAATCGAACGGATGCCATTAAATGGCGGCTACGGAACCACATGGCATTTTTAGTGGACAACCTCCAGTACTACCTACAGGTAATGTAAATTACAGAGTATCAAAACATACAGCAAATATTTTCTGGATGTGTTTGGTAGTCACTTGGGGCTCTGGGCAAATGGACCTGATAGTACTTTTGGGAGCAGTGGGACTGTAGTTTTTGGTTGGCCTGGTATTTTATCTTGTTCCCCAGTCCTCTCGTCTGTCAAGGTCACACTGTGCCCCTTGTAGGTATAGGGTGTCTGTGTTCTCTGCGCCCTATTCTCTGATATATGTGTTGTATTATTCGCTGCTGTATTCATTGTAATATGTCGTGCTGTTTCCCTGATTTGTAATGTGTACTCAATGGTTACTTTTTGTCCTGAAATGTTTCTCGATGCTTCAATCTAACCCCCAAGACCTAGCTTAAATCAGATCTCTGCCACCTCTTCCAGAAACTGGTTAACGCTAGTACTGTAACCTCACCTTCTCTTCCCTGTGATGCTGGGGAGGGGGAAGTCCTTTGTCTGTTACATGTGTGTTGCCGATGTCGGCATAGTCACATTTTGTGAGGACTTGGTTGTTTTACAAGTACAATATTCTTTTTAAGGTGGACGTACTGGAATCCCAGTTCTCTCAGCTTCTGCAGCAGATAAATTCCACACGGGATTTTGAGAGCATTCGTTTGGCTCATGACCATTTTCTCAGCAATCTTCTGGCCCAGTCTTTCATTTTACTCAAGCCTGTAAGTCTAAGAATCTTGTGCGATTTAATAATGGAGTACACACAGGCCCATCTGATCACCGCTCTCTCCTGCAGGTCTTTCACTGTCTGAATGAAATCCTGGATTTATGTCACAGCTTCTGCTCATTAGTAAGCCAAAACCTGGGTCCACTGGACGAACGTGGAGCTGCACAGTTAGATATCCTTGTAAAAGTATGTGTTTCTTTGTGACTTTCTATAACCGATGGTCTAAGTTTTTGAAATAATTTAATGATTTCCTATTTTAAGGGGTTTAGCTGCCAGTCCTCTTTGCTGTTCAGGATTCTTTCAAGTGTACGGAACCACCAGATCAACCCTGACCTGGCACAGCTGCTTCTTCGCTTAGACTACAACAAATATTATACCCAAGCTGGAGGAACTTTGGGCAGGTAACCTTCCACAGATCTCACAGCTGTCAGCTTTGCTCACTACTTCACCAATACGATTACTAAACTTAGACTAGAAATCACTTCACTGCCCTCCTTCATCAACCACTCTACATCATTCAATCTGTCACTCCCTGCCCCCTCTTCTACTATTAGGGTTATTCAGAGAGAGGTGAAAACCAGGAGAATGGCAGGAGAAGAGAACAATATAGATCAGTGGTTCCCAACCGCGGTCCTCAAGTACCTGTAACAGACCAGGTTTTGCAGATCTCCTTGGGGAAATGCAAACTGAATCCTGCAATCACTGAGCAGTAAATCCTATCACCTCTGCTGTGCTTCAGATATCTGGAAAACCTGACCTGTTGGGGTACTTGAGGACCGTGGTTGGGAAACACTGATCTAGATCAAATAGCCGATTTGGAAAGCGAGATAAATGGGAGAATTTTTCTGGTTTGGTTATTCTGACCTAGAATTTTAAATTCTCCAGTCATTCTCCTGGTTTTCACCTCTCTGAATAACCCTGTATGTCTTCCTTTCATCCGGTTTCGGAGGAGGATGTCTCAGTAGTTCTCATGTCTGCCTGCCCAACCAGCTGTCTGCTTGACCCCATCCTCTTGCATCTTATTCGGTCTGTCCTACCAGTCTTTGTCCCTGCTTTGACTCAGATCTTAAACCTCTTTCCCCTCTTCTGTCAAACGTGCTTTGATCACCCATTCTAAAGAAGCCATGTCTTGATCCCACCTACCTTTTCAAACTACCGTCCCATCTCTTTACTCCCATTTGCCTCCAAAATCTTAGAACGCCTGGTCTATAATCGGCTCACCAGTTTTCTTGCTGCCAACTCTCTACTTGACCCGCACCAGTCCGGCTCTCGTTCCCAGCACTCCACTGAGACTGCTCTGACCAAGGTGTCTAATGATTTAGTTGTTGCTAAAACCAAAGGTCACTTCTCCCTGCTTATTCTTCTTGATCTTTCTGCTGCATTTGACACTGTCGACCACCCTCTCTTGCTCCTCACGCTGCGCCAACTTGGCCTCAGTGACACCGCTCTCTCCTGGTTCTCTTCCTATCGCTCTCTTCACTCCTTCAGTGTCTCTTTCGCTGGTGCCTCTTCACCACCACTTCCTCTCTTGGTTGGAGTACCTCAGGGCTTTGTTCTGGGCCCCCTACTTTTCTCAATCTATACTTCCTCTCTGGGCAACCTCATTTCTTCCCATGGACTCCAGTATCATCTCTATGCTGACGACACCCAAATCTACCTTTTCTCTCTGGTTCTCGCTCCTCCTATCGGGTGTTTCCTAAAACGCAACCTCTCCAAAACTGAACTTTTGGTCTTCCTTCCCTCCCTATCAATCCTCCATTCTTGCGCTCATTTCCCTTCAGGTGAATGGTGCCACTATTACTTCTACCTCTCAGGCTCGTTGCCTTGGGGTACTCTTGGACTCCGCTCTATCCTTTACTCCACACATTCAGTCACTAATCAAATCTTGCTACTTCCACCTAAAAAACATTGCCTTTGTCCGTCCCTTTCTTAATCAGGACTCTTACTAAAATGCTCATCCAAGCTCTTATCTCCCGCCTTGACTACTGTAATTTCCTTCTCTCTGGCCTTAAGAGGTGCCACATTCGTCTGTTATGAACGCCTGTGCTAGACTCCTCCACCTCACATCCCGCACCTTACCCCTCTGTCAATCTCTACACTCGCTCCCTCTCTCCCTCTTTCCTATAGAATCAAATTCAAAATACTGGTGCTCACATACAAAGCTCTCCATAACTGCGCCGCTGCCTACATCTCCTCCTTTATTAGCAGGTACGTCCCGTCCCGTCTACTTCGCTCTGACACTCTCAGTTCCTTGTACCCCCAAGTCCCACCTTCAGGAATTCTCCCGAGCTGCCCCCTCTGTATGGAACTCCCTCCCCCGCAACATAAGATTCCCACGTCTCTCAAGAAGTCTGTCAGCTCACTCCGTAATCCTCCAGTGTTCATTTCTTGCTCCTTCTTCCCACACGCACCCTCACTACTTCTTGTACTCTATTCACTCTCACCTAGTATATCACCCCTCTACTCTTAGAAAGGACTCTGCTTGAGAGCTTATTCTCCTACTGTTCTGTGTGTGTAATGTTTATGTATGTTATTTTGTCTCTCCCTTTGTACAGCGCTACGGAACTTGTTGCCGCTTTATAAATGCTTGTAACTGTAACATGTTATAAATAATCCCATGTATAAACTCAGCAATACAATGGCATGAAGTGTTCAGTCTGAAAAGCCATGAGAATGAACCTCACTTTTTTCTTGTCCCTTAGGATGTAGCATTAAGTGAATGCACGATTTTAGTAGAAAAGGAGCGAATGTAGTTTCTTCTGAAGTTACGAAAAAATATTGTGCTTTTGCTAATTAGGCACTTTATATAAATGCCACTTAACTGACACTTCAGCTGTAGCGATTAGAATGTTTGGAGCGTTTATGGTAAAAGGATGTGGGTGCTGGTCTGCTTGTTGTGTGGTTTACCAATGACATACGTGGTTCTGGAGTATCTGCAACCAGCCTTGATGGGATGAGGAAATCTTGCTTTTTTGCAAGGCCAGATTGAACAAAGGAAAGCTTAGTGTATGTACCTGGAAAGCTTAAACCAGGTGCTCATAACCCAGAAGTAAAAATACTGTTCGTCGGATTGTACCTAAAGGAAGAGTGTAAGGCTAGGGTCAGACTAACGCATTTTTCACATCTACCATCAAAAAGTGCGTCCAAACGCATGGACTCACGTTTTGACGGAATACGCGATAGCGGTCATACGGTGCGCAATTAAGGCTGTGATTTTTGACGGAGCTATAAAAAACAAATGGACATTGGGGTAAATCGGCGCTGAGCCCTTGAAAATATATGTGTTGGTGTACCACTCATCTAACACAAATATATATATATATATTGCACAAGACAGGTTCATCCACTATATTAAACATTTATTAGGAATTACGAACAGCACACTAAATCCTATATAACACATATACATATATACAATATTTACAAAGCAGCAAATATGAACAATAACAAATAGGCCTAGAGGGCAACAGCCCACACAGTGTATACTTATCAACCAGGAGAACAGGGAGGCTGTTCACTCCGCAGCACAGAAGAGAGAGAGAATGAACTGCAGAGAGTTCATGTATAGGATTTTGTGGTGTATAAGACTACTTTTTATACTTAAAAACGTCCCCCAAAAATTGGGGGTCGTCTTCTACGCGGAACATACAATACAATATGACGAGTATAGCCCAAAACCTATTTTTGAACTGGAAAATTAGGGGGTCGTCTTATACACCCAGTCGTTTTATACTCCAGAAAATACGGTATATATTGGAGTAGGTGTGTCTTTACAAAGGAAGGACATAGTGTAATTAAAACCAAAGAGTCTAGTGATATGTAAATTAAGGCTATAGAGCAGAGAGACCTGGCTATTTCAACATACAGGAGAGGGATGTGTATAATGTCCCCACATTCCCCCACTTTTTCTTATTCTTTGTTGAACGGATTCCAACACCTCATCAACAAAATTTTTTATATATATATATATATATATATAACAAACCAAGAAGAGAGCACTCCAAACAACATGTACAAACAGTACAAAAGAAACCACAACAGCAGCTAAATTCATTTAAAAACAGGAGATTTAACCAGGTTTAACCCTTTAAATGCCTACAAACAATTCTTATTCCCTTCAAATGCACTATAGATCTTAACCCTTTAATATTGAGCTGTGTTGAAAATGGTGGAAGTTTAGTTTGCAATGGATGGCCATAGATTGCGTAAGCCTGCCAACAGCGACATTGTCGCTGTTGGCAGGCTTACGCAATCTATGGCCATCCATTGCAAACTAAACTTCCACCATTTTCAACACAGCTCAATATTAAAGGGTTAAGATCTATAGTGCATTTGAAGGGAATAAGAATTGTTTGTAGGCATTTAAAGGGTTAAACCTGGTTAAATCTCCTGTTTTTAAATGAATTTAGCTGCTGTTGTGGTTTCTTTTGTACTGTTTGTACATGTTGTTTGGAGTGCTCTCTTCTTGGTTTGTTGTATTATACTGTCTTGAGATGCACCCGCACTGAAAGCGTAGTTAAGGTTGAGTGCTGCCCTTCTTGTGTATTTTTTATATTATATATATATATATATATATGTTGTGTTCAAAATTATTCAACCCCCAATGCTGTAAAGGGTTTTAGGGAATTTAGTGTACAATTGTAATTGTATTCAGAATGAAATCCTACAAGGACTTTTTAAAGAACCATATGCAACTAAAATGACATCAATTGGTTTTGTAATACAGTAGTAAATGTTTCTTTTGTGAATTCTTCATTGACACAATTATTCAACCCCTTAAAGACTACCACTCTGAAGAACAGAGGTTCATTCAAGTGTTTTCAATCAGGCAATGGCTATAAGAAGATTACAAAGATGTTAAACATACCAAGAGAGACCATAGGAAGCATCATTCGCAAATTCAAGGCAAAGGGCACTGTTGAAACGCTACCTGGTCGTGGCAGAAAGAAGATGCTGACTTCGACTGCTGTGCGCTACCTGAAGCGTAGAGTGGAGAAAAGTCCCCGTGTGACTGCTGAGGAACTGAGAAAAGATTTGTCAGATGTGGGTACTGAAGTTTCAGCTCAGACAATACGGCGCACACTGCGTAATGAAGGCCTCCATGCCAGAACTCCCAGGCGCACCCCCTTGCTGTCTCCAAAGAATAAGAGTCGACTGCAATATGCCAAAAGTCATGTGGACAAACCACAGAAGTTTTGGGATAGTGTTCTGTGGACTGATGAAACAAAATTAGAACTGTTTGGGCGCATGGATCAACGCTATGTTTGGAGGAGGAAGAACAAGGCCTATGAAGAAAAGAACACCTTGCCTACAGTGAAGCATGGCGGGGGGTCAATCATGCTTTGGGGCTGTTTTGCTTCTGCAGGTACAGGGAAGCTTCAGCGTGTGCAAGGTACCATGAATTCTCTTCAGTACCAGGAGATATTGGATGACAATGTGATGCAGTCCGTCACAAACCTGAGGCTTGGGAGACGTTGGACCTTTCAACAGGACAATGATCCCAAGCATACCTCCAAGTCCACTAGAGCATGGTTGCAGATTAAAGGCTGGAACACTTTGGAGTGGCCATCGCAGTCACCTAACTTAAATCCGATTGAGAACCTCTGGTGGGACTTAAAGAAAGCAGTTGCAGTGCGCAAGCCTAAGAATGTGACTGAACTGGAGGCTTTTGCCCATGACGAAAGGGCGAAGATACCCGTAGATCGCTGCAAGACACTTGTGTCAAGCTATGCTTCACGTTTAAAAGCTGTTATAACTGTAAAAGGATGTTGTACTAAGATTGAATGTCACTTGGGGGTTGAATAAAACTGATAATGATGTGAGCACAGAAAAGACATTTGTGGTTATTTCATTATAAATGTTATGTTATATTTGTCTGACCTACACGTGCCTCTTTGATTTAATTGTAAGCAAGATGACTGAATGATCAAAATCAATGTCAAACTGGCCAAAACAATTTTGAACACAACTGTATATATATAATGACACAAGGGGTGAGACATTTACACGTGGAAAGAATAAATCCACGTTCCACCCCTTTAAATATTTGTCCCCACAGATGTGATGTTTGCTGGACATGTGCAGCGTCTGACATCTCCTAATCACGCACACACGCCACTATGCCGACGCAGCGCACTCTGTGTGTCAGTACTAGTGGTTCGACGTTATAGAAAAAATGCGTTAGTTTGCCGCTTGCGTTGCGTGGCCGAACTTTCGTGCGGCAGTACTTTGTATGTTCACACTGCGTTCGTCTGACCCCAGCCTAAGGCGCTCCACTCCTCGGACATAAGGAAAACTGCAATGTCCTCTAAAGTAGCTCCCTTCTGCCGTCCAAATGCCGAATAGTTTCCACATTATTTGGTCAGACCAGTCAAGCAGTTTTGGTTTTACTTTTCCACGATTCACAATGTTCTTCCTTGGTGACTCAATCTTTTTTAGTTAGGCTGAACCCTGCTTTCATCATTCCACTGGTCATCCATGAGGCTTATAGCTGCCATTGGAGTGAATGTCCATTTCTCCATGTTTCCAACAAGAGTGCTCACACTCATTCTATGAGCTATGCAGGTGGAAAACCAATGAGCAGAATATGTTAAATTGGATATAGACTGCATATCTAATTTGATGGATCATCAATATGTATTGTGTATACTGACTTTCCCTATGTAATTCATGGAATTGTATGGTGTACTGCTAACCGGGTTTAAGTCTTGTTCCGTTGTGCCGAAGAGTCACAGAACATAAAGGATGACTAAACATGGTTCCACCCATTACTCACTTCTCAGATCAAGGTTTTACACTAGCCTTGACACCAGGTTGCTTTTGGGGTTTGTATCAGTACTGCATTCATAACAAAGACTATTCTGGCATCATTCCAAGTGTACAATTTCTAATGCAACTGATTTTCTCATTTGTAGCTTTGTGTTATGAGCAGCTGCACAAAGGAGAAAAGGACCTTTTCTAATGACGATGCCAGCTCCTTTAGTCAAGAGAAACACAGCGGCTTTATCAACTGAAAGAGAAAAAATTCTTACATGGAAGCCGCAGCTTTAAAAGGAACTTTGGACTTGAATGTCAAGAAGCCTTGGTTTTAATTATAAACTGAACAATATCTGGAAACTCTTAATGCATATTCCAAATGCATTTTCGCTGTACAGTGTGCAGAGATGCAAAATAAAATGACTCAACGTAATGAAAGACTTGAGCGTTTGTGTATATCCAGGCGATGTTATTGAAGAGTTTGAGTTGTTTCATGTATTAAACATTTTAGAATTTTTTTTCCTGTATAAATTTGTAAAATGTTTTTTTCCCTGTCAAAGTATTGTTGCCACATTATCCGTTGTTCCCACTCAATCTGAGCACTCCTCTCCCTTTTAAAAGGGGGAGTGTTTTAGGATTAATTGTAGAATTTTCCTAAGAATGACTCTGAGGCGAGTATTGCTTCTCTTTCTTGCTTTATTTAAACATAGCAAGTGGCAACTAGCAAGAACTTGAAAACCTGAAGCATTTATGTGAATAAAAGATAAAACCTATATAATAACAGATATACCTTCCGACACCCCTTTCACTCCTTCTCTGTATCGGTCCTCCTTCCTGTCAGTATCCATCAAAACCGAGCAACACCCCTCCTACTTCCTCTTTCTTACTGTACGAGGTGATCAGTGCAGGAGGGTAATGAACCCAAAGGGAAAGCCACAGGAAGCCAGGAAATCCTTCACAAAGCTGAGGAAAAAGTAGACGTGAGAGTGGAAGGCAACGGACCCAGCAAACCACGACAGCGGTGGGAGGGGCGGGCAATAGTCACCTCAGTCATTATTAAAATTCTAACTTCCCTTCATTCTTAGGAAAATTCTACAATTTTAATACATGGACTCTGAGGCTCCTATTGCTTGTTCAAAGCTGACCCACAACTGCGGCTGACCAATGAACAACAGGTTTGAAATAGATCGGAAAATGGACTCTCTGGACCAGTCAACAGATTGCAATAAGTCCTCCAACTGACAACCTGCCGAAACAGCGGATGACGCAATGGCGCTGCGAACAGAATGGGCGCCAAACATCAAGGTATCAATACCTGCCAAACCCAGAAGCCAGCGTGCAAGCGTAGTCGTACGCACCGGGGCAAAGGGAGATTTATACGAAATGAAAAGGGGAGGAAATCTCTGGACCGCAGAGGGAGGCGGTGCAGGATTCAAACACCTGGAGACAAAGAACTGGGCATAAATCCAGTTGCAAGGGAAACGCCGAGTAAAAGGCGGACACGATGGCCGTCTTAGTACAGCAGGAGATGTCAAAGTGAACACCCTCAGGCACGAAAGAACGGGCCTGGAAGGAAGTCCAACGCCCTGACATCAGCCACCCGTTTACATGATATCAAGCAGAGAAGGGCCAGTAATTTGGCAGACAGCTGACGCAAAGACAAATCCTGGTTAGAGGGCCATTGTGCTAGAAAACCAAGGAGAAGGGCCACGTCCCAAGTTATCGTATAACGAGGGGACGGTTGGACCTGATACCTTTCACGTAAACGGCAAACCAAAGGGTACTTGCCCAAAGGCGCCCCCTGAAAGCCCACATGATAGGTGGATAAAGTGGATCTAGAAACGTTCAGAGTGCGATAGGCTTTGCCCTCATCGAATATCTCCGTGAGGAAGTCCAACACGAAGCTCAAAGGGGCCTGGAAGGGATCCTGGTCCCTTGACAGACACCAATGATGCCAGGCTGACTTGTAGCAGGTTCTAGTACCTGGGGCCCACACATTGAGTAGGAGTGTCGTAGTGCAGTCCAAAAACTCGCTGGCTCCCCCGGGCGTCCCAAGACCAGCGATGCCAACAACAGACTGGATCCTGGGGACAGGAGTGGGAGAGGATGCCCGGAGGCGTCCACCAGGAGATCTGGGAGAGAACGGGGAACATCTACCAGGAGATCCAACAGGATCGGGAACCATGGTTGGTTCCGCCAAAAGGGGGTGATAACAACCTGGGTCCGTTGAACCCTGACGTGACGCAGTGCGTGAGCTATCAACTGAAACGGCGGGAAGGCATACGGGCGAGCCCCGGACCAATCCTGCAGGAAAGCGTCGGTTGCCTCGGCCAGTGTGTCTGGCCGCCAACTGTAGAAGTTCAGGAGATGGGCGTTGAGCCGGCAGGCGAAGAGGTCTGCGTGAAACGGCCTCCATAGGGTCGCCACGTCGGAGAACACTGACGAGCGCAAACGCCAATCCCCGGAGTCCTCTGTGTGTCTCGAGTTCCAATCTGCGGATTGGTTTGAGATTCCTGGAATAAACTGCGCTTGGACTTCGATCCCGTTCTGTAAACACCACTCCCAGAGGCAGGAAGCCATTGTCTTCAGAAGTAGGGAGCGAGGGCCGCCCAGCGAGTTGATATATCAGACAGCCGGGAAATTGTCCATCCGGAGGAGGACTGAGCAATGTGTGTGATCTTTGAGAAAGCTCTGAAGCGCAAAAAGCCCTGCCAAGAGCTCCAAGCCGTTCATGTGCAGGTGATGTCCTGAGCAGACCAGCGACCTCCCGTAGAGGAACCGTCACAATAAGCACCCCAACCTGACCCACAAGCGTCGGAGTCGATCGTAATAGTCGGGGGTGACACCAGGATAGGCCTGCCGTTGCAGGAGTGGAGGTGAGTGATCCACCATTCTAAATCCAGTCTGGCCTCTCCGGAGAGATCGGAGCGAAATAGGGGAGACCCCCTTCTGAGAAAAAGGGCCTTCAGGCATTGGAGGGCCCGATAGTGTAGGGGTGCTGGCTTCACTGCCAGTCTCGTGGCTGCCAGCAGGCCGATCACACTAGCAAGGTCCCGTAAGGATGGGGAATGTGTCTCCAAAAGGGACCAAACTTTGGGTAAGATCGATCGACACTTGGGCATAGGAACTGCCAGAGACATCAGAACACTGTTCACCCTGAATTCCAGGGATTGAGATGGAGAGAGGACTGACTTCTCCTGATTCACCAGGAAACCCAGAGATTGGAAAAGATCGACCGTCCACTGCACATGGAGACGGAGCGGATTCTCCGACGAGGTCATCAGCAATACGTCGTCCAGATACACAATGAAGTGGACGCCCTTGGCGCGCAGCCATGCCACGACTGGCTTCAGTACCTTGGTAAAACACCAAGGGGTCGAAGACAGGCCGATAGGCAGACAACGAAATCGCCAGAGATCGGGACCCCAACGGAATTGAAGGAAATCCCACGATTCCTTGGCAATTGGAATGGTCCGGTATGCATCCTTGAGAGCCACCTTTGCCAACCAATCGCGGGGTCTCAACAGATCCTTGAGCATATGCATACCTTCCATCTGGAAGTGTCGGTAGATCACCGACCCATTCAGTACCCTGAGGTTGATGACTGGGCGAACGCCGTCGCCCTTCTTGGGGACCAGGAACAGGTTGCTCAGGAAGCCCGTGGACCCTGCTCTATGGCCCCTTTCTGGCATAGTTCCATAATCTCCTGCTCTACCAATGTCTGCCCGTCTCCCGAAAAGGGAAGAGGAGGGGGAGCTGTCAGTTGGAGTGGGGGAGAAGAGAACTCCAGAACAAACCCTTGTACAGTTTTGAGGACCCAAGGGCCCGAGGTAATGTGACACCATGCGGTGTGAAAATCTCTTATCTACGACCAAAGTAGGGGGTCGTTTGAGTGTAGAAGGTGTAAAGGTACTTGTGTGCCTGAAGGTACCTGTGTGCCTCTGGCACCCCGGAGTCCTCTGCCACGCCGTGAACAGGTAGGGAAGAACGGGGGAAGGTGCAGGAGCTGCGGCAGCAGAGGGGTTGTCTCCCACAGGGCCTGTGGCGATGGGTTTTGCTCGGCCTCGGTATCCACCGGCCCGTGAAAACATCCCAGAGAACAACTTCTTAAAGCGAATTGGACACTCATTCCATAGTATTAAAGGCACCCGAATATTCATTCATGTCCCGCAGAAAGCCTTTACCGAATAAAGCGCCATTAGCGGCAGCACCTAATTTGTTATCTGCCACGCCAGCTAGTTGGCGATCCATCTTTAACAGGATGCATTTACGCCTTTCCGAGGCTAGAGC
Organism: Leptobrachium leishanense; assembly: GCA_009667805.1. Taxonomy (NCBI): domain Eukaryota; kingdom Metazoa; phylum Chordata; class Amphibia; order Anura; family Megophryidae; genus Leptobrachium; species Leptobrachium leishanense. The sequence continues at coordinate 102,028,476 of CM019065.1, forward strand.
AGTGTTGGCATTACCAAGAAAGCTAAGTGACCTTTGGGCCCAGTTAGTTATCTGAATGGGGTCCAGGGGTTCACCAGATAATTTGGCCTGCTCTGCTGTATCCAGCAATTTTACCAGGGTCCCATGGTGTCTAGCAGTTTGTCCTGACAACCCTAAAGGCATGGTCTATGCCTTTGCTAGGGGTCCAGCCCTTAGAGGTGACAAAATCAACAAAGCTCTTATCTACTTCGGGAGTTAAGCAAGTTTTACCACTCGTGGTAGGGCGGGGGACATTCCGCTTTCATGCGGTTACGACTAGCTTTGTCCAGGGCTTTACGCACCTGTGCATCGACTCACTTCTCAATCTGTGATAATGGGGACCATTCCGCGGACCTTGGATGGGAAAAGTCTTCGGGGGAAAAAAAGGGTGTTTCCCATAGGGTTATAAATAATGCCCAGACGGGCCTTGGAATCCACTTCTATAGGGGTCTCAGAAAATTCCTCGTCAGAGGCATATACATCTAGGGCATCGCTAGTGTCATCCTCCTCCGAGTCAGAGTTTGCATCCTGAAGCAGGCAGGGACAATAGCAGAGTCTGGATTAGATACCTTTAGAGACCTTGGTTGGAGCTGTAACCAGGTGTGCAGGAGCACGTTCACGGGTTGCAGCAGAAGGGGGATGGGTGCACACGTCCCGGCAGTGGTGCAGGGTTGCCAGCCCCTCCAGCCACGTGTGGTGCCTGAGTCATGGACTGTTTCTCCTTGGTGGTGGCCAGGGGGTCTCGGGCCTCACCGCAGTGTGTCGCCCTGGTCAGTAACCACCTGCGGCAGGGGATCATCAATGTGGCGAGCCTCAGCCATCGCTTAAAGAGCGAGTAAAGTCAGCCGACAGGACTGAGACTGCCTTAAAGACTGCAGAGTCAATAGATGCCTGCATATATGGGTCAAGGGTGGAAGGCTGGGAGGGAGCCATCTGTGCCTGGGCAAGACCGTGTGTTAGGCTGCTGCTCACCCGAACGGTCCTCCGAGGAATGCTCAGAATCCTCCGCTGGGGAGGCTGGACGCTGAGGGGTTTTGCCGTGTGGCATGGCGCTGGGAGCAATGTCTGATAATGGCGCCGGAAAAAACCCTGCGTGCACAGACCCCGCCTAGCGAGCGCATGCAGCGTCTCGAGTAGGCAGGCTGACGGAGGTATGCCGCGGTCTTAGGGAATAACGGAAAACAAAGGAAATGCGAACGCTGCGGTTAAAGCTGGGCGAACGCCGAATAGAGCACCAAATTAAACATATATACACACATCAAATGTCAGTAAAAGTCTATGCAAACGGCAGACAAATAACAGAGAAATTTGGTAATACTTAACTAGTCACCGAGCAGCAAAGAAAGAGGAAGTAGGAGGGGGTGTTGCTCGGTTTTGATGGATACTCACAGGAAGGAGGACCGATCCAGTGGAGTGAAAGGGGTGTCGGAAGATACCATATCTGTTATATATGTTGTCGGGTATATTATAATGGGAAATTAAAATGGATGCCTGTAGCCATCTTGTTTTAATGTAAAGTCTTTTCTTTCTCAATTTTTGTCTAGTTTTAGAAATGGACAGATTTTTTTTTAAATAGTTCATGGCTAGGTGAACCATAAGAGTTATGAGTGTTTTTATAAATGCTATAGACGATAAAATGTCTTTGATATAATGCTGAGCTAAGTGCCAGACATGTCATATTTAAATTTATTGGTTTGTTTTAACAAGTCCTTGAATTAAAGATATTTTTCTTTTTGGGTATAGAAACATATATAAAACAACTATGCAAGTGTATAAAAAGTCACAAAATATATTTTTATAATCAATATATTTACAGTAGAAAAGATGTTCCAATTATTTGTAGAGTATAACTGGTAAATAGTATAATTACTGAAGAATACAATTTGTTGATTTAACTAGAAAGGAATCTAGCTGATAAAGAAGTACTTTAAAATCTTTGATTTTAAATCTCTCGTTATTCTGCTCAAATTGACAACCCGAGACGCACTGTCTGGAATAACCATAGTTGTCCTTTGTTCAGACTAAGATAGTGAATTGACCTCTGACCCAAGATCAGAGAATTAAAATCAATTTACCTTGAGACATAGTAAATATTATAAAGAAAAAATAAGTGTAGCGCACTGGGAAATGGGGGTCTTGGTTGATATATTTTGAGGTCTGGCTAGAAGAGCAAGCTAAAAGAGAAAAACCTTCATGGTGCACACCATAACACTCTGAAGATATAAACCATGTATTATGGTCTCACTCACATTTGTCTGAGCTACCGGCTCCGGGATCTTGTGCCTTAGGGTAATTACTGGCCACCCAATCGCCCTCTTCAGATCTTGATAAACTCCAGTGTGTGGTTCAGGACCTCAAGCCGGGTCCGAGGGATATATGCCCAGGTAATTTGTTTGAAGGGTACAACTACCATAAAAAACCCATGGTCATCAGGAAGAAATCGCAGATGTTCAGCAGTGGATAAATTAAAAACATTCCATAAAAACAAAATAAAAAGTATGCCAATACGTGTTTCACCTAGGGTGTAATATCCTTAAGGCTTCATCAGTTGGCCAAGTTGGTCGCTTCCAGCTGCTCTGAGTATATTGCAAGGATGCCTCGATGTCGAGGCATCCTTGCAATATGGTTACCTCCCTCCGAGCGATCACTTCCGGTAGCGGCAGGAAGTACTGAGTGCCACGAGGTATCGTGGCACTCAGTACAAAAAAGATCACAAGTGATCAGGTACTCTGCTGGGTGCCTCGAGGGATCAAGGCACCCAGCAGACTAAATAAAAGTGTAAAAAAATAAAATAATTAATGAATAAAATAAGTGACAGCCAAGATGGCGCTGCCCTTCTAAGGGCATGCTGATGGGCATCATAAAGAAGCCCTCAATTCGCTCCTACTGGAGCAGTAGCCCCATCTGCTCTACCCCCATTTACCCCCAATCAATGTCACGTAGAAGGTGTGACAACAGCCTGTGCCCCCCTAGAGAGCATCCCCAGTTTGACAGGCTGTATAAAATCCGCCCCCTGATTACCCACTTCGCCGCCAGGTTTGCTGAGGCTTATACACCTGGAAGGAATATCTGTGTGGATGAATCCCTAATGAAATACAAGGGAAGGCTGGGATTCAAGCAGTATATTCCTTCCAAACGCTCCAGGTATGGAGTGAAGGTGTATAAGCTCTGTGACAGCGAGAGTGGGTATACTCAGGCCTTCCGGGTGTACGAGGGAAAGGATAGTAGCCTTGACCCTCCAGGTTGCCCAGAACACATGGGAACCAGTGGCCTGATTGTGTGGGACCTACTTTTTCCCCTGACGAACCAAGGGTACCACTTGTACGTTGATAATTTGTATATAAGTGTCCCTTTGTTCAAGCTGCTGTATTGTTTTGATACAGTAGCATGCGGTACTGTTCACAAGAACCGCGTAGGTTTCCCAGCATAGCTTGCCTGCACCCGGTTAAAAAGGGGGGAGACCTCAGCTCTGCACCAAGAGGAGCTGTTGGCGGTCAAGTACAGAGACAAGAAGGATGTATACCTTCTATCCACCATCCACTCTGAGAGGTCTATGGAGGTCTCTGTACGTGGAAGAGCTGAGCGCATCAGGAAGCCAGTGTGCATCAAAGCCTATAACCGGCATATGGGTGGGGTTGATCTGGCAGATCAGCTGCTCCAGCGCTTCCAGATTATGTGGAAGTCAAGGGCCTGGTACAAAAAGGTCTCAATTTACTTGATGCAAATTGCAACCCACAATGCCTTTTTGCTCTGCAAAAAGGCAAACCCCGGAGTGACACTGTCCTTTTTACAGTTTCAGCTCCAGGTCATTTCGGGGCTTTTGTACCAGGATGCACCTGCTCCCCGGCAGGTGATGGGGGACAGAGTTGGGGCTACACATTTTATTTTTAAAATCCCCCCTACTGAGGGCAGAGACCCCAAAAAAGATGCATGGTGTGTTTCAAGAGGGGGCAGAGGAGAGACACAACCTTTTACTGTCCAGAATGCCCTGGACAACCCGGTCTGTGTCTTGGGGACTGTTTCAAGGTATATCACACTGTGCGTGATCTGTGATTTTTTTTTTCCCTTACAGTCTAGTTAGTTCAGTTTAGGTTTTTTTTTTTCTTTTACTGCAGACTTTTATATTTTATTCCTACATTTTTATGTTCTACAATTGGTGCTGTATTTTGCCAAAATCTTGGCAAACCTATGCATTGGTGTACTCAGGAGACCTTGCAAAAAACAACCTGGAGAGTTTTCATGCAGTAACAAACAACAGTGTCTCCTAAATCACAGTCCAAATCTAATGTGGGCATAAAAATCTGAAAATTGAAAAATTACCGCCACACACCTTCTCAAAGGTTTTGGGCTAAAACCGTTGCATCCATGGCATCAAAGCACTCCATATGCAACACCTTGGGGTGTCAACATTTCAAATATAAACAATTTTCTGGCAATAATTCAAACTGGGGTATGCGGTAGACCCAAAACAAAAGATAGGCCTATCTGAAGAAATAATCTCAATTTCAACTCCAATGACAAAGTCATAAAAATTGTATTTGAACCTTCCCAAAATCCTGGAAAACCTATGCATGGGGGGCATGGGTGTACTCAGGAGACCTTGCAGAAATCAACCTGGAGAGTTTTCATGCAGTAATCGACAACAGTGTCTCCTTAATCACAGTCCAAAACTAATGTGGGTGTAAAAATGAAAAATGACCACCAAACAGTATCCAATTTGTTTGGGGCAAACGGTTGCATCCATGGCATAAAAACACTCCATTTACAATACTTTGGGGTGTTAGCTTACCAAATATATGCACGTTCATGGCATAAACAAAAATTGGGGTATGTAAAAAGGCCCCTAAAAAGAAGATAAGCAAAGAAGATCTAATAAATTAGAAAAATGACAAGCACATGTCAGAAGATTGGCGTAGCACCCCAAAAACAACCCAACAAATCTATATATGGGTGGTATCACTTTACTCAGAAGATGTTGCTGAACATATTTTGGGGTGTTTTTTGGCAGTAACCCATAACTGGATTTGACAATTCATGCCGAAAGTACAATGTGTGAAAAAATAACACAAAAAGTGACTACCTGAAAGTTTGACAAAGAGCTAGTGCATGGAAAGTGTTAAAATACAACTCTTTGAAGTACCCTAGGGTGTGCCCTTTCTAAAAATATATGGTTTGATGGGGGTAAATTACTTTGGCCGGCTTCAAAAATGTCCCAAATAGGACATGGGTACATGATGACAAAATGTGAAAATTCCAAGTTGGAAAACTGAAATGCGCACCCCCCAAATAAGGCCTATTAGCCCCCAAATGACCCGACATACCTATACATTAGGTGGTATCAATTTACTCATAAGATGTTGCTGAACATATTTTGGGGTGATTTTTGGCAGTAAACCTTAAAGTTCACAGTACATGTATTCTTAAATTGCATAAAAAAAAAAATCACCAAAAAAGGTTTTCCCCCTCAAACTTTGGCATAGATTTGGGGTAAAATGGTTGCATGGAAAGAGTCAAAATACCCCAAGTTTAATACCTTGATTTGTGTACTTTAAAAAAATATGTATATGTGGAGGGTTTTTCAGGAATTAGTGACAGATATCAGTGTTACAATGTCACTATCACTAGTTTTGAAAATAAACCCTTTGGAAATGGCAAAGTGCTACTTGCACTTATTGTTGCATAAAATAAGGAAAAAAGCGAGGAATATGTAAACATTGGGTATTGCTAAACTCAGGACTAAATATAGAAACTACTAAGGAATTAATATTTTTTGACGGTTGTTGATACATAAGAAATTTTGGGGGTCAAAGTTTGAAAAAGTGGTGTTTTTTCAATTTTTTTTGTCATATTTCACAATTTCTTTTATAGTAAATTATATGAAATGATGAAAAAAATGGTATCTTTATAAAGTTCATTTAATGACGAGAAAAACAGTGTAAAATATGTGTGGGTTGCATAAACGAGTAAGAGGAAAATTTGACCTAAACACAAACAGCGCAGAAACGTAAAAACAGCAGCGGTCACTAAAGGACGGATTTGTGTAAAACCGCCCGGTCACTAAGGGGTTAAGTAAACTTAGCAACTGTAATGGCCCTGGTAAGTTTTAAACAGTTTACACAGGGTTGTAATAGAGCCTTAAATGGATACTCAGAAAGCACCAAAATTTCAGTGACAGGTCGGTGCTTTCTCATTCGGCGATTCCCGTTTGCCGACCCTGTGGTGAATTCCCCGAAGTGTGCCGAACTGCAGAAGAAAGCAAGAAATAATGGAATTCTGCCATTAATCTAAAAAGTGTTTAACACATTTTCATGCATTTTAATTGGTTTAACCCCCCTGACGGTGATCCCGAGTGTGTCTCTGGGTTAAATTTCACCGCTGAGAGCGGTAACCCCGAGACACACTTGGGCTGGATACATCACCTCTCCCTCCACTCCCTCGCTGATCTCTGCAGTCTCCTCCGGTGATCATGATGTTTTACTTCCTGGATTCCTTCTCGCGCTGAGGGAACCAGGAAGTATGCGGTAACGTTCGTCGGAGGAGACAGCGGGGGACATCGAGGGGAGCGCAGGGAGAGGTGATGTATCCAGCGGCATCCCGAGTGTTGCTTGGGGTTACCGCTTCCAACATAGGAATTTAACCCTGCGCTACACTCGGCATACCGCTAGGGGGAGGGGGAGGAAAGCTTTGGAACATGAAAATTTGAAATAAATAGACCGCCAGGGAGGTTAAAGAAAAAATCCTTTAAGATTGGGAATCAAATTTCACCACAAAATTTTTTAAAAAAAATGTTCTAACAACAAAGACTGGTTAACAATTACTTCTCTATGGGACAATTTTGCTGCTGCCGAAGATCAATCTGCAGCGAACTGCATCATATTTTGCTTTCAATTTGCCAGCATTTGGCGAATTGATGTCTTTCTGAATAGACAAACTGCCATGAAATAGTACCATATGGTGGTGCACTTCGGAGGCAAGTTCGGCTCTTATTGAATAACCCTTTTAACACAGCTGTATAGCCAAAGGAAAATATGGACTTGGGGCCCTATATGATACTGGATATGACTAATGAAACATGTCAATTTTGTGCACCTGTGTAGTAACAGTACTTGGAGATCTATTGCAAGCACTAAAAAATAAAAAACAGCTATTCTGGAGCCTAGGAGAATCTTTCACCATGAAATGGGTCCTGGCATGCCAAGAGATACAAGGTAGCCGGAAATCATATACACCTGTTGAAGAAACCATGGACTCTCAAATGCATGTTAATAGGACAGGTGGTATAAAAGAAATATGTAGGAAATTAGTTCCAATTCCGTGTATCTGCATTTCCTTTATTACCCTTCTCTGTGACCGCATTAGAAAGCATGAGAATTCTGTAGAATAAAAATCAAGAGAAATGGACAAAAATTCCTTAAAACAAGGCGTTTCACAATTTATTTTTCTCATAAAAGTTCAGCCGATAAATGTATGTACAGTGAGAACATGCACATGTTGAGTAAACAACACAAAACATTTAAAACTATCTAAAACGTCATTAAAACACAGTATGCACAATGCAAGGAGCAGCAAAGTGGAGAGGAGAGATAAAAAGGGCAGTGATGTTGGACGGCGACATCTTAGCTTGGAGCATAGTCGTGTTTATACTTCGGATGTGAGTGATAACCGAGCTTGTCCCCGTTGATCAGACATTGGATAATCCATTCTTGGGAAACAATCTGAAGATTCAAGGCGTGGGCACATTTTAAAATTGTTTCTGGACATGACCGGTCTGAGAGTACTAAGTCAAAATTTCCCATTGCAACATCTGCAAGAAATAATTTAGACATGTTGAAGACTGCTGTATGGAAACCAGGTAGAAAAGGGTTTCCCAACCCTGGTCCTCAAGTACCCCATATAGGTCAGATTTTAAGGATTACCTTGGGGAAATGTGCGGTGCTTCAGATGTCTTTGAAACCTGGCCTGTTAGGGGTACTTGAGGACCGGGGTTGAGAAACACAGAGGTAGTGGATAGGGGTGATTGGGTAGCATAGAATACATGAGTCTTTAAGACAATGCAACTACGTCAAGGACAAATTTATGCAGCTTTTGTTATTGAACTATAGGGACCTCAAATCATATACACAATCATCGCAAAAAAGATATTGGGAGGGGTTATTCACTAAACAGTTTATCACTTTTTTTTGCAACCACGATAAACCTCAGCTCCAAAGAGGGGACATTCAGACAGCGGTAGGTAAAGCTTCCTCAATAAAACTTTACATGCCATTGATGAAACCACGATAAATTTCAACGTTCCAGAAATGGAAATTTAAATTTGAGTTGTGCAACAACAGCATTTAGTTAAAATATTAAACTACAAAGGGGTCATTAACTGCACAAAAATAGACTATAATGTGTTGTGTACCTTTTGGATGCAACAAACTAATTTCTATTTCAACATGGTTTTAGCAAAGTCTAGAATTTATTTTTGCTATTGATATCATACCGTTGTTACTTTGTGTAGAATTGTGCTGTTTTGCAGATGTCGCTCCTGCAACCATTACGATCTCTGCCCACATGTCCAAAAAGTTCTCTTTCTGGTCAGATACCACTAAGAAACGCATGTCTTTGAATGGATGGCGAGACTCGTGCCTGTAAAATAGTTAGATTGTAAACAATTATCTAAAAACAATGGATATGTCGTCACAGGAAATCTAAAGCTTTTACCTAAATTTCTGTGTAAAGATTCTGGTTAAGGGGAAACATGTACAGCAATCCCATCTACACAATTGCAAACGTTATTTAATTTGCATGACAACAGCAACAGAAATTCACAGGTGTTTTTGTAAATTGTTACCATTAAGAATTCTGTTGTGTCCGGGAGAACAGATGTCCTGTATAGCACACCATACTTTCTAGCTGAAACCAAGGTCTTCGCAGCTGCATTTTAACCCCTAAGGCCAGGGTCAGTCGAGCATTTTTAAGAGCGGAAGGAACGTCTGAGAGTGGACGTTTCTTCGACTCTGACGCCCGTCTGGCCACCTCAGTGAGCGCAGTTAGTGCGCTCTGTGCTGCAGGGCCTGATGGAGGATCTTGCTTTGCAGCCTTGTCAAACGCGCATTGTAGTGCTTCGCCGGGGAGGCTTTCAGAACATTCCCAGCATGCCCACTGTAGCACGCGCAATTCAAGTATGTGCTACAGCGTGTGGCTGGCCCCGTTGAAGCGTCACATTGCTGCGACGGATGCCGGGAGGAACGTCAGTACATGCGCACATAGTGTGCTCGTCTGACCCCGGCCGAATATGTAATCAGAAAATGCTTTACTTCACTGGGTCTCAACCATTGTATACTGGTTTAGCAAGCCTTATTTTTTTTCTCCAGGGTAAAGACTATCACAAGAGTTTATGTCAATGGGGGCAAAAATATCTGTAATACAGAATTGCCAACGCAAAACTATTGTTTTATGGTTTGGGTTCAGCTGTTAGGTTACATTAAAGGGTCACTCAAAAATTGCTCCCTGGCAGGAGGGATAATCAAAATACCGGCCGCTGCCTGACAGCTGTGTTGGTGGAGGAAACTGGGCAGGTGGGAAGGAGGGGGTGGTGGAAACTGGGCAGATGGGAAGGAGGAAACTGGGCAAGTGGGAAGGAGGGGGTGGAGGAAACTGGGCAGGTGGGAAGGAGGGGGTGAAGGAAACTGGGCAGGGGTGAAGGAGGAAACTGGGCAAGTGGGAAGGAGGGGGTGGAGGAAACTGGGCAGGTGGGAAGGAGGAAACTGGGGAAGTGGGAAGGAGGGGGTGGAGGAAACTGGACAGGTGGGAAGGAGGGGGTGGAGGAAACTGGGCAGGTGGGAAGGAGGGGCTGGAGGAAACTGGGCAGGTGGGAAGGAGGGGCTGGAGGAAACTGGGCAGGTGGGAAGGAGGGGCTGGAGGAAACTGGGCAGGTGGGAAGGAGGGGCTGGAGGAAACTGGGAAGGAGGGGCTGGAGGAAACTGGGCAGGTGGGAAGGAGGGGCTGGAGGAAACTGGGCAGGTGGGAAGGAGGGACTGGAGGAAACTGGGCAGTTGGGAAGGAGGGGGCACTTCTTGCAGCATGAAGACTTTAGCTAAAGTGTTCACGGTACCTAGCATGTCCCTGTAATACTGCAGTGCGTGCTTACCATTCCAAGATTTTTTCCTCTTGCAGACTGTATCCAGCAGGGAGGAGATAATTCTGAAAGTTTTGCAACTCGTTGGCATGACAGCTGTCTTGGACCCAGACATGGGACACACAGGGTATCCCACTGGCAAGGCACAGGAAATACTTTCGGGTTCGGCAGTGCTGGTCTGCTATCAACAGGCATTGATAGGCTGCGTTACACTGCAAAGAAAAACACAAATACGGAAAGCTTGAATGTGATCGACATGTATGCGTATTGCAAACGCACATCTTGTTAATACATCAATTAAGCTCTAAAGTGGGAAGGCTGCCCCTAACTTTAATACTTTTATGCCGATTCTAGGGTTTTGCTAACCTTGGTATTTTTTTGCAGAGGGTGGAGAGAGGTTCTCTAAAGTGCAGCTACAACAGTCACACTACAGTGTCTGTAAGTTTATAAACAGGCAAAAATTATTTCCCCAAGTCTCGGCTTCAAACAAATAAAAGGACTTTGCAAACTATTCAAACAGAAAATTCTAAAAACAAGAAAAATGAAAAACTGAATCTGCAAGGAGTTAAACATCGGTTTTAAATAAACTGAAATAGAATTGTAAAACTGCTCTGTGGATTCTCTGCTGGTGTCCACTACATTATACTGCAAGATGACATCACTTTAAAAAGGCCATCCAAGATGAACGTTACAGCATATGCAAAATGCATCAAAATACAGGTATATAAAGGCCTTTAAAAGGGTAAGGGGCCCTATTACATTCCTCGCGCATCGGTTTTGCGCGCACGCAAATGCGCATTTGCGCGAGGACAAAACCATTTGTGCAGAACGTCGTATTACGACGTTCATGCAAACGATGCGCGTTAACGTCCAACGTGAGTGACCCTGCGCGAACCCAGCGTGAGCGCAAGTTCGTGCGCGCATCCCATACTTAACATTGTGAGCGCCAATGCGTTAGTGCGCTGGTACGCGGATGGTATTACAATCTTCGCACAACGAAAGTTTGCGCGCATTTTCATAGCATCTTTGAAAAGCAGGTGGTAACTGTAAATGTGATCGTTCTGAGCTAAACGAAATACACCAGCATGAAAAAAAAAATATAAATACAGCACAGTATAGTTACACATTCTACACATACCCAAACATTAAAATTTATAAATTGTGTCATTGTAATCTTTTTCTTTTTTTGGCTGGTGGTTGTTAATTTTTTTTTTAGTTTGTAAATATTTTATTGGAAATGGGTGATTGATTTTGGCTGATTCCAGTGACAAAACAGTCTGACCACCGATTCCTGCATGCAACGTTCATTTGCGAAAGGCTTTGCGCTCGAAAAATCTTTAAGAAAAAATGCGCTCTGATCGTAATACCACATTAATTTTAATTTTAAGGCAGGACGTCGGAGGCTCCTATTTGCAATCCCTTTCTTTATTGCACCCACAGCAGTAAAGAACAGTGACAATAAAGAAAAAGAAAACCAAGCCCCCAATGTGGGGTACACTCCCAATCTGTAAGCCCCGCCCCCAAGTCTATAAATGGTCTGGGCTGGAGCAGTCACACCCTCTTTCTTTACTGCTCCTGCTACAGACCAGATAAGTATCCCTAACCTTTTACTTTCTGGTAGTTATTTATTGATTTATCTCTGTTTTTTACCATTTTACATACTTGTTTTTTATTTTCACGTATATATATATAATAGATTGAGTTGCTCTGCAGGGTACTGACTTTCCCCGGCTCTAACCGCGGGGGTCAGCTGACCCGATTGGGGGTAAAATCCGGTTGGTCTTCAGATCACTGGGATTTTACTGCCCTTTACTTGCCTTGTTTGTTCTTTCCTGTTACTTATTAGGTTTTGGTTGTGACCATCCGGCTTCAGCAGCGGCGATTGTGTGTTTTTCTGCTGGGAGCTTTGGCTGCTTAATGGCATGTACTGACACTTAGGAGGTTTATGACCCGGAGGAGGATTCCCCGGTGTCTGACCCTGTGCTCCCGTGTTTACTCGCTCTCTGGGGGATGATGGCAGTGGCGCTTCGTTGATGCTCACATGCATTTGACTCTCCGTGTATATTCCTTCCTCTGGGGGGGGGGGGTCACCGTTTATCCCGGGCTTCGTGCGCTGCTCCCGCTCGCAGGGGGGGGGGGGCGCACGGCTCGCGGGCTGATTTTTCGCGCCATTTGCCGCATGTCATCATGTTTCCCTGCACGATGCTGCACTCTTTGAAGTTCCCTCATGTTCAGCCTCCCCGCTGAGAGCTCTGATTGCAGAGAGACAGCTCCTGCACCGCCCGGTGATTGATGAGCGGACTGTTAATCCTCTGGCTTGTGTGCCTGATCCTTTTAACCCTTTAACAGCTGGTTTTCTGCCCTATCCACTAATTTTAAAGATCTCTTAAAGATGCAGTGCCTGAGTAACATTCTGCTATGAAGGTGTCCCTATATAAAACATTCTGCTATGAAAGTGTCCCTATATATATAACTTTCTGCTATGAAGGTGTCCCTATATATAACTTTCTGCTATGAAGGTGTCCCTATATATAACTTTCTGCTATGAAGGTGTCCCTATATATAACTTTCTGCTATGAAGGTGTCCCTATATAAAACATTCTGATAAATATACTGATGTCCCTGTATTACATACAGATAAATATACTGATGTCCCTGTATTACATACAGATAAATATACTGATGTCCCTGTATTACATACAGATAAATATACTGATGTCCCTGTATTACATACAGATAAATATACTGATGTCCCTGTATTACATACTGATAAATGTACAGATGTCCCTATACTAACGTACTGATAATATAAAGCTGTCTCTATATATAACATATTGGAAAAATATACAGATGTCCCTAGATTACATAATGATAAAGTATACAGATGTTCCTGTATAACATACTGATATAAGATGTCCCTATATATATCATATTGATAAAATATACGGATGTCCCTGTATAACATACTGATGTCCCTGTATAACACACTGATAAAATATACGGATGTCCCTGTATAACATACTGATGTCCCTGTATAACATACTGATAAAATATACGGATGTCCCTGTATAACATACGGATATAATATAAGATGTCCCGGTATAACGTACCAATATAATATAAAGCTGTCACTACATCTCATACTGGTAAATATAAAGGTGTCCCAGGAGTCACATACGGATTATAAAATATACGGATGTCCCGGTATCTAATACGGAGTTTGAGATACAAGGTGTCCCTGTGCTCCTTTCTATAGAATTACTTGTGAAATAAACCACTCTGAGGTTTTGGATTTCTTGCATGGGCATTAAAGTGTAAGCTCATCTGCCTCGGTAACCTCTCGATTTAAGAGGAGTCCTTCATAATGAGACCAGAAGCCGCTCCTCTGAACGACCGCACATTCACACGCTGCTTTTCAGCCATGAAGGTAAATGCTGGATTTTATATCCTCACCATATAATTCCACTTTGTGTATTGAAACCTGAAACTTCATCTGATTTTTACATCCATTATGGCGGATGCCAACACAGAATTGCCGCTACGAGCGGATGGCTTCCCGGGCAAGTTACTCACCACGGTGAGGCCCCCAGATGCACCCCTGCTATGTGCCGCGGGTATAAAGTCAGATGGCAAGGCCCAACACCTTTCCAGAGAGGCTGGCATCCACTACCTGTGGCCTTAACCTCCGACACTAACCCTCATATGGGACCCCACGATGCCCTCTGAACTAACTCAGTGGGCTCCAAGAAAGGTGCTATGGCAAAGCACATGGATAATCCTCCTGGAGGGGCTGGCATCCCCGATACTCTGCCCTCTGAGATTTGCGAGGTGACCTCGCGTAAATGAGCCCCTGACCGCGGGGCCTCAGTAGCGGTCTCTAAGATCAGGCCTAACCTTCTGGGTTCTGGCCGACTCCCCACGACCACTGACTCGGCGAGTGAGGAACCCGAGCACGGGGAGGATGACGGAGCACTAGAGATCTATGCTCCACAAGATAATGGCCTGTTGGCCGAGGAGGAATGACCCCCACCACCACCTTTCCTTTCCCATAAGGAGGCGTCTCTGCGTCACGGAGGTGGAACTGGTGTTTGTGACACCGCTCTGACGGTCCCACCCGTGGTTCCCTCTATTTTGGAAACATGCGGTGGCACCTCCCAGGTCGTTGCCGGAGTCGAATGCGCTGTTGACAGGACCGGACGGCCTTCCACATCTGCTGTTCTCAGCGAGACGCCTGTCTCTGGTGGCGTGGTTGGTTTTCGGTCCTCGTTGAGGGCTTCTGACATTTTGTCAGGAACTGATGTGTTGTTACATCTTGCATGGGCCGCTTGGCATGGGGGTGCCTTCGCCGGGGAAACGATTCCACTTCTGCTCCTTTAGGTTCAGTGTTGGATTTCTTGCCCTCATTGTTTGAGTCAGGTTTGGCTTTCCACGCTATTCACGTCTGTTGGTCTGCCTGGTCGGCCGGTCGTTTGGGTTTTGATAGTGGGTGCTAGTCTTTCTCGGCCCGGCTCCGAGATCTTCGTTCTACTAGGGATGTATCCCGAGTTGTTGCTTTTCTTCGATCGTGGCCAGGACAACCCGTCCTTGTCTCACCGACAATTGTTGGCAAGATGGCCGGTATTGTTTTGTTTCCTTTCGTACTTTATTTTAAGCCGGTCTCTCATTGGTCACGGGCACTGATGCGTTGAACATGCAAATAGGAGCCTCCGACGTCCTGCCTTAAAATTACCAAATTTTCCTATTATATTGACGGAAAGTTTGGATTTTAATAAGGACTCGGAGGCGAGTATTTCCCGCCTCTCCCGCCCTGGGGGGGGGGTGTGTTCTCGACCGGCTGGGTTATTGCTGTGGAGGGGCGCAGCGCATGATTTTCATTTGATTTTGTTCCTCATATCTGGGGTTGGGTACCGGTGTTTTACTGTCCGCCCTTCTTAATCTTTGGCTTCGTGTTATATGTTTCTTACAGCCATTTGAATTCCTATGGAGTGGATCTTTGTGTGGACTTGACGGGCGCCCTGGACTTAGTTCCTGTTTGTTCCTGGGCCTCCTTCCGTTAGTCGCATGAAGAAAGAGGGTGTGACTGCTCCAGCCCAGACCATTTATAGACTTGGGGGCGGGGCTTACAGATTGGGAGTGTACCCCACATTGGGGGCTTGGTTTTCTTGTTCTTTATTGTCACTGTTCTTTACTGCTGTGGGTGCAATAAAGAAAGGGATTGCAAATACTCGCCTCCGAGTCCTTATTAAAATCCAAACTTTCCGTCAATATAATAGGAAAATTTGGTAATTAGTAATATAGCTCACACGTCAGCCTGGTCAGCCAGTTAATTGGGGGATTTCCAATTTTTTTCTACCTTATCCTATGAAAATAGAAATGCTTACCTGTGCTTCATTGAATTCTTCCAAAATATAACCTCCACCTGCCCGTAGCTGCGCTTCAGTATATTTCCTGTCATATGGCGTGCCTTCAATATATTCTGAAACAATATGTTAAGTTTACTCATTTGCCTCTCATTTAGTTCTGTAACGTGCAAGCCTGCAAATCAGAAAGAATTCCATGATAACTTTGATTCTTTCCACCTAAACCAGTGTTTCTCAAACCTGTCCTCAGGACCCTCTAACAGGCCAGAGTTTGCAGATCACCTTGTGGAAACGCAGACTGAATCCTGCAATCACTGAGCAGCAAATCATATCACCTGTGCTGTGCTTCACATATCTGGAAAACCTGGCCTGTTAGGAGTCCTAAGGACAGGTTTTGGAAACACTGACCTAAAGGGTGTTTACTAGAAAGGTGCACTTGTAAGGCCCTGGGCAAGGTCGATGGAGGCATTTTAGAAAAAAACAAAATAGCTAAACTCTCTGCAAGGTCTGTATTTGATTAGGATTGTGGAAAAAGTAGACGAGTATCCCCTACATAAATGTACAGTACAGTCATCTCCAGAAAGCCACAAAGCTGATAAAGATACAATACCTGCCAAATTAATATCCAGGAGGAGGTCTGGATAACCTAGAAATATTTTTGTTATTTTTCCTGAGGTAACTAGGCTAGGGTCAGACGAACGTTATTTCTACAGACTGTGCTTCCGTGCAGTACGGAAGACGCAGTAGTGGCCACACAGTCCGTTTTTTTCACGGATGTACTTTTTGACGGATGTAGCAGGGAAGATAAAAAAACATTTTGTCCATGAAAAATGCTGGACGTATAAATGCAGTCCGTCTGACCACGTTCCATCCCTCACACACAAAGCTATGCAGACGTTGCGGACGCAGCTGACTTTGCGCGGCCGTTCTAAGGGGGTTGGCCGTTCTAAGGGGGTTGTACGTTCTTGCCTGCCTTGCGTCCGTGGGCCACGGCCGTTGTGCGTCCGCAGTTCAGTGGGGATGTACTTTGTGTGTCGGGCTCCGATGGGCTTTCATGCTATCACAGACGTACTTTTAGGCGCCATCACGGATGTGAACACTACGCTCGTCTGACACCAGCCTCTTGTCTCCTATGCATATAGTTTTAAAGGGATACTATAGGGTTAAAATTGGAGGAGGGAGGGAGGGCAGAGGTGTTAAACATCAACTCCTCCTGCCTCTCTACACATCATCTGCTCCCATTTTAACCCTATAATTTTAAACACATTTATTCCATTCCAGCACCTGGCTCCCTCCCATCAGATAACATGCTGCTAGCTTCCTGTTAAGCGCCAGCAGTCACCCGACTGCAGGGAGTTTGGAAGCTTGCCTAGCCAGCCAACCCAATGGCTCTTAATGCTTAGTGTATAAAGAGCCATCGGTGGGAGCTCAGTCGCGAAATCCAGGAACCTAGGATCATTTCTCAGGTTCTGAATGGGACTAAATCAGCCCTCTGAGGTGGAAGAGAGCCGAGGGCATAAATATATAGTTTCAGTAAACAGACCAGAAAGTCTTGAAGAATAAAGGAGGTTTTAAAACAGGATCAAGAGCCATGCGCTTACCATCCTCCTCTTCACTGCTGATTGAGGGAAACTGTTGTGACTCGAGACGATTCTGAAGTTTGTCAGTCGCAGTGGCCGAGGTGAGAAGGAACGCATAACCAATGAAGAGAGTTCTGCTCTGAGGTAAAGGGCCGTGGCTCTCTTCTACAGCCAATTCATCACCAGCATTATCTCCACTTTCATCAGGGCTCATAAATTCACCTTTAGTAGCACCTTGTGGGGGGAAAAAAGTCATTACCAATCAGTGTTTATTTTTAACAATGAAAGTGAGGAAAGCAGAAAAAAAGGAGGGTAAAGGGATGAGCGAAAGCTAGAAAAGGGAAATAGAAGAGATGGGGATAAAGGGGCAGCTTCGATAAGGCTGGGTTCACACCTGAGCATATCTCATATGCGCGTTTTATGTGCGTTTTTTGTCGGGCATTTTATGAGCGTTTTTGACAATTAGAAACGCGCGTCGTACGTACGTTTTTTGATGTCTATTGCTGCAAACGTGCTGTAATACGTCTCAAAGAAGCCCCTGTACTTCTTTGGCCGTAGGGCGTTTTACAGCGCGTTCCTACGCGCTGTAAAACGCCCAGGTGTGAACCATGCCCATAGGAAATAATGGGATTTCAGTGTTTGAGCGTTTTACAGCGCGTAGGAACACGCTGTAAAACGCCCAGGTGTGAACCAGGCCTTAACCTTTAAACAAGGCACGGTAAAACCACTTAATGTGTAAAGCAGTGCAGGGCTTGCCAAATTTATATCAAAAGTAGGAGCCAGTAAGAAAATCTAGGAGCCAACTTTACATTTGTGGGAAACAGGCACAGTTTGTAGCATAGATATCAAACGGATTTTTAAAAAATCCAGACATTTAGGAGCTAAATCAAAGATGCTAGGGGGGCCAGTGATTCCCGGCTCCTGAAGTTGTGTCATTGAGAATGACATTCTGAAATCCCCCATATTAAATCAGCAAGTCTGAAACCACACAATAAAGCTTGAGTATACAGAAAATCCTGATACATCATTCTGCATCAATAAATCTACTAAATAAAATCGAACACAGTATGACGAATTCCCCAGATATTAGCAGAAGCTTACCAGTTTTAGCTATCAGGGATTTGCGGCCACGCTTTGCTGGGGATTTCTCCTCATCCGAGCTGATAAGCTTCCGTTTCCCAGACAAAGGTCCCAAAGAGCTGCGGGGATTCTCTGATGCTTTCCTGGTTGGTGTGCTGGTGCTCGATGTACTTGATGCGGATGGAGTACTTGCAGCACTTAGATTGCTTCTCCTCTTTCTTTTCCCCTCCACCAAGTTGTCTGAAAGGGGCATGAAATGTTTAGAGAGATAGAACGGCAATGTACACTTATATTCCATCAACTATCAAATGGTGTTATTCACTCAAGAGGTTAAAAAAAGCCATCATTTCGCAAACCTTTTTAAAATTTGAAAGTTCTTACTTCCTGCCACCATCACTATGTAATCTGATCTTGATACCTTTCGCCTCTCCTGACACTGTACAAAGTGGCAGAAATCCCAAATCCTCTTCTAGGAGCAAGGAAGACAAGAAATATGGAGTCTGTGGGTTGGGGGGAGGAGAGGGTTTTAAAATTAACTCTTTGCAGGTTCCAAAGACACCAATAACAATTGCATGGAATTTAATAATTGCTGTGGGTCTTCATGCAATTGTTACTCCTTCACTTGCTAATCCACGAATGATAACGTGTGTTACTCCTCAGCCCCCCCCCCCGACTATCTGTTTCCATATCGTGTGTACATTGTATAGGAATAATGAGCGGTTCAAATGTCCATAGTTGTTTTTGACACCAACATAAAAAAATTATCACTCACCATTACAACTAGTCAAACAGAGCCCCCACATATACAGGGCTATTCAGAGAAAAACCTTGAGAATTGGCAGGAGAATGAACAATCTAGACCAAATAGCCAATTTGGAAAGTGAGATAAAGGGGAGATTGTTTCTGGTTTGGCTACTTTGACCTAGAATTTTCACTTCTCCAGTCATTCGCAAGGTTTTCACCTCTCTCTGAATAACCCTGATAGTCTCTTAACAGACTGAGATCCTCGCACCGATCTGCCTTCGAATGATGTTACACAAGAAGGACACAAAGGGAAATAATTCCTTTGTATTCTTCCTCTGTGTGAGAGCTCACACAACTCCTGCAGTAACACTGAAAGGGGTCCTATGGAGCATGTATAGAGAGTGGTGATCTAACAGGCCAAAAACATCATCTGTATTTTACAGGCAAAGGAGACTTCTTTGGCATGTTGGCAGCCTTCTTGTGTGCGACGTCTGTTATAGCAGCATCGAGCTCAAACCTTCTGAGGCCTGAGCGAGGATCCACCGTAGAGCAGACCATTACTGCTGTCTGTTCTCCGTAATCTCATCAACTAGTTTTTGTTTCATTTATATTGACAATAATCAGAGCATTCAGAATGGCTGATCCGCTGCTCGGTCTGGACAGGGTTTTATTGTAAAAGCTGCTAACCCAGATTTTAATATTAGCGCTTTTTTTGTTGTGTAACGCATTAACTAAATGGCAACTTACAATTATAAATGTTCCTTTAAACGACCTTGTGTAGACAACTATTTTCTCAGATGCTTTAACAGCGAATGTGTGTGAAATGAACACATAACCTTGATATTAGTAACCAGCTAATCTAGAATTCCAAAGTTCCATGTGACAGATGTAAAAAGACCATTACTTAAATTCATACAGAGCCCAACGCTCCCATCTTGTGGTGGAACAAGGAAAAGCATTTAGAAACGGACTTTAGACAACGTTCTACAACATATATACATCATTTTGGGTTTTTTACTTTCACTGCTGAAATATTACCATGCTTTCTGAGCAGTGGCGACTCTAGGAACAATATTTAGGGGGGGCACGTGAGATACCGCAGTCAAAACTGAGGGGGGCACTAATAATTTTCACCACCGAATAAAACTAAGGGCCATATCAGCTGGTGTGAGCTAAAACACCATCACTAAAGGAAAAACTTAGCGCGAGTCGCTAAAACTTAGTGCCTGACGACCTAACAGATCATCTTGTCTGCTGTAGTCCATGAACAAGGTCGTTTGCCGTACATTAGGGAAACGAAGACCCGGGCTGAGACCCAGCACTAATGCGGTTGTGTACAGGATAGAACAGTTTGTTTCCAGTGCAGTGCCGGGCCATACCTATCCCCTGCCCTCACAAGCTTGAATATGAACACATCCAGTGAAGGATCTCACACCCTGCATTATTAAAATCCTCCAAGGTGACCGTATCTTCCATGTTTTGATGCACACATATATTAATTAAGGCTGGTGGGCAATGCATGATAAATGCCACCCAACAGCATGTAGAATCATTACACTGCATTTAATAGATTCAAAAGAAAGGCAAGGTGAGCCACATTAACTTCCCTGCTGCAGCATGTAAATAATACATGTTTCAGGGCAAGACTTATTCACGTGTCCCTTTAAACATGGTCCACACGGTCACCCTAATAATCAACCGCTTCCATACTATGAATAACCACCAGCATAAAATGTTTAAAATTAGGCAATATATTAGTATTTGGATATATGTGAATAAAGGATACATCTATATCATAATAGAGCCTACTGCAACAGCAGCGACATTGCTGACCAGATCCATTACTACTGTATATGGGGCCAAGAGAACACATGTAGGAATGCTACATTCCTTTCAATTGCCTGTTAATTTTGGGCGAGAATCTGGTTTTCCTGTTTTTTTTGGAGTTCGCACCAGGGTTGAGCAGTAGGTAAAATGTTGCAATTAGCGCCCCTCAAAAAATTTGCGCTGCAAAAGTGCTACAGAAATTATAAAAAACAAACAATTTTCTTTTTTTAAGAAAAAATTTGTCGTATTTTTTTTAGTTAAATAGGACCTAGGCTGTCATCTAAAAATAATGAGCATAAAACGGTCATAATGAGCTCAGCGCACATAGGAGAACTGGCTCAGCAGTGAAGGGGTTAAAAAGCAAAAACATGTAAAAATTGGGTATTTCTATTCTCGGGACAAAATTTTGAAACTATTCACCCGGGGTATTTTTTGGTGGTTGTAGATTTTGGGGATTAAAGGGATACTCTAGGCAACATGACCACCTAAGCTTTTTTAGGTGGTCATGATGCCCTGAGTATGCCCTTGTCTTTCCCCCCTCCCTCCGCTCAGCCGATCGGCTGAAACAGCTGAGAGACGCAAAGGAGTTTACTCCGCCCTCCCAGCTGTCAGTCAGCAGAGCGGGATTCATATTTCCCGCTTCTGCCGACTATTGCCGAGTAGGAGACGTCATCGCGCTGAAAGAGCGATGACGTCTCCAACTCACCGCAGTAGCTGGCGGGAGCGAGCCGCCAGCACAGTCTGCGGCTGCGATTAGTGTTGCGCGCATCCTCTTGCGCGTAACACTAATCAAAGAAGAAGAGGAAGCCTGCTGATTGGCTGGTTTACGTGAGAGGCGCGCTTCTCACAGCTTGAACTTGGCTAATTTTTTACGTAACAGGACGGGAGCGGAAGAGGAGGGAGGGGAGTATAAAAAAAATTTCAAAAAAAGACGCCGTTGGAAACAAGTGGTTTTTAAGGCAAGTATTACATTAAAAAAAAAATATATATATATATATACACTGAATTACTAGGTAGGGAATAGGTATATTTTAATGTAAAAAAAAATGGGGGGAGGAAGTTTTAGCCTAGAGTCTTCCTTTAAGTAAAGGACGCGGAAAGTACAGTAAGCTTGCGGTACAAATCGCTAATAGCAACGCGCTAATTGATTTTTTCCGTTGTAGCGGGAGGCAAACGATCTGTTGGTCAGGCGCTAGACTCAACCTGGCGCTAACGCAAAACCATGCCGACGCAAGGGTTAGCTCACACCAAGTAATAGTACCCTAAATATGTATATATAAATAAGATTCCAAAACCCCAGAGTAATGTGATGCAATGATGCTTTTTGTTGTACTAACCTGATACTTAAATTCAATATTTTATTTGCCGCAATTCGGCAGTTTTCGCTGAATGTCTGATAACTGCTTCAGCGACTCCACTTTTAGCAAACTACAGTGACCATTCGCTAAATAGGGAATTCACCATATTTTCCGTGAAATGAACTCCCCGAAATGTGACGAAAAGCAGATGATCTAAACATGATTAGACCCTTTTTTTTTTTTTTTGTGAAAGGATTTTACCAGGAAGGATACATTGAGATTTCTCTCGTTTTCAAGTATGTCCTGGGTGACGAGTATGTACCGTTAGGTGTCTTGCCAAGGACACTTACTGGAGAGGTTGCTCGCTGGGATCAAACCCATGACTCCACAGGCTCTCTCCATGCAGAGCCGTGACATTACCTCTACTCCACCCAGCCGGTACTTTAGATTCTAACTTCCATAATAACCCCTAAAATGCCATAAACCCAGGGAAATACAATAAAAATAATAAACAATGTGGCATTTATCCTACCCATTAACCCTTAAAATACTATTAATCAAGGGAAAACATGAAATGAATACACTGTGAGGCATGTAGCTACCCTTTAACCACTAAAATGCCATTAATCAAGGAAAAAATAAAATGTATACTGTGAGGGATGAAGCCTACCCAATAACCCTTAATATACAACTAAACCATGGCAAAAACTAACGTAATACACAATGTAATGTATAGTCTGAACATTAACCACTTCACTGCTGAGCCATTTCAACCCTGTGAAAATGTTTAACCCCTTCACTGCTGAGCCATTTCACATCTTAAAAAAACACATTTTTCTTTTTTTTATTATATTATTATTTTTTTTCTTTACTTTAACCCTTTCGCTGCTGAGGCTTTTCCCGCCCCTGTGCTGAGGTCATTTTTTACCTGTTTTGCGCATCATGTTTAAACGTGTTTTGAAGGCTTATTTTAGTATATGACATCGACATATTATATATCGTTCTTTCCGTCAGACTCGGTAGATTCATAATATGTCATTATTATATGTATACGTTATGTCATGTTTGTATATTATAACAAAAAATGCAATAAAATATGTATTTTCAATAATTTACAGCGTGTAAAGTGTTTTTTTCCACATTTTAACATGCGAGCAATTGCGGTTATATTTTGTATGGGGTGCGCTTGTTAAAAAAATTAGAGATGGGGTCTCGTTACATTTTTTTTTGGGGAAAATGACACCATTTTTAACAAACGCACCGCATACAAAAATCGTTAATGCAGCATCATTGTTCACATTATAATTGAAATGGGAACAATATTGCTGCATTAACAAAACAAAAAAAAAAAAAAAAAAGTGTTTATTTTTTTTTATTATTTTTTTATTTTTTTTATTTTTTTTTTTTACAATTTTTTTTACTTTCATGTTTGGTATCGTTGGAACGGCCATGCTCTGGCCGATCCAACGATATCAAAATTTAACCCCTAACTGCCACGGATCGGGAGATAGGGAGTTCATTGGAACTCCCTATCTCCACACTTCGTGGCAGTTAGGGGTTAATGCTAGGACTGGCGTCATCGTGCGCCAGTCCTCTGGGGGAGTTCCCGGAAGCTTGGCCGACATCCAAGATGTCGGCCAGCTCCCGGGAAGGATCGCAAATCGGCGCTTTTCAGCGCCGATTTGCGATCCAGCTCCCCAGGGGTTAATGCCAGGCATCATTTGGAAGGGCAGGCTGTGCCCTTCCAAATGATGCCTGGGTTAAGCCCCTGTGAGCCGCCGATCGGGAGGGAGAGAGGTCCGAAGGACCTCCCCCCCTCCCTTTCAGGCGCCTCCTCCGCACATGCGGGGGGGCGCCTGAATTATGTGTCATCGCGGGGGCGCGATGACACATAATTATGCGGCCACTGCTCCGGATGCCGGGCTGACATCCAGGATGTCAGCCCGCACCGGAGGGGCCAGCGATCGGCCGGTACCCGGCCGAACGCTGACCCCAATGCGAGGACGCGCTCAGCGCGTCCTCCGCATACCAGCGGAATGCTGAGGACGCGCTGAGCGCGTCCTTAGCATTCAAGTGGTTAAACATGGTCATTCTCTGGTCTTTCTAATGATACCAAACATGACTCTGCTAGCTGAAAACAGTCGGGAGATATTGGGGTTCAAACAAACCCCTATCTTTTCTTAGGAGTCAATGAGGACGTTCCCCACACTTCCTCAGCAGTGAAAGGGTTAAGTGCCCGTTTTTATTTAATGTTTTATGACTTTTACCTCACACTGGATATGGTCATGTTGGGTATCATTGGAAAGGCCAGAATCTGCCCTTTCCAATGACACCTATCATCCATATATGATGCACAGACATGGAGATACAGCGGTCCGAATAAGTGTGGGAATCTGGATGCTGATTTTTGGTGGGGGGGGGGGAATAACCTAGTGGGGCAATTGCCCCCCTATAGAGACACCTATGTTTCTGAGTGATACCATATTTCTTTCTATACAGTGAACCTCTAGCCACCATGACCACTCAATCTCAATATTTGTAAATGATCATGGTGGCGTGAGCCCCCCTATTGGCTATCCATGGGAACCATGACAAAGATCTTCCACTGCCCTGAACGCTGTCAGTTAGCTGTCGCTGCAAAGTCCTCCACGGTTTTGGTGTATAGAGAGGCTAACATAATTTAAGGGTGGGTTAATTAAATCCGCTGTCTTTTGCGTGAGAGCATCTCACTGTTCGCGTAAATGCCAGTGACCAGGTATGCTCCCTACAGCGAGGCACTTGCAGGAAGAAATGTGACTTTTCATATTATAGGCACTAGTCATGAGAAAATTCCTAAATTTTCCTACCAGATTGTGACGGAAAGTTTAGCTTTTAATAAGGACTCGGAGGCGAGTATTTGCAATCTACTTTCTTTTATTGCACCCACAGCAGCAAAAGAATGAATGTAATGAACATAAGAAAAAAAATGTTGGGGCATCCCCCAACAGGGAGGTCCCATCCCCAGTCCTTAGATCCACCCCCAAGTCTATATATGTCCTGAGCGGGAGCGGCCAAAGCCTCTTTCTTTCAACAGCATCTCCAGAAACAAAAACATCCAACAGCAGCAAACGAAGATCCAACAACAGCAAACGAAGAGCCGAACAAGGCGAACCAGCCGGTAAACGAGGTCCAATGGCATTCACGAGGCTGTGAAGAGAGCACAAACACGAGCTAGGCATTAAAACATGGAACCCAACAACGAGCACCCACCCACTGGTAGAATGTCAGTCACATGAAACAGCATAGTAAATACCACAGTCAACCGAGTAGAAAGGGTACCACCCCGTAGGGAACCTCATCAACAGAGACTCCCCGTCACCCATGAACGGCTCAAAGAAACCACAAGAACCAAGCATAAAGTTTATTAGTGTATTATCTTTACCATAACTCGCGAACAAACAAAACTGCCGAACGAGAGGGTGTGGTGGGAAATACTCGCCTCGGAGTCCTTATTAAAATCTAAACTTTCCATCACAATCTGGTAGGAAAATTTAGGAATTTTAACACAGGAACTCGGAGGCTCCTATTTGCAGGTTTAACGCACCAGAGCCTGAGACATATGGGTGAGCGGGCGAAAATAAAAGAGGCGAAAGGTAGATTCTTGCGACCAATTAGCCGCCTTCAGCAGATCAAGTCGACAGCCCGAGGTAAAAGCCTTGGAGGCCGAAGCCCCCCGCAAAGAGTGCGCCCCAAAAACATGCCACATCCACACCCGTTAACGCCAACAGCCATTTGGCCCAACGCGCCAGCGTAGTCGAGCAAACCGGAGCCCGAAAGGACACAAACAAAGGAGAAACCGGGGCATCCTGAAGCGATACCGTGCGAGCTTCATAGGTTTGAAGGCACCGCACGGGGCACAACTGAGGGTCACTGGCAAAGGCGGGGTAGAACACCGAACGAAAAGCCGTCTTCGTATGACGAGAGACATCAAATCGAACCCCCTCCGGGGTAAAAGAGTGGTCCTGGAAGTCCAAGGCCCTAACATCGCCCACACTTTTGCATGAAATCAGACACAACAAGACCAACAGCTTGGCGGACAATTGTTTCAACGACAGGTCGTCAATAACCGGCCAGCCACGCAAAAACTCGAGAACCAACGACACGTCTCAGGTCGAGGAGTATCGAAGTGTCGGAGGATGGGAGAGGTGAACACCTTTGAGTAGTCGACAAACCAGTGCGTGGCGACCAACTGGGACGCCCTCCAGACCCACATGACCAGCCAAAATCGCAGAGCGATACACATTGATGGTCCGGAAAGCCAAAGCTGAATCAAACAAAGAGGACAGGCAGTTCAACACGACCATTACAGGGGCAGTAAGGGAATCGTGGCCCAGTCCCAGACACCAGTGGTGCCAATGGTCCCATGCTGACCTATAGGCACTCCGCGTGCCCAGGGCCCTTGCCTGTTGCAATAGGGAAGCAGTTCCCTCCGCAACATCTACGGTTTGCCAGGCGAACCTGAAACCAACCACGCCACCAACGTCAACCAATCCCCCATCACCAAGGGGTGCGGGAGGCCCTCCGGGTTCGTCAGCAGGTCCTCTGGACAGGGCAACACCCGTGGCACGTCTATCGCCAGTTCCAACAGATCGGGATACCAGGGTTGGGACTGCCAGAGCAGGGTCAATTCCGCTTCTTGCTCTCAGCACGGATAAAACTCTGCATAATATCCAAAACGGAGGGAAGGCGTAATGATGGCCCTGCGGCCATAGAAGTTTGAGGGCATCCGTAGCCAGTGCTTCTGGATCCGGTCGCCAGCTGAAGAATCCCGGCAATTGATGATCGAGTCTGGATGCAAACAGATCTACCTGCAGCGGACCCCAGAGAGTAACGATGTCGGCGAAAATGGATGGTAGCAGACGCCAGTCTCCGCTGTCTGTCAGATGACGTGAATTCCAGTCTGCCACGATGTTGCTCAGACCCGGATGGAATTCGGCCACTATGAAGATTCCTTTCTGCAGGCAGAATTCCCAGAGTTCGCAGGCTCTAGACGTCAGGTCCCGAGACCGAGTGCCTCCCAGGGCATGGATATAGCGAACCGCCGCCGCCTTGTTGTCCATGTGGGGCAACACACACTGTTGAGTTCCGGACCCGGCGAAGCATTGAAGTGCGAAGAACGCTGCTAGGAGTTCCAACACGTTGATATGGACCTCTGTTTCCGAGGGGGACCACCGACCCCGTCTCCAATTGCCCACAGCGGGTGCCACAGCCCCTGCGGCTGGCGTCCGATTCTATGGTCAACGTCGGGGTCGGGTACCCCCGGAGACACCTCCTCTATGGCTCCCTTGCTCCGCAGAGCCTGTACCTCTGCATCCACCAGCGCCTCGTGGGCGTTCGAAAAGTTTAAAGGTCGAGGAGGAACCGAATGAACAGGGGGTAGGTTGGTGAACGTGATGGGGAACCCTTGCACAGTCCCCAGAACCCAAGGATCAGACGGGAGACCCTCCCATGCGCGTGCGAATGGTGCTATGCGACCCCCAATAACCACATGTGAATGATTGGAGGCAGTCTTACCTGTTCCGCGTCTGGAGTATGTATATCCACGGCCACCACTGAAGCCACGTCCACGCCAGGGACGGGAGCGGAAGGAAACTCCAGCAGGGCCCACAGGCTGATTGTATGTGGATGAATTAAAGGAGCCTCTGTCGGTGCTTGACGCACCCCTCCGGCCGGTAGAGCGGCCCCTTCCTCTGCCAGCTCACCCAAAAACCCGATTTGGGGAAAAAAACTTTTTCTTGTTAGCCTCCACTTTGTCTAACTGAGTAAAAGTGCCAGAGTAAGATCCCAGATTTTTTATGGATCGTTCCCCAAATAGGAGGCCTTGGGCCTTTGAGCCTAAATCTTTCACCGCCTGAGAGGTAAGATGTGTGTCCATCCGCATGAACATTTACGCCTTTTCGGCGGCGAGAGCGGCATTGGCGCCTCCTAAGAGGCAGAGGGACCTCTGCAGCCACCCCAAAACCTCTGTAGGATCTAAGGGAGTATCATTTAGATGGGCGTCCTCCACAGAATCCAATAGGAATATCAGTGGAGCCGCCACATCGAGGACCTTTATCCTCACATAAGCATAGGGCATGTTCGATGCCACGTTTAGCAGACCAGCCTTTTATGGCGAGGAAATCGGCCATATCCTCATCCACCTTGGGTGTGAGGCAAGTTTTCCCCGCTGTGGTGGGGCATTCAGCATTAAAGTTGGCTCAAGTAGCCTGATCCATAGGCAGCCTCATGTTGGCGTCTACCCACATTTCCACATGGGGAAGGGGTGTCCAGGCTGAGGATCTCGGGTGTAGGACCTCGGAGGCGTGGTTGGCCACATGGATCACATACCACATTTTTTTGAGACAAAAGAGGTGGTGGATTTTGCTCCCCATCGAGCGTCAGGTCTGGATCTATCGGGGCATGGATTTCTAGCCCCTCATCCTCCCCGGACACGATGCCTTCTGAGTCCGTATAGTCTGGGAGTTGGTCTGAACCCGTAGGTTTAGCCCGTTTCTCAATAACCGCTACTGTTGCCCCGTGGTCAGGGGCTCTCTTACGCGAGGCGACCTCGCTCGTCCTTTTAGGCAAGTTTACACGGTTGCCAGCCCCTCGAGGAGCGCGATCAATGTGCTTGGTTTTAGCACTGTTCTTTGACCCAGATGAGCCAGCAATCATGGGCACTGCCAGAGCATGTGTCAAATAAGTTGTTTGGGTAGAGGGCCCAGACTGTCTCGGTATATTAGTCAGACTGAACTAACTGCGTCATGCATGGAGGATTTAAAGGCATCGGTTAAGGTGGAAACTGCAGATGATAAAGTGGAGACTATGAGATTAGCCTCCAGGGCGGCAAAACGCACAGCAGTCTTAGATGGGCATTTGGGCGGGGGAGTATCCCTGTCTGAGGGGCCTTGTCCCTGCCGCGAGCTGGTAGCGGAGTCAGAGTCAGCCGCTGAAGAGGAAGGGCTGCGGTGAGGGAGCTGAGCGGGGCACATGGTGGAAGCGTCCGGAGCTGAAAACGTGCATGCACACTCTCGAGGAAGTCCGCGAGTGAAAGGGCGTGAACGGCCTATATCCAAGATGGCGGCGCCAAGATCTCGGCACTCACCACCAGGCCGCGAGGGACCCGTGGAGCCAACGTCGAGTTGAAAGCTCAGGCGTTGCGGCTCGGAGGGGCACCGCGGCAACACAGTCGAAGAAAACTGTAAACAGTAAAGTACACAAATTCCAGGAGCGCCGCGAAACCACGAGAAATAGCCAGCGGCGTCCCGGTCACGAGGACGCCTGATCCCCGCGGTTTTAGCCAGGGATAGTCATGGTCTCGAACAGCAGATCACAAGTAAATTAAGATAAACAAATACAAGCAGAAAAAACCCTGGAAATCTGGTAAAGAAATCCAGGCACACTGTCTATACCTTATGCTTTGGCTGCTCCCGCTCAGGACATATATAGACTTGGGGGTGGATCTAAGGACTGGGGATGGGACCTCCCTGTTGGGGGATGCCCCTACGTTTTTTTCTTATGTTCATTACATTCATTCTTTTGCTGCTGTGGGTGCAATAAAAGAAAGTAATTGCAAATAGGAGCCTCCGAGATCCTATGTTAAAATTCTACTTATGGTAGATTGGTTATGACGTTTCAGGGTGCTATGCAAGGTCAGCTATGGTTACAGAATAATTAAAACTAAACCAGTACATGTAGTTCCTGCACAGTCACAAGCTCTGCTTTATACAAAACCCCAAGGGATGGAATAAATATTCTACATTATTGGTTGATATTTGCAGATTAGCCCTTACAAAGTATGTAGAATAAAAAAGTACACACATTTATTTCTCGAAAACCAAAACCATATCACAACATTTATTTGGAAGATTCCCTGGACGATGAAATACCTGGCCAATCTCTTACCTAGACTAATGTCTGAAGCCTTGGTTAGAGGAGTTAATGGTTCATATGGACCAAGGCCAAACTGCTCTCGGAGACGATTTCCTTGCTCAAGGGACAGAATAACCGCCGTCCTTTTGTACCATTTTCTTTGTCCTTCCTTTTCAATACAGTAATAAAGCTCTCCGGAATCTCTTTTATGAGCCTTAACCACGCCTAAATAATAAAAAATAATAAGGATTTGCATGTGGACATACAAGACCGTTATTTAACAATGACTTGAAACCACATTGGAATCTGCAGATTTGGTTACAGACATCATCAGCTTTGATTTCTAGCCATTTTCAAGGACAACCTACTACAGCTAAGGGCTTATAACATTACATATTAAGCATTCCATTAAACTAGGGATGCCCTAAGCCGATCCCTAGGCCCGGGACCCAATCTCTGGCCGATCACTGAAAAATGCAGAGTCTGAGACATGCCAGGCAGCGAGACTCCCAGTTTTAGTCCTGCAGCCTAGACAGTGACTTGTGGCATCTGTCCGGTCTGCTTGAAAACCATGGAGGCGGCAGAGGAGACACTGCAAGCCTCCTGGCATCTTCCCTGCCTGCTCCATGACTCACAAGCAGGCAGGGAAGATGCCATGAGTGACTATCGAGGCCTTCTCAAGGAGCCACCGGTCCATCCGCAGGTGGTGTGGTATCAGATTGGCCAATCTCGAATACCACACGACCCTGAAAAACAGCCATCGGGACATTAATGCCTATAAGACTTGGCATTTATTATATGATCGAAGTTGTCAAGAGTTCCTGTTGCATCACATCAAAAGCTTACATAAGACATAAGCTTATTTTGGCTAACACCACTTGCCTAGACCTCAAAAACCAGACGTTCACATGATAGCACATACCTGCACTAAAATATTCATCTTCAGACAGGGCAGTGACTTCTGTGTCCAGGGGGATTGGGTCACATAACAAAATGTCTTTTCCTAGAACGTCACACTCGTACCCATCATCAAACAGCAGCTTATATTTTCCTCCTCCAACGTCTTGAGTAATTTTGCCAGAATAGAAGTAGCCATTTGAGGACCATTTGGCTACAACCCGCAGTCCCACAAAGCTACTGCCTGATGAGGAGTCCAAGCTGTCGCTCTTTGATGGTGCCTGGTATGGGATTTCCGGGGAATCACTTCGGCGCGTTATGGGAACCCCGGAATCTGATTTATCAGCGGCATCTGGATGGCGAACGTTAATGCGTGTATAGGTTTCATCTTCTGGGATTGCAGCCGTAGTGAGATCTTCGGGATTTCCGTGTGTGTGTAAAGGCGTTTCCCTGAAATGGTAATTACTTTTCTTACACAAAATATGTACTTTTTGTATGTCATTAACTGCCTGATTGAAACAGTTGCTGCGCAGCACTAACTAGGAAGTCAAATCTGCTCAATGCAAGCATGTACACTATAAATTCTTCAATATACAACACACACATACATATTACCAACTTCCTGGCATGGCAAGAACAAACTATGCTTCTACTAATGCTCCCCCTTACACTGTGACTTTCCAGTTGCTAACAGATGATCATAAGTGCATATATATTCTCTTATTTCTCCAATCATGAAAAATTACTGATTAGATTCAGCAGAGGTTTATTCATGCAACACAAAGCTGACAACGGTTTTGCAAAGCTTTCTACTAAATAGCAGAAGTAGAATTGGGTTTTGATTGCAACTTTGTGATTTCAGCAAACCTTTTAGGGGTGCTATTCTGTGTAAACGTCAATGGCTTTTGCAGGTTTACAAAAAATTTCATTAAGTCTATGCAGTTGGTAAGTTTACACAGGACTCGGAATTTGCTACCCATCTAAAATTGGTTTATTTTACATACTCAGATAAATAACTGACCATGTGTGACATGATCCCATCCCATCCTATTTGGTTATTGTAAAGCACTGCGGAAACTGTTGGTGCTATATAAATGATGACAATATTAATAATAATTTGACTTGCTTTAACCTCCTACGGGTAGTCCTCCTGCTCCCCCTGCTGGCCAATCAAAGCATGCTAAAGTGCAGTTCCTTAAACTAGCATGGTAGAACATGCCCTGTTGGTAGTGCATTTACTAAAACTTGACCATGTCAGAGTCTCCCTTTGTTGCAGTGGGGTCATGCAGAGGGGCAATCAATGAAACTCCGCCTGCCGTTTTTCGAATTTCGCTTTTGTGAAACACCGAAGATTGCAATTTTCGCCATTGTTTGCACCTACAGCAAACACAGGCACTATCTGAATAACCCCTAGTCCCCAATTTTAGGCCCTAGCCCCGATTACATGTAAATGAGGGTAGATTTCCCTTACAGGCAAATTTTACCATATCTAGGCTATCTAGACATTTCTATGTCTGTCTGGATGAAATGTTTTACATGCACATTAACCTTTAAATAATATGTATCTGATTATTATTCACAAGTGTCTTACAGGTTAACGTTTTACATTTATTTTAGTTGCGACAGCCTCGCGACGAGGATCCGGAATCCTGCCAGAAAATATCATTCCAGAGATATCACCTAAGGCAGAAGTCGTCCGGACGTATTTTCCAGAAACCTTGTTGTGGGAGCTCGCGCCTGTGGGGTGAGGAACCTGCTCTGATTTACCTATGGGAAATGTAATTCTGCCTTCACGTCGTTACCCTTATCATCATCATCACCATCAAAAAAAAATATATATTTTACTCTGACTGGAACAGTCTTCCAGTAGAAGTGGTAGAGGCCAAAACAGTAAATGAATTTAAGCAAGCATGGGATAGGCATAAGGCTATCCTAAACAAAAGATAAATGCAGGTAAAGTATCCATGTAATTTGGCAGACTAGATGGGCCGAAAGGTTCTTATCTGCTGACATTTTTCTATGTTTCTAGGTTTCTAGGCTGACCCAGCTGTTGTGTTAGCGGCTGACCTTGAAATAATATGTAGTCACAGACAGATAACAGGATTTGTTACCAGTTTCCCTCTGCACACAGCAAAAAGAACCAGCGGATCACCCTGCTGTCACTGCCATGGGATAAGATGCAAGTCTGGGGTTTTAAGAGGCCTTTATTTTTCTGCGTTAAGAGATTTTGCAAAAGCAATTCCATTAGAATTTCTAAATTCTTCCAGAAATACTAGATCCGGAGAAGAAGAACAAGCTACCTTGGAATAGCGTGGTTCTTCTGCTCCCAGGCACAAATGAATGCCTCATATATACTACGGGGGCCTTTAATTTACAGTTAGCAGGTGCAATGACAGAGCTGCAAGCTAAGCTTGCGGCAAGGTTGGAATAGCAACTCTAGGCATTAAGTGCTGGAGCCATTATGTGCAACACGTTGCAGAGTGGAGTAGAGCCCCATGTTTGTAAATGGTTAACATGTCAGTCTTGGAATTCTATTAATTGGGGACAAAGTTACATGTAAAGGTTTGAAAGCATTGATATGTCAAAGCTAATCAGTAATCTTATCAGATTGCAGTTAAACAGTTCTACACCTTGATGAATTTAATATATTTAAATAAATACATTGCATGCACATCAACTATACATTCAGCTTCTAAATGCAAACACAGATTAACTTTATCAGCGTTCTTTTCTCATTTTGCAAACAGTACACTGCGCGGTCACCATTCCTGAACATGTATCCAGTCATTAATCAAGGCTGTTTTAAACCAGTTTAGAATGATTCCCAACACCAAGAATTAGAAGACAATTCATCTTCCTACAACCACCACCAAAAATCCCCTGATCAGACCCACACTGTCTCACTAGGGATACCTTGATCCAGCTCCACGAGAAGGAGGGCGACCCCTCCTCCCTCTTCCACGGGGTGTAAGGGGCGCTTTGGCCCCTGGTCTGTTGCCAAGCGATGCATCCGCATCATCTTCACTCACTGGCACCCCAGTTTGTCCTCCTGGCCGGTGTGGTGACCCTGGCTGGCTGGGCACTTTCCTAGGACTGGAAAAAACGAAGACAGTTTATCTTAAAGGCTCTACAACCATCTTGGGCTTCAACGCCTACACTTTCCTGCAACTAGCTCCGAAAAAAGGCTTAAGTGCGGTGTACCTCAGGTGTGGCAGATCTACTCTGGTCATTCGTGGCTAATGTGTGCAGCAGATTACATATGTGGTCCTACATCTAATCTTTCTGCAGTGTGTTCAATATGAGGAAAGTAAATTCCCCAACGTAAGGCTTACTAGAATGACTCATTAATAGGTACCTTAGTTTTCCTCCTGCTCCACGGGCACTTGGAATGAGAAAGTCTTTCGGTTCCAGCTGTCCGGCTTTGCCCTTGTGCGACGCCGAGGCCTTAGTCCGCTCTGCACCGCTTCCACTAACACTCTGTGCTCCCGAAAGGCCACTGCTTGCTCCACTAGACGTACGTTGAAGGCTGGAGGTCTTTGAGGAAAACGAGCTAATATCAGCAAGATCCCCAGAGGTCAAAGAAGACGCAACAGTTCTGGATGGGGATATTTCATTGTCAAACTCTTGGCATTCAATTACTGGCTCTTCGGCTTCCTAATGCAATGTGCGAGAAAAATAAATTGTTACACTGTGAACTTTATAGAATAAAATATCATTTAGCAGTCATGATCACAACCAAATTGTTTTACCATGTCAATAATTTTGAATATAATCTTCCACATAGCCGTACTGTTAAGCCATTGAAGAATAAGGGACTTGCATGCTGCGGCTAGTATTTGGGATAAATCAGATTGATCTGACTAACCAGGCCTGGTCATCCACTTCACGGAAATGTGTAACCACCATCCAAACCCACGGAGATTTTTAATATGTGACCACAGTAAAGACAGGGCTGTGCGGAGCCTCACACAAAGGACTGGATGGTTTAGACTCCGTTTTAGCAGAAGACTTTAACTTAACCCAGGGATAAAGGTATCCTGCATGGGAGAGGCAAATGTGGTTCTATTGTCTTGATCCAGGACTTCCACATTAGTGTTTCTCAGCAAATACTCTCCATAATATACTTCATTTACATAGCGCCAACATATTCCACAGCACTGAACAATGGATAAAATGCAGACAGTGCTGCAAAACTAGAGACAGGATGACATTTGGTAAACTATTACAAGAGGAATTAAGGGGAATTTACAATCTATATGGGTAATGAAACTAAATGTGTGTGCGCAATACACTGAAACCCCAAAACAGCTAGCAGACATTTATTTTCATTTTTCTGTGGTAAAGATTTGCCGCCGTTTTCAATTTGAAACGTTTTAAGTTACGTCTGCACTGACCTCAACCACCTTGCGCTTCACCTCCGCCCCATCCATGTAATACACATCTGTGATAACACGAGTGACAACGGTGCGCACTTCACGTATGGTGCGCACGTGCCTTCGGTGAAGGCGTCCTGGAGGTGGGCGACTTAATTCAAACTCTTCCTCTTCCTTACACATAAGAAAAATGCAGCGTTAGTTACATTAATTAAGAAAATTAAAAGAAAAAAAATAAATAAATCAACACTACCACACCACAACGCAAGAAATTCAATGTACAGCACACAGAAAAATGACCATGGGTATACTGCTTTAGGGGCAAACGCAGTTTTCTGTTTGCCAATACCTGCTGTGAGTATGCTTATTGCATTACTTGTGTAGTATTTTGCTTTCTAGAGGTGAATAGATGGGCAGAAATTAACATCCATGCCAAAACGATTTTCTTTTTTGACGTATTTCGTAAAAAAGCATTGAGAGGCATTGGATGGTCAGCCTCAGTTACGATAACGGAGGGCTGTCTGGTAGGAGGCTAATGCCAGCTTACAGGGCTTAGGGAAGACCTTCCACTTGCGGCCACATGTGCCAGGGATAGCCTGGGCTGGGGAGCCTCTCTGTAATATGTCCATGGTGACCAAAGCGACCCTTTAACATGAATGGCAGGGTTAGGATGATTTGAAGTGTTTAATGTGACCGTCCATTGGAGGAAAGGGGGGGGGGGATACATTCCAAAACGCAGAAATTATATAAATACTAGTTGTAATATATATATCTTGTTGGGGTAATGCTTCCTTTACCATATTTTAAATCTACAAAACACTAACCCAAAATACAATGTAAATGAAAACAGAATACGGATTAATGATCATTAAGACACATGCAAACAGCTGAATCCAAATAACGTTGCAAACAATCATCCTCAGGTCATCACCTGGCTGTGCACAGAATCTGTATCATCTCCATGCTTATGTTTTTGTGCGGCTTCGGATTTTTCAGCCTTCTCTGCTGGCCGGGTGTCAGGTTTTAGGTTTGTTTGCCTTGAATCGCTGCCTTTTTGCAGACCCCAAGCCATATCTGTCTGAGTAGAGGAAGACACCACTGAAGATGTTGGTTTTAGGTCCTGAAGAGTTTGCACTTCTTTATGCTTGTGGCCGGGTGATGCACGCCCCTTTTCACTTGCCTCTTGATCAGCAGCGTTCAAAGCAACATTTTTTTCATGATTTTCCTCTGGGGACTCATCAGTTTCCATAGGATCTACATCTTGGTCACTGAGAGACTCTTGAACAGATTCTCCAGGTGCGCTTTGAGAAGCTAGCCTCTGCTCATACATGTCCCCTAAAGCCTCAGGCTCCTTTCCTTCTGAATTTGAAAACTTCCCTCTGTCATGTACAAAACAAACGAGATGCAATACAGAGAATATTAAAGCACAAACGTAATATTAAAGTACAAGCATAAACGCTGAAATAGAAAAGGGAAAAAAAACAACGAAGCCCCCACCTGGCAGTCAGTCAAAGAACAGCTTTATTTTCAGTGTAGGATGAAATATAACAAGTAAATATGATATGAAATTTCTAAATTATATTACCTGGGACAATATTATTAAGAAAATTTAGACTTTCCCATAGATGAAGTAAACTTAGGAACTTAAATGGGAAAGAAAGAAAAAGGGAAAGAAAAAGGGGAAGGAAAGAAAGGGAAGGAACGAAAGGGAAGGAACGAAAGGGAAGGTACGAAAGGGAAGGTACGAAAGGGAAGGTACGAAAGGGAAGGTACGAAAGGGAAGGAACGAAAGGGAAGGAACGAAAGGGAAAGAAAGAGAGGGAAGGAAAGAGAGGGAAGGAAAGAGAGGGAAGGAAAGAAAGGGAAGGAAAGAAAGGGAAGGAAAGAAAGAAAGGGAAGGAAAGAAAGGGAAGGAAAGAAAGAAAGAAAGGGAAGGAAAGAGAAAGAAAGCGAAAGAAAGAAAGGGAAAGAAAGAAAGGGAGAAAGAAAATTGGTTAAATTTATATACGAGATTAGATAGCCCAGCTCCCTTAGTGTCTGTGTGTAATCCGGTTTTAACGGCTCATTATGTAATGCTCTGATGTAATTTTAGACTATTATATTTGACAGATTGCAATAATATTGGAATACTATGTTTGTATCGTATTATTTTCTGTTAAATTTTAAGAAAAGAACAGAAATTTAAAAAGAAATAAATAAATAGCATTTTAGCATACAACCACATTTCAACATGCATGTTACAGGGCAGATTTCAAACATTCCGGAGTTTTAAGCCCCATGTAGATAGCAGAACAAGAGGGGAAAAAAAAGAGGAGTTCTTTGCTTTACCACAATATTTTTTATTTTCAATATGTCAATGCCATTCAGCATTAGCATTTGTCGGCGTTTGGGCACCAGCACACGGTATGAGACTGTAGCAGTGTTATGTATAAAGCAGACACTTTTGAAAATGAAGATCTAATGCAGAGGGTTTCACAAAATTCATTTTAGACTCTATTATGTTATAATCAAGGAATGGGTCCATATACATACAAATTTACATATGTTACCGAGCCATGGACACAATTTGGCCATATTCTTTAAAATGGGCACTGTAGAAGGGTCTAAAGAAAACCGTAAAGGGACAATATTAAAAAAAAGTTCCTTTTTTTTAACCCTTAAATAACTGGGCAGAAGCTGCTGACCACCTGCCCATTTCTTTTGCCATTGTACGTGATTTTACTCACCTTTCCTCCCTCGTCGCACGCAGCTCTTCCTCCTCTTCGGCTCAGGGACTCCCAAACCTGTAAGCCCCTGAAGCTTTCTAACGCAATTTGTGATGCTACACAACATGAGTAGCGTAGGGGGTCGCAAATTGCACAACGCAACAAGACTTGCGCACTTTACGTATGCAAGTTCCGTATCGCCTGCGCAGAACCATGGATTGGAGCTGCCTCTGAGACCAATCTGTTGACGCTAGGTGGGTGGAGGAAACACCTGCATTTTACCCAGAAATCTCTCTACATCAGTCGAGCAGGGCACTCCTCACTTCCCCTGATCACTTTATAGCTGTAAAGTGGACAGGATGAGTAGAGTGTTCCTTTAACACATCCAGCCTAGTAAAAGTATCTACAAGAGGCCCAGTCCAACCCAGTCGTTCTATACAATGGCTCCAGACATTTTTCTTGTGGCAGGCATTAGTGGCTCCTTATTGTACATTAATGTTTTCTATACTTTGTATAGGAGCTGTTGAAACTGGCCCTTTTACTTGGTAGCTCACCATTCTCAGCTCCATGCAGTATTCATAAATACCAGCTTGCAGAAAACTTTACGCATTTAAAAAAACAACAACACAATCCCTTACCTCTGGTTTTGCACTGCAGAGGGTGGAACGATCCACAGCCTCCTCTGACCATATGCAGAGGAACAAATAGTGCCCAGCGTCATGATGGGGAGGCAGAATACACAAGGTCATTCCGAAGCTTCCAGGAGTCAATATCAGTGGCAGTGCCTGGTGCTTGTAGCAGTTTGTGGCTTCCAAATGTCGTGACTTAAAAACGCCAATACAGCGGGGTCAGTTGGACTAGAGTCACCAATAGTGAGTCGGTAATGGATAACGGGTCACGCACCATTCTGCCATTAGCGACACGCTATCTTTAGCTGCGTCAGAATACAGCCCAAGGTCGTCTTTGGAAACAAGAGAAATCTCAGTGCATTTCTTCCTGTCAAAATAGTTTATAAATACAAAACAACCTTTTTTTTACTTCATCCAGTACCAGACCTCCTTTGTGGGCATCTTTTATGACGGGGGTAACATGAGGACCAGGG
Organism: Leptobrachium leishanense; assembly: GCA_009667805.1. Taxonomy (NCBI): domain Eukaryota; kingdom Metazoa; phylum Chordata; class Amphibia; order Anura; family Megophryidae; genus Leptobrachium; species Leptobrachium leishanense. The sequence goes on from CM019065.1 coordinate 102,067,473, forward strand.
TTGTCAACCACTAACAAGCCAGATTTTACAGATCACCTTGTGGAAATGCAGACTGAATCCTGCAATCACTGAGCAGCAAATCATATCACCTGTGCTGTGCTTCAGATATCTGGAAAACCAGGCCTGTTAGGGGTACTTGAGGACCAGGGTGGGAACGACTGGTTTAGGAGATTGTTATAAAAAAATGTGGACATTAGCCAAAGGTTTGGGTTTTAAATGTAACTTAGCCAATACGAACCTGATCAGGGCAAGTTTTCCATAAAAAGTTGTTTTAATAAAAGTAATCTAAAATAATTAACTATTTCATTTTCAAATTGGGACCAGTCGTCTTGGGTGAACGACAGACACACACACACGTTTTAACCATTTTACCTGACTGGTGTAGTCGGCAGATTTTGACCTCTAGTTTCTTCTTCCCGGCGAACTTCACACACGCGTGTAAACACAGATGGAGATTCTTCCGCACTGCAATCCAATACATTCACATTTTTAATATTGTGACGGTGTGCAGGGGTTGGGTAACAGGATGTCTGGGAGAGTAATTGAGGGAAAGGTATATAGGGCCCAGAATCCTACACAGCCTCTACCCTCTCACACACTTGTTGCCAATTAATCAATTAAAAGGCACAGGTAACGTCTCAGGCTGCTGACTGCTAGATAGAAGTGTGTTTAACCCTTTAACGCCGCAGGACGTTCCATGATGTCCTTGCGGCAGGCGGGCTTTTAAGACGAATGCGTACATGTACGCCCGTTGTCTTCAATGGGGCCGCCTCGGCCCCTCCCCACAGCCTGCACGCGGCATGCATCATTGGCTGCACGGGCACAGCTGGACTCAAAATGTCCCCTGCAGCCAGTGACACTTGCTGCATGCCGGCTGCAGGGAGGGCTCAAAATCAGTGCCGCGCAACGGCACCTGTCGGCGAGGCGTACCTGTACGCCTCGCTGGCGAAATCAACCCCTTAAGGGTGCCACAAGCTCGTCCTTAAGGGGTTAATCAGACTGCTCAGAGCAGGGTGTGGAGCAGTTGCACTTCTAAAGAGATGCTGTTTTTTTCTTTTGTTTGAGATTATGGTTTTGAGATAGTTAGGAGTGCTGGATGTTTAGTAAGAACTATCATTTGAGTCAGGTTTTGTTTTGTATTTTATTTTATGAAATCACCTGCAATAGTGATTCCAAAGCCTTGTCTGCTGTTTGCTGCTATATGCTGGACTAAAAGACCTATTTGCACAAGCTTCAAGTCTGCAGCTGTTTCTTCCCTAGAGGATCGTGTTGTTTGGCTGGAACCAAGGATCCCGAGCGGCTGCTATACTACAATATTTACAGCATATATTAATTGCAAAAAAAAAATTAAAAATTAAAACCTCTGCTCAAAGAATGTAAGAAGATAATAAAAAAACCTTCTTTAATCCAGGCCTGTATGTGCACAGATTTAGTGATGCTGCTTTCTGAGGCAGAGGGTGGTTCTGACAGACCAAAAGGCACATACTGTAACATGAATCACAGTATACAGAGTATTAACCCTATGTCTATGTGTCAGCGTGTTGTGGTAGTGTAATAAGATTGCTGCAATCTGAAATAAAGGAGTTCAAACTGATTTTAGGGGACGACGATGTTGGGCTCCATAATGGTCATCTTTTTGAACCTGCCCTCTTTCCTGGACAAGTATTGGATTAGGACCTGGTATCAAAAGATACCCAATAGTAAATTACTTGAATCAGGGAAGGGGGGGGGGGGAATCGGGGCAACTTTTAATTGATGTAACCAGTTTACTTGATATTAGTTGGAGGGATGTAGTAACAAAAAATTGTAATACTCGGACTCTACCAAGAGCTTTAACTGATGGGTGACATGTGCTGCTCTACTGTAGACATTTCTGCCCCGGAGGAGGATTCCTAGGTGTCCACGCTTTGGAAGTGAATGGCTGTAACGCATCCTTAATTCTTACATTCATTTAGCGGTAAGTTGTTTTCCTTCCTTGAAGGCTCACAGTTTGTCCCGGGCTTCGTGCGCTGCTCCCACTCGCAGGAGGGGGGCGCACGGCTCGCGGGCTGGCTTTTCGCGCCATTTGCCGCGTGGTATTTTCCTTCCCTGCACGATGCTGCGCTCGCGCCAAGGTTCCCTGCGTTCAGCCTCCCCCGCTGAGAGCTCAGATTGCAGAGAGAGACAGCTCCTGCTCCTCCCAATGATTTACCAGCAGACTGCTATTTAATCCTCTGGCTCATCTGCCGGACCTATTGACCCTTTAACACCCGGATTGCAGGCTTCAAACATTTTACACCAGTTTTTCTGCCCTATCCACTGATTTTAATAAAAAGATCTCTTATAATATACATACTGATAAAATATAAGGTGTCCCTGAAGTCACATACTGATAATATAAAAAAAGTCACTGTATCTCATACGGATAGAAAATATAAGATGTCCCGGTGTCTCATACTGATAATATAAATAAATAATATATTTTTTATATGTTTCCCTTCATAATGTGTACAATTAAAAGGTGTTCTATTGTTCCTCTTTTCACAGATATAAAAGAGGGGGAAAGGAATTATTTTGTTGTAGCTGTAATAGTAAGCTATTTTTTCCTAAAATTTCTATCATTTTCATCATTGGAGAACTCATGCCCATTATCTGGTATCTACTGTAGTTAATATATGAATAATAACCCTTTTTGTAATCAAGACGATGTGAATTAATGTGTTAATAAAAGAAACAGTTTATGGACATACAGTTGTGTTCAAAATTATTCAACCCCCAATGCTGTAAAGGGTTTTAGGGAATTTAGTGTACATTTGTAATTGTATTCAGAATGAAATCCTACAAGGACTTTTTAAAGAACCATATGCAACTAAAATGACATCAATTGGTTTTGTAATACAGTAGTAAATGTTTCTTTTGTGAATTCTTCATTGACACAATTATTCAACCCCTTAAAGACTACCACTCTGAAGAACAGAGGTTCATTCAAGTGTTTTCAATCAGGTATTGAAACCACCTGTGGATGTCACGGAGCAGCAATAAAGCATAATAAGCACCAATTAGGCAGCTTTAAAATGACTGTGATACTCAGCTCCTTCTAGACATTTACTGGTGTGGTTACAAACATGGTGAAGTCAAGAGAATGGTCCAGGACGACAAGAGAAGAGGTGATTACTCTTCACAGGAAGGGCAATGGCTATAAGAAGATTGCAAAGATGTTAAACATACCAAGAGAGACCATAGGAAGCATCATTCGCAAATTCAAGGCAAAGGGCACTGTTGAAACGCTACCTGGTCGTGGCAGAAAGAAGATGCTGACTTCGTCTGCTGTGCGCTACCTGAAGCGTAGAGTGGAGAAAAGTCCCCGTGTGACTGCTGAGGTACTGAGAAAAGATTTGTCAGATGTGGGTACTGAAGTTTCAGCTCAGACAATACGGCGCACACTGCGTAATGAAGGCCTCCATGCCAGAACTCCCAGGCGCACCCCCTTGCTGTCCCCAAAGAATAAGAAGAGTCGACTGCAGTATGCCAAAAGTCATGTGGACAAACCACAGAAGTTTTGGGATAGTGTTCTGTGGACTGATGAAACAAAATTAGAACTGTTTGGGCCCATGGATCAACGCTATGTTTGGAGGAGGAAGAACAAGGCCTATGAAGAAAAGAACACCTTGAATACTGTGAAGCATGGCGGGGGGTCAATCATGCTTTGGGGCTGTTTTGCTTCTGCAGGTACAGGGAAGCTTCAGCGTGTGCAAGGTACCATGAATTCTCTTCAGTACCAGGAGATATTGGATGACAATGTGATGCAGTCCGTCACAAACCTGAGGCTTGGGAGACGTTGGACCTTTCAACAGGACAATGATCCCAAGCATATCTCCAAGTCCACTAGAGCATGGTTGCAGATTAAAGACTGGAACGTTTTGGAGTGGCCATCGCAGTCACCTGACTTAAATCCGATTGAGAACCTCTGGTGGGACTTAAAGAAAGCAGTTGCAGTGCGCAAGCCTAAGAATGTGACTGAACTGGAGGCTTTTGCCCATGACGAATGGGTGAAGATACCCGTAGATCGCTGCAAGACACTTGTGTCAAGCTATGCTTCACGTTTAAAAGCTGTTATAACTGTAAAAGGATGTTGTACTAAGTACTAAGATTGAATGTCACTTGGGGGTTGAATAAAACTGATAATGATGTGAGCACAGAAAAGACATTTGTGGTTATTTCATTATAAATGTTATGTTATATTTGTCTGACCTACACGTGCCTCTTTGATTTAATTGTTAGAAAGATGACTGAATGATCAAAATCAATGTCAAACTGGCCAAAACACTCAATTTCAGTGGGGGTTGAATAATTTTGAACACCACTGTATATGTTTTTAATCACTGAGTTAGTATGCACAGACCATTTGCAATAATTGATTGATTGTTTGTTAAATTGATCTGAGATGCTATTTATTTCCTGTTCATGACATTTTTGATTTAGGCTTGACAAAGACCAGTTGTGGTCGAAACGTCGTTACTTGGTTTTGGAATAAATCCACTTGGAATAATGTTGTGGTATCCGGAGTTTATTTTATTATTTTGAGTATTGGGGCTGTACAGCAAGAGACCTCTACTCTGTTGACCCACAAAAGGGGATGGTGCCTAAGCTTACATTTTTATATGTATAAAACACTGACATTTCTCCCAGCGTTGAGAAATTAAAAGGTGAGTAATGGCAGTGGTATTGCTCATTTTATACGTGACAAATGGACAATGCCAGCGCTTTGGAACTAAAAATAATTTAAAAAAATGGTTTATTTTCTTTTAGATTTTACATGGTCACATTTGGTATCAATGCAAAGGCCATACTCTGACCTGTCCAATGACACCTGACTTGACCTTGTTCGGTGTAAAGATTAGTGATGCAGGAGTCCAAATCCCCCCCCAGTGCTCTTCACTGCAGTGCGGCAGTTTAGGTCTTTGATGTAACAATTCGTAACAAAGGATTGTGCCATCACTACCTCCACACTTGTTGGTGACATGAGAAATGTGATGTGAGTTAGTGCAGCATCATTGTTCACATTATAATTGAAGTGAAAAATATTGCTGTGCTAGTAAGAAAAAAATTAAATATTTTATTTTTTATCATTACATAAAACATGGTCATGTTTGATATCATTGGAAAGGCCATGCTCTGGCCTTTCCAGTGACACCTAACATGACCCTGTAGCTGCTATGAAGTTGGAGATATAGTGGTCCAAATGCCCAACAATGCAAACATACAGGGTTATTCAGAGAGCGTGAAAAGCAGGAGAATGACTGGAGAATGAAAAATTCTAGGTCAAAATAGCCGATTTGGAAAGTGAGATGAAATGGAGAATTTTTCTGGTTTGGCTATTTTGACCTAGAATTTTTCATTCTCCAGTCATTCTCCTGCTTTTCACGCTCTCTGAATAACCCTGACAGTTAGCTTTTCTCTAGGCCTATCCTGGGGCATGGGCCTGGAGCTGCTGCTCCATCAGCCTCTATGTTAATCCAGCCCTGGGCGTTTCATTTGTTCTTGAATTCAGGCCAACTCTATGTCCACAATGCTGCCTTAAAATAACTTTGTGTCCCTTTCAAGAAAATCTAGTTGCAGTTTACAGCAGAGCAGTTTGACACAGCAAAAGAAAGATTTACCTGGCAACAATTCCAGCAACTGCAGCCATTCCATTCGTCTTCTCGGGTACGTTGGGCTCTGATTGAGGAAGGATCAAAAAGAAGCAGCAAGGACAGGAACTGGTTAAACATATTATAAAAAAAGTTAAATAAAAAAGGAAGATATCAGTGAAAGACTTTGTATATATAGAACAGGAAAATTCGACAACAAATCACACAACCACTCTCAAAGTAACATGAAAGAAAAGAATCCCACACACCTTATTCGGGAAAAGAAGAATAGGTGTGTCTATAGACAGTTTAAGGACATAAAAAATAAAAACAACCACCACCAGCACCGCAGGGTTATCAGGTGGGCCATTAGAAAGGTCTGCATCTACTCAAAATTGGAGTGGTTAAGCACCAGTTGAATCAGCCGTGCATTATTGCAGTAGCGGTGTTTACTGTGGGTGCTTTTTTCTCTACTTATTGCGAGAATTTGTGCTCCAGGCGACATAAAAGATAGGATGCAGAAGACTTGTCGTTTGAGTATAATAAGTTCAAAGAGTCTCTACTTGAATTATCAAGATGAATATCTTCCTGGTACATTTGCTGTTTGACCAGGTGGAGGGAGGACCTTGATGCTATTTATTAAGTGTTAATTTGGGTCAGCGGTCGAATAAAAAAAAAAAAAAGGACAAATTACAGACGATGCCGCTGGAATATCTCCCTCTTCCCTTTCCGCCCTTTGCTGTGGAATGTTCTTTAAAATAAACCCTATTGTATATAAAAACACACTCTTACTTTCCAAATTGAACTGTGATGCCCCCTCACTCTCTTCATTCATAGGAGTTATGAGTTTCGTTCTGAGACACAGCTTTCCGTCAGCGTTGGAGGCAGGTCCAGAATTTGTTCTCTCGCTCTCGTCAGATACATCTGTCGTGACCAGGGGGCTCTCCACTGTAACATTAGTGGTTGCCATCGTGTTCTCAGCGGTGACGTCACTGGTTGCCAAGGTACTGTCTGGACAGCCTCCAACTTCTGAAACAGTATCCAAATTATAAGCGGCAACAAACCCTCCTTTTTTTTTAAAATAAGCAGAGTCTTCTAATGGGTGTCAAACACATCCAGGAGCAGCCAGATCCATATAGTACTGCTGACGAACAAAGAGACAGACACTCCACCTCCTCCAGAGCAGGGCAACTTTACAGACTTGATAAAAACTTGATACGAAAGGTTGTCTCTGGCACTGCTCCAATAGAGTTGCCCTGCTTTGGAAGAGGTGGCGTGTCCGTGCCTTCCAACTACGGAAACTGCATCAAGAAAATTATTTTTATATACAAGAAAAAAGGATATGCACCATGGTCCACTTTCTTCATTTATTATGTGTGATTTCCAGCCACCCAATGAACCATATCAATGTCACATGAATCCTACATCATTACAATTACATATCAATGGTCTTCTAAAGTGAACCTCCTTTAAATTAGGACTGATCAAGAAAAATATTACAAAATAACATGTCCACGAAAGATGTGTACAGTTGGTGCAGATGTATACTTTCATGTTAACGGACTTCAAAGGAACACTCTAGCCACCATGACAAGTTCATGGAGTTTAAATGGTCATGGTGAGCAGAGTGTCGCCGCGCCTTATTTCTAGGCATACCAACATACCTGCTATGAAACATAAACCTATACAATAAAAAGTGACAGCGGAAAAAGGACTTTTTCCCATACAAGAAGTACATTCTTTATATTTTTCCCTGGTTACGGAAACTAATTCTACTGCAAACATGTTTTAAACTTTTAGTAACTGAGCCTATGCAAAAACAGTCCTTCTCAATTTATTGATCTTAGAGGACGACAATGTAACAAAGAGCTCAACAGACTGGTAAATTAAAATAAAGGGCTTAAATCTCCTTCACATCCGCAGCTGTGCTATAGGAAAGGAGTGGTCATTATTGCTTGCGCGCCAACATATTCCGCTGCACGGTAGAGGGGTAACAATAAGAGTCACTGTGTAGATAGATATACCAAAATCAGGTAGAAGGGCCTAGCTTCCTGAAGAGCTTACATTCTAAATACAATCACGGTACCTCTAGTTCACCAACATGTTGAATCTATACTATGGTACAGATATCTAACAAATTTTAAAATGGAGCTTTAAAGTATAAGAGACTGGTTTAAAAAAGGAATAAATACAATATTTCGGCCATTTCTTACCGCTGTCACCAAAAAACAACTCATACACGCCCTGGTAATCTCCCGATTTGACTATTGCAATAATCTCTTATCTGGCCTCCCTCTGTCCCGCCTCTCCCCCCTACAATCTATCCTGAACGCCTCCGCCAGGCTAATTCACCTCACCCGCCGCTCTGTCTCTGCCGCTCCCCTCTGCGAGTCCCTTTACTGGCTCCCCATCCACTGCAGAATTAAGTTCAAAATCCTTATCGACAAAACCCTCACTAACTCAGCTCCCCACTACCTGTCCTCACTAATCACCAAATACACCCCAGCCCGCTCCCTAAGGTCAAACAGTGACCTGCGCCTAGCTTCTCCCCGCATCACCTCTTCCCATGATAGACTGCAGGATTTCTCACGCGCAGCCCCCACTCTCTGGAACGCTCTCCCTCGTACTGTCAGACTTTCCCCTAACTTCTCTTCCTTCAAACGCTCCCTTAAAATGTTCCTATTTAGGGAAGCCTACCACCCAACTCACTGACGCAACCATCAATCACTCTCACCTTGCAGTCCTCTCCTCCTGTTTCCAACCCCAACCCTCCTAGATTGTGAGTTCCTACGGGAATAGGGCCCTCATCTCCTCCTGTACGGTTTGTCAAATGCTGTTCAATGTATTTTATTGTAACCCTGTCTATACTGTGCCTATTGTACAGCGCTGCGGAATATGCTGGCGCTTTATAAATAAAAAATAAATAATATCACACATACGAAAACTTAAAAACATGTTAGAGTGTAAAAACTAAGCAATAACATAATTGCATACATGTAAAAGTATCCAGAACATTTTAATAGGTTGAAAGCGCCACAGTCTACAACATTGGGAGCCGGTGCTACGTCTCCTCCGTGATACCCGCTGAAGTGGGGATGGCAATATCCCCATAAACATCCAGAAAGGAAAAACAGCAGGACCTCAAGCGATGAGTAGTGCAAGTAGGTTCAGTTTATTGGGGGAAGCAACCCCAAACCCCATTCTAAGTTTTGCTTTAACCCTGTAAGAAGCTCCAGCTATTGACTTGGTGTGTTTTGGTCAAAATCAGTATTCTTTCGGGATACTGATGGCGAGGGTCACTCAAGACAGAGATGTACCTATATAAATTCAAATGGTCAGACTTACCAATTGGAGTGCTATGTCTTCTTGGACCACGTTTTAACTGGCCAATCAGAGGAGGAGTAACACTGCTCATTGGTTGAATCAAGTCCCCGTCTTTAGGCAAAGTGAAGTGAAATGGCATTTCTGCAGTAGAATATAATAAAAAAAAAAATAAGAACTATATTAAATATACACACCATAAACCTTGTGAGCTAGTACACATACTGGGTGTAAGTGATCCTTTGTTTCCACGGGTTTCTCGTTTAGATTTGTTATTTGAACGTGCTAGCAATACAGTGTCCGTTAGGCTGGAGTGAGACAAGCGCACTACTGTGCACCCATACTGACGTGCCTCCCGGTGTCTGTCGCAGCGTTGTAACGCTGCAACGGGGCTGGCCACAAACTGTTGCGCACTTGCGTGACAGCGGCCGTGCTGCAAGCCTCCCCCGTTGAAGCTCTACAACGCACGTTCAACAGGGCTGCAAAGCACGATTCTCCACAGGAAGATTGAGCCTTGCATCGCTGAACGCATTAACTGCGCTCAGCGAGTTGACCAGACGGGCGTCAGAGTGGAGGGAACATAGACTTTCACGGACGTCCTTCTGCTCTTAAAAACGCTCGTCTGACCCTGGCCTCATAGTCTTATTTGTGTTTATGCACTGCAGCGCAGTCATTAAATCAGGGTTATTATTCCACAACGTTTACAGCAAGATTGATTTTATAAATAAATCTATCTAAGTCCATTTTTACCCACAGAATATTGTAACAAATGACACTGCCCCATATAAAAGTATTCTTTTCCTCTAAATATACCCAAAGCTCTAATATCATTACTCATTCTTCCCATCATTTTTTCTCAAATACACACATTGCTGTAGATTAGAAGAAGAAAAAAAAAAAAGCTTCCACACTTAGATGACCAATTTCTTCCTAGATGGGCATCACTTTACTACTTTAAAAAAAAAAAAATTTTGTGTCAGTGGTTTTTATATAAAATTTAATTAAATAATTTCCAAGCACGTGTCTATAATACGTGCACGGGAAAAATATTAGGTTTGCAATTTTCAGATTGCCCTGAAATTAGGATCGCCTCATTTCATTCAAATTTTAAAGCACTGTTGATTTGGTAAAAACAAACAATAAAATGATAAAGCAGTTTTTGAAAACTAGCAGGTCTATTCAAAGAAAGGTGAAAGTCAGGAGAATGACTGGAGAAGTGAAAATTCTAGGTCAAAATAGCCAAACCAGAAAAATTCTCCCATTTATCTCACTTTCCAAATCGGCTATTTGGTCTAGATTGTTCTCTTCTCCTGCCAGTTCTCCTGGTTTTCACCTTTCTCTGAATAACCCTGTAAGATGTGCAAGGATGGTCTTTCAGACAAATTGACAATTTGGCCAAATTTAAACCAAACCTCAATGCTTAAATGTCCAGTTTCTAGACATGCTCTTTAACTCACCGTTTGAACTCTCGCAGAGGCTGCGTGCACTTTGCTCCGCTGTCTTTTCTTGAAGTTCTGTATTAGCTCCATGTGCTGCTTCTTCAGATGTGTCCATTGATAAGTCCACCACTTCTTTGGCTACTTCATCGACTCTGGCTGCTGAAGTTTCTCTTTCTAGCGGCACAGGATTGAGGTTTTCCTCTCCGTGTCTCTGGTGATCGCCAACCCTTAATTCTGATTTCAGGTTGTCTTTTGGCATAGCTTCAGAAATCTCGTTTGTGCTGTTTTCTCGCATCTTCTTGTATTCAGGTGCAGACAATACTTCAGCTGGAAGCTCTGGCGGTCTTTTCTGCCTAGAATCAGCTGTGTCTTTTGCCTGACAGCTATCTACAATCACTGACAAGTCTACAGTCCTTTCAACAACTGCAAAGTCAGGTTCCTCGTGCACGTCACTAGATTTCGGATTTTCCTGAACAGCTTTTTTTAGATCACCGCCTGGCTGCAGATTAACCTCCAATGATATTTTTACCCCATCATTTTCAGTCTGATCTACAGACATATCTTCATCCACGGGATGAATGGAAATCAAGTTTTCCTTGACGGGTTTAATGGTACATTCTTTGATTTCAGGAGACACTGCCAGTTGAGGGTTTTCCATTGGAGATACACCTAGATCTGCTATGTCATCCAAACATGCATTGCAGGACTGTGGTTTTTCTAGTACAGACAACGGGGACAAGCTCTTGCCAGCTTTCACAGATTCAGCATGGCCCTCCACCTCCTTAGCAATCCTGTTTCCATCGTTTTTGCCTACGCTTCTCAAAGCTGCATCTCCAAGAATATCCGTGGCCGGCTTGAGTGGGAATGCTGGATTGTTACAGACAGAATCACATGCCACAGGGGCAGAACATTCAGATTTCTCTTTAAGATCGTTCTTTAGTTCATCTGAATTGAACTTCTCTGTTGGTTCCTCCATAGCGCTTCCTAAAAAGGTCTCTTTCCCAGTTTCATGGACACTTTCTAAGATGTTCCTCTCAGACTCTGCTGGCAAAGCATGACACACATTAACATGACTTACTGTGTTGGCTAAAGGGAGATCTGATGTGGTCTTATTCTTGTCCTTCATATTCTGGTCTTCACAGATTATATTGGACTCTTCGTGCATTCCCACCTTCTGGCTTACTGGTCCAAGATCTGTCAACGGCTGGGATTTCTCACAACGCGCGCTTGATTCATTTTCCTTAAAAGTTGTGCACTGTTCAATTTCCATTGCATCCTCCTCTTCCATTTGTGAGGACTCCATTTCTTCAGTATAGAAACGCTGGGTCTCTGTTTCTGACAGCATAAGCTTCAAGTTACCCCCCTCGTTGACCACCCTTTCATCGTCACTTTGCATAGAGTCTTCTGCATCGTTCTCGCATGGGGTTTCAGGGACTTCTTCCACAGATGAACTATCTGACATCTTTTCAACAGCTAAACTTAATTTCCCGTCCTCAGGAACATCCTGATCTAGAATACTTAAAGAAGCATCAGAGTTTAAAGATGCATCCAGGGTTGCTTGTTTCCCAGAATCCTTTGTGAGATCTATACAATCATCAGTCTTTATTTCCTTTTCTGTTTCACCTTTGGTTGCAGAGATATCGGTTGAGATTTCTTCATTGCTTATAGTAGATTCGGTTCTGACTTGTGCCAAGGATGTTTGACAATTTAAGTCTTTTTTTTCTTGGAGGCAAAGGTTTATTGGGGCAACAACTTCAACACCATCACTGGAAGGACAAAGTGATTGCTCCAAGTCCCCGATCTGTGTCCCACCACTGTCATCTCCTAATTTTTTGGCATGAACGTCACTCGCTTCCATTAGCTCACTAGCTTCACTGGTAGACAGCAACAATTTGCACTCATCAGCCGTGTCAGTTTGAGAATTTAGGTCCAATTCTGTGACTTCAGGAATTAACTCCGGAGCCTTCAGAATTTCTACACTTTTTGGGATAATCGGGGGGTCCATTGCCTCTTTTGAGTCTTCAAGGCTTGGAGTTGGCATAAAGACATCCTGAATATATATAAAAAGGTGCGTTATCTTGGAGCAAAGGAAATACAGGTGCAAGAAGAGATCGAGGAGTAGGATTTGACTTTCTGTTCCTCATAATTGTTATGGGTTGTGTAAGTTTTTGGCATTTATCTTTAAACAAATAATAAAGTATTTGGTTTTTTGTTTAATTGTAACAATACCACCTTGGACTAACCGGTAAGACACCTTTAAAAAGTGAAAATTGTATGTGAGCTGTGTTTCATAGAAAGGGATCTACCAAGGGAGATTAGGAGCTTACAATCGAGAGGGATTCGGGTTGAAGAAGACCAGGGGAATTTTACTAGATAGCAGGATCATTAAAGCCCTGGACTCTCCTTGAGTGGGAGTCATAAGCGACCAATGTAATATCCCAGACAGAACATGTATACGAAGCTCCAAGGAGGTTAAAAAACAGCATAATATCAGGTCTTTTATTGCTGTACCAACAGGCAAGCACTGGAGGTATACCTACTAGCGACATTGCGTGATTGTTGTGTCATAAGTTGCCTGCCCTTTCATTTTTTGTGTAACGTTGGCAGGGTGCAACGCTAGCCTTGCGGGGGTACAAGACGTAACAGTGTTCTCGATCTAAACAGAACAAGCTTAATGTCCTGTGATATAAACGGTGATTGAGTGAGATTTTCCCCCCTCTTATATTCCACCTACAAGGTGTCCCGGCGTATGGCATTTATTAATATCTTCAGGAGGCACGTCTAGGGTTACCTGTGGCTATAAGTGCATCTCATCTTTATTAAACTGTCGGCACTGAGTGCATTGTCTACAAGAATTGTTCCAAGTTGCCAACCCGGGTTGAATAACTATAGGAAGCTTTCATCAGGTCCTCATTTGTATTTAATCAACAAAAAAATGGTGCAACCGTGTACGATCTCCCTTGGTAGATCCCTTTCTTTGAAACACAGCTCACATACAATTTTCACTTTTTAAAAGGTTAGTCTGTTAGTCCAAGGTGGTAGTGTTAGAATTAATAAAGTATTCTGGTTCGCTTTTCTTTTGATTATGTGAATACTCTTTGGGTAAAGCCCAAATGTTTTGCCTATCGTGCATAAAATTATTTCCGTTGTGAGATTTTGATTATACAAATACTTACGTGGGAAAATTGTGGCTGTGAAGGTACAACAAATGACCCTGGAACAAACGCAGGAGCTGTTTGGCACACTGGAGTGGAGGCTTGAGGCAGCCCTAAAGAAACTATGGCAAATTATGGTTAGTCAAACCCAAACCAAAAAAAGAAAAGCCATGCAAAGTGTATAAAAAGCTGTGTAAAAGAAAAAAAGAAAAAAAAAAAAAGACAATGGTCCTACATTTTACTTTCACAGAAAAGACTACAGAAAACTGAAGGCCTTCTTAGACCACGCAGACTCTGAATGCCTTAGAAAAATGTATATCGTGCTCGTGTTCATCCCTTGTTTGATTCATAACAATACACATGTTAATGTGCCATAGGTTAACCATCACAAAAGAGTATTTTACCTTCTCCTGGTTTTTCTGTAGGGGAGCTGGGAATCATAATAGGAGTAGGTTGGAAAGCTTCTGGGAAGGGAGAAACCAGGTCTGAGGAACTTCTATACAAGGGAAGGAAAAATGAAGGTACCCCATTATTCTAAAGAGCAATTCCTGCACGCCTCACTGACATGCAGTAATCTAAAGCCACACCAACATCTAGTGTCACACAAAATGGGAACACCATATGGTGAAAGATCGCTCACAAATTGTGCAAATGCTGTAATTTAAAGAAAGTGGTTGTAAGTTCCCCAAGATTGAAAAAAAAATACATATAAACACACACACATTGCTTTTTTCATTTCTAAATGTGACTAAATACGTTTACCTGGAGAGATTTGAAAGTTCAAATTGCTTGCAAGGTTTATGCAATTGTTACACAGTGTTCACTGAACCAAAAGGTTGCTAAAGCAAGCATGCCCGTACTACAAAGCATTGCTGTCCCTGACCATCCCTGCAAGCACATACTTCTAGAATGTAGACACTGTAAGGTTACTTGGCACTTCCATATAACATCACAAATCGTGTTTTGGGAATTTCACACATATAAGACATTGTGGGCTATGTTACATTATTTGCGCTAAAAACGGGGACGCTAAGGAGAAAAACCTGCGCCTGCAGGTTTCTCCTTTGCGCCTGAGTTTTAGTGCAGAATTACAATGCAGGCGCTAGAAAAGCTGCCTACATTGTTAACGGCGCTAAGCCCCAGGAAGCGCACGACAGCACGCATCCTCTTCATGGAGTTCATAGGACTCCATTGATGCAGACCCTGGCGGTCACATGACCTGCTGGATCTTGCCTCGCAAGATCCGGCATGTAGGCGGAGTGATCCGCAGGGAGAGACTGGGGTACTTTTCCCCCTCAGTCTCTCCCTGCTCCTGCCGGACAGAGGAGGCGGTTGGAGCCGCGGTCCTCGTCGCAGGACAGGAGGTGAGTATCATGATTCGTATTTGGGGTTTTTTGGCTGGTGCTAACGGATTCTGCACCAGCGGAATCCGTTAACCGCAGCCAGGACATGGTGCTTTTTGTTAACCGCAGTCAGACGTTAATCAGCGTTAGGACTTTGTAATCCTAGCGCTGATTAACGCTTTGTGCTCCCCATGTTAAGTATAGGGAGCACAAAAGTACAGTAACAAGTTTCTTAACCCGTTAGCGTTTGGATTGTAATATGTTGCGCCCGCGTTAGGGCCACCGGGGCTAACGTTAATGCTCCCGCAGACGAGCGCTAACGTTAGCACCAACTATGTAATGTAGCCTCGTGTGTCTAACGTAATCAAAATACTCCCGGTTATAACATTTATTATTTGACACCTAACCATCAGTACCTGGTCCATTACATTTCCATATGACAATGATTGACAGCAGATACCAAAATGTGCACAGTAAATTGAAGAACAGCTCCAATTGGCAAACCTATTCCACTCACACTACACAATATAGGTTGAAAGCCTCTAGTTACAGCCAATATAGATCCAGTATTTTGGTTTGGATATTTTCCGTCCCTCCCCACACAAACACCCCTTTTGTTGGTAAGTTTCAGAGTTGTGGGATGTCCATATCTTACAAGAGATCTAACCTTCTACCAAAAGTAAAATAATATCCACATTTTATTTTTATAACTGGGAGGACACAAGATCAAATTATACTCAAACGTTAGTTTAGACACCACAGATAATGATAACACCTCCTGGACGAGAGAAATCTCATTGTATCCTTCCTGGTAAAATACTTTATAAATAAATAAAATATTTCACATAGTCTGAGTCTTCATGACAAAACTCATCCAAAATAAATATTGATGTGTTCAGGTTTCACACATGTACACCACTGATTAATCACATAATACTTCTACTTTCCCCACCTCTCGTACACCTAATAAAAAGAACAATGATGTTCAGAATCCAAACACTCATATGTTCTCCTAGATTATGTTTGGATTGGATGTACTCCTACCTGAAGACAGATTTGCTCAGATCAAATGTCACTTCTTCACCGGAACACTGTCTTAAAATAAAGTATTAGGTTTCACAATCCCTAGATTGTTTTCTCAAAAAGAAGTTCAACGACTACAAAATATGTTAATTTGCTAATTAAATAGCAATATTAGGTGAAAAGAATATTAGCTACTCACCCCGAGACATTCTCTGTCGTAAGGCCTGTTTGTCCAGAAAGATGGAGTAGGTGCAAGGTAGCAGCAGGAGTTGACACAATCTTGTCCAATGCAGGACTTTGTTGCGAATCTATTGTCAAGCAGTCAAAAGAAGGAAAGTTTAGCTGGTTTTGGCTCCAGTTCATATGAAGCCGTATTCTGTAACTTTGTAAAATAATAACCATTCATCCTATATGGAGAACCCCTTTAATCTCCACAATATTAGAGAAGTGCGCTCTATACACAGAAACAGCTGTTATTTATTGTGCATAGAGTTAAATGGTAAATACATTAAATACTTTGAATCCAGAGAGATTCCCCTAAACTGAGCCCCAGTTAAATGTCTCTACTGAACTGAAATTGAACTCTGCTCTGAATGGACATGTGAAACCCAGAAAACCCATTCATTTCATTGCTGGCTGCAAAATGCTGCATGTTTTAGAAACGCAGCTGAAGGCTGTAATAAGACAAAGCACACAAGAGGCCCGAATCCACAACTATCAGTAAAAGTAATACTGCATAAGCATATTATCCTTACAGTCTCTCCTTCACTGCACTTATTCCACACCAGCCTCTCTATTAGCTGCTGGACGCAGAATGAAGTGCAGGTTCAGCCCGATACCGGCAGCAATGCCATATGACGACGCAGGGCCACAGTTAAAGCATGGAGGAAGATTGGTAACTATTTGTTCACAGTGAGAGGCAGCCACCCTCTCCACAGTGGGATGAGAGGCGAGGTTGTTTTTTGGTTTTTTTTAAGTATTAGTTTTTAGATGTGTCAAGTGATTTTGCAAGGTGTAGAGGGCACATTTCATAGGGGTTTACAAATCTAGAGGAATTGTAGATTCCTCTAAACTATTAATCCGGATTAAAGTATGTAATTGCATCCCAAGAATTTTGAAATCACATACCAGATGATACTTAGCAAAGCTAAGCAAATAACTGTCCTAAAATGTCTTGCATGGCACACAACAAGCATAAATACCAAGGTCTCCCTAGGCAACATGTTTCTAACCTGATACATTAGGTTGTCCAAACAGATCTTCTTGAGACGAGGCAATATCAGAAGTATCCATGTTTTGTTCTTCTATTTCTGGACTGCTTTTTGCTTCCTCAGACGGAGCATCCTGCTTGATTTGCTCATTTTCACTGGACTCTTCTTGAGAGCATCCTACAGTATCGGGTTTCACATCAATATCCATCTTAACTTCACATGGGTCAACCAAGGAAGTCTCTTTTACGTGAAGATCTTCAGGTTTCCTGCAAAGAACAAGTGAAGTCATTTACACAGCTCTAGGGGCAAATCCACCAGTCATTGAGTTTGCACTGTAGCAAATGACCTACTGTGTTAAAGTTTCAGCCTGGCAGTGTGCCTCATTTTTATCTTTTTCAGATGTTTCTGGACAAGGACGGGAATCTAGAAAATAAAATCACTAATCAATAGTACCAAGTGCACCAAAGTATAAATGACAAAGCATTCAAAATAACAGTTTGTTGATCTATTTACTCATCAGGGCAAAAGTCTAGGAAATAAATAAAAATACAAACTGATAAATGGAGAAACAAAAAATTCAACATCTAATGTGTTATTCACCAAGCAATGTGATGGCAGCGATGTTCAACATGGTTTACAACAGTAAAAATCAATATTTGCAACTATGATGACCTTAGGCTGTCCAGAAAGAAAGTTCAACAATGGCTGGCAAAATCACTGAAACAACGCCGAACAAATGGTACAAACAGCACCAGTGGAAATTACATGTCTCCAAATTTTGCTGCCTCTACCCCATATCGAATAGATATTATGAACATAAACAGAGGTCTTCATTTTACTTACACTTCAAAGGCCATTTAAGTAAGCTCACCTGCCAACCTCATGGAAAATCTCATTTTTAGGTCCAACACTAACGCACTGTCTCCGGCCAATTTCAATAACTCAGATAAAATATAAAGCGGTGCGGTAGGTTCAATTTATATACAGAAAAAGGAAAAGAAAAAAAAATTCAATGTCGTAATAAAACCGTACTGCTGTCCCTCCCATGTTTTCCCTTTTTTTGCCCTTAAATGTGGGGTGGTTGGTGCTAGATAGAAAATTAATCCAGCTCTTCAGATTTTGCCTAAGATTTGAAAGTATCAGAGTCAGAGTCAGGTTCCCACTTCAAATAAGGTTTGCCTTAAAGTGACAACTCTCTTGCCATTCCTAATGGCCATTTAAGAGGAAGAAAAAAAAAACCACAACACTTGTTAATGCTCAAATATGGAGCTTAATGCGCAAGTGACAATTTTTTTTTAAATACGTTCTTAGGCTGGCCATGCACTGGGTCCATATTTGCGCGATGGTGCAATCATCTGATATCATCCAATATCCCACAACATGCAGGTGAATCAGCCCTCTTCCACTGCCTCCAACTTCCATCGAACAACTTTAGATAATTTTTTGTGACTACAACAGACTAGCGATCTTTCCCACTTCAATGGGATTTCTCAGACGATACGGGACGATCTGGTACAAATTACATGAAAATAATTCTATAGTTAAACTGCCATGCCGTGGCAGGGAAATTACACTGTAGAGTGAACGATGATCCTTCTGGCATCTGAACTCTGTGATGACAGGATTGCACATACAGGAGTACAATTTGGTAAGAGCCAATTTATACATGAGATCCAGTAAACCAATTATACATGGTGTCCCAGAAATCACAGAACATCAGAGCATGTGATGGGTAGCACTGTCTGTGCCGTCAGATTCATAAAATACAGTTACAGCTACAACTATTAATAAAGCACCAACAGGTTCCGTAGAGCTGTACAATGGGGATAATATCACTTATATGTTAGTTACACGCACATATGCTCTATGACATAAACATTTTTCTTGAAGACAAAATATGAAATACAAAAACAAACAAACCTGTTGGGATTAGTAACTAGGTCATCCGAAGGCGCCGTAACCACCACTGCTGGGAGCCCACAAGCCAAGCGCCGGGTCTCCAGGAATGGGAGTGCCGAAAACCCCCTTCACAAACAGCACGAAGAGAAGAAATCCGGGACCCAGGCAGCTGCAGCTTATAAATTTATTCACAGGGGTAACATCTCTCCACCAAGGAACAGTGACGTTTCGGCCACAATCGGCTTTAAACATACAATTAGAAAGGACATGACATCTCTAATTTAAACAACTCTCATCCAATTGTAATGAACCCCTCGTAACAAGGGGTGTGTCCTATTGTCCAACAGAATTATATGCAAACAAAGTTTTTTACATAAACACCTCTAATAATAAAAAAATACAAAAAATAAAAATGTAATTAAACAACATATAAAATTCTTACTCTACCGTATGAGGAACAAGCGCGGTATCAATGTAACTTTATGAAAGCTCTGTGGGGACAAAAGAATATATGTTATGTTTCTTCAGTTACACTGATGAGAACCATCAGGGTACTAGTGTCTCCCAGAGACCAAATTAATATTTAACTTTTATTGGACATAATTAAAAAGAGATCAAACATATAAACATGAATAGACAGTGCTCACAAAACAGCAATAAAAACAAATTCTGCTGGAAATAATTTAATTAGATTGGCAATGAAAACGGTGATCTTATAGTGAGTGGTCAATATAACAAGTGACCAACATGGGTTGCCACAAATAGTGGTAATAGGAAGTATAAAGCAATTATTGGCAGTGTGGAATCATGACATGCTAGGAAGTACTTGTAGATGACAATGAAACTAATGAAAATCGGCGAATAAATAATCAATGTGATAAGTAACCTTCAAGGGTCACCACAAAGCATTGTTGAAAAATACAGATACAAAATCTGTTGGTAAGTGTGTTTCAGCCGAAAAATGATAAGCAGCAATAGAAGTAGGCAATTATTTGACCTTCAAGGGTCGTCTAAAGTATAATAACTTATTGACAATGTAAAATCACAACATATTGTAGAGCAAGAGAGATAAATGCTTGTTAACCATATGGAGTCATATAGTACGACAATTAGAAAGGCACAAATACCAAATCTGCTGATGAAGCTAAGTACATTCCAGCAAAGCACAATAGCCAGCAATTTATGCAAAGGATGCAAAAAAATGACCTTCAAGGGTCATCTTGGGTGTAGCGACCTATTATCAACATGAAATCACAGAATATTGCAGAGATAGATAAAAGAAGCAGAATAAACCAGATCTGCCAAAAGGATATGTATATAACAACAGAGGCAGTAATCAACGATCAATGCTATAAAGTGACCTTCGAGGGTCATAAGCAGAATATAATAGCAATAATAATTAAGATGTGAGTTGACAATAATTAATCAAAATAGCTGCATGTTGAGAGGCAGAATAACCAAGGCTAGGAACTCAATTGAAAGGATTGTTAGACAAAGATAGCCCAATGCAACCATGCCCGGGATCCAACCCAATATATATTGGTCTGTAAATACGAGATAGAGCAAAAAAAGGTGCGTATATCGAGGTTGCAAGGAGCATATATTTAGAAGTAAATACGGCGAGTTCCTGCCAGCGGTGTGCACCCGACGCGCGTTTCGCCGGGAATGGCTCGTCAGGAGTGCTTACGGACCAAGGGGAGGAAAAGGCTATTAAATTGATTTAAGTCCCACCCCAGTTGGAAGTACAGCCTATGAGATGAAGAATAACCACTGGACCAATCAGGTTGCTTGCCCTAAGAATTGACAGGCAAGACATCCAATAGAAATTAGTGTTTGAAAATGACTGCCTATGTGGCTGATAGAGCGAGCAGATGTTCGCTTGATCTTAAGATGCGTTGATAACAGCGGTACATGAAACCGATTGCGGCACATTGAGACCCCAAACAAGGGGCTGATGTTCAAAAATTGTGAAGATGGCTAGACTCAAGAGAATAATTGATAAAAAGAGGTATAGAAAAAGAACCATGATGATTCCAAATTTACAGAGTTAGAAACAACGTAAAGTTACGATAATCCTAATCATGAGGAGGTTGACCTCCTGCTTTCACACATTACCAGTTTTAGTGATTTTAATGCCAAATAAATGCCATTTGAACATACAGATGTCACAAGTGAGATAACCTCACTCATTGTTTTCTAAGGCGCTTAAGCCAAATGTGTGTATAAGGATATAATCTCAAAAGGGTATTTGAAAGCATTAAGGCATGTATGAAGGAGAAATATGCAGATAGTGTAACCACTGAAAGCTCTCATATAAGTCCAAGAGTTTCAACTATAAAAATGTGGATGATAGAGTTAGGAACAGCGTAAAGTTGCAATAATCCTGATGATGAGGAGGTTGACCTCCTACTTTCATACATTGCCAGTTTTAATGATTTTAATGCAGAATAAGTGCCATTTGGACATGCAGATGTCACAAGTGAGATAAACTCACTCATTGTTTTCTAAGACGCTTAAGCCAAATGTGTGTATATGGATACGGTCTCAAGAAGACATTTGAAAACATTAAGGCATGTATGAAGGAGAAATATGCAAATTGTGTAGCCACAGAAAGCTCTCATATGAGTCCAAAAATTTTTTTAACAATAAAAATGTGGATGATAATGGTGACAATAGATGGCGATATCACTTATTTACTAATATAGCGTATCATGTTGATTACATGGTAAAAGATTGTAAAAAGGGGGGGTAATGTTCACCAAATAACCCACACCAGTGATTCGCTATTAATGAAGAATGAAAATATTGCCACACAGCTAAAGACCATTGTCAAAAGGAACAAAAAACTGGCCATCAATGATGTAGAAATAATTATTAAGCAGTGAATGGCTAGTATAGAGGTGGTCAACTAGGCAATTGAGTGGGTAAAAAAAAGGGGGGGGGGGGGAGGGACAGAAAATTAGTAAGGGAGCATAAATGTGAATGAAATACAATAATGAGTTTAATATTAAAGACCTCATGATGATCAAATGGAACAAATTAAGTACGGATCCAAATATATAATGAAGGATTCCTGGTAATGAATATATAGAAAACAAGGGCTAAAAAACAATACAGAACAAAGATGTCTAAAGCAAATTGGGAATGAACAATGAATAAAGGGGTGTATATACATGTGAGAAAAAATGAAGGAATAATAATGACCAAATGGTCAAATAAATGGCGTATAATTAAAGTCTTCATTTAGACCATGTGGATACAGAGTTTTAAGTGTGTATATCCAATAGGACTCTCGCTGACACAGGTTTTTATCCAAATTGCCTTTTCGTGGTCCACAGACCATTCCTTCAATAGCTTGAAAAGATAGACATGAAGGGTCGGAATTATGTTGGTATCGGACATGTCGAGAGACAGAGGTTTCAAGATTATTGTAAACAGAGTTAATATGTTGGAGGATACGCCGTTTAAATTGTTGAATGGTTTTACCAACGTACTGTATTCCACATTCACATGTGATGAGATAAACAAGTATCTTACTAGAACAGTTCATAAATTGTCTAATATCGTAATGACGTCCTGTGATGTTACTGGAAAATTGTTTAGATTTATGAACAAATTTACAAGCCTTGCAATGAGTGCATTGAAAAACGCCCTTTGGTTGTTGTAACCAAGTACGTGTGGTTGTCTCAGATTGTAAGAAACTATGGACCAATTTGTCACTCAAATTTTTTGTCCTTCTAGCTGTAAATGAAGGAAAAGGGGGGAGAACCTTTTTGAGGGATTTTTCCATGTGTAGAATAGGCCAATATTTGGCACAAATAGATTTTACTTGGGACCAACCATTGTCATAATCAGCAATGAACCTTATAGATGTCTTGTCATCTCTTTTTTTCGGAGTCAGAAGTTCATCTCTAGAGGTTTGGAGTGCTCTTTTATATGCTTTTTTCAGACATTTCCTAGGATAGCCCTTAGATAAAAACATGTCTTTTAGAAGATTGGCTTCTAATTGAAAATCTTTCAGAGATGTGCAGTTGCGTCTGGCCCTCAAATATTGGCCTATTGGTATCCCTCTCTTGAGATTTAATGGATGGTGGGAGGACCAATTCAAAAAGTTATTAGTTGCAGTTGTTTTACGGTGAAGAATAGTAATCAATTCCAAGTTCAAATTAATGGTAATGTTGAGGTCGAGGAATTCAATGCTGTTGCCTCCAATTACCAAAGTGAGGCTAAGTCCAATCTCATTGTGGTTCAAGAGGGTCAACCATTCATTTAACATCTCAATGGGGCCCTGCCAGAGGAACAAGATGTCGTCTATATAGCGCATCCAATGTGAGACGTGCGTTGTGAATCTCATCATTTCAGTGGAGAAGACAAATAATTTTTCCCACCAGGCAAGATACAGATTTGCGTAACTCGGGGCACAAGATGTTCCCATGGCAGTGCCACGGGTCTGCAAATAAAATTGATTTTGGAACAAAAAATAGTTATGATTGAGGATATATTGCAAAAGAGACAATATGAATTCAGTTTCTTGGTCAGAATATTTACTACTCAAGAAATATTTTGTAGCCTGTAGTCCCACAACATGAGGAATGTTGTTGTAAAGTGAAACAACATCTAGACTAACCAAAATGGCACCAGAAGGAACTTGGATTTCAGACAACTTTTGAAGCACATGTTGTGTATCTCTTACATAAGAGGGGGTTTCGAGTACCAATGGTCGTAAATAACAGTCTACAAATTCACTGATACGTTCGGTCAACGAGTTATTGCCCGAAATTATCGGGCGACCAGGTGGAGAGACCAGAGATTTATGTGTCTTAGGAAGGCAGTATAGGGTTGGTATAGTAGGATATTTGGGGAGAAGAAATTTGTAGTTATCCTCAGAAATTAAATTGAGTTGTGCGCCCTGCATTAGTAAGGTCTCCAGATCTTTAAGGAATAACAAAGTAGGGTCACATGACAATTTTCTATACCCATCATTATCATTGAGGTGTACCATACACATTGTAACATAATTATTTCGGTCCATATTTGCCAACAATGATTTTTGTCTCCACCACTGATTGTGAGACTTCACCTGATGAAAATGAGACCGAAATGGCCTCATCTCGTCCTATATCAGCCACAACCGGGGAGAGCCCCCATAGACATCAGCCAAAACATGTTTCTTTTCGGGTGGACGATTGGAAATCGGATCCCCATCAGAAGCAAGACTGGCGACGTCAAAAATGGGATACAAAGGGAGACGCCAAAACGATTACCCCCTAAAAAAGTGGTAACTAACTTCTCTCTCACTCCATTATCAACCTTTCCAGCTTTAATCTCCTCCCCAGACATCGTTCATTACTAGGAAAGGTTTATCCTTTGTGCCCACCCCCATTTTAACAATTTGGGTGATAAAGGACCTCAATTTGTTTGCAAGGAGGCTGCTCTACATCTTTTTATGGAGAAAAAGAAGAGAGAGAAGCCAAAAACCTAGGTGTGTCTAGTGAGGACTATGTACATCTCGAAAATTTGTTGGCTCTCCTAGATGAATGTCCTCCCGATTCAGCCAACTTTCTACAGAAATTTAAGCAGAAACTAATTTACACCTTCTTTTTCTGATTTCTCAATTTGGAGGTTTTTGTCAATCTCGTCACATCCGAGATTGAATCTATTCGTAGCAAAGATTTACTATGGGAATCCAATTTGTCCCAGGCAGAACAACTAGCCTCAATGAATTACAAGACGCACATAATATTGTCATCAAACAGTCTGATAAGGGGGCAATCTAGTGGTTATGGACCGAAATAATTATGTTACAATGTGTATGGTACACCTCAATGATAATGATGGGTATAGAAAATTGTCATGTGACCCTACTTTGTTATTCTTAAAGATCTGGAGACCTTACTAATGCAGGGCGCACAACTCAATTTAATTTCTGAGGATAACTACAAATTTCTTCTCCCCAAATATCCTACTATACCAACCCTATACTGCCTTCCTAAGACACATAAATCTCTGGTCTCTCCACCTGGTCGCCCGATAATTTCGGGCAATAACTCGTTGACCGAACGTATCAGTGAATTTGTAGACTGTTATTTACGACCATTGGTACTCGAAACCCCCTCTATGTAAGAGATACACAACATGTGCTTCAAAAGTTGTCTGAAATCCAAGTTCCTTCTGGTGCCATTTTGGTTAGTCTAGATGTTGTTTCACT
Source organism: Leptobrachium leishanense (assembly GCA_009667805.1). Classification (NCBI taxonomy): domain Eukaryota; kingdom Metazoa; phylum Chordata; class Amphibia; order Anura; family Megophryidae; genus Leptobrachium; species Leptobrachium leishanense. The sequence continues at coordinate 102,092,681 of CM019065.1, forward strand.
TTACAACAACATTCCTCATGTTGTGGGACTACAGGCTACAAAATATTTCTTGAGTAGTAAATATTCTGACCAAGAAACTGAATTCATATTGTCTCTTTTGCAATATATCCTCAATCATAACTATTTTTTGTTCCAAAATCAATTTTATTTGCAGACCCGTGGCACTGCCATGGGAACATCTTGTGCCCCGAGTTACGCAAATCTGTATCTTGCCTGGTGGGAAAAATTATTTGTCTTCTCCACTGAAATGATGAGATTCACAACGCACGTCTCACATTGGATGCGCTATATAGACGACATCTTGTTCCTCTGGCAGGGCCCCATTGAGATGTTAAATGAATGGTTGACCCTCTTGAACACAATGAGATTGGACTTAGCCTCACTTTGGTAATTGGAGGCAACAGCATTGAATTCCTCGACCTCAACATTACCATTAATTTGAACTTGGAATTGATTACTATTCTTCACCGTAAAACAACTGCAACTAATAACTTTTTGAATTGGTCCTCCCACCATCCATTAAATCTCAAGAGAGGGATACCAATAGGCCAATATTTGAGGGCCAGACGCAACTGCACATCTCTGAAAGATTTTCAATTAGAAGCCAATCTTCTAAAAGACATGTTTTTATCTAAGGGCTATCCTAGGAAATGTCTGAAAAAAGCATATAAAAGAGCACTCCAAACCTCTAGAGATGAACTTCTGACTCCGAAAAAAAGAGATGACAAGACATCTATAAGGTTCATTGCTGATTATGACAATGGTTGGTCCCAAGTAAAATCTATTTGTGCCAAATATTGGCCTATTCTACACATGGAAAAATCCCTCAAAAAGGTTCTCCCCCCTTTTCCTTCATTTACAGCTAGAAGGACAAAAAATTTGAGTGACAAATTGGTCCATAGTTTCTTACAATCTGAGACAACCACACGTACTTGGTTACAACAACCAAAGGGCGTTTTTCAATGCACTCATTGCAAGGCTTGTAAATTTGTTCATAAATCTAAACAATTTTCCAGTAACATCACAGGACGTCATTACGATATTAGACAATTTATGAACTGTTCTAGTAAGATACTTGTTTATCTCATCACATGTGAATGTGGAATACAGTACGTTGGTAAAACCATTCAACAATTTAAACGGCGTATCCTCCAACATATTAACTCTGTTTACAATAATCTTGAAACCTCTGTCTCTCGACATGTCCGATACCAACATAATTCCGACCCTTCATGTCTATCTTTTCAAGCTATTGAAGGAATGGTCTGTGGACCACGAAAAGGCAATTTGGATAAAAACCTGTGTCAGCGAGAGTCCTATGGATATACACACTTAAAACTCTGTATCCACATGGTCTAAATGAAGACTTTAATTATACGCCATTTATTTGACCATTTGGTCATTATTATTCCTTCATTTTTTCTCACATGTATATACACCCCTTTATTCATTGTTCATTCCCAATTTGCTTTAGACATCTTTGTTCTGTATTGTTTTTTAGCCCTTGTTTTCTATATATTCATTACCAGGAATCCTTCATTATATATTTGGATCCGTACTTAATTTGTTCCATTTGATCATCATGAGGTCTTTAATATTAAACTCATTATTGTATTTCATTCACATTTATGCTCCCTTACTAATTTTCTGTCCCTCCCCCTCCCCCCCCCTTTTTTTTTACCCACTCAATTGCCTAGTTGACCACCTCTATACTAGCCATTCACTGCTTAATAATTATTTCTACATCATTGATGGCCAGTTTTTTGTTCCTTTTGACAATGGTCTTTAGCTGTGTGGCAATATTTTCATTCTTCATTAATAGCGAATCACTGGTGTGGTTATTTGGTGAACATTACCCCCCTTTTTACAATCTTTTACCATGTAATCAACATGATACGCTATATTAGTAAATAAGTGATATCGCCATCTATTGTCACCATTATCATCCACATTTTTATTGTTAAAAAAATTTTTGGACTCATATGAGAGCTTTCTGTGGCTACACAATTTGCATATTTCTCCTTCATACATGCCTTAATGTTTTCAAATGTCTTCTTGAGACCGTATCCATATACACACATTTGGCTTAAGCGTCTTAGAAAACAATGAGTGAGTTTATCTCACTTGTGACATCTGCATGTCCAAATGGCACTTATTCTGCATTAAAATCATTAAAACTGGCAATGTATGAAAGTAGGAGGTCAACCTCCTCATCATCAGGATTATTGCAACTTTACGCTGTTCCTAACTCTATCATCCACATTTTTATAGTTGAAACTCTTGGACTTATATGAGAGCTTTCAGTGGTTACACTATCTGCATATTTCTCCTTCATACATGCCTTAATGCTTTCAAATACCCTTTTGAGATTATATCCTTATACACACATTTGGCTTAAGCGCCTTAGAAAACAATGAGTGAGGTTATCTCACTTGTGACATCTGTATGTTCAAATGGCATTTATTTGCATTAAAATCACTAAAACTGGTAATGTGTGAAAGCAGGAGGTCAACCTCCTCATGATTAGGATTATCGTAACTTTACGTTGTTTCTAACTCTGTAAATTTGGAATCATCATGGTTCTTTTTCTATACCTCTTTTTATCAATTATTCTCTTGAGTCTAGCCATCTTCACAATTTTTGAACATCAGCCCCTTGTTTGGGGTCTCAATGTGCCGCAATCGGTTTCATGTACCGCTGTTATCAACGCATCTTAAGATCAAGCGAACATCTGTCGCTCTATCAGCCACATAGGCAGTCATTTTCAAACACTAATTTCTATTGGATGTCTTGCCTGTCAATTCTTAGGGCAAGCAACCTGATTGGTCCAGTGGTTATTCTTCATCTCATAGGCTGTACTTCCAACTGGGGTGGGACTTAAATCAATTTAATAGCCTTTTCCTCCCCTTGGTCCGTAAGCACTCCTGACGAGCCATTCCCGGCGAAACGCGCGTCGGTGCACACCGCTGGCAGGAACTCGCCGTATTTACTTCTAAATATATGCTCCTTGCAACCTCGATATACGCACCTTTTTTTGCTCTATCTCGTATTTACAGACCAATATATATTTGGGTTGGATCCCGGGCATGGTTGCATTGGGCTATCTTTGTCTAACAATCCTTTCAATTGAGTTCCTAGCCTTGGTTTATTCTGCCTCTCAACATGCAGCTATTTTGATTAATTATTGTCAACTCACATCTTAAATTATTATTGCTATTATATTCTGCTTATGACCCTCGAAGGTCACTTTATAGCATTGATCGTTGATTACTGCCTCTGTTGTTATATACATATCCTTTTGGCAGATCTGGTTTATTCTGCTTCTTTTATCTATCTCTGCAATATTCTGTGATTTCATGTTGATAATAGGTCGCTACACCCAAGATGACCCTTGAAGGTCATTTTTTTGCATCCTTTGCATAAATTGCTGGCTATTGTGCTTTGCTGGAATGTACTTAGCTTCATCAGCAGATTTGGTATTTGTGCCTTTCTAATTGTCGTACTATATGACTCCATATGGTTAACAAGCATTTATCTCTCTTGCTCTACAATATGTTGTGATTTTACATTGTCAATAAGTTATTATACTTTAGACGACCCTTGAAGGTCAAATAATTGCCTACTTCTATTGCTGCTTATCATTTTTCGGCTGAAACACACTTACCAACAGATTTTGTATCTGTATCTTTTCAACAATGCTTTGTGGTGACCCTTGAAGGTTACTTATCACATTGATTATTTATTCGCCGATTTTCATTAGTTTCATTGTCATCTACAAGTACTTCCTAGCATGTCATGATTCCACACTGCCAATAATTGCTTTATACTTCCTATTACCACTATTTGTGGCAACCCATGTTGGTCACTTGTTATATTGACCACTCACTATAAGATCACCGTTTTCATTGCCAATGCAGAATTTGGTTTTATTGCTGTTTTGTGAGCACTGTCTATTCATGTTTATATGTTTGATCTCTTTTTAATTATGTCCAATAAAAGTTAAATATTAATTTGGTCTCTGGGAGACACTAGTACCCTGATGGTTCTCATCAGTGTAACTGAAGTTCCTTTGCAATTATAGGGGTAAAACCCTTTGGTCTCTCACCATCGTTTGCATCTAGCATCTTTCTTTATATTTCAGTTTCTGGTATTATTTAGTTACGTTCTACCTCTGGTAGTTATTTATGTTATGTTTCTAACACCAAAGGAGTGCACCAAAATGCACCCAATCAAAAGATGCTAATAGCAGAGATGTAAATCAAACTCCCTATTAAGGCCCTTAGGCCACAATGTATCCAATTTATGTATCCAGCGTTTTTCCTTTTGTTTTAATAATCTAATCCTATCCCCTCCCCGTCGTAGGGCCGGGACATGATCAATGATCTGAAATCTTAATTGTGCTATATTCTGTGTACAAGCGAGAAAATGTTCAGAAACCGGTAAATCCCTACGACCCGTCCTAATGGTTGACTTGTGTTTCGTAAAGCGTTCTTTCATTTTCATTGTAGTTTCACCCACATACAATAAGCCACAGGAGCATTTCAGTACATAAACTACATAAGAAGAATAACATGTGTAATATTCCCGTATCCCAATCTTTTCACCCGTATGTGGATGTACTAAGAAATCCCCCTTTATGACCGCATTGCATGAAGAGCAACCAAGGCACGGAAAGGTGCCCTTTCTTTGGGGGCCGAGGAATCTTTGTTGTTTCTCCCTAATTGGGCCTATGTCTGCTTTAATCAGATGGTCCTTCAGATTCCTATTCCGCTTGTATGCGAAAACCGGGGGGCTCTGAAAAAATGGAACCTCTCCATATGCTTTACGTAAAATGCCCCAATGCCTTCTAATAATGTTATTCACCTGTCCACTTATCTGACTAAATTTACTGATAAACGGAATCCGTGTGTTTGTCGGTGTTTGGGTGTCCTCTCTGAAATCATAGTCTGCCTATCCAAAGATTCTACTCTCTTTAGTTCTTGTCGAAGAAGAGATCTAGGGTAACCCCGTTCCTTCAATTTATTGACCATACCCTGTAGTCTATCCCTACGAACCTCAGGATCTGATACATTCTTAATAACCCTCATTAATTGGCTGCGTGGTAAAGATCTTAATGTTTTACCCGGATGAAAACTCTGATAATGTAATAGGCTGTTCCTATCTGTGGGTTTAGTGAATAAGTCACTAGATAGAGGTGTTCCCTCAACTTTAACCCTTTCGCTGCTGAGGCATTTCCCGCCTCTGTGCTGAGGTCATTTTTACCGACTTTGCTCATCATGTTTAAACGTGTTTTGAAGACTTATTTTAGTATATGACCCAGACATATTATATATCGTTCTTTCCGTCAGATTCATAATATGTCTTTATTATATGTATACGTCATGACCTGTCTGTATATTATAACAAAAAATGCAATAAAATATGAATTTTCAATAATTTACAACGTGTAAAGTGGTTTGTTTTCACATTTTAAGATGCGAGCAATTGCGGTTATATTTTGTATGGGGTGCGCTTGTTAAAAAAATTAGAGATGGGGTCTCGTTACATTTTTTTTGGGGAAAATTACGCGATTTTTAACAAACGCACCGCATACAAAAATCGTTAGTGCAGCATTATTGTTCACATTATAATTGAAATGGGAACAATATTGCTGCATTAACGAACCAAAGAAAAAAAAACGTGTTTATTTATTTATTTATTTTTTAAACTTTTTTCATAGTCAAGTTTGGTATTGTTGGAACGGCCATGCTCTGGCCGATTCAACAATACCAAACATTAACCCCTAACTGCCACGGATCGTGAGATAGGGGGTTCCAATGAACCCCCTATCTCCACCATTGGTGGCAGTTCGGGGTTAACTCCAGGACTGGCGTCATCGTGCTATGCACGATGACGCCAGTCCTCAGGGGGCATTCCCGGAAGCATGGCCGACATCCAAGATGTCGGCCAGCTCCGGGAAAGGATAACGAACCGGCGCTTTTCGGCACCGATTCGTGATCCGGCCCCCATGGGGTTAATGCCAGGTACCATTTGGAAGGGCAGGCTGTGCCCTTCCAAACGGTGCCTGGGTTAACCCCCTGCACGCCGCCGATCGGGAGGGAGAGAGGTCCGAAGGACCTCCCCCCCCTCCCTTTCAGGCGCCTCCTCCGCACATGCGGGGGGGGGGCCTGAATTAGGCGCGATGACACCTAATTACTCCGGCGGCGTTTCCGGGTGCTGGGCTGACATCGAGGATGTCAGCCCGCACCGGGGGGGGGCCAGCGATCGGCCGGAACCCGGCCGAACGCTGGCCCCAAAGAGAGGATGCGCTCAGCGCGTCCACCGCAAGGAACGTACCTGCAGGTGGAGGCGCTCAGCGCGTCCTCTGCAGCGAAAGGGTTAAGTGTCAAATCTAAAAAAATCAATCGACTCACGACTAAACTTCATAGTGAACTTAATACTTTCATTAATCCTATTAATCTCTTCAAAGAAAGTCTCCAGATCCTCCAAACTACCTGTCCAGATCCCAAACACGTCGTCTATGTAACGCCACCAAACATAGACAAACTGAACAAATAGATGATGGTTATACACATGGTGTCTTTCAAAAGCATCCATATAAATATTCGCATACGCTGGTGCCATATTGGATCCCATTGTGGTCCCCCTACAATGTCTATACACCGTATCCCCAAAGAGGAAGAGATTGTTATACAAAACAAATTTCACGAGTTTCAACAAAAAGGCTATCTGGTCCTCTGAAAATGCCTTCTCCTTTAGTATTTCCTGTATAGCTCCCAGTCCTTCCTCGTTGGGGATAGACGTGTACAAGCTAGTCACATCCCAAGTAAACAAAATCACTGGTCCATCCAACGATAAACCTGCCAACCGATTCAAGACATCCTTGCTATCCCATATAAATGATCTTGTATAAGCTTGTATAAGCTGCAGCTGCCTGGGTCCCGGATTTCTTCTCTTCGTGCTGTTTGTGAAGGGGGTTTTCGGCACTCCCATTCCTGGAGACCCGGCGCTTGGCTTGTGGGCTCCCAGCAGTGGTGGTTACGGCGGCTTCGGATGACCTCATCGATTGCCGTTGCCGTGACCACGTGGTTTGAGCCCCGCAACCCGGAAGTGAGAGTTGAAGGTTACTCGCGGGTAAGCTAAGAAGTATCACTATGGGAGAAGATTCCTCTACCTCGGAAGGAGTTTTTTCTTACACAGCAGAGGATGCAGCGCGGATTATGGGCACTTCCATTACGGAGGAGTGTTTCCTTTGTTGTCCTGGAGAAGTCACGGTTAAAGCTCAATTGGAAAAGACCAAGGGGAGGTTGGTGAGGTGTAGGCTACATTGCATTACGCTTACGGAATATTTCAAAGTAAAAAGAATTACACGTGGTTTACGAATTCATTTGAGACCCACCCTATTTGCAGAGGATACCACATATTGCCAGAAATTTGAACTTATATTAAATAAGTGCTCTTTTGATTTAATGTTGTTAACCATCGAACAACTTCAGAAAGAACTTAAAGTGTTAGAGGCGGAGATTATTGCATTGGAGGTTCAATTAAAGGAAATCATTTCGGTTGAATCTTTAGAGCATTACCAACTGGAATTGAATAAAAAAATGGATGATATGCGTTTAGAAATAGAGAATAGGAAGAGGTTAAAATTTGCCAGAGATTTGGAGGATTATTCCAGAGGACGAGTGTATAAATGGACATATAGAGAACCCCCTTCTCTACCTAGGATAAAGGCAAAACAACAAAGAACACGACAGACCTTTCGGTTTAATAAGAGGGAAAAGGGAGATGTCTCTACGAATGTTTCAACAGACACAGAATTGGATACGTCAGACGATCAAATGTTTTCACATACAGCCCCGAATACTTTTTTGACTACAGGTCGTCCAGGAGGAGACGGAGGGGGAGGAAGCGACGCTGGCGGAGACGTGAGACAGAATCCAACACGGATGAAAAAGACGTATCATCCACGGATGTACAACCCGACACGCGGTCGTTGGGGATTAACATCTCCGAATACCGTCTATCAACGATTGAAGAACAGGTATTGGGAAGGGGACTTTCATTTTGTCCACATGCAAAAGTCGATTCATTCTCGTTACGTGTAGATATAGAGAGGTTCCTACGCAGCATTAAACTTTTCTTTCATGAGAAAGATGACGTGCGAACAGTGGAGGGGATGGATACTCTAATGCAAAACAGTATGAATTATGGAATAAGGGTACGTTTACACCACCTTCTACGCCCCCTATAGAGACATTTACACAGTTCATTTACCAGGACATTGATGTGGCCTTGGAGAGGTCTGTGGGGACACGCTCTTCTAACAATACAGTTGTGTTCAAAATTATTCAACCCCCACTGAAATTGAGTGTTTTGGCCAGTTTGACATTGATTTTGATCATTCAGTCATCTTGCTTACAATTAAATCAAAGAGACATGTGTAGGTCAGACAAATATAACATAACATTTATAATGAAATAACCACAAATGTCTTTTCTGTGCTCACATCATTATCAGTTTTATTCAACCCCAAGTGACATTCAATCTTAGTACTTATAACTGTAAAAGGATGTTGTACTAACAGCTTTTAAATGTGAAGCATAGCTTGACACAAGTGTCTTGCAGCGATCTACGGGTATCTTCGCCCATTCGTCATGGGCAAAAGCCTCCAGTTCAGTCACATTCTTAGGCTTGCGCACTGCAACTGCTTTCTTTAAGTCCCACCAGAGGTTCTCAATCGGATTTAAGTCAGGTGACTGCGATGGCCACTCCAAAACGTTCCAGCCTTTAATCTGCAACCATGCTCTAGTGGACTTGGAGGTATGCTTGGGATCATTGTCCTGTTGAAAGGTCCAACGTCTCCCAAGCCTCAGGTTTGTGACGGACTGCATCACATTGTCATCCAATATCTCCTGGTACTGAAGAGAATTCCTGGTACCTTGCACACGCTGAAGCTTCCCTGTTCCTGCAGAAGCAAAACAGCCCCAAAGCATGATTGACCCCCCGCCATGCTTCACAGTAGGCAAGGTGTTCTTTTCTTCATAGGCCTTGTTCTTCCTCCTCCAAACATAGCGTTGATCCATGGGCCCAAACAGTTCTAATTTTGTTTCATCAGTCCACAGAACACTATCCCAAAACTTCTGTGGTTTGTCCACATGACTTTTGGCATACTGCAGTCAACTCTTCTTATTCTTTGGAGACAGCAAGGGGGTGCGCCTGGGAGTTCTGGCATGGAGGCCTTCATTACGCAGTGTGCGCCGTATTGTCTGAGCTGAAACTTCAGTACCCACATCTGACAAATCTTTTCTCAGTTCCTCAGCAGTCACACGGGGACTTTTCTCCACTCTACGCTTCAGGTAGCGCACAGCAGTCGAAGTCAGCATCTTCTTTCTGCCACGACCAGGAAGCGTTTCAACAGTGCCCTTTGCCTTGAATTTGCGAATGATGCTTCCTATGGTCTCTCTTGGTAGGTTTAACATCTTTGCAATCTTCTTCTAGCCATTGCCCTTCCTGTGAAGAGTAATCACCTCTTCTCTTGTCTTCCTGGACCATTCTCTTGACTTCACCATGTTTGTAACCACACCAGTAAATGTCTAGAAGGAGCTGAGTATCACAGTCATTTTAAAGCTGCCTAATTGGTGCTTATTATGCTTTATTGCTGCTCCGTGACATCCACAGGTGTTTTCAATACCTGATTGAAAACACTTGAATGAACCTCTGTTCTTCAGAGTGGTAGTCTTTAAGGGGTTGAATAATTGTGTCAATGAAGAATTCACAAAAGAAACATTTACTACTGTATTACAAAACCAATTGATGTCATTTTAGTTGCATATGGTTCTTTAAAAAGTCCTTGTAGGATTTCATTCCGAATACAATTACAAATGTACACTAAATTCCCTAAAACCCTTTACAGCATTGGGGGTTGAATAATTTTGAACACAACTGTATGTCATATAAGGAACGTAGAGCATTGCAGGGCCTATATGAAAATAAGGCTATTATTTTGAAGTCAGCTGATAAAGGCGGTGCAATTGTATGAATAAAATTGATTATAGAAAGGAAATAGAGAGACAACTACAGGATAAGGACACTTATGTGGTCAGTGACTTTGAGACAGTCTTTAGAAGAGACAGAAATATTGAACTACTAAAGGAAGCTTTTGATGCTAATGTCATAGATGTGGATCTTCAGAAATACCTCAAAAAAGAGCATGCAATATTACCTGTCTTTTACGTTTTGCCTAAGGTACATAAGAGCCTGGTGAATCCTCCAGGGAGACCGATAGTGGCAAGCACGGACTTCGCGCTGCAGCCCATTTCGGTCTTCCTGGATAGGATTCTCCAGCCTCTAGATATTAATACAAGATCATTAATATGGGATAGCAAGGATGTCTTGAATCGGTTGGCAGGTTTATCGTTGGATGGACCAGTGATTTTGTTTACTTGGGATGTGACTAGCTTGTACACGTCTATCCCCAACGAGGAAGGACTGGGAGCTATACAGGAAATACTAAAGGAGAATGCATTTTCAGAGGACTAGATAGCCTTTTTGTTGAAACTCGTGAAATTTGTTTTGTATAACAATCTCTTCCTCTTAGGGGATACGGTGTATAGACAATGTAGGGGGACCACAATGGGATCCAATATGGCACCAGCGTATGCGAATATTTATATGGATGCTTTTGATAGATGATGGTTATACACATGGTGTCTATTTGTTCAGTTTGTCTATGTTTGGTGGCGTTACATAGACGACGTGTTTGGGATCTGGACAGGTAGTTTGGAGGATCTGGAGACTTTCTTTGAAGAGATTAATAGGATTAATGAAAGTATTAAGTTCACTATGAAGTTTAGTCGTGAGTCGATTGATTTTTTAGATTTGACACTTAAAGTTGAGGGAACACATCTATCTAGTGACTTATTCACTAAACCCACAGATAGGAACAGCCTATTACATTATCAGAGTTTTCATCCGGGTAATACATTAAGATCTTTACCACGCAGCCAATTAATGAGGGTTATTAGGAATGTATCAGATCCTGAGGTTCTTAGGGATAGACTACAGGGTATGGTCAATAAAATTAAGGAACGGGGTTACCTTAGATCTCTTCTTCGACAAGAACTACAGAGAGTAGAATCTTTGGATAGGCAGACTATGATTTCAGAGAGGACACCCAAACACCGACAAACACACGGATTCCGTTTATCAGTAAATTTAGTCAGATAAGTGGACAGGTGAATAACATTATTAGAAGGCATTGGGGCATTTTACGTAAAGCATATGGAGAGGTTCCATTTTTTCAGAGCCCCCCGGTTTTCGCATACAAGCGGAATAGGAATCTGAAGGACCATCTGATTAAAGCAGACATAGGCCCAATTAGGGAGAAACAACAAAGATTCCTCGGCCCCCAAAGAAAGGGCACCTTTCCGTGCCTTGGTTGCTCTTCATGCAATGCGGTCATAAAGGGGATTTCTTAGTACATCCACATACGGGTGAAAAGATTGGGATACGGGAATATTACACATGTTATTCTTCTTATGTAGTTTATGTACTGAAATGCTCCTGTGGCTTATTGTATGTGGGTGAAACTACAATGAAAATGAAAGAACGCTTTACGAAACACAAGTCAACCATTAGGACGGGTCGTAGGGATTTACCGGTTTCTGAACATTTTCTCGCTTGTACACAGAATATAGCACAATTAAGATTTCAGATCATTGATCATGTCCCGGCCCTACGACAGGGAGGGGATAGGATTAGATTATTAAAACAAAAGGAAAAACGCTGGATACATAAATTGGATACATTGTGGCCTAAGGGCCTTAATAGGGAGTTTGATTTACATCTCTGCTATTAGCATCTTTTGATTGGGTGCATTTTGGTGCACTCTTTGGTGTTAAAAACATAACATATATTCTTTTGTCCCCACAGAGCTTTCATAAAGTTACATTGATACCGCGCTTGTTCCTCATACGGTAGAGTAAGAATTTTATATGTTGTTTAATTTAATTTTTATTTATTTTTTGTATTTTTTTATTATTAGAGGTGTTTATGTAAAAAACTTTGCATATAATTCTGTTGGACAATAGGACACACCCCCTTGTTACGAGGGGTTCATTACAATTGGATGAGCGTTGTTTAAATTAGAGCTGTCATGTCCTTTCTAATTGTATGATTAAGGCCGATTGTGGCCGAAACGTCACTGTTCCTTGGTGGAGAGATGTTACCCCTGTGAATAAATTTATAAGCTGCAGCTGCCTGGGTCCCGGATTTCTTCTCTTCGGGATTAGTAACTAGTCAGTGTTTTCATAATCTATACCCATATAAACTACCTTGAAATTACTGTGTATATGGGGAGGTAGGCTAGCAAGATCAGGGTTTGGGTTATATGCAGGTTACATAGCCATACATTCACAGTGCACCTGTTATCTAGAATGTTCGAGATCCCAAGCATTCTGGATTTCGTATTCTTCTGGGTTTCACAGTACAGCTAGGATTCTGATTCTGGAGGAAAAATCTGAAGACACAGGCTGCTGCAACACCAGTGAAATTCACAACTATGGGCCAGAATTCCAGTCGAGTCATCATGTACAATGTCTCCGGCAATTAACTTAATGGTTACGGTTACTATTTCAAATTAGCGGTTGTCTACTGTACATTAACGGCTCCTATACTTTCTATTGAAGACGTGGAGAAGACCAGAGGTTCATTGTTCTCCTCTAAGGCACACATTGAATATCATAAGCTGGCGTTAAGTGATTTTGCAAAATCACTTAAAACATTTAAAACCTTAAAACCACCATGTTAAAATAAACCTCCAGAAAAATCCAAAAAGGACTCCAGGTCCCAGTGAACAGGGCACAGCGATCTGCCGCTTCCTCTTGGTGTACGCGGTGCAAGATAAGGGAACAAGGGGTGCACCAAAATTTCAGGGGCCGAAACTTAACGACCGAAAATGCCTATTTCGGCATTTGGATAATAGAAAATGGCCAAGAATATCAGCCAAATTATAGGATATCTCACGGTCGAAAATATCAAATGGAAGTAGGACTAGCTGCAGTTCCGCCGACGCAGTCTGATATTTTTGGCTCTTACGGGGACGAGTCTGACATTGGATGAGGCGGTGAGAGAGACCTGTGACGATGCCTCCATCTGCAAGATGTGAGGCCTGGCTGACCCAATACAGCCCATCATACAGAGCCTTGTGGAACTGAGTGATCACACTATACAGAGGCCCCTGTGTATATGGACAGTGATCACACTATACAGAGCCCTCTTTGTATAATTTTTTAGTTTACTTTACCCTATTTTTTAATATAAATACACACCATTATACAAAAAAAATGTAATCTGTATTGGCCAGACACATCCTGTATTTTTTTTGTCCAGAAATTTCATTTCGGCACATCACTACTGGGAACAAATAGTTCCTGGTGTGTCACTATCCTTGTCAGACCCCACTCTTGCGAGATCATGGCCCTAGTCAAATTTGGATCCATGTACTCACATGACGTGGCACTGCTGGTCTCAAGCCAAACCTACAGTGGCTGTGTCGGAATAGGCTCTGTGATGGAATAAGAGCCGGTAAGGGATATCCGTCCATGCTCATTTTTTTCCCTTTACCGGAGTCCTATCACAACAGGGAATAAGGCCCACCATTGTGTGTTTTACAAACCTAGAATACACATATTGTAGTTCCATATAAATCTGCAGATTGGAAGGAATGGTTTTACTCCCCTATGCACTGTATTAGCTTTAGGTTAGCAAAACACAGACTATAAAGGAGAATTTTAGCATTACCTTTGTTACATTCAGCTGTCTGAGGTACGGTGTTCGCTATGAGTGTCGGCAAGCTCTTGCAATTGTCATTGAGTGTTGCGAGGCCTTCCAAATCCTGGCTCTGAGACAACTCCAAGGCTCCAAATGCCAGCTGTGAATCTGTAATGAAATAATGTAACCTGAAACACTCTTCAGATAAAACAGAGCGGATAAACAGCAGCTTCACCCTGCACAATTCAGAGTGTAGAGCATTAATCCCCAAATAAATAAGTTATACTTTAGATTTTGCCAATCCGAATAGAATTATTTATGAATATGTACAAATGAGCAATTGTTAAGCTTACCGTCAGCCTGCAGTGACTGTGTAGTACATTCGGCAGCATCTTTCAGTTGATTAGTTTCTTCACATTTTAAGTCACTTTAAGGGATTCAGGAAAAAGAAGAAAAAAATGTTATATTCAGCAAATCATCACAAGCAAGACAGTTTCTGAGTGAATAGCTAGAATGGTCTAAATTAAAATTTTAAGATAAAAGTGATTGGAAAGCATCAAGGCAAAAAAAGGGATCAGATGGCTTAATTATTAACCCCTGCTCACCCCATTTTACAGCTATTCATTTAAAAAACACACCTCTTTTTCCTGGGCCGTAGACTCTCCGCTTTCAAGTAAGGCTGCTCAGTGACTCCTAATCGACAAGACTCCAGGATAGATGGGAGATCTCCAGGCTGAAGGGTTGTGACAAGGAACATTCTATAGAAATGCACTCCCATTGCAAAAATATCCAAAGTTTTACAACAGGGCCCTGTTTTGTACCCTTGCGCAACTACAGTAGGATACTTTTTTTCATTTGGATTTCCACTGCACATGTGCCACATTCTTTGGATGCATACGTGCGGTATGCTTGCCGACACAGGTGTTTGTGACGTCATTCAAGTGGTGTCAGACGTGGCCGCCGCCGCCGATACACACAATGGGTGTGAGATTGACCTTCAGTTGAAACGGAGGTTTCTGGTTCCGCTCTCTGTTCACTTTTCCCAAGTGCCGGGTAATGTAGAGGATTTCTATCCTTGCTCCTTGATTTTTTTTTGTGTTTATCATTGTATTGTATTGGGAGCGTTCCTTTTTGGGATATCACATGTGCTTTATTGTGATACAGATTCTGACCATTCTATCCGGGTTATTCAGAGAGCGTGAAAAGCAGGAGAATGACTGGAGAATGAAAAATTCTAGGTCAAAATAGCCAAACCAGAAGAGATGAAAGGGAGAATTTTTCTGGTTTGGCTATTTTGACCTAGACTTTTTCATTCTCCAGTCATTCTCCTGCTTTTCACGCTCTCTGAATAACCCTGTATGATATAGACTCTTGGTTTACATACACTATACTGCCAAAAGTATTCGCTCACCTGCCTTGACTCGCATATGAACTTAAGTGACTTCCCATTCCTAATCCATAGGGTTCAATATGATGTCGGTCCACCCTTTGCAGCTATAACAGCTTCAACTCTTCTGGGAAGGCTGTCCACAAGGTTCAGGAGTGTGTTTATGGGAATTTTTGACCATTCTTCCAGAAGCGCATTTGTGAGGTCACACACTGATGTTGGACGAGAAGGCCTGGCTCTCAGTCTCCGCTCTAATTCATCCCAAAGGTGTTCTATCGGGTTGAGGTCAGGACTCTGTGCAGGCCAGTCAAGTTCATCCACACCAGACTCTGTCATCCATGTCTTTATGGACCTTGCTTTGTGCTCTGGTGCACAGTCATGTTGGAAGAGGAAGGGGCCAGCTCCAAACTGTTTCCACAAAGTTGGGAGCATGGAATTGTCCAAAATGTTTTCGTATGCTGAAGCATTCAGAGTTCCTTTCACTGGAACTAAGGGGCCAAACCCAGCTCCTGAAAAACAACACCACACCATAATCCCCCCTCCACCAAACTTTACACTTGGCACAATGCAGTCAGACAAGTACCGTTCTCCTGACAACCTCCAAACCCAGACTCGTCCATCAGATTGCCAGATGGAGAAGCGCGATTCGGCACTCCAGAGAACGTGTCTCCACTGCTCTAGAGACCAGTGGCGGCGTGCTTTACACTACTGCATCCGACGCTTTGCATTGCACTTGGTGATGTATGGCTTGGATGCAGCTGCTCGGCCATGGAAACCCATTCCATGAAGCTCTCTGCGCACTGTTCTTGAGCTAATCTGAAGGCCACATGAAGTTTGGAGGTCTGTAGCGATTGACTCTGCAGAAAGTTGGCGACCTCTTCGCACAATGCGCCTCAGCATCCGCTGACCCCGTTCCATCAGTTTACGAGGCCTATCACTTCGTGGCTGAGTTGCTGTCATTCCCAAACACTTCCACGTTCTTATAATACAGCTGACAGTTGACTGGAATATTTAGGAGCGAGGAAATTTCACGACTGGATTTGTTGCACAGGTGGCATCCTATCAGTTTCACGCTGGAATTCACTGAGCTCCTGAGAGCGACCCATTCTTTCACAAATGTTTGTAAAAACAGTCTGCATGCCTAGGTGCTTGATTTTATACACCTGTGGCCATGGAAGTGATTTGAACACCTGATTCTGATTATTTGAATGCAATAAGTAGAACTGATTTTGTACGGATACACTTTGGATATTTTTGCAATGGGAGTGCATTTCTATTTTATGTTTTGTCTTTGATTATAGTAGGTTTGAAGGGAAGCCTCTTGTTTGGAGAGTGTGCTCTTTCGTTTTTCAGTGTGCAGGACAACGGTGTTTATTTTTGGTATCAGGAACATTCTAGGTTCCAGGTCTTCAGCTTATTACAATGGTTTTATTCCAAGGACCATTTAGTCCAAAGCTTTAAAACCATTTTGTTTTCAGAAAAAGAAAAAAAAAAAACACATTGCGTACCTTTAAAAGGTTGCTGTAAAAATAAACAATAATAATCCCCCTGTAGCCACCAAGACTATTTGAGCGAATTGTCATGGTATACTACTCCTCGGCTCACCAGCTGTTTCTGGCTGCTGGGAAAATAACTATGACAATCCATACTCCTTGAACTGTATGAATTTTCACCTGTTTTATAGTCTTCCAGGGGTTGGGTACATCATTGCTATATTGTGTATCTACCCTGGTCTCCGCAGAAGCTTTTGTGCAGGTTTAAGAAACCCATAGCTTTTCTACATTAACCCAGTTGCCCTTCAAAGCATTTTAAAATTACTAAACCCAAAACAGAACAGATTTATCTATACACCATATCAACAACTGCCAACCGACCCTATACAATAAGCGCTTAATCTGCATGCAGGTTTTCCCAGCGACGGTAGAAACTGAATTTACCTGCTTATTTTGCTTGGATAAGAGATCCGTTCAATCACCTGGCTAAAATGACCGTCACCAGGTGGTGTGTGCAAACCTTTTATTGGCTCTACTGGAAAGAGAAGAATAATCTCTGATTTAATCCATCAGTCTCTTTCAGAATTTGATATTGCAACAATTTAATACATTCATGGCTGTATATGGGTTTGGTTATTATGCTTGGCCAATTTAAAATGAATATTATTCTACATTAGAAAATGGAAGAGATTATTAGGCATTGACGGATTATCGGCTTTGCTGATTATCGGGAGTCGATGTTCGACAAATCGCCGATAATCTGTAACAGCCTTTTATTTGCCAAAATTGACGATAATTTGCTGCAGCCGACACGGGAGAAGTTCCGCAGCTCTGTCAATCTGGGGCTTCTCCTACAGCAAGGACTGACATCCAAGATCATCTAGAGTTAAAACCCTTTTCATCCTGGCAATAGTTGTAAGGGATAAACAAATACATTAAAAAAAAATCTAAAATGAGCAAATTTACACTGTTTTAATCTTCGTGCAAACTTGCTATTTTACTATATATTGGTGTCCATTTAGTCGAAACAAAATGTATTGTCCATTTTTTCTTTTTCAACAAGAGAAAAGGATCGTAAAAATAGTAAAAACACAACAGCAAGAACTTGACAGTTTTTGTTCAATTTATACAATTTTCTGCTTAAATTGAAAATAAAATATTGAACGAGGTAAAACGAACGCTTATACCTTCCTTTTTTTTTTTTAAATTCTTTATTTAGAAATTTCAAATAGGGCCACATGTCGACCAACAAGAAAGCAGCCACACAGGGCTGTGATATCAACTGTCGTAAAGCATTATATAGATAAGAAATAAAAAATAGATAAAGAGGCGTATTGAGACATCTGCAAGCGCCAAAGGCAATGCCATCATAAGGGGGGGGGGGGGGAGAAAAGGCCTGAAACCTAAAGAAAAAAGGGAAAAGGGGAGCATAAGACACTTCCAAAATCCCAAATAGCAATACAGGCAATGAGGGAGGGGGGGGGGTTATCAAAGGGGCTCACATCACAATCCCCGAATCCATCTAAATAGCTCCTCAAACTATATAAAAATAAAAATTAAAAACAACAGAGAAAGAGAGGGGGTCTTCCTATAACATTCCGAGCAGCAAAAGACATCAGATAAACAACGAAACATGAGTCAAAAATGCAAAACCATGAACTAAAAAGAACGCATTGAAAAAGAGGCGGCTTCTCGTAAAGGTGTTGTGCAAACAAGTCAGAGATTCCCATCACCTAAGTTCTCAGCCCGGGGAGACGAGCGCACCATCCGGCGCAAAACCCGCCCTCAGTAAAACAGGCCAGGTCTCGGCCGGGTCCGAGATTACATACGACATTTTGTTATGGGTAACCACTAATGAGCCGGCTGGACCCCAGCGGTACCGGACCCCTTTATGCCTGAGGAAAGTTGTCACCTCGCGATATCTGCGGCGCGCCATCAGCGTTGCGAAGGGCAGGTCGTGAAATAATTTCAGGGTTACTCCATCGAATAGGACATCAGCTCGCGCCCCCGGCGCTGTCATGATCCGTGTTTTGGCTGCCACATCTGCTGTGACCGCGATCACATCTCTCGGGGCATCCCGTGGGGCCTCAGCAGCCTTGCGAATGCGGTAGACTGTGCTAAACACCTCCGGGGTGTCAGGCGGATCCTCCAAAACCTGGCGTGCCAGACTATTAGTGTACGAGAGTAAGTCCGCTGGAGTAACCGGCTCGGGAACTCCCCGGACACGGACATTACGCCGACGGTGCCGGGACTCCAGAGCCTCCACTGAGCGTGTCAAAACCTCCACCTGAGACCTGAGAGCAATCACCTGTGCCGACAATACCGTCTGTTCTTCTGCCAACTCCACAGTCTGAGCCTGAACCGCCACCATCTGTGAGCGCACCTCCTTTACCTCAGAGCACACGTTAGATAATTCGGTCAGCCATATTGATTTGATCTCCGCTATGAAGTTTCTATAGTCCTGCATCGTAGTGGGGCGCATGTCATCTGGGGCAGCCGCAGGGGTCCCGGCAGAGCCTGGAGGCGTTGCTGCACCCAATAGAGAGCCAGTCTCCCCTGGGGTATCCGATATCCGCTGCGGTTGTAGGTCTCCCTCTTGTTGCGGGCCGTCCGTCCGTCGTGACAGGTCCTCCGCATCCGACATTAGCGTATCAGCCTCTGAGCCACCTGCGGAGGGCTCCGTAGCTGTGGCCTCAGGTAACTCCGCTGCCAAGGCCTTTTTCCTCTTTTTCTGCGCTCTCTTGCGTGCAGCGGCACTCATAGTCATTGGATTCTTGTCCCGGGACGTCTCGGCGGGCCAATCGGGCCCCCGTCCGTTGTGCCAGGAGCAGTCTTCCTCCTCAGAGGAGTCATACCACATGGGCAGGAGGGAAGAGGGGGGTATAACTGTTGCAGAGTGTCTATAATTCAGTGAATCTCTAATGTCCGCCTGTCTGGTGTCCACCAACCTGCGCTGTGGAAGTGTTTTCAGCTTCTTCCCCATGCTCAGTCGACAGTAAAGTCTCTCCAGCCAGGAATCAGGTCCGATATGGCCTCCAGGAAACACCCCAGGCTCCACAAGATGGCCGCCGCAACTAGGCCGCACCAGGCCCGAAGGTCCAGGAAGTCAGATGGGGGCGATAAAACGCTCGGAAATCAGCGGCGCCGTGAGCACCACACAGTACACTCGTCCTGGGGGCCCTCAGCAGATCAAAATCGGACGGTTCAGACACTGTAATTGTGACCCGGTATAGGGTAAACAGCGGAGCTCCTCTAACATGCGTCTGCTCCCGTCCGTCGCTAGCCGTCACTGTCGCTTATACCTTCCTATTCACCCATGGGGGTCAAATATCAAACTTGATAAAATTCCAAACAAGAAGACTTAACATTTTAGGTTAATAACATGGGTTTCCTGAAAAAGTGGTAAAAATCACAGTTTAAGTAAATGGGTTTCCATACAAACAATACATACATTTTTTTGTAGGGATGCACGATACCATTGTTTGTTTTGTTTTTTTTAAATACCGAGTACCGATACTTTTCAGGTACTCACCGATACAGAGAACTGATACTTTAATGTCATGTGACGCTTTCCAATAAATAATTCAGGATTTTGCTGAAAGCCTGTCCAGTTTATGTTAATATTGAATTGTATGGCCAGACCCCATTTACCCCTGACCTCACAGGCATCAGCTACATGTATGCCCAAGAGACACCAGACCAGAAATAAATATTATATATATATATTAGGGATGCACCGATACCACTTTTTTAAGACTGAGTACGAGTACCGATACTTTTGTTCAAGTACTCACCGATACCGAGTACCGATACTTTTATCTTATGTCATGTGACCGCTTTCCAATAAGAACAGACCTCATATAAAGCCCCCAGGTCTCATGGATTTGCCCCCCAGCTCATGGATACTGCCCCCCAGGCTCATGGATACTGCCCCCCAGCTCATGGATAATTGCCCCCCAGCTCATGGATAATTGCCCCCCAGCTCATGGATATTGCCCCCCAGCTCAAGGATAATTGCCCCAGCTCATGGATAATGCCCCCCCAGCTCATGGATTTGCCCCCCAGCTCATGGATTTGCCCCCCAGCACATGGAAATGCCACAGCACATGGAAATGCCCCCCCAGCTCATGGATAATGCCCCCCAGCTCATGGATTTGCCCCCCAGCACATGGATTTGCCCCCCAGCACATGGATAATGCCCCCCAGCTCATGGATAATGCCCCCCAGCTCATGGATAATGCCCCCAGCTCATGGATAATGCCCCCCAGCTCATGGATAATGCCCCCCAGCTCATGGATAATGCCCCCCAGCTCATGGATTTGCCCCCAGCTCATGGATTTGCCCCCAGCTCATGGATAATGCCCCCCAGCTCACCTGGAGCTCTCCGCTCATACTTACCTTCCTTTAGCGACGCCGGGAAAGTCTTTGCGCGCGCGCTCCTTGGAAGGTCCCCAGCCGCGATCACGTGGGACCATGTGATCGCGGCTGGGGTCCTTTCAACGAGCGCATGCGGGGAAACTTTCCCGGCGTCGCTAAAGGAAGGTAAGTATGAGCGGAGACCAGCTGCAGGGCCTGTCCGAATGCTCTATCAGCATTCAGACAGGCCCTGCAGCTGCTCACTTTGTTTATACTTCCCTTTAGCGACGCCGGGAAAGTTTCCGCGCGTGCGCTCGTTGGAAGGACCCCAGCCGCGATCACATGGTCCCACGTGGTCGCGGCTGGGGACCTTCCAAGGAGCGCGCACGCGCAAAGACTTTCCCGGCGTCGCTAAAGGAAGGCAAGTATAAACAAAGTGGGGTGAGCAGCTGCAGGGCCCGTCCGAATGCCGATAGAGCAATCGGACAGCCGCCCCAGCCCCTCTGATGCCGGCAAGCCGGTTCAATGCCGGCTTCCGGTATCGGAAAAAAATATCGGGGGTACTGCACGAGTACCAAGTACTCCTGCAGTACCCGTATCGGCACCGATATCGATACTAGTATCGGTGCAACCCTAATATATATATTAATTACATACACATTTCAGACATCAGATAAAGCATTCTGACAGCCGCTCCATGTCTGTAATGGAATTCCAACGAGTGCCGCTGGCAAAGATTTAGAGCGGCTGCTCTTTGGGAACGCCCTCACCCAGTCGCAATCTTGCGAGATCGTGATCAGTTCGAGACCTCGTGAGATCGCAGCTGGGGGTTTCCAACGAGCTGCCGCTCTAAACATTTGCCAGCAGCGCTCGTTGGAACAAGGCCAGCCGCAGAGGCCTGTCAGAATGCCGTTAGAGCATTCCGACAGCCGCCCCAGCCCCTCGGATGCTGGCAAGCTAGCTCAGTGCTGGCTTCTGGTATTGGGGGCATCTGCCCGAGTACTAAGTACTTGTACAAATGCTGGTATCGGCACTGACACTAGTATCGGTATATCCTTAATTTTTTGGTGTTTGTGACACCATTCACTTCTCATTGAGGAAAAATCTAGTTAACCTCCCTGGCGGTATTCCCGAGTGTGACTCGAGGTTAAATTTCACTACCGTTAACGGTAACCCCGACCCACACTCGGGTTGGATGCATACTCACCTCCTCCTGGCTCCCTGGCTGTCCCTGCAGTGTGATCGCGGGGACTTGCTTCCTGGTAAGGCTCCCTGCGAGTCACACGATGCAGGGGGTGGGACCAGGCAGCAAACTTAGAAAAATATCATTTTACACTGTATAATCCAAAGTGCAATGTTTATGAACGGCCACTAGGTGGCAGTACAGGATAAGAAATAGACCATACATCCTCTCACCCTTGTTTTCAGACAGATTTCAGTGTTTTTTGTTGTATTTTATTGAATATCATTTATTTGCATTATTTTGGATAATTATTTTTGGGATAATAAATTATTATGTCAGGTTTCAAACTTTATCGGACTCGGTGTATTTACTATTTTTTTTATTTATAAAGGATTTTACCAGTAAGGACTCTTGATTTCACGGATTTCAGTGCATGATTCCCAATTATTACAGGCTAACTATGTACAAAAACATGTTTCCTTTAAAAAAAGGAAAGACGCTTTTAGACACGAAATTTTGAAAAAATTAGACCACCAGGGATGTTAAACTGGGTAAACTGCTTCCAGTCGTAATTAATCCCAGAGTGGATCAAATCTTGAGAGGCTGGTTTTTGGCATGTTGAGAGAAAAAATAAAATACACCTGATTGCAAACTAGAAATAAACACATTGAACAAACACCTTTTCTTTAGGAAAGATTGCAAATGCAGACTTTTTTAATGATATTAAAAAGAGCATCCAGCAGACATTGTGCGATGTTAAGAAGCTAATGTGCTTGGCTTAGGGCACAATGCATTAGCCTGATGAGGTTTGAGATCCTGCAGTACAGAATGTCAGCTTCAAACCTTGTTACAGACGTGAATTTCATTTTAAATAAAAAAAAAAAAATAGAAGAAATCAACCTTAATCAGAAAGAGAAATATGTGGAGACATGTACATTTTGTGCATTTTTTATTTTAGGCTCATGCCTCGCAAATAATAAAGAACAAAAATCAACAAGTGAATCTGACAACTGTGAAAGACTTTGAATGGATTCCAGGTCGAGAGCAGCGAGTAACCCTAGTTGGTGTTCTTTAAATAAGGGGAAAATACTCCTCTCACCGACTAACTTAAAAGGTTAAAGATGTCAGAGTGAGAAGATTGGCCTTTTTAAAGAGGTGCCATTCCTGGCTCACCACGGCAACCCAAGGGAAGGCTGAGGGCCATGAAAGCAGTCACAAGGCCAGGAGAACTGGGGCCAAGAGAAACGGACAGAGCCATGGTTGCCATTTTGGTGGCTCATCCAGAGCAACCCGGTGTCCCACACGAGGAAAAAGAAAAAAAAAGAAAAAAAGGAGGGGGGGGATCCTGATGCCGTAACAAGTTCACAAAAGTCCCAAAAAAAAAAAAGAAACAGAACAAAGTCCACAAAGATTGGAATTGACCAGGTATAAATCACAAAAGAAAAAGCATGCCACTGACAGGGCGGGAGAGGGGATAAGGGGGTGGGGGGGCTTCAAAGACAGAGTCCGCTACATCCCAAAGTGTCTCGATGGAGAAAACAAAAAGTAAAGACCTCCAGAGAGAATGTCACGGAATGTGAAAAATCGAGTGGGGTCATTCAAAAACGCAAAAAGAACAGCAAAAGGGGCAACAGTCCTCAGTGGCAGCATTTGAAGGACTAAAGGGTCTCAGCCCGGGTCAGTGGTAACGGAGCCTTGAGGTAGGGGGACACATGACTCAGCTGCCGGGAGACAGGACGTTGCCGGTGGCAAGATTCCCAATCTTACATATATGTTTATATTCTGATGGGACCTTTCATTTTATTAAAAAAGGTTTAGGAGATACTCCACAGTGTAAGCTATACACACTGCTCTGAGCTCCACTCACTCTTAAACCCCCTCTATTTCTCCCTCCTGTTTTAGGCTTATGGTACCCCTTTAAGTTGTAATTCTATTCACATGGACGGCGTACCCAATATATTTTGTTGCAAGAATAAAAAAATGTTAGCATTCCATTTTAACCGAAGCAGTAAAGCATTTGTACAAATAAGTCAGGACAGTTTTACCTAAGCTGTTCTCCTTTGAGGAATCACCGACATTCTCTCCAGCAGCATGACGATTGCTCTGACAACCAGGCACATATTCCTACAAAAAAAGGGAACAAACGGAAATGTCAGCAACACAAAACCAGCCATGTACCACAGTACACATTGCCAAGGCTCTGAAGTAGTAGCCGATGCGGTGATTGAGAATTAAAAAAATTTATAAAAAAAGAGAAAAAAAAATTAAAAATTGGAAAGAGACGTTCTTAAAGTTAAAATGCTGCCAATAATTTATTGAAACAGAATTGGGTGACTCTGGTTCTGTACATACAATTAAAAAACAGGTACCAGAACTATTGACCAGGAGGGAACACGCTGAAAAGAAAAGCAAAAAACTGGAGATAGAATCATAGGAGAGGGCAACACAAAGCTGAACACATGTTCTAAAGCATAGGTCTCAAGGAATGGATTTGAGCATCTTCTTGTAGCCACATTTCTGCTGCAGGAAAGGTTTGCAGCATTAAGAGGCAAATTTGGGGGGCGGCAGAGTGTGTGGCCAACACTTTACTAGAGCTCCGTGCTTCACCGCCGATCTTTGATAGCTACCACCAGCACTAATTTGTAGCACTGAACCCTTACGCTGTACCGCAACGCCTGTGGATCCTGCAGACATGGGCGGCTCCTGTAAACACCGACACAGACAGTTGTGCAGATCTGTCGCGCCTGTTCTGATCAACCGCCATCTTCACAAGGTCCTCCCGATTCGGGCTCCAACTCTGACCATTGATAGCACTCTGAACCAGGCAGTGAACAAGTCACAAAAAATTACCTTCAGCTCCTCCTCAAAGACATCCGCTCCTCCATGACCTCAGGCAAGATGGCGGATGCCAGGGCCGGCATTGCTACACACGATACCCTCTTGTTAAATCTGGAAACATCACCTCAGGTTCGTAGAAGACCAATTAGATGATTTAAATAACCGCTCACGCAGAATTAACTTCCCCTTATGCGGCCTCCCAGAAACTGTGAAACTAGAGTAATTGCCGCAAGCAGTTAGTGCTATCTTTGCAACTCGCAGATGCCTCAGAAGTGAATTTGCTGATTGATCGAGCATATAGCGCTTTGCGTGCACCCCCAACTCAACAACCAACCCCAGGATGTCATTATCAGACCTCATTACTAAATCGCACAGAAGAACAACTTATGGCGCCTAGGTGGGTTGCCCTTCCCTATGGGTACACAGTTCAATTAGCCTTGTACCAAGATTTATCCCTGCTTACCCTTCAAAAACGCAGGGCTCTGCGACCACTCACCACTATGCTGGCAGAATGTGGAATGAGAGAGGCTTGCGGCTTCCCCTTCAAACTTTTCTCAAGATTCTATACAGCACATTGTCATGGATGTCACCACGATGCCTGAATCTAATCAATCGCTTGGGCATAGGCGTCACAACACCAACAGGAGCAGTCCTCTGGTAGAGGGCTCACCACCCTCCTGCCGCCAACACCAGGATAGCCCAACCCAGCCCCCCTAATAAGGAGTAGACACTCCTACACCGCAGAGCCGCCTATCATGAAAACCTCACCTTAACGAACTGCAGAGGCAGATTATTCTTCACAGACAACCTGACCGATGGAACTTGGATGCACCCTTGGACCTCTCCCGGTTGTCATTCACCCCCCCCCCCCCCGACAACAGAGACTCTCCACTTACATTGTGCATCTCCTGAGATATGGATTCAACACAGGAAGAGCAAAGGCGACACAGAATATAAAGAATAGGCGTGTGCCAAGACTCAACTGGGGGGGGGGCCGGCATTTTGTTTCCCCCTTTGACTAATTTTTTGCCTACTTTATACAATATGGTTTATGATCGCACTTCCTTTATACGCTCGGCAGGTTTCATTTTTTCTACACAAGATCTTTTGACCGAAGTGTTTAATCGCTTGTGTGTCTGCTGATATGCTTCTGGTCCAAGTAACACATTTTAGTCATAGACGTCCATTCCCACTTCAGAATATACACTACAACAGCTACTTTCTGGCCACATCAGAAGATGGGAGGAGAGAAGGGGTACCAATCCTGCTATGTAAATCCTGCCCTTTACAGGTCTCTATGCACTATGCAGATTCCACGAGCAGATATTTGACATTGAAAGGTACAACAGGACCACACTCACTCGCTTTCACATCAGTCTATGCTCCAAATCACTAGTCCCCCCCAATATATGGTCAGGACTCAGAACCCGCATCTCTATTTGCTCATCACACAAGCACAAAATAGGAGACGACTTTAATGCTGTCCCCATATCCACGATCGATGCAACTCTACAAACTGTCCCCTCTCACTTGCTTCCCAACGACAATGCGTTAATACTTATGGTGTACCCAGCACCCAACCACCCTTGATTATACTTTTTTTTTTTTCCACATCCCCACCAAACTTACTCTTGCATCAACTTCTTTCTCTTATCTCAATCAGCGCACTCCTTGGCCTGGTACCCCGGGGTTGGCACACTCACTTGGTTGGATCACACTGGGGTAACAATCTTGCTCTCTCCCCCATAGCTCTCGACCATAGTCGTGGAGACTCAATCCTCTTACTTCACAACACAGATTATCAGGGCGAAATTCGCTACAAATGTACTTGGAACAAACACTACTCCTAACATATCTCACCTGACACTCTGGACAGCCCTCAAGCCTGTTATCCGAGGCCACCTCATTAGCTTGGCCAGCACCCATAAGAAGGCACGCTTCCGTGACACTGATGATACCATCGGGGCCTTACACGAATTAGAAGCGCCACGCAAAAATTCCTCCACCACGGATCCATCTCTTAACGACCGCATCTTCCCTGCAACAGTCCTTTTAATTTTCTCAGTCGGACACCACAGAGCACTCATGTGGACCAAACAAACATTCCATGGAGAAATCCAATAAAGGGGACTCCTTGCCAACACGAAAACATCGACAAACTTCTAAACTTATTCATTGCATTCGGACGCCCTCTGGCACCCTGGCGTCCCCTCCTGTATTGCTGAGATCTTTCACCATTATTACCAGGCATTAATCAATTACTCTCTGACTCTCCCTTCTGGAAACGCTTCATTCATATACTGCCAAATTTCTTCACTCGGTTACTCTACCTATGATAACTTCTATGACTGAAAACCTGGACGCTCCTT
This sequence comes from Leptobrachium leishanense, assembly GCA_009667805.1. Lineage (NCBI taxonomy): Eukaryota > Metazoa > Chordata > Amphibia > Anura > Megophryidae > Leptobrachium > Leptobrachium leishanense. The sequence goes on from CM019065.1 coordinate 102,120,080, forward strand.
TTACACGAGAAATTTAGAGAAGCCATATAAAACCGCTAAAACCCAACAAGTGCCCAGGCAGCTTTTCTGGGTTTTACTTCAAAATCTATGCGACTACACTATTACCCCACCTCAGTAGCGTAGCATGGGGGGGGGGGCACCTCGGGCGCAATTTTCTTGGGGGGGGGCGCAAAATTTCAAAGGAAATTTGAACCACTAAGATTTTCCAGCAGGGATCAGCACTGGTGTCCATGAGAGGCACTTGCACGGGTAGCTGCCAGTTTTGCGGCACCGGCATGACTTAAAGGGATACTCTAGGCAACACGACCACCTAAGCATTTTTAGGTGGTCATGAATCCCTGATTATGCCCTTGCCTTTCCCCCCTCCCTACGCTAAGCTGATCGGCTGAAACAGCGGGAGCGAGCCGCCAGCATAGTCTGCGGCTGCGATTAGTGCTGCGCGCATCCTCTTGCGCGTAACACTAATCCAAGAAGAAGAGGAAGCCTGCTGATTGCCTGGCTTACGTGAGAGGCGCTCATTCGCGCTTCTCACGTAAACCATTAGCCAAGCTACAGATTTACAAGGACGGGAGCAGAAGAGGAGGGAGGTGAGTATATGTATTAGGGCTGTGCAATATTGACAAAATAATCATATTGCGATTTCTTAAATGAATATTGCGATTGCGATTTTATTTGCGATGTAGCCAATTGTTTTTGCTTTTTCAAACATGCTACATACATTCTAAATGTATTCAGTATTCAGCACATGGAAATACTGCCCCAGCACATGGAAATACTTCCCCAGCACATGGATATACTGCCCCAGCACATGGATATACTGCCCCAGCACATGGATATACTGCCCCAGCACATGGATATACTGCCCCAGCACATGGATATACTGCCCCAGCACATGGATATACTGCCCCAGCACATGGATATACTGCCCCAGCACATGGATATACTGCCCCAGCACATGGATACTGCCCCAGCACATGGATACTGCCCCAGCACATGGATATACTGCCCCAGCACATGGATATACTGCCCCAGCACATGGATATACTGCCCCAGCACATGGATATACTGCCCCAGCACATGGATATACTGCCCCAGCACATGGATATACTGCCCCAGCACATGGATATACTGCCCCAGCACATGGATATACTGCCCCAGCACATGGATATACTGCCCCAGCAGATGGAAACGCTGCCCCAGCACATGGAAACGCTGCCCCAGCACATGGAAACACTGCCCCAGCACATGGATATACTGCCCCAGCTCATGGATATACTGCCCCAGCTCATGGATATACTGCCCCAGCTCATGGAAATACTGCCCCAGCTCATGGATATACTGCCCCAGCTCATGGATATACTGCCCCAGCTCATGGATATACTGCCCCAGCACGTGGATACTGCCCCAGCTCACCTCTGTGCGCCACGTGTTCGGCTCCCTGTTAACTTCTGGCGGCATGGAGCTTGGGCGCTCGCCTGGGGGAACCATATGACGAGCCGCGAGAACGTGGCTCGTCACGTGGTTCCCCCTGCGAGCGCCCAAAGCACCATGCCGCCGGAAGTTAACAGGGAGCCGAAAATTGCAGCCTTATGCGATTTATTAATTGCATGGTCGGAAATCGCGATTCGATTGCGATTGCAATTAATTGCACAGCCCTAATATGTATATATATATATAAAAATGCCGTTGGAAACAAGTGGATTTTAGGGTAAGTATTACAGTAAAGTAAAAAAAAAAAAAAATCCCTACCTAGTTATTGAGTGACTAGGTATATTTTAATGTAAAAAAACGGGGGGGGGGGGGTTTGCTTAGAGTGTCCCTTTAACACTCAGTATCCAGAAGGGAGGACCAGGATAGAAAATTCTGGTCCTGTCCTGACTCCTTAACGCTGACATGAGTCACATGAAGTAGCGTGGCATTATTTGATGGAACACCATGTACCACGCTTGTAGCCCACCTTGACGCCCTGTGCCAGCCCGTGCCACTGGCAGCCCTGCAGCCGCTGAACAGGAAGGAGGGAGGGAGGCACCTGCCCTGCAGCACATTTAAAATCTGGTCCCCACTAAGCCCCATGGACAGCTCTCTCCCCCCCCCCCCGGGCCACCAGCAACTCTATGCAGGTAGGCGACAGTGTGTGACACCAGAGCAGCGTGACCAACACAGTGAGAGGGACTGGAGGGTACTGGGAGAGAGAGGGACTGGAGGGTACTGGGAGAGAGAGGGACTGGAGGGTACTGGGAGAGAGAGGGACTGGAGGGTACTGGGAGAGAGAGGGACTGGAGGGTACTGGGAGAGAGAGGGACTGGAGGGTACTGGGAGAGAGAGGGACTGGAGGGTACTGGGAGAGAGAGGGACTGGAGGGTACTGGGAGAGAGAGGGACTGGAGGGTACTGGAGAGAGAGGGACTGGAGGGTACTGGGAGAGAGAGGGACTGGAGGGTACTGGGAGAGAGAGGGACTGGAGGGTACTGGGAGAGAGAGGGACTGGGGGGTACTGGGAGAGAGAGGGACTGGGGGGTACTGGGAGAGAGAGGGACTGGAGGGTACTGGGAGAGAGAGGGACTGGGGGGTACTGGGAGAGAGAGGGACTGGGGGGTACTGGGAGAGAGGGACTGGGGGGTACTGGAGAGAGGGACTGGGGGGTACTGGGAGAGAGAGGACTACAGAGAGAGTACAGAGAGAGAGAGAACGAGAGAGAGAGACTGGGGTACAGAGAGAGAACGAGAGAGAACAGAGAGAGGGTGACTGCGAGTACTGGGAGAGGGTGACTGGGTAAAGTGTGAAGAGTGGAACTATGCTATGGTATACTGGGACAGGGTGACTGGTAGCAGTGGCATAGCATGGGGGTCATGTGTGTTTCATTTTTTTATTATATCAGTCTTTTATTAATATACAATACATGTGCTTGTGGGGTAAGGGGGTCAATACTCTACTGGTGAAAGGGAATCAGGGTGTGTTACCATGTCCACAGGTGGGGGAGGGCAATTCTTGACTTGTCCCAGGCACTGACAACCCACGCTACGCCACTGCCCCACCTCCAACAGGCTTTTATTTCTCTGCTAGAAGGCAACTCTCCACTATCAGATTTGTTTAAATCATAAAGCCGCTTGCTTAGCGGATCTCCAACGACTGCACATGGATCCTCAGCTTAAGCGCAGGGTTGCCATCAAGTCCACTCTTTCTGTCCCTCTATATGTCTGGTCTCCAGAGTCCTTTAGAGCAGTTGTTCTCAACCTGTGGACCCTCAGGACCCACAATTGTCCTTGGTCATTGAGTCACGACCCAAAAATAATTGAATTTCTGAAACATAATTTATTCCACAAAACAACGTGTGCAATATTCTACAATGTATGCACTTTATAAACAATTTTGTAAACAAACAGGGATTCTTTCCAAAAAGCATAGTGCAGTAATCACAACACCAGTGAAAACGGAAGTGTTTGCTGTAAAATAAACTAATTGAAACATATGAAATTAATTAGAACTTATGGAAAACTGGGAATGCTTCTTGCTCTTAATAAGTGTCTCAAAATCTGGGGTGATGGCAGACAAAGCAACTGAGCGGGACTGAAGAACAATTGAATAGCTTGGACCAATGGGAAAGCACCATTGGTCCAAGCCATTCAAAAAAACGCCTCCATGAGAGGCTGGCCTCCCATGAATTGACACAGGACAGTCATGTGACTGTCCTCGTCTTGCAGTCAGTGGGTGCAAGGCTGCGCTCGGGGTGTGCCTGTTCATTGCGTCGGCACCTCTTCCCTGCAAGTTGAGGGGGCAGTGCGCGTCTGCCTGGAGTGGACGAAGCAGATCCTGGGGAGCCCTGAGAGCGGACAGATCCTGGGGAGCACTGAACCTGAACCTACGTAACCTGTGTCTATCTGGCTCTAAAACTAGCCAGTGCTAGCCCCCAGAATAATATGCACAGCACTGAGCCCCCCAGAATAATATGCCCAGCACTGGACCCCCAGAATAATATACCCAGCACTGGACCCCCAGAATAATATACACAGTACTGAGCCCCCAAAATAATATACCAAGCACTGGTTATATGGATATATTCTCCCCCAGCTCATATGGATATATTGCCCCCAGCTCATATGGTTATATTGCCCCCAGCTCATATGGACATATTGCCCCCAGCTCATATGGACATATTGCCCCCAGCTCATATGGACATATTGCCCCCAGCTCATATGGACATATTGCCCCCAGCTCATATGGACATATTGCCCCCAGCTCATATGGACATATTGCCCCCAGCTCATATGGACATATTGCCCCCAGCTCATATGGACATATTGCCCCCAGCTCATATGGACATATTGCCCCCAGCTCATATGGACATATTGCCCCCAGCTCATATGGACATATTGCCCCCAGCTCATATGGACATATTGCCCCCAGCTCATATAGACATATTGCCCCCAGCTCACCTCTCCGCCAGGCCAGAAACAATTTAGCCGGCGGCCGCTTGTTTTCCTCCGAGCCGCCGCTGGAATGAAGTGTGGGTGCTCGCCTGGGCTGGATCCAACAGCCAGCCACGATCTCGCGGCTGTCTGTTGGATCCCAGGCGAGCGGACACGCTTCATTCCAGCGGCTGCTCGTAGGAGGAAAACAGGCGGCGGCTGGCTAAATTGTTTCGGGCTTGGGCCACAGCAGGAACCGCCGTTCCCGCGCGTTCCTGCAGGACTCGAGCCCTGGCTACAAGAACAGATGGAAATATACACAGAAGGACACACAGATATAGATGGACAGACAGAATAACAAGTATTCAGAAAGAAGGATGCATAAATAGGTAAAAGGACAGATTAGCAAAATGAGAGAGAAAAACACAATCAAATATACACAGGGAGCTTCCCCCCCCCCTACCCACCAGCCTTTTGCTTCACTGAGATGTGCATCGTGCACAGTGACTCCTGGTGTTGAGAGTACAGAGCTGCTGCCAGTCACTGAGTCCCACCCCACACCTTCCCATTACAGATCCCCCCCCCCTTGAAATTACAGAGTATCTTACCTGATGCAGCGGGCCCCAGGTGGCGCCTGGGAACATTCAGAGGTATCCGCGCTGCCTGGGACCCGATGCTGCAGGTAAGATGCATCAGCGGGTCCCAGGCATTAGAGATGCCTGGGGGCACTTGCCCTGCGACCCAGTCCGCCCCTGGTCGCGACCCACTTTTGGGTCACGACCCACCACTTGAGAAACACTGCTTTAGAGTACCACCCGTTCAACCATTCTGTCCTCCACTGAACACACAATAAGGTTGTGGAACGTGGTGGCACAATTGTTCTCACCGACTAGTCTCCCTTCGCCTCTAACCCTCTTTGGCACCAACTTCTTCCAAACGGGCACCTATCCTCACGCTTTATCAGCTTTTGTAACTTGGCAAATAACCAGACTCAGACCTTTTCTGCTGAAAAATATTTCTCCCAGTCCATGACCTCCATGATCATAATCTTACCGATCACGACTTTTTCCAATATATTCAATTGCCCATTTTCGTTAGTTCTACTTCAGTACGCAGTCGCCACCAGACCCAAGTCTACATTTGAATGCAAATGTCAAGAACCACCCCTCCAGAAAGGTCGGATTTCTTCTATAACTAACAGCACCTAGACAACTCGCCCACACTTGCATATCTGCCTGGGAGAGGGAGTTGGTCCCCCCAAATTAGTCTGAATACTGGGAAGCTATGTGGGAAAGCAAAGCCTCTCACCATTTGTGTTACACACACTTAACAGCCATACAAAACACTATTTCACTGGTACGACTCCACAAAATGGGAAAGCTGCCTACAGCTCTCTGCTGGAAACTATGCGGCCTCAGGAGGACATATCCCCATGTCTAGTGGGATTGCCCGAATATTAGGCTGTTCTGGGATGAAATAGTTGCCCTGTTAGCTGATCGTCTTATGGAACGAATCCCTTCAGATCCCTGGACTTGACTCTTATCCAAGCCGATTGACACCCTCGCAACAAGTGAAAACAAACCGATAGCGCTTGCTTTATCCACCAGGTGCACCATCGCAGGACTTTTGAACCAACTCATACTACCTACAGTCCCCTCAAGCCTTCGCAGTACGCCAAGTGCCTTTTAGAGCCACACTTAAACCTCATTTTTTTCTACATTTTCTTACCTCTCCCCTTTCCTCCCTACCCCTTGCTTTTCGTCTCACTGCCCTATTTGCTGCAGAACCGTTCCGTGAACCTCTCCACCCAGTTCATAAGTGTCCTGTTACCCGTTAGACTATCGGATGTAAAGTTTTTGTCATTTTAGTTCAAATTATCTTGGGGTCACCTGTGTGTGTAAGGTTTGTAACCTTCATGTTTCATTTTGTCAGTCGTATACTTTCTGTCTGTTAACTCAAATTCTAAATAAAGAATACAAAAAAAAAGAAAGAAATGGAAGGCAAAGTCAGGACACGTCAGCTGCAGAGCCGGCTTCAGGGCTCCCATGTGCACATATCCTGGATGTAGAGCGGATAGGATGGGACGTCATATGCTTTTGGCACTCAGACACAATGCAGAATCACTAGGGGCTATTTTCCAAGCCTTGTGTAACCAGAGCAACTCTAAACTTTAATGGGCCTGTGAAGTTTACAACTACTCTGATTAAGCTTACACTAGGCTTGGAATACAGCACTAGATGACAGTGTACAAAAAAAATAAAAATCTGTTTTGTTATTTTTTTTGTAAACTGAGAAAGAACCTTCTGCACGTCACAAACGTTAAATTAAAAATGATGTATTCGAAGCCCGAAACAAAACCAGGCTTCATACTGTAATGAGAAGAAGAGAAAATTGGAAGACCTCAGCGTCTGGAATGGATCTCCGTGGGTCTATTTCAACAAACCACGGATACTGGAAACGCCAAAATTTCGCAAGAAGATGGTTATAGGATAAAACTTTTTATTCCAAATAAAATTAAATTACATATACAGAGCCCTTCATACTGTAATGAATCAGTTTGGACATTCCTGAAAACATGGCCGTCGAACCAAAGTCAAGACATAAAGTTAGGTGAAATCCCACTGTGTGCTCATTTGGTGGACAGAGAGCTACATTACTTTTCAAATCAGAAAGAAAAATGTGGCTTTGAGTAAAAAAGCAAGAATTTGAATGAAATTCAACTTCTGCTCACTATGGTGCCAGTCCAGTACATGATGTGCCGTGATGCAGTTGGGGGAACCGTCTTACTTGAAGCTAAAATCCTAGTAATAATCTGGTTTTACGATTAGAAACCTACCAGGACAGGGCTTTCAGCTTGTGTCTGCAAAGTGGGCAGGTGTTGCGCGATCAAACCAAACCGTGCCCGTTCCAAGTCATCTTCTGTCCCAGTGCTTCCAGGCTGCGAATCCTCTACTATAAGACATGGAGTGTCTTGCTGGGAGAAGTCTGGGTCCAGCTGGCTGCCAGTGGAGTCCATCCGCTTCCCTAAAGATCATGGGGGAGAAGACAGAGATGCATATGACACGGTGAATACCAGATTGGATAAGACGGATACTCCATAGACGCGTTTATACAGGATATTAAACCGGTCAACACATGCACATTTGAAAACGGCAAGTCTTGAAGAACAAAAAAAAAAGAAATCAGGAAGAGCAACATAGAAGAGACAGTGGTTCATATTCAACTTGAGCTGGGAATGATGAATCGTTCATGACCAATTTTGGTGTAAGCCCTTAACCTTAGCAGCTACCTATTATGGGCATCTCCTAGACTCCATGGAGACCAGCGTGAGACCTCAGCAGATGTCAGAGTTGGTGGAAGAACACTGGGAACTATTAGTTGTTGGCTTCCTGCTACTAAAGAGGTAGCAGCAGATAGCACGGTGACCCTGCAGGAGAACATGAATTTTTCGAAAGTCCCGTAAGACCAGGTTCAGAGAGCCGGCGGCTTTAGATTTTCTTTTTCTCTAAATACCAGCCCGAGACTAAAATAATGACCGACTATAGAGTTACTTTTTATTCTCTAGCTGCCCACAAATCACTGCTTCCCAAAGTATTGGAAGCATGTAGCTGGCACAACACAGGAACAGGACTGAAACCATTAAGTACACCCGCCCCAAATCATCACGGACATCAGCTTGCTTGGAATCGGGGCTCAGGGATATTGGTTTATAAAACGATCAATGGACATGAACTGAAACAAATATTAAATATAGTGATCAACATGTCAAAGACTGAGCTCCTACTTATTCCTCCCTCTAATGCCTCCCCACCTCCTGACTTCCCTATCACGGTGGGGGGTATCACCATTTCCCCATCAAACCAAGTTCGCTGTCTTGGAGTTACACTTGACTCTGCTCTTTCCTTCATCCCCCACATCCAGTCTCTTTCCTCCTCCTGCCGATACCAACTGCGTAATATTTCCAGAATTCAGCCATTTCTTACCGCTGTCACCACAAAACAACTCATACACGCCCTGGTAATCTCCCAACTCGACTATTGCAATAATCTCTTATCTGGCCTCCCTCTGTCCCGCCTCTCCCCCCTACAATCCATCCTGAACGCCTCCGCCAGGCTAATTCACCTCACCCACCGCTCTGTCTCTGCCGCTCCCCTCTGCGAGTCCCTTCACTGGCTCCCCATCTACTGCAGAATTAAGTTCAACATCCTTATCCTTACCTACAAAACCCTCACTAACTCAGCTCCCCACTACCTGTCCTCACTAATCACCAAATACACCCCAGCCTGCTCCCTAAGGTCAAACAGTGACCTGCGCCTAGCTTCTCCCCGCATCACCTCTTCCCATGATAGACTGCAGGATTTCTCACGCGCAGCCCCCACTCTCTGGAACGCTCTCCCTCGTACTGTCAGACTTTCCCCTAACTTCTCTTCCTTCAAACGCTCTCTTAAAACGTTCCTATTTAGGGAAGCCTACCACCCAACTCACTGACGCAACCATCAATCACTCTCACCTTGCAGTCCTCTCCTCCTGTTTCCAACCCCAACCCTCCTAGATTGTGAGTTCCTACGGGAATAGGGCCCTCATCTCCTCCTGTACTGTTTGTCAAATGTTGTTCAATGTATTGTAACCCTGTCTATCCTGTGCTTATTGTACAGCGCTGCGGAATATGCTGGCGCTTTATAAATAAAGAATAATAATAATAGTGGTGTTTTTCCAAAACTAAAAAAGGTTTCATTTTTCAAACAGAAATACAATCCAACGCATGTTTCATAGACAAGTAATATTAAAGTGTAAGGGGCACAATATACAAAGCCTAAAAACTGTACCTAGCTGGACCAGCATATAAATGGAGCAGTATCACGAATATGGCTGCTAATGGGTGGAGGATTTGTGAAGACAATGGAGGAGGTGGGCAGCCATACTCCATTTAATAAGGTGCATCATGCGCGCAGCATTACTGAGGACAATGGGTATGATCAGACAGGTAGGGTCGCGTATGTAAATCCCATGCACAGCACTGAGTGCAGAGCAGGGCGGCACATGCCATGTAGAGCTGCACAGGCCTTTAAATCTCCTGATACGTAAACAGTAGGGATGGGATCACGTGGTGCATGTTTGAGGACATACAAGGCATGCACTACCCTCAACACGCAGGGAGAGTGGATCCCTCCGCGCTGCAGCTGGCGGAGACTACATTTCCCATGATGCTCAGCAAGAAAGTGGTATGGGCACGCCAGGAAGGGACAGTGTGAGCAGCTCCCTTTGTTTGCCGCTTCCGACAGATAAAGGCCGCAGTGAAAACACGTCAGACGCGGACTCACAGTCTCAGTATCCCCCGCGACCCTCGGGAATGTCGCCTCGCCGGCCAAGACTGCTGAGATGGGACAGGCAGCCCTGGACGCAAGAGGGGAGGGGGGTGGCAGCGGGACTCCGAGCTGCCAACACACGATGCCGCCAGCCCGCGAACGGCGTCACGAGGTCGCCGTCCGATTGGCCAACGGCAATGACGTCACCAGACGCCCATTCCCTGATAAGCTGCCACGGGGAAGAAGACACCGCCTCCTTTGTGAAAAGCCGCCTTCACCATGGTTACTGTTACTAAGGGGCCTCCCGCCAGCAAGGAGCCTGGGGCTCAGACTTAAGTAACCCCTGCAGTGCTGCTTGTTTTGCCTCTGCCGCGGGCGCTGTAAGGGTCACTCTGTGTTCCCGGCATGCTGCGCGCTGCCTGACGTTTATCCTTCGCATATTACTACGAGTCATTTGTTAGATAAATCATTACAACGCAGTATTCTCAGTCTCACCTCATACAGAGGGGGGAGGGGCTCCCAAACAGACTGGTCTGGGGATAATTCGTGTCACGTGGCAGGGACTCATCCTCGTGACGTCATACCAATAATGATGCCAGACCACAACATGCAGGATGAAAAAAACACGCAGGCTGCTCATTTTACAGTCCTGGAAGCATATCATGCATAGCTGCAGTATGTGTGGCACACTCATTCCTAAAGAAGCGCTGCAGTGGGCAATGGCCGGATCCTCTCCGTTTTCCACTGCACATATAACTTGTTCATGCGAGTAGGCTCTGCATGACATATACAGCGCTGCAGTTTGTAGAATACCTATGGTACTGGTAGGGAATCCCATATGTGCTGCCTTGCTAGAGACATTTGGACTATACATGCTGCATGGCGGCATCTTCCCTGAGCTCACCTTCTGTATGAAACAGTAATATGTGGTCAGGAAAATATGGCCGATCTGGCAACCCTATAGCTGCAGCTCTGAGGACAGGCTTCCAGTAATCTTTTTTTAATGGCGGGAATCGTAGAGGAATGACTCCTGGCAAGTTCCTGTAATAAAAGTGCTTATTCGCTAAACAACAGTGTGGCACCGAAGTTCATCGTTGTCGCTAACTGCACTAAATGTCACCATCATTTCAACTACGGTGAACTCCGGCTCTCCAGAGAAGCAAAATTCCACGACAGCAGGAGAGGTTACTGCAAATAACACTGAACAATTGCAGTGGAGAGCCACTGTCCGGCCTCTGATTGGAAGGATGGAGACATGGCACTGATGTGACTTGCATCACTGTCCCCAAAGGTGCACACATACACAGGGAGTGCATTTTGTGGTGCGTGCAAACCACTCACCTGAAAATGCACTTCCTGGGTACCCATGTCTTCCTTGCAGCAAGAGAGCCACCATGGAAAATGCTTTGTTTGCCACCATGGGTTTTGAGGGGTCCTGCAAATGCTTTGTTTTCTTCTGCTCTAGTCCCATTTACATTTTTCCCTGCTAAAATGTGCATGCTCGATTTTGCTTTGAATTGCAATGAAAATGAGTACATTAAGACCTCATTTGCATACCTTATGAGGCAAGATTTGATTCTCCCCAGTGAGAACACTAAAGTCTGTGAGCTGTCACACTGTATTACTGTAAAGAAGCTACAAGTAGCAACCGACCTCACTAAAAGTACAACACACTTTACTGCTGCATTATAACAGCCAGGGAGGGTGGAATACAAGGAGAGCTCTGGGGTCAATCACTGCTGTACATGGATAAGATTCAGAGGGTTATCATTTCTGGAAACTCCTATACAGTACATGTCCTGTCATTTCCATGCTTAGGCATTATGCCACATACAGATATTATTTTTATTTTCTATTGGCATTTTTGGAAGCTGCATTGCTGATAATCCCATTATCATCACTACAAACCCCCATAAGCAGGAGATCTGAACAATTTTATTAACTGTCTTTATCAAATTTACTGAATTTGGCACAAATGCCATTTCTGTCTCTATGCTAAATAATGTAAACCCAGATTGATATTGTGCGAAAATACTCTAATCAGAAAGAGACACAACATTGATAGCTAGAATGAGCCAAAGGGTTGGGGGAATTGGAACGGAAAGTTGAAGCAAACCAAATAAGCCAGAGACAGAGGGCCCTATCGCCTCCGTAACGCTAGCTCTCACATAAATGAGCGTTGGCACTAGGTTATTTGTGATGATATTACAGCAAAGATTACATCCCGATTGCTAATGGGTTAAGAAACCATTAGCGTATCGATATTAGCGCTTTTTAGCGCGAGCTTACTGTACTTTGCTCTCCCTATGCTTAACATAGGGAGCGCAAAGAGTAAGCAATCAGTAATTAGTGTTAGGATTGCATAGTCCTAACGCTAATTATGCCCCACTGTCACTAACTAAAAAAAGTTTGCTACAGTTTAGAGATTATGGACTCCATGGAAGGGGATGCTCACGACAGCACGTTAGCGCTGCTACAAGTCACACTGATGAGCACGTCCCCTGCCCCGTAATCTATTTGTAAAACGGGGATGCTAAGCAGAGATTTGCGAGCGCAAATTTTTCCCCTTAGTGTCCCCATTTTAGCTCAGGGCAGCTGATAGGGCCCGGAATGTGGCAATGAGATCAAAGTCACAGATTTGCAAAGGTGATGGTTGAGAGGATTGGGGCAGATACAACGGAAACTGAGAAGAATGCAATAGAGACACACGGTTTGCGCAGAAGGGATAGAGAAATGTTAAAGCCGGGGTCAGACAAGCACGCTATGTGTGCCCATACTGACTTGCCTCCCAACGTCCGTTGCAGTGTTGTGCTTTGCAGCCCGGTCGAAAGTGCGTCATAGCGCTTCTATGGGGAGGCTTTCAGAACAGGGACGTGCTGGCAGGGGAGGCAGCATACGCTCCCTCGCTGCTTCTCTGTCCTCCGCTTTTTTTCCCTTCCCCTTTCAGTTTGCCGACTGCCGTGTGTGTGATTCACTACACAGACAGCAGGAGCAGCACTGAGCCAGCCTAGCCGACGCAATTTGCGCAGCTGAATGCTACACTAATTGCGTAGCTCAAGCTGGCTTTGCTTCCTGGTTCTACCCTCTTTTGTGCCTCCAGAGGCACTGAGAGCAATTGAAAGCTTGAGCGAATGGGAAAGCTCCATTGGTCTCAAGCAATTTAAAAAAAACAAAAAACGCCCCCCATGGGAGGCAGAGCTCCTCATCGATTGATTGACCCAGGACAGTCATGTGACTGTCCTCGTCAGCCGTGGGGGGGCAGGCAGAGCCCAGCAATCGGCATATGTGTAACAGCACCCTCTATTAGTCAGTAAGTGCATGCTCTTAGAACTGTTAAAAAAAATGTGAACTTTACTTTATAAATAGTGAAACTCTATTGTCCTATATAACGAGAATCAAATGCGTAACTTGCGACTGCGTAACCCTGTGTATATCTGGCTCTGATACTAGCCAGTGCCTCACCAGCCACTGACCTCACCGCACGTCACTGTTTCAGAATGTCTGCAGTACGCCGGCTGTAGCACGCACAATTCATGCGCCAGCCACATGCTGTAGCACGCACACGAATTGCGCGTGCTACAGCCGGAGTACTGCGGACAGTCTGAAAGCCTCCCTGTCGAAGCGCTACTACGCGCGTTCGACGGGGCTGCAAAGCACGATCCTCCATAGGAGGGACGAGCCTTGCAGCACTGAGCGTACTAACTGTGCTCAGCGAGGTGGCCAGACTGGCGTCAGGGTGGAACGAATGTCCACTCTCACGGACGTTCCGCTCTTAAAAACGTTCTTCTGACCCCAGCCTAAGGGTGAGCCTATAGGCTCACACCATGATCCCCCACTGTCATTTCCTGCTCCTCTTCCCATTCAGCCCTCCGGCAACCAACCACTACACTTACCCTATTCACCCTCACTTAATGTGTCACCCCTGTCCTCTCAGATTGTGAGCTCTTAAACAGGGTCCTCCATCCTTCTGTTCCGTGTGTGTAAGTTGTATGTATATTTGTTATTCTGTCTCTCCCATTGTACAGCGCTAAGGAATTTATAGGCACTTTATAAATACTTGTAACTGTATTCCATTCTTCTGTGGTGCTTCCTAGGCGAACCTATGGCACACGTGCCACACCTGGCTACTGTGTTGGCACGCGAGCCATAGCCTTGCCTCAGTGCCAGTCCAAGCAAGCTTCTTCCTCCCAGCGCGCGCTGGCAAATGATGCTGCCCGGCTGCTCGTTGAGGTCCACCAGCCATGAGATCGCGGAGTTAACTCCTCGAGATCGCGGCTAGTGGATCTCAATGTGTAGCCGGGCAACATCCTTTGCCGGCACGTGCTGGGAGGAAGAAGCTTGCTGTGAGGCGCCTGGCAGACGGGAGGACCAAGTGAGCAGGGGGCCAATATATATCCATGTGAGCAGGGGGCCAATATATATCGATGTGAGCCAGGGACAAATATATATCGATGTGAGCCGGGGACCAATATATATCCACGTGAGCAGGGGGCCAAAATATATCCACGTGAGCAGGGGCCAATATGTATCCATGTGAGCAGGGGGCCAATATATCCATGTGAGCAGGGGGCCAATATATATACAGTGAGCTGGGGCAAATATATATCTATGTGAAAGAAGAAGGGGTGCGGCGCTTCCCAGTGTAGAAAGGTAATAGACTACACTGGGAAGCGCCGCACCCCTTCTTTTTTGTCATTTAGGGATGACACACATGGGTGCAGTGGCGATCGTGTTATAGGCTCTACCCCACACAAAGTATTATAACTGTTGCGCCCACCAATTATCCTATTTTCATATATCTATGTGAGCTGGGGCCAATATATATATCCATCTGAGCAGGGGGCCAATATATATATATCTATGTGAGCAGGGGGCCAATATATATATCCATTTGAGCAGGGGGCCAATATATATATATATATATATATATATATATATATGTGAGCTAGGAGCCAATATACATATCCATGTGAGCTGGGGGCCAATATATATCCATGTGTGAGCTGGGGCAATATATAATTGTGAGCTGGGGCCAATATATATCCATGTGCGAGCTGGGGCCAATATATATCCATGTGTGAGCTGGGGCAAATATATCCATGTGTGAGCTGGGGGTAATATATTCATCTTATACTGTATTTTTCTTCTAAAACTTAACCACATAATTAGTTCAAACAGTCGTATGAAGTGTTTTTTCTAAAATAAATCTGTATTCAGAGCTAATTGCGGGGTTGGCGCTTTGAGATACATAAGTTGGTTCAGCAATCCAGTTTGGGCACTTGGGCTCAAAAAGGTTCGCCATCCCTGTCCTAGGGTGCAGGGATGCACCGATACCATTTTTTTAAGACTGAGTTCAAGTACTGATACTTTTTAAAAATACTCACCGATACCGAGTACCGATATGTTTAACCCCTTAAGGACCGAGGACGTACCATGTACGTCATTGCAGCGGGTCTCTCTTAGACCCGCTGACGTACATGGTACGTCCTGCCGTTTTTTGAGCGCTGGAAGCGATCGGATCGCTTCAGCAGCTCAAATGCCATTGCAGGCTGCCTGGGAGTCCAGGCAGCCGTGCAATGGCGGTTAGAAGTGCCGGGGCACCATGTGAATCGCTCCCCGGAGCGATCAACATCCGGTTTCACCGGAGAGGTGCCCGGCACTTCTAGAGAGCGCTGAAGCGATCGGTATCGCTTCCAGCTGCTCTGAGTATATTACAAGGATGCCTCGACATCGAGGCATCCTTGCAATATGCTTACCTGCCGCCGGTCCGTCCGTGATCGCTCCCCCGAGCGATCACTTCCGGTAGCGGCAGGAAGTACTGAGTGCCACGAGGTATCGTGGCACTCAGTACAAAAACGATCACATCAGTGATCAGGTGCTCTGCTGGGTGCCTCGAGGGATCAAGGCACCCAGCAGAGTAAAAAAAAGTGAAAAAAAAAGTAAAATAAAAATTAAAATAAAAATAAATAAAATAAACTGACGGTTAGGGTTAGGGGTAGGGTTAGGGGTAGGGTTAGGGTTAGGGGTAGGGGTAGGGTTAGGGGTAGGGTTAGGGTTAGGGGTAGGGTTAGGGGTAGGGTTAGAGGTAGGGGTAGGGTTAGGGGTAGGGTTAGGGGTAGGGGTAGGGGTAGGGTTAGGGGTAGGGGTAGGGTTAGGGTTCTAAGGGCAGGGTCATCTTGGGGCTGAGTGGGATGTTCCTAGCCTGCCTCATCAGAGAGGCAGGCTAGCAACATCCAATCAGAAGTTAGAAAAAATCTAAATAAAATTTCTAATTTGTCAGGTCAGGTCAATATTTTGTAAATATTGGCTCTGACCTCTGTGATTCTCCCTCCCTCCTCCTCACTTGTGTTTTGGTGAGGCGAGAGAGAGAGATCAGATTTGACAGGTTAGAGATTTAGTGAGATTTAGTGAGATTAGAAAAATTGAGGCAGATTTAGAGAGATTTTAGGGAGATTTAGAAGAATTGAGGCAGGTTTAGAGGGATTTAGAGAGATGTAGGTGTTTATTGTATTTTCTTGTGAAACCCAACGGTTCTTCTAAGAACCAACAATCCGCTTATATATATATAATAATTATAAAATTTTATAATCTATTATATATAATGTCTGAGAGGGTGTACAGCGCCGAGGAGGCATAATGCCATCCTGGCGTCAGAATCTGAGGCATCTGCGTCAGACTCAGACCCTCATTTCGACCCCGCTAACTGCTCAGAGACGTCGCTAGATACATTATCTACGCTGGCTGATGTATCTAGTGATGTTTCTGATGCAGATCCTGGGTCACCACCTGCCAGCAGGAGACGCACAGCTCCAGCTGAGGAGTGGGTAGTGCCTCATCGCCAGAGGCCAGAATATCCCTCCTTTCACGGCAAATCCTGGCATCAATATTGATGTTGCAGGATTTACCGCCACACAGTTTTTGCAGGTGTTTATGGGGATGATTTGTTGGGCCACATCGTGGCCCAATCAAATCTGTATGCCCATCAGCATTGTGCTGCGAAGCCAGACTCCTACTTGGCAAGGCAGCAATGGACCCCGCTAGATGTGCCAGAATTTCTGAAATTCTGGGCACTTACTATGCTGAGGGCATCATAAAGAAGCCCTCAATTCGCTCCTACTGGAGCAGTAGCCCCATCTGCTCTACCCCCATTTACCCCCAATCAATGTCACGTAGAAGGTATGAAAACATTTTGCGTTTCATGCACTTCAGTGACAACAGCCTGTGCCCCCCTAGAGAGCATCCCCAGTTTGACAGGCACCAGACTTTTACATTTTATTCGTACATTTTTATGTTCTACAATTGGTGCTGTATTTTGCCAAAATCTTTGCACACCTATGCATGGGGGGCATGGGTGTACTCAGGAGATCTTGCAGAAAACAACCTGGAGAGTTTTCATGCAGTAACAAACAACAGTGTCTCCTAAATCACAGTCCAAAACTACTGTGGGTGTAAAAATCTGAAAATTGAAAAATTACACCACACACCTTCTCAAATGTTTTGGGCTACAACCGTTGCATCCATGGCATCAAAGCACTCCATATGCAATACCTTGGGGTGCCAACATAACAAATATAAACAATTTTCTGGCAATAATTCAAACTGGGGTATGCGGTAGACCCAAAACCAAAGATAGGCCTAGTTGAAGAAATAATCTCAATTTCAACTCCAATGACAAAGTCATAAAAATTGTATTTGAACCTTCCAAAATCCTGGCAAACCTATGCATGGGGGGCATGGGTGTACTCAGGAGACCTTGCAGAAAACAACCTGGAGAGTTTTCATGCAGTAACAAACAACAGTGTCTCCTAAATCACAGTCCAAAACTGATGTGGGTGTGAAAATGAAAAATGACCACCAAACTGTATCCAATTTGTTTGGAGCAAACGGATGCATCCATAGCATAAAAACACTCCATTTACAATACTTTGGGGTGTTAGCTTACAAAATATATGCACGTTCATAAAACTGGGGTATGTAAAAAGGCCCCTAAAAAGAAGATAAGCAAAGAAGATACTGTATGTCAAATTAGAAAATTGACAAGCACATGTCAAAGATTGGCGTAGCACCCCAAAAACAACAGAACAAATCTATATATGGGTGGTATCACTTTACTCAGAAGATGTTGCTGAACATATTTTGGGGTGTTTTTTGGCAGTAACCCATAACTGGATTTGACAATTCATGCCTAAAGTACAATGTGTGTGAAAAAATAACACAAAAAGTGACTACCTGAAAGTTTGACATAGAGCTAGTGCATGGAAAGTGTTAAAATACAACTCTTTGAAGCACCCTAGGGTGTGCCCTTTCTAAAAATATATGGTTTGATGGGGGTAAATTACTTTGGCCGGCTTCAAAAATGTCCCAAATAGGACATGGGTGCATGATGACGAAATGTGAAAATTCCAAGTTGGAAAACTGAAATGCGCACCCCCAAATAAGGCCTATTAGCCCCCAAATGACCGACATACCTATACATGGGTGGTATCAATTTACTCAGAAGATGTTGCTGAACATATTTTGGGGTGTTTTTTGGCAGTAACCCATAACTGGATTTGACAATTCATGCCTAAAGTACAATGTGTGTGAAAAAATAACACAAAAAGTGACTACCTGAAAGTTTGACATAGAGCTAGTGCATGGAAAGTGTTAAAATACAACTCTTTGAAGCACCCTAGGGTGTGCCCTTTCTAAAAATATATGGTTTGATGGGGGTAAATTACTTTGGCCGGCTTCAAAAATGTCCCAAATAGGACATGGGTGCATGATGACGAAATGTGAAAATTCCAAGTTGGAAAACTGAAATGCGCACCCCCCAAATAAGGCCTATTAGCCCCCAAATTACCCGACATACCTATACATGGGTGGTATCAATTTACTCAGAAGATGTTGCTGAACATATTTTGGGGTGTTTTTTGGCAGTAACCCATAACTGGATTTGACAATTCATGCCTAAAGTACAATGTGTGTGAAAAAATAACACAAAAAGTGACTACCTGAAAGTTTGACATAGAGCTAGTGCATGGAAAGTGTTAAAATACAACTCTTTGAAGCACCCCAGGGTGTGCCCTTTCTAAAAATATATGGTTTGATGGGGGTAAATTACTTTGGCCGGCTTCAAAAATGTCCCAAATAGGACATGGGTGCATGATGACGAAATGTGAAAATTCCAAGTTGGAAAACTGAAATGCGCACCCCCCCAATAAGGCCTATTAGCCCCCAAATGACCCGACATACCTATACATGGGTGGTATCAATTTACTCAGAAGATGTTGCTGAACATATTTTGGGGTGTTTTTTGGCAGTAACCCATAACTGGATTTGACAATTCATGCCTAAAGTACAATGTGTGTAAAAAAATAACACAAAAAGTGACTACCTGAAAGTTTGACATAGAGCTAGTGCATGGAAAGTGTTAAAATACAACTCTTTGAAGCCCCCAGGGTGTGCCCTTTCTAAAAATATATGGTTTGATGGGGGTAAATTACTTTGGCCGGCTTCAAAAATGTCCCAAATAGGACATGGGTGCATGATGACGAAATGTGAAAATTCCAAGTTGGAAAACTGAAATGCGCACCCCCCAAATAAGGCCTTTTAGCCCCCAAATGACCCGACATACCTATACTTGGGTGGTATCAATTTACTCAGAAGATGTTGCTGAACATATTTTGGGGTGCTTTTTGGCAGTAAACCTTAAAGTTCACAGTACATGTATTCTTAAATTGCGTTCAAAAAAAAAAAAATCACCAAATTTTTTTTTTTTCTCAAACTTTGGCATAGATTTGTGGTAAACTGGTTTGCATGGAAAGAGTCAAAATACCCCAAGTTTAATACCTTGATTTGTTACTTTAAAAAAATATGTATATGTGGAGGGTTTATTCAGGAATTAGTGACAGATATCAGTGTTACAATGTCACTATCACTAGTTTTGAAAAATAAACTCTTTGGGAATGGCAAAGTGCTACTTGCACTTATTGTTGCATAAAATAAGGAAAAGCGAGGAATATGTAAACATTGGGTATTGCTAAACTCAGTACTAAATTTAGAACTACTAAAGAATTAATTTTTTTTGACGGTTGTTGATACATAGAAATTTTGGGGGTCAAAGTTCAAAAAGTGGTGTTTTTTTCAATTTTTGTGTCATATTTCACAATATTTTTTATAGTAAATTATATGAAATGATGAAAAAAATGGTATCTTTAAAAGTCCATTTAGTGACGAGAAAAACAGTGTAAAATATGTGTGGGTTACATAAACGAGTAAGAGGAAAATTTGACGTAACACTAAGAGCGCAGAAACGTAAAAACAGCAGCGGTCACGAACGGACGGATTCGTGTAAAACCGCCCGGTCACTAAGGGGTTAAAGTCATGTGACCGCTTTTCAATAGGAACAGACTAATATATATATTGCCCCAGCTCTCATATTGACCCCAGCTCACATATTGCCCCCCCACACCTCACATATATTGCCCCAGCTCACACATATATTGCCCCCAGCTCACACATATATTGCCCCAACTCACCCTCCCGCGCTGCCAGGCTCCTCTGGCGTCGTCTTCATTCGAGCGGCCGCCAGCAGAGGTTATAGCCCGGCAGGTCGTTGGGAACCACGCACAGCCGTGGTCTCGCGAGATCCCAGAGTTCACGAGATCTGGTGGATCTCAATGAGCAGCCGGGCTACAACTCTTTGCCGACAGGCGCTCGAAGGAAGAAGACGCCAGAGGAGCCTGGCAGCGCACCGAACACTGCCCCAAAGAAACCGGCCAGCAAGCCAGCCCAGCGCTGGCTTCCGGTATCGGGGGCCTCTGCACGAGTACCAAGTACAATACTAGTATCGGTATCGGATGCTTCCCTACTAGGGTGTCCGGGTAGCAGCAGTAATATGCTGCGTCCAGCGCAGACTGCATAAGAAGGGAACCACTACACACCAGGAAGCATCATGGAAGAATGGAATACCTGGTGGTGATGAGGAAGGCTAAAGGAGTGTCTAATCACACATGTTATATAAGTCTAGAGACAACTATTTAATGACTCAGAAATTAGTGAGTTTTTATGCACTAGATGTGGATATTTGGAATTCAGGCATACTGCACAATGTATGTCTCTTTATTGTCTCCACTCTAGGCTATATGAGGAGTAGAAGAACCCCTTGTGGACTCTCTTATATGCTTGAGGACTATATATTTTCTGTTGTTTAATAATTGCTGTATTTAGAGTGAGTGCTATATACGCTATCCTTGCCGCTGTTCTAGTCATTATCATTAGCGCCTATATCACCTCCTTTTTCCTCCTATAATCTTGATAATGCATGATCCAGAGCATCAATTAATTATTACAGCACCATTGGCTAATGACATGACCCTAGAGCTATTATATTGATTCTACTCTTTCCCTGCTGCATAATACATACACATAACCACCATCAAAACCACACAACAAAAACATAACTAAAAATGCCTACAGACAGAATGGAAAGAACCTCAAGGGGTTAATTAGTATTGCAAAATCCTCAAATAACTTTGCAGATGAAGCTGACATACAGTCGGCGAAACACGTGTTGAGCTTTTGGTGTTTTTTTTATGGCAGTTATATGTGATTATGAAGCAGGGAAAGAGTGGAATCTATAATATAGCTCTAGGGTCATGTCATTAACCAGTGGTGCTGTAATATTTAAAGGATGCTCTGGATGCATTATCAAGATTAAATGACTACAATGTTTTCCTATATACAGTAAGAGTTTATTTGAGGATTTTGCAACACTAATTAACCTCTTGGGCTTCTTTCCAGAACAGATTTTTCACAGGTTTAGCGTCAGGAATGTAATATGGAGGCATGCATTAAACACACTTATGCTAGCGTTATCACCAACTCATCCAAATGCATCAGTTAGCGTTCGTGTAATTTAGCTCAATTTGTTTTAAAAAATAAAAAGTGGGCAGCCTGCCGTTCGCTCTCCTCGCTATGATGTCCTGCAGCGGTTGCCCGCAGGGGAGATGGGAGCTCCTCTGAGGGAGGCGACCTCCTCTGGAGAGGATACTAAGGATATGCCTCGGATGATTGCACGTCCCACAACGATGAGGGACTACCGGAGCTTCATCGCCGAATTAAGTCGCTGCTGTCCACGGAGATGTCTAAAGTGAAAGCTGATGTGGAGGTGATACGATCCCAAGTGGTGGCGGTCCAGGCCCAAACTACGGACCTTGCGACTGAGCAGGTGGTTCTCTCGTCCCAGGTGTCTGCTCTACAATCTCAAGTTGATCTGCTGACACGATCTGTGGAGACACTGGAATCTCGCCATCGTCGACGCAATGTCCGAATCCGTGGTATCCCGGAGTCGATCTCTGCTGCGGACTTGCTCGTCTATGCTAATCGTCTGGCTCGTCAGGTATCCGAGTCCCCACCCGATAAAGCAGACGTGTTTGGGGGGTGTACCGTATCCGCAAAGCTGCGACAGCCCCCCAAGATGCCCGAGGGATGTTATCGCAGTAGCCGCAGATGTGGCAACTAAGACGCGACTCATGTCGGCCCTGGAGCTAGAGCACCTGTTCGATTTGACGGAGCCCTACTGACGATATATCAAGACCTGCCCTTCATGACCCTGGTGGCACGTCGACGGTTCCGAGACGTGACAGCCTTCCTACGGCATAAGGGAGTCCGCTACCGCTGGGGGCTAGCTGGCTCACTAGCGGTTACCTACATGAACGTTCTCTACAATATACTGGAACCGGCTGAAGCCTGGCCAGTGCTTCTAGAGCGGGTCTCGCTCCGGATTCGGGCGGTTACTGACCCAGGTTGAAAGCCACACTATGGGGACCTCTTTTTGTCCCCCCCTGGGACTCTTCTCCTCGCTGATTTGTGGAAAATCCCACCGAGCTATTTTTTTTTTTTTTTGTATTTCAAGATTTTATTTTGTAACAATGTCATCAATACAACTAACAGTAAACGGCCGCGCAGGGCCACAGCAGGCTAGTCAGCAGGAAATCAACGCAGATAAACATCCCCAAATAGGGGGGTCTCATCGAAACAGAAATCAAAAAATTAGTTTGTCAGCAGGAAACATTGCATCATCACAAGGAATTAAGAGCAGGAACATAAAGCAATCAACATAAGTGGCCTCGCAGGGCCAGAAAAACTCACATATGTATTACATAGAACATAAGAGGTCCATCAACATAGACATATGTAGATAAAAGTGTCTCAGATAATAAGGGTGGGTGTGGGGGAAGAAGAGAAAAAGAATAGGGAAGAGGGGGTTATATACACAACGCTGCCAAAAAGATGGTGACCCAAATAACAGTAAAAAAAAAATAATAATAAATAAATAAAAAAAAAAAAAAAAAAAAATACATAAATAAATAAAAAAGGGGGGAGTGGGGAGTGTGAAGAATGGCAAAGGCCATCTCCGTGACGCTCCTGGCACGCTCCCGAAGGAGGCCATGGAGGGACAATGTCACGGGGCCCGGGATCCTAAGGGCCAATCATGACACGAAGTCATGGTGGCGCGCCTCAGGCAACCCAGTAATGCCAAACACGGAAAGAAAAAGGAAAAAAAAAAAAAAAAAAAAAAAAAAAAGGAAGGGAGAGGGGGGAATGGGTACACCATCTCCAGCAGAGCTCAAAATATAAACTGGGTGAAGAGGGGGAACACAAAAATAAAAAATAAAAATTTCCTCAAAAAGGTCGCAGAAACAGTCAAAAAAGGCAAAATGAAAAAAGAAAGTCCTCAGCTACAACTGTAAATCCTCACGATAGAGACATAAAGAGGCGAAACGGCTCCCGGGGTAAGACATTCAGCCAGCGTCCCTGAACAGCAACTGCCACAATACAGGCAGGGCCACGCTTCGCAGGCCAGGTCGGTCAGCAACAGCACACCGTGGGACGGTTAGCAAGGACCGCACAACAGTCAAAAAAAAAAAAAAAAAAAAAAAAAAAAAGCGAATATCCAAACGGGCCTGGTACCAGAGAAGGGGAGAATAAGGATGAAAATATAGTCCTCTTCAGCCCGTGTCCAACCACAAGATCGGTGGGTACCTCCGCCAAAAACAAACATCATGTTCAGGACTCGATGGGATAACCAGCTCCAAGAAGCTCCAGTCGCAGCAGAGGGATCTCCACGAGGCTGAGAGCCCAGTCGTGCCACTCGGTGGGCAGCTCACCTCCCATCAGAGGAACCCCCTCTACGTACATCTCAATAGGACCAACACCGGCCTTCTCCTCAGCGAAATCAGCCTCATACCTCACAGTGATCAGCGGTTCCTCGCTGTCCGGAGGACACTCCGTGGCCAGGGACAGGGGAATGAGCCGGCGTTCATCATCCAGGCCTCCTGGGTTATCGCAGCCAACCGCTTCATCCGCTACCTCCATCTGACTCTCAGCACTGCTGTGAGTAAGGTCTCAGACCCGACGTCGTGGAAGTGTCCACATCCCTGCAGCGCTGCAGCACAGCCATCATCTGGCGCCACGTTCCCCGAGTTAGTGGGCCCGAATCCCCGTCCCCCAGCAACTCCAAACAGGCCTCGAGGCCTGCTAGCACGGCCATTTTCACTCCTTGGGGGGGGGGCTACGAACCGTCTCTGCATCTCCCCTCTGACACCCGGCTCCAGCAAACCGACCACTGCAGCAGCCGTGGGATGGGGGCCCTCCATCTTCCCAGCAGGCAGTGGGTGTCCACTCGACGTGGGTCTGCACTCGGAGTAGGAGAATATCGTCGGCAAGGACAGGAAACAGGCCCCAAGATGGCCGCTGTCAAAGCACCTCAGCCGAGGGCCTGAAGGCCAGACTCGTGTCTCAGCTCCAGAGAGGGGGCTACACAGGCTCTGGAGGGCTCACCCCTGGTGACCAACAGCTTAGGGACCTCAATAATCAGTGTAGAGCTGAGAGGGTCATCCGGAAAACTTCCCTCAAGGAGACCCCAGACGGAGCTCCAGCAATATGCGTCACCGAGCTATTTTTTCTCCCCCCCCCCCCCCCCCCGCTTGGCAATTTTTTTTTTTTTTTTTTTAAATTTTTTTTTTTTTTTTTTTCTCGCTTTCTCTTTCTATCTGTCCTTTACCGCAGATACAGCTGACTCTTTTGATGATATTCCCCGCGCTGGACTTTTTTTTTTTTTTTTTTTTTTTAATTTGGCTATTCCGGGACATCTCGGACGCAACCGTGGCCTGGTGCCCGGCTTGCTCCTGAGCGCCCGGGCCAGGTGCCGTTATTCCCCTTGGCCTCCCTGCGGCCTTATGGACCGTCTGGGTAGTAGCCAAGGCAGGCACATTTTTGGCCTTTGCCATCTTTTTATTCCCTCCCCCCCCTCCCTCTTTTTTTTTTTTTTTTTTTACAGCTTGATGTCCCCGGCTGGCTATTATTATTAATTTTTTATGTTTATGTTTCTGTTCCCTACCTGAAGACTTTCTCTGGCTGTTAATAGCCATTAGTTCCCTATAACTTGCTTTTTGGATGAGACCCCCCTAATAGGGGATGATTTTGTTGAGTGCATTCCTTGTAGATGACGTTGAAATCTTAATGTGTTTTTCGCAGATGACTTTAAACTCTAGAGTGTTTTTTGCAGGAGACCTTACATTTACATGTGTTTTCCGAGAATGATCTTAAATTTCTTTTTTTGTTTTTCTTCTATAGTTTACCAGTTGACTTATTTTGGCCCTGCGAGGTCTTTTTCATTATATGTTGACTCTCTATGTCGATGCAAACTTTCAAAAATAAAGAATTTAAAAAAAAAAAGAAGAAAAAAAAAAAAAAAAAAAAAATAAAAAGTGTTTATACAAAAAATAAAAAAAGAATAAATGGTCTTTAAAAAAAAATTTGAAAGAGATATAACTTTTTTACATTTAAACTTATGGGATTCACCTGTTTAAACCTGTCTAATGGAAACACAGAAAATCAGGGTATTTCGCTGCAATTTGGCATTCTGTGAATAGAAGACGCAATCGTCTTCTATGGTACAATTCAATAATCCAAGGATTATTAACACGTAACGTTTATTTGTTGTAGAACAAAAACAGGGGAGCTGTAACAATGTTGCTTGTAAATAATATTTCCTTGTGAATCTCTGCCAGAGGAGACTTCCCTCAAAGCATAAAATGTTGCTACAAAAATGTAACAACAAACACAAGACTCAGCACAAAACAATCAAAGATTGGGGAAAAAAATGAAAAAAGTAGAGCAGCAGAGTATAGGGCAGTGATGGTGAACCTCAGCATCCTAGGGGTCATATTACAAAGCTGGTGCTAACTTAACCAGAGCTGTTGTAAAGTTAAAACCTCCATAGGCATATTGGAGGACTTGTTATGTCTGATGGACATTATGTTTTAGGACTCTTTGCGTCTGGACAATCTGCAGTCTCGTTTTCTTGTTCCGGGGAGGTGTGTGGTTTTTTTTTTTTGGTTTTTTTCACCCCTACCCCTTCCCCCCCCCCTTCTTTCCTCCCCAGCGATTTTGGGTTGTCCTGAGGTGAGCCACCATGGCGGCTACCATGGCTCTGCCTGTCATGCCTGGCCCTTAGGTACCCTGGCCCCGTGACATTTTTCTTCCACGGCCTCCTATGGATTTTGTCCCAGGAGTGAGCCGGGAACGTCACACTTCTGGCCATTCGCTTTCTCTCCCCTGCCCCCCCCTTTTTTTTTTTCTCTCTCTCTACCGTTTTGACACTCCCTCACCCGGACTTGCTAACTGTTCTATCGTTGCCGTTCACAATTTTTACCTGCCTTATAGATCTTTCTTATGTGATGTCCTCTATATTATTCTTTGTTGTTCAGCTGACTTCTTTTCAAATAAAAACACTTTGAATAAAAAAAATATATATTTTAAATGCAAAAAAAAAAAAAAACTCCATAGGCTATAACGGCTCTGGTAAGTTTACAACAGCTCTGGTTAAGTTAGCAACAACTATGTAATATGGCCCTAGATGTTTTAAAACTACATGTCCTATAATACTTCAACAGGCTTAAGGACGGCTAAGATTCATGGAACATGTAGTTCAAAACATCTGGGGTGCCAAGGTTTGTCAATGGTACAAGGGGTCACTTTGGGTTGAAGGGAAACACCCCACTCAACTAATGATAGCGAAGGAGCCAATTCCCCCACAGCAAGAAGTGGACCTTTGGGGACCCTTGAAATGGGAAAGGAGAGAAAAGATTTTCATGGGTGAACTGTTCCCCGTATGTAGGAGGTGAAGGGGATACAAAGAGGGTTATTCAGAAAGCACCTTAAATTCAGTGAAATTTCAGTGCTTTCTCATTCGGTGCACTTTGTTACACTTCAGTAATTACAGTTCTCCGACCCTGTGGTGAATTCACTATTCACCATAGGGTTCCCGAAGTGCGCCAAACGTGGAGCCGCCGAATGCCGCTACTGAAGAAAGCCAATCAGCCCACCAAACGCCGCCAAATTCCAGGGAAAAAGAACTCAGAACATAACTATTCTTAAAAGGTCTTTAAAACAATACAAATGCATAAAAATGTGTGGAAATAATAAAAAAGGTCCTATAAAAAAATAAAATAAAAGGTTCTGTTTCAGAATTTAAAGAAATGCCTTTAAAAAACAATTGGGAATCAATAATTTTGCCTAAAAAAAATTACAAAACATTCCAAAAAATAAAAAGACGGTTTGCTGAAAATGAAAACAAACGGTTGAATAAAAACAAGTTAGAAACAATAATATTTTTTTATATTGAATCCTATGAGATTTGCCTGTTTAGGCTAATGTCAGACGAATGCAGTCAGAGCACACTCTGCGTGCGTGCAGAATGGAGAGACGTACTGACGGAAGATACTGTAGACACCACACGGTCCGTTTTTGTTGCCGGATTTAGGAAAAAAAGGGAATTATAGGAAACAAAATTAATATTAAAGATATGAAAAGCCATTTTGTGCATCAAGGTGCTGGACGTCACAAATGCGCTGCGTCTGACATCTCATCACTCACACAGAACGCTACGCGAACGTGGCGCACTCTGCGCATCCGTCTAGCGGTTTTACGTTCTTGCCTAACTTGCGTCCGTTTGCCACGTGCGTTGTGCGTGCGCAATTCGGTGCGCACGTACTTCGTGTGTGGGTCTCTATTGCTCATGATTCTATGCTATAATGGACGTTAAACAGTGCGGCGACTCGGACGTGATCACTGCGTTTGTCTGACACAGGCCTTAAACCTGTCGAATTGTACTACTGAAAATCAGGGCATTTCACTGACACTTCGGTGCAGTTCAGCGTTCTCTGAATAGATTAACCATCACTTCTGACACTTTCACTGCTGCTGAAGATCACTGAATTGCGGCGAACTGCACCGTATTCTGCTGTCAGTTTGTCAGTATTTGGCAAATTGACAGCTTTCTGAATAGCCATACTGCCAAGAAATTACACCGCAGGGTGAAATTCATTGTTCCGAGCCTTTCGGTAGCTACTTCGACGCCCTTTGAATAAAATTTAAGTGTTGCTTACTGTGTTTTATCAGTAACTCCAGATTGCCCGGTGGAAACACTGTAGAAGCGGTACCGCTGATGCCCTTCCTCGCTATAGTAACACAAATGGTTTCTCTATACCCTGCTGCTCTACCTTTTTTCAGTTTTCTTATTCCGCCCCCCCCCCCATTCTTCACAGGATAGAGCATGGAATAACACTAAACTCAAAGAGAGCTAAACTGGACCCGAAATTGCACCAAACTGTGAATTTACTCGTACGGTGCAATTTTTTGGCCATTCAGCTATTCAAAAGCTTGCAATTCGCCAAAATATTGGCGAATTGCCAGCGAAATACAGTGGTTTCCAGAATGCAATGAAATCCCCATAGAGAAGCAATAGTTAATCTATTCAGAGAACACCAAACAGTAGAGAAATGTCCTGATTTTCGGTGCCTTCATTCGACAGGTGAATCCCATAGGTTTCAGTGTAAAAGATATCCCCGTTTTTCTTAAATATCTATTAAACCGTTTATTCTTTTGATTTGCAGCACAAAAATCTATTTCAGGATTTTTCGGCAAAAAGTTTTCCTTTTTTTTTTTTTTATAACGTTTTTATTTTCTTCCTGTATCAGACCTTTTTTATAATTCTTCATAGGACCTTATATATTATTTCCAGGCATTTGGGACCAGTAGTTTTTCTACAGCTTTTAAAAGTTGCTGTGCTTTTTTAAAAAAAATTTACTCCATTCATCGGCTTGTCGGTTTTTTCCAGCGGTTGGATGGCGCTCAGTTCGGCAGATCGTCGGCTTTTTACAAATCCGTTCGTAGGTTTTGCGGCGGATCGTTAGGTGCGTTCAGCTTTTTTTCTGTGGTTTTTCGGGTCACTCTGATTGTTTTGCCGTGGTTTTTCAGATGCGTTCGGCAGATTTTCCCTACACTTCGGGGACCCTGTGATGAATGCTGAATTCACCACAGGGTCGGGGAATTTGATTCCACGAAGTGCAGGGAACGAAAGAGCATCGAAATTCCACCGCTCTTTGAATAACCGCTCTTTGAATTACCCTAAAAGTCTTCCCCTCCAAAAAACAAACAAAAACACATACATTTGCTTAAATAGATGTAAAAGTCCATTTACATCCACATCCACTAGTATTAAAAAGAACCCTGCATTTACTCACCAATACAAAGCATAACATTCTTGCAGTCACAAACCCTGATAACACACACATATGTCTTCTTTCACACATGGCAATTACATGCAAACACATGTCTGCACTCATCCAATGTTGTATTGATTCACAAATACATCACAGCAATCTCACGCCTGAGACATGTATTATAGAATTTGCAAAATACAATGCATAGATCACACTGACACTGCAAATAGAAAACATAATTAAACACGTCATTTTAATCTGTCAAAGCATTCACATGCAAATACACATCTACATACTCCCTAATCAGATATTTGTGTACACCTGGAAAAAACGTTTTCACACATAAAAACAAAATAGCTTATTATGTAGGAATCTCTAGTTCGGCATTTTCTTGTTTAACTTTAGAGCAGGGATCTCAAACTCTGGCTCCCCAGATGTTTCTGAACTACAATTCCTTTGATTATCTGGCCATGATTACCGGCTGGGTGGAGAAGAGGTAACATCACTGCTCTGCGTGGAGAGAGCCTGTGGAGTCATGGGTTCGAGCACCTCTCCAGTAAGTGTCCTTGGGCAAGACACCTAACGGTAAATACTTGCCACCCAGGACATACTTGAAAACAAGAGAAATCTCAATGTATCCTTCCTGGTAAAATCCTTTCTCAAAAAAAAATCACTTGCATTCAGAGAATTCTGGGAATTATAGGAAATGGCATCTGGGGGTCCAGAGATTGATATCCCTGGCTTACAGTTAACAATTCCCTTATGTTTTCCAGAACTCCTGTTTAATGAAGTAGCCCTGTCTGTGTTTATGTTGCTCATCAAGAGGCAACCTGGGCTGCAGGCAAGTTTACCCTGGGCTGCAGAGTGCCGTCAGTCTACTTCTATACAGAAGGCTGAAGTCCTAGGAGAACTTGTGATGGGAACAATGAAACATGACGTGTGACAACTAGGATTCTTCACAAGCATGCTATCAACTGCAATAAATAAGATGCTGTACATATATAAACATTGCAAAGAGCCCATAATAATCGCTAATATTTCTTGTAAATACAAAAAAAAACCAAGTTTTTCAGGAGAATGAAAACATTCTAGTATGTACAGAAGTTATTCCAAAGGTTCAGCGAGGCCCACAAAACAGATTTAATAACACAACTATGTCAATTCCTATACTAGCAAATAATCTGTAATAGATCAGTGTGGAAATTTATACTTTTTTGCTGACAAGATATCTACTAAGGCAGACAGGATGAGCAACTCTTCTCTAAAATCTCCAGCTCCAAATTCCAAAAAGTATTTGCGTATCGACAGGACTTCACAAGTGGAAAATTCCACAACTGACCTCAGGTGACGGGGAACAAAATTAAATAAAAAATAGTGTATAAATTTACCTCTGGGCCATATGTATATTATTATTATAATCAGCATTTACATAACTCCAAATGTTTCTGGAGAGTTATTGTGTGAGACTCAGCTGTTACACTGGAGCAGTTGGAGGAGTCTGGGGGATAGACTCCTTCCAACTGACTATGGGCCAAGGTACTACCTGGGGCTTGCCAAATGAATTGCCCAGGGAATCCTGGATTTATGTTGAACTGTGTTTTAGCATCTTGGTGGGCACAGCTAAATTATTGTGGACATGTTTTCCAGCAGGTCAACTGAGGAAGGGGGGAGAATTCTCTAAACAACCAGATTAAGATAGGTGTTGCCTAGTGACTGTGTAAACTGTCTCTCTGTTGTTTTATCCAGTTTGAATGTCCCTTCCCTTGTCCTTTTATTGGATCTATTGATCTTATCTGTGGTTTATCCATGAAGGGGTTGTTGCTTTACTGCTGATATCTGTATGTCTGTTTGAGTAAAGAGTTCTTCTGCTGCTGTTGCTCTGAACACTGCCTTGCCTAGTGATTTATTTATTTATTTATAAAGGATTTTACCAGGAAGGATACACTGAGATTTCTCTCGTTTTCAAGTACGTCCTGGGTTCAAGAACATTAAAATGTTACAGTTGTTAGAGAAATACAAAGTAATACAATACAAGATATTAAAAAAACAACACAAATATACAGATTAACAGAAAATAAATACAGGTGCATTCCGTATTGAGGTATGTTAATAGGGGGCTCTTGAGTGACTTCAGACTGGGGAAGATTTGATGGCGTCTGGGAGGTTATTCCATAACTGCGGTGCTCTGTAGGAAAATGAGGACCGAGCCACTGTCTTTTTGTATTGTGGTATTGCAAGTAAGGTGCTGGTCCTGGATCTGATTTTATAGGACGAGGGAACTGCTGGAGGAAGCAACCTATTCAGATAGGGTGGCAGCTTCCCAGAAAAGCTCTTAAACACCAGGTTGGAAAGGTGAAGAGTACGTTTAGACTCCAGTGACGGCCAGTTTAGCGCTTTTAACATGTCACAATGGTGGGTCATGTAGTTACATTGTAGCGCAAAGCGGCAGCATGAGTTATACAATGTGGTAAGTTTCTGAAGGTGTGTTTGCAGGGCCGCTGCATACACTACATCTCCGTAATCAATAGCCGGCATGAGCATTTGTTGTACAATCTGCTTTCTTACCGTGGTGTTCAGGCAGGATTTGTTTCTGTACAGGGCACCTAGTTTGGGGTAAAGTTTAGATGAGAGTTTTTTCGATGTGGGGGCCAAAGGATAGATTTAGGTCTAACCACATACCCAGGGCCGGCGCTGTCGCTAGGCCAGCTAGGCGGGCGCCTAGAGCGCAATGCCCGCCTAGGGCGCAGCCGGCCCGACCATTTAAAAAAAAAGATTGGCCGCAGGGCAGCCTGGGGCGGCCGCGTGCTGCAGCCAGCCCCAATACGTGCCGCGTCTCCGCCGGCGTTAAGTAGACGGAGGCGTGGACTTGGTGCTTCCACCTTCCTGCACCAAGTCCACGCCTCCGTCTCCTTGACGCCGGCGGTGACGCCAGCACGCATTGAGACTGGCTGCGAGGAGGCGGAGCGGCAAGTACCCATGTGTGAGCTCGGGAGCCTGGGGCAGATACCCATGTGTGAGCTGGGGAGCCTGGGGCAGATACCCATGTGCGAGCTGGGGAGCCTGGGGCAAATACCCATGTGTGAGCTGGGGAGCCTGGGGCAAATACCCATGTGTGAGCTGAGGCAGATGCCCCGCTGCGTAAAGTGCGAGTAAGAGGGACCCATCTCCCCTGGGTTACAGCTGATCTTACACTAATGTACCAGCTTAGAGATTCACTATGGTCAAATTTCAAGACTACTGGTTCCATGAACGATCACTATGAATACAGAAAATGCCAGAATGCATGCACAAAACAAACAAAAATGGCGAAAGCCCATTACTTCAATGAAAATCTAAACAATAACATATCAAACCCTAGAAACTTTTGGAAAATCATAAGTAACATAGAAGCACCCACTGTCCACTCCCAGCCGGCTGCTGTCAAAGTAAACAACCAAACTCTGCAACACCCCCTAGATGTAGCAAATGCCTTTAAATGATTATCTGAACCTGTGCAGATTTATGGAGAGGAGCAGCAGAAAGTGATAACACACGCCGCAACAAGGTTATCACCACGGATGGTTGCTGGTAGGACGGGCTGGTGAGATCACATTCACAGATTTATGCCTATACAGTCCAGAGCCGACTTAATGGGGCTCAGAAATAAGTGAGTTGAATACTTAATTCCTGGAAATCAGGTGTCATAAGGATGTACTGCGCAATGTATGTCTCCTATTATGTTTTCTAGATCATCTTGAAGTATTACTCACTGGACACTGGGTGTAAGTGCGAGGACTCTACTTACTACTTTATCTATTGACTATTCGCACTTGGGAGTGTGCGTTTGTGCGTTTGTGCCCTTGCTGCTACCCAAGACCGATCATCTACACATTATCTGTGCCATTTTTATCACCTTATTGTTTTTTCACTGTAACCCAGGGGAGATGGGTCCCTCTTACTCGCACTTTACGCAGCGGGGCATGGGAATTCCAGACTTGCAGGAGCTCGGACTGAAAGTATGCAATTGCACAGTCTAGGTCTGGGATTAGGTTTAGTCTGTACCATGGGAGCTGTTTGAGATCACTTAGGAAGGATTCAAGAATACATTTCTTGAAAGACCTGGCGGTTATTACCTTTGGGGGAGATTTTGTGGCCTTTATTTTACGTACGCAGTACACAAGACAGTGGTCACTAAAGCTATTAGTGAGAATGCCTGCTTCCTGTATTCTATCAGGATATGAGGAGAGAATCCAGTCCAGCAAGGTATGGTTAGGGCTTTTCATATTAATGCGAGTGGGGGAGGAGATTAATTGAGTTAGCTGCAAAGTTTTAAACATCGAGCAGTGCTTATTGTTTTTAGGATTTAGCCAATCTGTATTAAAATCGCCGAGGACCAGCAGTTCACTTTTTTGGTTTTGTGCAAGTAGGTTATTAAGGATTTGAGTTATGTCAGAGAGGGAGTGCACTGGGGAGCTCGGTGGGCGATAGAATCCAGCAACAATGATTAATTTACTGAATGGCATCTCAATTAAACCAGAGAGGAAATCAAAGGTGGCAGGGGAGATGCTCTTCTTTTGCTCTTCAAATCTTGGAGGTGCGAGTTAATGGTGCTGGTGGAATCAGGACAGATGGAGACGGTTTTCAGTCCAGAGTGATCTCGAAGGGGGTGTACTCGTGGCGCAGGGAAGACATGTAAATGATTGAGATATTGAGAACACTAAACTTTAGTGTCACAGCGTTTGTGCCAAAGAAGGGATAGATATTGTAGCCTAAAATTTAAACAAAACTGGAGGAGCATGTTAGGATTTAGGACTGACTCTATATGTAACAATAAATTTAATAACCTAACGCTTATTACAAACCTTAACCCTAACCCTGACCTGAAAATGGTCCAATTTAAGAGGAATCTAAAATTTTCAAGTGGTCCTGAACTTTCCTCCCTCCCCCTGATTGCTCCCAAAGTCAACATGAGGCGTTGAGTTCAACAGAATCTGAATTGAAGTGTCTTTTTAAATCCAGACAGGGTTATCCAAAGAGATTCGAAAAGTCACCGCACGTTCGGTGACTTTTCGTTCTCTTCAATTCGGTTCCTTTTGCCGATTGCATTTCGGTGACCCTGCGGTGTATTCAGCAAGCACCACAAGGTCCCCGAATTGCAGGGAAAAGCTGCCGCAAACCAGACGAAAACTAACCGAATGCATGCTGAAAACAAGCAAAAACATCTGGATTAACCTTCGAAAAAGCCGAACAGGAGCCGAACATGAGCCGAATCACACAGAGCCGAAGCAGCTGTGACGTAGAGGAGGCAGTGAATAAATTAGAAAAACCATTTGTATGAATCTGGGAAAATGAAACGCTGTTTGCAAAGAAACTACTGAGCGAAAATGTCTGAAATTTTCACAGGAGGTCCAGGGAATGATAATAAAGAGGGCTGTTACAAAAAAAATAAGTAAACTGAAAAAACAAAAAAAAACAAATCGGACTTTTAAAAAAAAATTAAAAAAAATCAGAAAAATGCTTAAAGTATCCTAAAAAATCTATAAATAAAGAGACTTTTTGCTGCAGAATTTTATAATGAACGGTTTATTAGATATTGAATTAAAACGGGAATATTTTTAACATTGAAGTCTATGGGATTCTCCTGAATAAATTTGCCGAATTAAACCACCGAATGGCAGAGCATTAGGGGAACCTTTCACTGCTGGTTTGTGTTCTCTGAATAGCCGAAGCAGTGCTTTTTCATGGGGATTTCACTGCCCTCGAACAGGCACCGAACAGGCACCGTATGTTCAGGCAATTCGCCAGGATTTGGCGAATTGCCTACTCTCTGGATAGCCGAATGGTCAGGAAAGGTAACCGAACACTGATTTTCAGCGTTCGGTTACTTTTCTCAAGCAATTCGGATCTCTTTGGATAACCCTGATAGTAATTTTTTGGAGGTCGTCTTCTATTATGACCAGAAGGTGGCATTGCTTCTGTAGGATACTTTCAATCAGCCATGTGAGAGTTCTTTAATGATTTTGGTGGTGAAAGTGAGTAGGGATAAAGGGTGGTTATTAGATGGGAAAGTTGGATTAAAAAAGGCTTTTTCAGGAATTGGATTTCTGTGGCATGCTTGAGGGGAAATAGGGAAGACAGAATGAGTAAAGGAGTGTGTGTGTGTATTTGTTTGTTTGTGTGTGTGCGTGTGTGTTATAGCAGACATAAATGGATTTTGTGTTTGGGTCCCATTCACAAGATATTTCATTATTATGTGTAAATATATCAAAATTCAAAACAACTCTGGTCCCACGCATTTTGGATAAGGGATACTGAACCTGTAATTGCATTACATTACCACAGTGTAAATTAAGAAAGATCATATTTCATGTGACGCAACGTCCCTTGACATCACTTAATATGCAAAATACTACACAGTATGAAAGTATTTTCAAAGATGGCAGGTCTGCGGATAGACCTTTGTGGTGAAAGTGGCGTGAATTTATTCCCATACAATGTGAATGGGACGTTTGCTTTCACAGACTCAAGCACTGTACTTGAAAAAAGGCAAAAAACACAGATTACGGTATTGGGTAAGATTTCATTTGAATTTTTTAGAATGTTGCTTTCAAGACTTCAGATAATTCAGATATTATAGGTATTTATAAATATATCACACGCATAATCATTACCTTTTTTGTATAGAGATTTAAATACACTTATTTCTTTATAGCAGGGGACAAGTGGAGTGGGAATGCGCGGAAAATGGGAAATGCATTTTTCCCACTATGCAGGAGAACTGAGTTCCCATTCAACTGACACACTGGAACATTTTTTTACGTTTCAGTGAAATCTGTCAATTTAAGTCACAATGGATACATGACATGAATAATCTTACAGGGTTATTCAAAGAGATCCGAAAAGTCACCGCAGGTTTGGTGACTTTTCGTTCCTTGCACTTCGGGGCAAGTCGGCGATTCCTAGTTCGCCGACCCTGTGGTGTATTCAGCAAGCACCACAGGGCCCCCGTAGTGCAGGAAATACTCACCGCAAACCCGCAGAACACTCGCCGCAAACCCACCGACAACCTGTAGAAAGTGCCGCAAAAACCAAGCGAAACACGCCAGAAATATCCGAGCTGCTGTTGATTACAGCGCAGAGCAGCTGCCGGAAAAAGCCGGCACGCAGACGAACGGGGTGATAAAAAAAAAAAAGCAGTTTGCTTGAAAGTTTGAAATTTGAAACGCAGTTTACAAAAAAACTACTGAGCGAAAATGTCTGGAATTTACATATAAGATCCAATGAATGATAATAAAAAGGGCTGTTACAGAAAAAAGAAAAGACAATTTAAAAAAAACAGGAATTTGTTTTGACAGAAAATGCCTAAAAGATCCGAAAAAATTTAAAAATAAAGAGACTCTTTACAGCAGAATAAAATATTAAACAGTTTATTAGATATTGAATTAAAACAGGAATATTATTAACATTTAAGCCTATGGGATTCTCCTGAATAAACCTTGTGAATGAAAACACCGAACAGCAGGGCATTTCGGCAACCTTTCCCTGCTGTTCAGTGTTCTCTGAATAGACGAACCATTGCTTCTCTATGGGGGATTTCACTGCCTTCGAACAGGCACTGTACGTGTAGGCAATTCACCAGAATTTGGCAAATTGCCTGCTCTCAGA
The DNA here is from genome assembly GCA_009667805.1 of Leptobrachium leishanense. Taxonomy (NCBI): domain Eukaryota; kingdom Metazoa; phylum Chordata; class Amphibia; order Anura; family Megophryidae; genus Leptobrachium; species Leptobrachium leishanense. The sequence continues at coordinate 102,156,988 of CM019065.1, forward strand.
ATAGCTGAATGGCCCCGAAATGGCACCGTACACTGAATTTCAATGTCCGGTTACATTTCGGGGCCAGATTGACTCTCTTTGAATAACCCTCAGGGTTATTCAGAGAGCGGTGAAAAGCAGGAGAATGACTGAAGAATTGAAAATTCTAGGTCAAAATAGCTGATTTGGAAAGTGAGGTAAATGGGAGAATTTTTCTGGTTTGGCTATTTTGACCTAGAATTTTCACATCTCCAGTCATTCTCCTGGTTTTCACCTCTCTCTGAATAACCCTCTGATATCTTTTTCATATTCCATGAATTGCAATTTACTATGACAACTGTAACTTTTCTAACAAAGTACCATAAACCATAAATACTATGGGAAGGGATGAGCTCCCTCTTTGTCATGCAGTATGTATGTATAAGGCTGGGGTCAGACGAACGCAGTGCGAACGCGCGTGAAGCTGCACTTTATCACGGCGTAGTAGCAGCAAATGACAGCCAATGACGGGCAATATACGAAGTACGGCCGCACGAAAGTTTGGCCACGTAACGCAAGTGGCAAACGAACGCATATTTTCGAGAACGTGAAACCACTAGTACTGATGTACAGAGTGCGCTGCGTCTGCTAGCGGCGTGTGTGATTCGGAGTCGTCAGACGCTGCTAATGTCCGGCCTACATAACATCCAAACGCAAAAAGTGTTTTATTGATGATCTGTACAAAATCACGGACGAGAATGCGCATCATATGACCGCTATCGCGTATTCCGTGAAAAAATACGTCCATTCCTTCAAACGCACTTTTTCATGGACGATGCGAAAAATGCGTTTGTCTGACCCTAGCCTCAAGGCCAAGAGGCTGAAAAGTTGCTGGTATCCTAATGTGTAAAGAGTCCAATAAAAGGACACTTAAACAGAGCTCACAAGCGCTGGTACTTCTTGTTTTCTTTACTTTCATTCTAGTTGTTGACAAAATCCGAGTATCAAATGCACATTGAAGCAGATCTGCCCCTGAGTGTGTGAGTGCTGTCTAAACTCTCTTTTCCTGAATTGTTAATGTGTGAGTCATAACAAAAATGCACACTAAGGTGACTAATTTGTCCATTTGGATTAGTACTGTGGCTGTTTTTATTGCACAGTCCACAGGTCCACTTATTTTATTACACTGTTTATGTATACATTTTCCATAATGATACCCACTAAAGAGGCCATCTGGTCATCAAAAACAGGTGTAAGCTCAAAAACCACTTAAATTACAAGGCTTTTTACACATAGGTGCTTCTGACCTATATATCTTTCTTTTTCCTTATGGTCTAAAGAAACAAGGTGCGATGTCACCTTTTTGCATTATGCTTCTACTTGTTGTTTACCTGGATGGGAGTAAGCAGCTACATCTGGTTCCATTAACTGAAGGGTTAAGATACCTCTTTCTCTGAAATAATTATCCAATGTCTGAGGCTCTTTCTGCCTGCCCATCATGAGCAAGTCTCTCAGACCTCTCCCATCCTTTCTCAATTTGTCTGTCCTCCATTTCAATGCTATTAAAATATGCTCAAGGAGCACTGAATACACACTCACAGGCAATAAATATTAATATACATTGTAAACAATGCTGCTTCCTATTATAAATACAACCATACAGATACAGCCTGCTTATAGAAAAATACATTTAAGCAGTTTAAGGTATCAATCATCAGAGACTATACAAATCGAATTGTTTAGATTCATCTCAATAGCCTTCACTAACAGTATTGTACCAAACCCATAAAAAAAACACAGCAAAGCAACACATGACAAAACAAAACAAAACAGCCTTACAGAAGTTACCAGTCTTTACTAAGAAAAGCCAAACCTATATTGATTAATAATACCCAAATCTGTACCCAACCTGCTGCAGAGATGTAAGAGATGATGCTGTTGGATGCTGATGTTAGTTCTCTCTTCCACAAGCTGGTGAGAACAAAGAGCATCTCACCACAGAACAGGGACAAAGCAGATCACTCCTCTAATTTCATTTGTCCCCCCCAGAGGTACAAAGTTAGGGGTGGTGTGACCTTCCATATGGTATTTTCAAGCAGCTTTGACATGTTACACGTCAAAGCTTCCCTCCTAACAAGAGAATGAATGGACTACGCAGCCAGACTGCCACCATAGCCTCACAATGTATCTGCACTTCCCCCTCAGATCCTGTATCTTTAGGATGATTATCCTAACAATGGCATAATGTGCATGCATGGATCTGCTATCAAAATATGATTTAATGCAGCTTTACCTGCAGAAGCTCAGTAGGTCTAGAGAAGAAAACAGTCACAGATGACAGGGACACAGATAGGAGGGTGCTGTATATGCTGCTTTAGCAAGCTATTCAAATCAGGTGCAGCATGCCAAACAGCCAGAAGGGGCGCTGCTGCGTCTAAAGGAGGAGTCCTTTCATAGGGAGCACTGTGTGAAAATTGATACATTTGTTACTGTGCTGATCTTCACTATGAGGATAAGCAGGTCCATAAGATGCATTAGCATTGCCAGATCCACCATGTTTTTTCTGGAAATATTTTGTCACGTTATGCTGATGGGAACAGTGTGAATAGGGCTGCCCTGCAGCATGGATTATTCGTATGATGCAGAAGCAGGCTCAAACAAAAGCTCAGCATATGATCCCTTCCAGCCTGATGATGATACCCTACTAGAAGGAAATCCATTTAGTATGGCATACTCCAAGACCACCCTTTTCTTCTGCATTTATTTCATACAGAATTTGGAAATGGTTATGTTTTACGGTGCTCCTTAATAATAAAGCTATATACATTTATTTATAACGTTTTTTTACCAGGAAAGATACATTGAGATTTCTCTCGTTTTCAAGTATGTCCTGGGTTCAAGAACATTGTATTTCTGTAACGACTGTAACAATTCAAAGTAATAAAATGCAAGATATTAAAAAAAAACACAAATATACATATTAACAGAAAATAAATATGTAGGAAATATAGTCACTAGGTTACATGTTTACAGGTGCATTCCGTATTGAGGTATGTTAGTAAGGAGCTCTTGAGTGACTTAAGACTGGGGGAAGATTTGATGGCGTCTGGAAGGTTATTCCATAACTACGGTGCTCTGTAGGAAAATGAGGATCGAGCCACTTTCTTTTTGTATTGTGGTATTGCAAGTAAGGTGCTGGTCCTGGATCAGAGATTATAGGATGAGGGAGCTGCTGGAGGAAGCAGTCTATTCAGGTAGGGTGGTAGATTCCCAGAAAAGCTCTTAAACACCAGGATGGAAAGGTGAAGGGTGCGTTTAGACTCCAGCGACGGCCAGTTTAGGCTAGGGTCAAACGAAAGCATTTTTACACGCGAACGTAAAAAAGTGCGTCCGAACGAATTGACGTATTTTTTCACGGAGTGCGCGAAAACGGTCATACGATGCGCATTTTTCGTGCGTGATTTTTTCAGATCGTCAATAAAACTCTTTTTGCGTCTGGACGTTATGGAGGCTGGACATTAGCAGTGTCTGACGTCTCCTAATCACGCACACATGCCGCTATGCCGCAGCTGCGCACTCTGTACGTCCGTACTAGCGGTTCGCCGTTCTCGAAAAAATGCGTTCGTTTTCCACTTGCGTTGCGTGGCCGGACTTTCGTGCGACCGTACTTCGTATATTGGCCGTCATTGCCCGTCATTTGCTGCTAGTGCGGCCGTAATTATGTGCGCCAGAACGCACGTTAAAAGTGCGCTGGTCTGACCCCAGCCTTAGCTCTTTTAACATGTCACAATGGTGGGACATGTAGTTACATTGTAGCGCAAGCAGCATCATAACTAAAGTCTGGAAATACATTTGCATATACCACAGTATTATATTTTGTCTCATGCTGAAATAGTATTCATGCCACAGCCACGTTATGTTGTGCTTTGTTTTGTATTAGTTTGCAATGATTGTCAATTAATTCCAGTCCTGGTGGTAATATAGCACCAATTATTATTAGTCGTTTATCTGTATTGTGCCAACATGTTCAGCAGCATTGTATGGGGTCAAAATAAGATAGTACTACTCTATCAAGGTAATTCAAAGAGATCCGAATGGCTGCCGAAAGGGAACAGAACGTTGAAATTCAGCTTTCGGTTACCTTTCCTGGCCATTCGGCTATCCAGAGAGATCTTGGCAAATTGCCTGCACATACGGTGCCTGTTCGAGGGAAGTGAAATCCCCATAGAGAAGCAATGCTTCGTCTATTCAGAGAACAAAAACCAGCAATGAAAAGTTGCTGAATTGCCCTGCTGTTCGGTGGTTTCATGCGCAGATTTATTCAGGCGAATCCCATAGGCTTCAATGTTAAAAATATTCCCGTTTTAATTCAATATCTAATAAACCGTTGATTATAATATTCTGCAGTAAAAAGTCTCTTTATTTATAGATTTTTTAGGATATTTTAAGCATTTATCGGGATCTTTTAAAAAAAATTTTTTAACTTTACTTATTTTTTCTGTAACAGCCCTTTTTATTAACATTCATTGGAACTCATGTGTCAATTTCAGCCATTTTCACTCAGGAGTTTCTTTGCAAACAGCGTTTCACTTTTCAAACATTCAAGCGAACTGTTTTTCTAATTTATTCACTGCATTCGTCTGCTGTGTCGGCTTTTTCCGGCGGCTGCGCTGCGTGTGATCGGCTCCTGCTCGGGTTTTTCCATCGTTTTCGGCGGGTTAATCCAGATGTTTTTGTGGGTTTCGGTGTGCGTTCGCCCTCGTTTTGCGGTGAGTTTTCGGCTGGTTTGCAGTGACCTTTCCCTGCAATTCGGGGACCCTGTGGTGCTTGCTGAATACACCGCAGGGTCGCCGAAATAGGATCGCCAAAGCGCACTGAATTGAAGAGAACGAAAAGTCACCGAACGTGCGGTGGCTTTTCGATTCTCTTTGAATAACCCTGATAGTGTGGTTATGCAGAAATGAGGTAGAGAAGGCCCAGCTCAGTACGGAGCTTAACATTCTGAAGCACGAATGCATATTGAGGGGGTTGTTACAGACGTACAGTACATACACATATAAAAAACAGGCAAAAAGATGGGAGCACTCTGGGACTTCTAAAACAAAAAAGTTTATTCGATATACATTAAAAATCCAACATTTCGGCTCATAAGAGCCTTTATCAAGGAATAAAATACACTGGGCTCTATTACAGTCCTAATGCAAACGTTAACGCTCACATGCTTGATCATTAACGTTTGCTGCGGTATTTATCGCATATTACAAACCAAACGCAAACGGGTTAAAAAAAACATTTGCGTTTGGTACCTTGCGCCTTGCAGCGCGAGGTTAGTGTACTTTGCGCTCCCTATACTTAACATGGGGAGCGCGAAGTGTTAATCAGCGCTGGTATTACAAAGTCCCAGCACTGATTAACATCTGGCTCTGGTTAGCTGCAGAATTGCAGAACACTGGATTGTTCTGCAGAAACTGTTAACACCAGGATAAAAAAATAAATAAAATAAAGCACATACTCACCCTTTGTCCCGGGGCGAGGACCGCAGCTCCGTCCACCTCCTCCGGCTGGTGGGAGCAGGGAAAGACTAGGGGAAAAAGTCCCCCTAGTCTCCCCCTGTGTATCCCTACGCCGACCGGCCGGATCTCGCGAGGTGAGATCCGGCTGGTCATGTGACCGCCGGCGTCTGTTTCAATGGAGTCCTATGGACTCCATTGAGAGGATGCGCATGGCTGCGCTTAGCGCTGCCGTGCACATCCCGGGACATAGCGGGACAATACTGCCTGCATTGTTTGAGCCTCCATTGTTATCCCCCGTTAAAACGGGGGTGGTAGGGGGAAAACTGCGGGCCCCTGTTTTAGCTTGGGGATTGTAATAGTGCCCATTGTATCTGAATGAGTTTAAATACTATTAGGTAGGCCACGCCGGAAGACAGTGGAGCCAGCGTGCCTGTATTGGCGCGTGTGATGCGTCAGTTCAGAGCGTCATCACGAGCAACAGCCGGTTTCGTTGTCATGGCAATGCGAAAGCTACTGGCGCCAAATGCTCTTTAACATTCAATCTTAGTACTTAGTACAACATCCTTTTACAGTTATAACAGCTTTTAAACGTGAAGCATAGCTTGACACAAGTGTCTTGCAGCGATCTACGGGTATCTTCGCCCATTCGTCATGGGCAAAAGCCTCCAGTTCAGTCACATTCTTAGGCTTGCGCACTGCAACTGCTTTCTTTAAGTCCCACCAGAGGTTCTCAATCGGATTTAAGTCAGGTGACTGCAATGGCCACTCCAAAATGTTCCAGCCTTTAATCTGCAACCATGCTCTAGTGGACTTGGAGGTATGCTTGGGATCATTGTCCTGTTGAAAGGTCCAACGTCTCCCAAGCCTCAGGTTTGTGACGGACTGCATCACATTGTCATCCAATATCTCCTGGTACTGAAGAGAATTCATGGTACCTTGCACACGCTGAAGCTTCCCTGTACCTGCAGAAGCAAAACAGCCCCAAAGCATGATTGACCCCCCACCATGCTTCACAGTAGGCAAGGTGTTCTTTTCTTCATAGGCCTTGTTCTTCCTCCTCCAAACATAGCGTTGATCCATGGGCCCAAACAGTTCTAATTTAGTTTCATCAGTCCACAGAACACTATCCCAACACTTCTGTGGTTTGTCCACATGACGTTTGGCATACTGCAGTCGACTCTTCTTATTCTTTGGAGACAGCAAGGGGGTGCGCCTGGGAGTTCTGGCATGGAGGCCTTCATTACGCAGTGTGCGCCATATTGTCTGAGCTGAAACTTCAGTACCCACATCTGACAAATCTTTTCTCAGTTCCTCAGCAGTCACACGGGGACTTTTCTCCACTCTACGCTTCAGGTAGCGCACAGCAGTTGAAGTCAGCATCTTCTTTCTGCCACGACCAGGTAGCGTTTCAACAGTGCCCTTTGCCTTGAATTTGCGAATGATGCTTCCTATGGTCTCTCTTGGTATGTTTAACATCTTTGCAATCTTCTTATAGCCATTGCCCTTCCTGTGAAGAGTAATCACCTCTTCTCTTGTCATCCTGGACCATTCTCTTGACTTCACCATGTTTGTAACCACACCAGTTAATGTCTAGAAGGAGCTGAGTATCACAGTAATTTTAAAGCTGCCTAATTGGTGCTTATTATGCTTTATTGCTGCTCCGTGACATCCACAGGTGTTTTCAATACCTGATTGAAAACACTTGAATGAACCTCTGTTCTTCAGAGTGGTAGTCTTTAAGGGGTTGAATAATTGTGTCAATGAAGAATTCATAAAAGAAACATTTACTACTGTATTACAAAAACAATTGATGTCATTTTAGTTGCATATAGTTCTTTAAAAAGTCCTTGTAGGATTTCATTCTGAATACAATTACAAATGTACACTAAATTCCCTAAAACCCTTTACAGCATTGGGGGTTGAATAATTTTGAACACAACTGTATATGTATAGCAGTACGTAGTGATACCTTTTTTATTGGACTAACGTAACATTTAAAAGACAAGCTTTCGAGAGTATTACTCTCTTCCTCAGGTCTGGAAGCTTCGTATATATATATATGTATATATATCTCAACGCAGCAAACATGCACTTAATTTAATTTTACAATTGCCAGGTTTTCAATGGATTACTATGTTGCCATAAAACATAGAATCCTATCATGATAATACTTCCGAGATCTACCGTAACTCTGCATGGGATTCTCTTTACTTAGAACCAGAATACAGCATGGCATATTATCCTGCAATCAATTCACACAGATGAATTTAGCTATAAATATATAAACATATCTGGATTATTTACTTAATATAGGAATCAAATATATGTCTGATTGATCTGCAGCATCAATCAAATGTACTTGACTTCAACACTAGCAATCCAATCACAACTTTGGTGAGTTATTGATTGTCTGCGGATTAATATTTATGTGATATAATGTTGCCTTAAACGTTTAATCATTTAAATCAATATCCCTTTCTATACTTACCAATCATAGACTTTGGGACTGGAGTAGGTGAGACTTTGATTTCAGCAGTTATATCCTCTCTGTGAATTATGGAGGTAACAGTAGCTGCCAGTATTAAGATGTAGTAGAAGACCTATCAGAAATTCTCCTCTGCCTCAGGCCAGCCTAGAGTGTGGTAGATCCTTAGCTGAATTGCGATCTAAGTCTTGAGGTTTTGTGTGCAAGAAGGTGGCTTCTATGGAAGTTGTAAATAATGCAATGCATGCAGTAAAAGTGAGAGGAGAGATCAGGATCATGAGTGGCTCGAAGTGGAATCAGGCGTCAACATGCCCTCCTCGTGCGTTTCCTTGTGCCCTTCTCTCTCCTTTTTTTTGTGCTCCCACTTTTAAACTATTTTTTTTCAATAAAAGTTTTATTAAGCAGTCAATACAGAGGTATGCAACGTGTCATAAAATAATAAGTACTGAAAGCAAGACATAGTCAAATACAAGCATAAAAATATATCGTAAGAGATAATGAAGTAAGACCTTGGGGGCTGGAGTGCAACCAGCAAGTCAGCAATTATGAGTCCGCTCAGAGAAAATAGGCGAAAAAACATTTTATAAAGAGCCTCGTGTCGAGAGAACCAAGGAGAGAATAGAAGAAAATATAAAGGAGAGAGAGGAAAGCAGAGAAAGAAAAGATGTAAGCAGGGAAGCAAGGGTAACCAGTGAGACAGCCAAGCAACAAGAGAGGAAGAGAAAAGGGGGAAAGAGAAAGAGGGGAGAAGAGAAGAAAAAAAAAAGAGGGGTGAGAGGGGGAAAGGGAAGGTAGGATATGGGGCTAGGTCTGAAGATAACCCCTCTGGTCACTAGAGAAGGCAGAGCCCAAAACCAGGTGTACGTTCCAAAGGTCGGCGTTAGCCAGAGAAAGCTAGAGTGGGGGCAGCAGGGGGAGCGAATACTTCCAGCCACGGGGACCAGACACGTTCGTAGTGAGACATCCGCCCATGAAGAACCACCGTCAGGCGTTCCATGTTAATCATATACCAGATCTTGGCATCTAACTGGGCCCTGTCAGGAGGGGAGCCCTTCCAAGTGCGCGCCAAACTGAGGCAGGTTGCAGTACACACCCGGGAAATAAGGTTGTCAGCGCAGGCAGCGTTGAAGGGGTATGCGCTGGTAGGGACGGTTAAGGAGGGCTGTCCAGGGGTCTGGTTCCAAGTGAACTCCAAGGCATCGGCTCAAATCGGCAAACATCCCATCCCAGATAGGTCTCACTCCCGGGCAACTCCACCACGCGTGGAGATCCGTCCCATCCTCCCCACAACCTCGAAAGCACTGGGAACAGGCCCCCTGGTATAAATGGGCCAAGCGGCGTGGGTGGAGATACCATCTAGTGAGGACCTTAAAACTATTTTCCTGGACCGCCGTGCACACCGCAACCCGGGAGGAATAGTCCCAGATCTCCGACCAATCACCTTCTGATAGGACCTCGCCCAAATCTGCTTCCCACCTGGCTACATATGGCGGAGGGTGAGAAAAGGTCGTCCTGAGCAAGTGTGCATATAAACTCGAAATCAGGGCCGGCGTACGACTCGGCCGTCTGCAGATCCGTTCATAAGAGGTCATGGGGTGCGGGGGCTCCACCCTAAGAAGAGCTCGCACAAAATTAAGCAGCTGTCCCGCTCGGAAGATTTCCCCGGGTGGGAGTGCAAAGCGGTCTCGGAGCGACTGAAGGGACAGTGAGGCATCACCCAAGAGCAAATGCTGCAATTCCGTCATACCATGTGTACGCCACCAGGAAAACGCTCACGAGGAATTACCTGGCGGAAATGCTGAATTATGGAAGAGAGGGGTCAAACTTGAGAGACCCGGAGAAAGGTCATCCCGCAAGCGATGCTTAAACCACAACTGAAGTGAGTGGCGCAGCGGGGGCTAGGGCATGAACGCAGGAAATCGGGTCGAGAGGTCCACATAAGAGTCTGTAGGGGCAGGGTCCCCACCAGCAGTTGTTCTATCTGCACCCAGCGTGCTAAGGAGGCAGGGAGGTTGATATGGGACAACATCGCCAACTGAGCTGCCTTATAGTAAGAAGAAAGATGAGGAATACCCAAGCCACCCCGAAGACGTGGTTGAAACGTGGCTGCCCTGGGCAACCAGCTCCATTTACCCGCCCACACAAAAGTGTGGATCGCTTTCTGCAAGTGCGATCGGTCTGAGGCGCGAATCGGGATGGATAGGGTCCGGAAGTAATACAGAAGTTTAGGTAGCAGAGTCATCCGCACCGCGTAGACCCTACCAAATAAAGATAAGCGAAGGGCAGACCACGTCTCCAGTAGCTGATGGAGTTGTGGCAGCAGAAGCCTGTAATTGGCTGCGTACATGGTCCTCAGGGAGGAAGTCAGTTATACCCCCAAGGACTTAAGGGTTGTGGTCTGCCAGCGGAACGGGAACGTCGTCGACAGATGGGTCACCTCCGATGGCGACAATGAAACATTAAGAGCTTCGCTCTTAGTATCGTTAATGCGATATCCTGAGACTAACCCATAGACTCGCAGGACCTCCATCAGGACAAGTAGAGTGATCCTCGGAGATGAGAGCGAGAGGAGAATGTCATCTGCAAATAGGCTGATCTTAAACGGTGTTCCCTCAATATCTACACCTCGAATGTCAGGCATGTCCCTTACTCTGGCCGCCAGAGGTTCAATGGAGAGAGCAAATAAGAGAGGGGACAGCGGACACCCCTGCCATGTGCCGTTACGGATCGGGAAAGGGGTCGAGAGAAAGCCTCCCGTATCAACACAGGCACTCGGATCTTTATACAATGCCTGAATCCCGGTCAGAAAGGATCCTCTTATTCCAAATGTGTCTAGGACCTCCCAAAGGAAGCCCCAGTCAACACGGTCAAAGGCCTTCTCCGCATCCAAGGAGAGGAGAAAGACCTCCCGCGCCGTCCACCCCGAATGGTGCATAAGGTTCAGGGTTCTCCGAATGTTGTCAGGAGCCTCCCGGCCCGGAATAAAACCGACCTGGTCAGGATGAATCAAGAACTGAAGGTAGCGACCGAGTTGAAGAGCCAGTCCTTTAGCGAACAGCTTGATGTCAACATTAATTAAAGAAATCGGGCGGTAGTTGGCACAGACAGTAAGGTCCTTACCTTCCTTGGGAATAACTACAATTCGCAACGCCAGCATATCTCCCGAAGGAGTTTCATCTCCTGCCAGGAAGGAGCTAAACAATGACGCAAGGTGAGGTAGGAGGGTGGGAATCAAAGCCTTGTAGGAAGGGGCAGAGAATCCGTCTGGGCCCGGGGCCTTCGATCGCTTTAAAGATTTAATAGTCTCCCGCACCTCCTCCTCTGAGAACGGTCTGCTAAGATCATCGGCTCGATCTTGGGACAGGATCGGGAGTGGGCAGCTAGCCAAAAAGGCCTGAATATCGTCCAGCGCCGGCCTGCCAATCAGGATCAGGCCCTCGGTATAGTGCGGTATAATAAGCCTCAAAGTGGTCAGAAATAGACCTCGGGTCATGGGTGACCTCCCGAGTTTTCCGTAAAGCGCGAACCGTGCGGGCTTTAGATTTCTGCTTAAGTTGTCTTGCTAACATGAAGCCATTTCCCATTTTCCCAGTAAAGAGCCGAGAAAAACTCCCGCATCATACAATACCCAACTCGCCAACAGTGGGGAAGAGAAAAAAATTCTGTACCCCAAGGGGGCAAGCGGGAGAGGAGCTTGCAGCGTCACCCTCCCCGATACGCTCCACTCCCTCCCAACACCCCCCTAAATCGAAATATACAACATCTCCCACCTCCAAAGGAGCGCAAACATTCGAGCATAGCAGAGGGATGTCAGACTCCCGGAACGCATCCGGAAGAGTGGGGTGTGGCTGTGTGTCATAAAATAATGTCATATATAGAGGCAAATAATAATAATATTAATAATAAAATAAAAAAAAGAAGCGGGGAGCTCCTAAATGTTGCAATAATGTAGTACTGAATATCAGCGTCCGGTATCATCAAGCTGTCCAAGTAGTACTATCGACATATACAGTACAAAGCATATGGACAGAGGAGGTAAGTATACTGCTGGCCGTGGGGGGAGGCAACGTACCAGTTCACGGGTGTAGCTGCATCAACAGGCCTACTAGAGGATCAGTTTAAACGTCAAAGCATATATTTTCTACATACCAGAAAATAGAGAAAAACTGAAAAACTGAAATCTACAACTCAGGGCGCAACCATTACCCACCCCCCACCATAATACACTGCCAGCTGAAAGGCCAGAGTCATCTATCTGTAAACGATACAAACCACATAAACAGGGCCGGCCCGACCATGGAGCGGTATGGTGCGCTTGCGCCAAGCGGCAGATTTGCAGGGGCGGCAAAATTTTGCCGCTGAGACCAGTCGCTGCACTTTTTTTTTTTTCTTATCGGTGCCGCGCCAGTACAACTCTACGCGCCTCCTCCCGATTTCCTGACAAAAAAAACATCACGGGACTTGTCTTTGCTGTGGAGGCAAATGCAGGGCTAGAGGGGCGTGACATGTTCCCTGACCTGCCTCCTGGTGCTCAGCCAATAGCAGCTCAACCAGCCTCCAGCTTTTTGCCACCGGCTTTGGATTAAAGATGGCAGACCACAGCGAGACAGCAGTGGGCTAGCGCCTGGAGGGTGAGAAAAAAATTGCCATGACATAAAATATATATTTTTATATATATATATATATATATATATATATATATATATATATATATATATATATATAATTAAAAAGGGGAGAAAACACACGTCCAAACGATGTCAATCAGGAGGGAAAACAAATGCAGAGCCGTACCCGGGGGAAGACCGCCTTCATGGGGCACGATAAGGCGGAAGGGGAACCCCCAACGATACTTCATCTGTCGGCGTTGGAGGAGCTCAGTGAGGGGTCGCAAGGTTCTCCGCTTTTGATGGGTAGAGGGAGCCAGGTCGCTGAAAACTCGCGGGGTGACCCCCTCGATCGAGGGGGCGCCATCTCGGGCCGCCCGCAGTACAGCTTCTTTCGTGGGGTATGAGCGGCAGCAGAGGATCACATCTCATGGGGGTTCGTTGGGGCTCGGTCGGGGGTGTAAAGCGTGATGAATCCTGTCCAAGGCCAGCTCATGCTCTGGGGCATCAGGGAGGAGGGAGCGGAAAAGCTTACCCGCGAAAGTCTTAACGTCCAGTACCGCCTCAGGAACGTCTCAAAGCCGGAGGTTAGATCTGCGGGAGCGGTTATCTGAGTATCGATCCGTCAGTGTCTGTAGGTCCTCACGGGTGTCCGTTTGCTCCGATGCAACCTCCTCGACCCGCTGTTCCAAGGCCGCTGTCCGGGTCCCCAGGGCCCCTATGTCGGAGCGAAGGCCCTCCATACCTGCTCGGAGGTCCGCCTGGAGATCATCCTTGATGGTGAGGAGCACCTGACGGAGCTCGTGAATGTCCCGACATGCAGAGGTCCTTCTCAGGGGTGGACGGGGAAGACAGAGACGCCATCTTGGCAGCTGCCGCGCGCGTAGGGCCCGAGTTCCATGGGAAGCATGTGGAGATGTCCGGTTGGCCCAGGCGTCGGTTCAGCTTCTGCTTGGACATATCAGGGACCCCCAAGGGGTGTTAAAAGATCGGGTGTCTGGCTATGAAGGCTAGTAAAAGGCAAAAATCGAGCGGGTTAGGCAGGAGCTCAAGTCCTAAGCATGTTTAAACTATTTTATCAGTTTAATCTCTAACTAAGCCTATCCCTCAGCTGGGCCAATCGTTTTTTAGGTGTATTTCTTTAACCCCTTCGCTGCTAAGGACGCGCTCAGCGCGTCCAACCACATGTCACGTTCCATGCGGTGGACGCGCTGAGCGCGTCCTCTCTTTGGGGTCAGCGTTCGGCCGGGATCCGGCCGATCGCTGGCCCCCCCGGTGCGGGCTGACATCCTCGATGTCAGCCCAGCATCCGGAACCGCCGCCGGAGTAATTAGGTGTCATCGCGGGGGCGCGATGACACCTAATTCAGGCGCCCCCCCCCCCGCATGTGCGGAGGAGGCGCCTGAAAGGGAGGGGGGAGAAGGTCCTTCGGACCTCTCTCCCTCCCGATCGGCGGCGTTGCGGCGGTTAACCCAGGCACCTTTTGGAAGGGCACAACCTGCCCTTCCAAATGGTACCTGGCATTAACCCCATGGGGGCCGGATCACGAGTCGGCGCTGAAAAGCGCCGGTTCGTGATCCTTTCCCGGAGCTGGCCAACATCTTGGATGTCGGCCAAGCTTCCAGGAATGCCCCCTGAGGACCGGCGTCATCGTGCATAGCACGATGACGCCAGTCCTGGAGTTAACCCCCTAACTGCCACCAATGGTGGAGATAGGGGGTTCCAATGAACCCTCTATCTCCCGATCTGTGGCAGTTAGGGGTTAATGTTTGGTATTGTTGGATAATGTTTGATAATGTTTTTTTATAATGTTTGTAAAAAAAAAAAAATTAAAATAAAAAAAATATTTAAAAAATTAATTATAAAAAAAAAAAAAGTTTTTTTTCTTTTTTTTTGTTTGTTAATGCAGCAATATTGTTCCCATTTCAATTATAATGTGAACAATGATGCTGCACTAACGATTTTTGTATGCGGTGCGTTTGTGAAAAATAGTGTAGTTTTCCCCAAAACAAAATGTAACGAGGCCCCATCTGTAATTTTTTTAACAAGCGCACCCCATACAAAATATAACCGCAATTGCTCGCATGTTAAAATGTGAAAAAAAACCATTTTACATGTTGTAAATTATTGAAAATTTATATTTTATTGCATTTTTTGTTATAATATACAGACAGGTCATGACGTATACATATAATAATGACATATTATGAATCTGCCGAGTCTGATGGAAAGAACAATATATAATATGTCTGGGTCATATACTAAAATAAGCCTTAAAAACACGTTTAAACATGATGAGCAAAAGCGGTAAAAATGACCTCAGCACAGAGGCGGGAAAAGCCTCAGCAGCGAAAGGGTTAAAATTTATTTTAGACCTCTTTTCATTTTGGATTTCAGTCACAAGATGGCACTCTTACTCAAAAAAAATAATATTACTTATTTTATTTATTTTCTTTTAATTCTTAATTTTAATTGCCCATCTGGAAACAACCGGTTATCTTTGTTTAGGTTTCGTTCTACCTGACTTTATCAGTTTGATTTCGGGAATACTGGGGTAAGATACCTAACGTTACCTACTTGCCTACCCAGGACATACTTAAAAATTAGAGAAATCTCAATGTATCCTTCCTTGTAAAATACATTAACCCCTTAAGGATCACTGACGTACATAGTAAGTCCTCAGGAAATTACTCCATGATGCACTTAGTACATCCTTGGTCCTTTATCCCTCCTCCCTATTCTCACCACTCTGGCCGGGGTCCCACGCCGGAATGACTTCCCTGAAGTCTGCCCAATGTTTTCATGGGCCCCAGCCATCACGATGATGTCATCGCCGTGTGCGCCCCCGGTGCTTGCAGGGAGAACCTGAAAGGGGAGGAGGATTCTTTGGACCACTCTCCCTCCCCAATGGCTGGACCTACAAAAAAAGAAAGGTACCGCTGGAGAGGGCAGAGTTTTCCCTTTCCAGTGGTACCTCTCTTTAACCCCTTAGGTGCCAGATCGCGATTCACCTCTGCTGGCCCCAGGGCAGGCTTCGCGGGGGTTCCGTTCTTCTCCGAGGCGAGCGGCCGCTGGAAGCATGCGTCTTGGCCGCTCGCCGGAAACCACCTGACCAGCGCAGAGGTCTCGCGAGAGGATCTCGTGCGCTGGTCAGGTGGTTCCTATCCCACGTGAGCGGCCAAGCTGCATGTCAGCAGCCGCTCGCAGGGAGAGGGACGGCCAGCGCGCGGCTCCCAGATTCCGGCGCTGATTGCCGGAATCTGGCGGGCGGCGCTGGGCCCCCCTCCAGTGGCGGAATGCCAGGGCCCGGTCGCAACTGCGACCGCTGCGCCCTGGTACTTCCGCCACTGATGGGCACAATTTGTACAAACGAAATATAACTTTGGACGAAAATTGATTAACTTATTGTAACGGGGAGCCCCCTATAGGGTGAGGGGGAACCCCCAATCTGCAGAGATGAAGCCTTAAGGACAGGTATACAGCTTCCAGGGAACAAACCAAGATATTAACAAAACTTAGAAAGATCCCTAAGCCCTGACTGAGATCCTTGAAAGATGGTCTCGAAATTCTAACTAGGCTAGGTTTGCAAGATGAATAAAATATAAACCAGACAGACAATAAATGCAGGTATACAGATTCCAGGGAACAAAGCAAGATATAAACAGAAACTAGAAAGATCCCTAAGCCCTGACTGAGATCCTTGAAAGGTGGTCTCGAAATACTAGCTAGGCTAGGTTTGCAAGACAAACAAAACATAAACCAGACAGACAATAAATGCAAGCATACAAATTCCAAAGCACGGTACAGTACAGGGGACAGACAGAAGAGAGATCCAGATACAAGAGCCAAAAGGTCATACACGGAATATCATTCTAGAGGGGTCAGGCAAGAGAGGGATCCTAAATACATGAGCCAGAGGTCGTACACAGCAAATATAAGTAAACCAGCAATACAGGGACTAGGTATGAAAGACTATCCTGGTCCAAGGATCAAGGGGAGTCCTGGTCGTACTTATAGGGCAGAACAGGTCATGTGACCGCAGGCCAATCAGCCCAACATATGGCCTGCAGGCTGAAAACAAAAATAAACAGGAATCCCTGCTACCACCAGCAGGGGGCAAGGCCAAGACGTGACATAACCCCCTCCCTTACGGGTGACCTCCTGGGCACCCAAGAAAGAAAACATGGATGGCATGAAAATGGACAAGACCAGTCACCAGTACCCATTGGAATCCCACTCAGACTCAGAGTAGTCGGTTTGTGCCTGAGCAAGCAAAGCTCTTTCATAAACCCCCAGGTCCTTTCTGCGGATCACTGCACCATTAGAGGCCCGTACACAATCTTCGCCAACCGGGCTAGGGTCTCGTACCTGAGGGTCCGACGGCATGAGTACCTTGGACCTTGAACGGAGTGACTCATCAGTCCCAGGTTGTTTATGTTTAGTCCTCTTGCGTCTCCTGGACCGTGATCTAGGAGTTCCGTCCACACCATGGTACATAGAGGTATTAGAGGTGCTGCCAGATCCAGTGACGGTAGTCGTGCCCCGGGATTGTATATTACAACCCAGAGTGGAACCACTAGACACAGTGGACTTACTGTCTACCCCAGAGACAATGACCTTGCCATTAAACGTGGCCCCGACCGATACAGTACAGGGTGTGTGCATGACTGGTACACTCTCGGGATATGGGACATCACCAGGACATGGTACAGTTGGCGCCACAATAGTCTTACACCTCTCCCCAGGAGGAGTATATTGTGAATCATCTGAATCAGAGTCTTCCACCAGCCCTTTCAGAATGTCAGGGTGTCTCTGGAGCACTACCCAGTGCCTCTGACGCATCCAAAAGCCAGAAGGCGTCCGTATATATTCCGTGGGAACACAATGTGATTTAGGGATCTCAATACCCTTTAAACCACCAGCTTGCTGAATTTCCCTGATTACTGTGCGGAGTAAGGCAACCTCGGACTTAGAGGGTGTAGTATCAATGGAACCAGAACAAAGTGTGGCAGTGTCAGAACCAGATTGGCTAGGGTTGATCACCTTTTCTTGTCTTCTCTTAGAGCAAGACATAGACTTTGTGACCACCTCACAAGGCTTGACAATGGTGGGGACAACACTGGACTCACTGTGGGGCAAGGGCACAGTGGTCTCATGTGCCAATCCAGGCACATCGGCCTCATAACAAAACGTGGTCACAGCTGTCTCGTCTAACCTGGGTACAGCTGTCATTGCTGACGTACAGCTTGTCCCGGACACCACTGGCAAGGTACCAGCCTCAGGCATCACGAATGACATAGTGTCAGTACCCGACATGGCTGGCTTCATTACCAGTACCCGACATGGCTGGCTTCGTGCCAGGGGAAGCAGGCATGGCTGGCTTTTCATTGCCAGTGGGAACAGACATGGCTGGCTTCGTGCCAGGGGAAGCAGACATGGCTGGCTTCGTGCCAGGGGAAGCAGACATGGCTGGCTTCGTGCCAGGGGAAGCAGACATGGCTGGCTTCGTGCCAGTGGATACAGACAT
Organism: Leptobrachium leishanense; assembly: GCA_009667805.1. Classification (NCBI taxonomy): domain Eukaryota; kingdom Metazoa; phylum Chordata; class Amphibia; order Anura; family Megophryidae; genus Leptobrachium; species Leptobrachium leishanense. Next base: position 102,175,078 of record CM019065.1, read on the forward strand.
GGCTGGCTTCGTGCCAGGGGAAGCAGACATGGCTGGCTTCGTGCCAGGGGAAGCGGACATGGCTGGCTTTTCATTGCCAGTGGGAACAGACATGGCTGGCTTTGTGCCAGGGGAAGCAGACATGGCTGGCTTTGTGCCAGTGGATACAGACATGGCTGGCTTCGTGCCAGTGGATACAGACATGGCTGGCTTCGTGCCAGTGGATACAGACATGGCTGGCTTCGTGCCAGTGGATACAGACATGGCTGGCTTCGTGCCAGTGGATACAGACATGGCTGGCTTCGTGCCAGTGCATACAGACATGGCTGGCTTCGTGCCAGTGGATACAGACATGGCTGGCTTCGTGCCAGGGGAAGCAAACATGGCTGGCTTTTCATTGCCAGTGGGAACAGACATGGCTGGCTTCGTGCCAGTGGATACAGACATGGCTGGCTTCGTGCCAGGGGAAGCAAACATGGCTGGCTTTTCATTGCCAGTGGGAACAGACATGGCTGGCTTCGTGCCAGTGGATACAGACATGGCTGGCTTCATGCCAGGGGAAGCAAACATGGCTGGCTTCGTGCCAGTGGATACAGACATGGCTGGCTTCGTGCCAGTGGATACAGACATGGCTGGCTTCGTGCCAGGGGAAGCAAACATGGCTGGCTTTTCATTGCCAGTGGGAACAGACATGGCTGGCTTCGTGCCAGTGGATACAGACATGGCTGGCTTCGTGCCAGTGGATACAGACATGGCTGGCTTCGTGCCAGTGGATACAGACATGGCTGGCTTCATGCCAGTAGATACAGACATGGCTGGCACTTCATTGCCAGTGGAACAGGCATGGCTGGCTTCATGCCAGTAGATACAGACATGGCTGGCACTTCATTGCCAGTGAGAACAGGCATGGCTGGCTTCATGCCAGTAGATACAGACATGGCTGGCACTTCATTGCCAGTGGGAACAGGCATGGCTGGCAACGTGCCAGTAGATACAGACATGGCTGGCTTCATGCCAGTAGATACAGACATGGCTGGCCATTCATTGCCAGTGGGAACAGATATGACTGGCTTTTCATTGCCAGTGGGAACAGACATGGCTGGCTTCGTGTCAGTAGATACAGACATGACTGGCATTTCATTGCCAGTGGGAACAGGCATGGCTGGCTTTTCATTACCAGTGAGAACAGGCATGGCTGGCAGCGTGCCAGTAGATACAGACATGGCTGGCTTTTCATTGCCAGTGGGAACAGGCATGGCTGGCTTTTCATTACCAGTGAGAACAGGCATGGCTGGCAGCGTGCCAGTAGATACAGACATGGCTGGCTTCATGCCAGTTGAAACAGATATGGCTGGCATTTCATTACCAGTGAGAACAGGCATGGCTGGCAGCGTGCCAGTGGAGACAGACATGGCTGGCATTTCATTACCAGTGAGAACAGGCATGGCTGGCTTTTCATTGCCAGTGGGAACAGGCATGGCTGGCTTTTCATTACCAGTGAGAACAGGCATGGCTGGCAGCGTGCCAGTGGATACAGACATGACTGGCTTCGTGCCAGTAGAAACAGACATGGCTGGCATTTCATTGCCAGTGGGAACAGGCATGGCTGGCTTTTCATTACCAGTGAGAACAGGCATGGCTGGCAGCGTGCCAGTGGATACAGACATGGCTGGCATCATGCCAGTAGATACAGACATGGCTGGCATCGTGCCGGTGGATACAGACATGACTGGCTTCGTGCCAGGAGATACAGACATGGCTGGCATCGTGCCAGGAGATACAGACATGGCTGGCATCGTGCCAATAGATACAGACATGGCTGGCATCTCATTGCCAGTGGGAACAGGCATGGCTGGCTTTTCATTACCAGTGAGAACAGGCATGGCTGGCAGCGTGCCAGTGGATACAGACATGGCTGGCTTCGTGCCAGTAGATACAGACATGGCTGGCATTTCATTGCCAGTGGGAACAGGCATGGCTGGCAGCGTGCCAGTGGATACAGACATGGCTGGCATCATGCCAGTGGATACAGACATGGCTGGCATCGTGCCAATAGATACAGACATGGCTGGCATGTCATTGCCAGTGGGAACAGGCATGGCTGGCAGCGTGCCAGTGGATACAGACATGGCTGGCATCATGCCAGTGGATACAGACATGGCTGGCATCGTGCCGGTGGATACAGACATGGCTGGCATCGTGCCAGTAGATACAGACATGGCTGGCATCGTGCCAGTAGATACAGACATGGCTGGCATCGTGCCAATAGATACTGACATGGCTGGCAGCGTGCCAGTGGATACTGACATGGCTGGCAGCGTGCCAGTGGATACTGACATGGCTGGCAGCGTGCCAGCATATACTGACATGGCTGGCAGCGTGCCAGTGGATACAGACATGGCTGGCAGCGTGCCAGTGGATACAGACATGGCTGGCAGCGTGCCAGTATATACAGACATGGCTGGCAGCACGCCAGTGGATACAGACATGGCTGGCATAGCATTCCCAACCGGAGACAATGCAACCACACTGGGAGACGAGGGCATAGTGATCCCATGATTCAACAGATTTGAGGTGGCTATTCTGCCAGTCTGGATGCCTATGGAGGACACACCAGTACCTCCATAGCGATACCTGGATACATGGTTCCCCTGCCATTGCTTAACAGGTTTTAATACACAATGTTCAATAGTGTGATTTGGATCGGCGCAATAAAAACAGAGACCATACAACCTGCGTCTTTCCTTCTCCGGTATGGGTTTGCAAGTAGTGCAGGGTGGTGCTGCATCGTTAGCTGCAGCAGGTGATAGGCTCAGAGCCTCTATTAACCTCTGCAGCTCTTTCAGCATAGCAAGCACCAAGTTCAATACAGCTTCATACATATGAGACATACCTGCCAGCTTCTATTTGGGACCAGGATAATGTAACGGGGAGCCCCCTATAGGGTGAGGGGAACCCCAATCTGCAGAGATGAAGCCTTAAGGACAGGTATACAGCTTCCAGGGAACAAACCAAGATATTAACAAAACTTAGAAAGATCCCTAAGCCCTGACTGAGATCCTTGAAAGATGGTCTCGAAATTCTAACTAGGCTAGGTTTGCAAGATGAATAAAATATAAACCAGACAGACAATAAATGCAGGTATACAGATTCCAGGGAACAAAGCAAGATATAAACAGAAACTAGAAAGATCCCTAAGCCCTGACTGAGATCCTTGAAAGGTGGTCTCGAAATACTAGCTAGGCTAGGTTTGCAAGACAAACAAAACATAAACCAGACAGACAATAAATGCAAGCATACAAATTCCAAAGCACGGTACAGTACAGGGGACAGACAGAAGAGAGATCCAGATACAAGAGCCAAAAGGTCATACACGGAATATCATTCTAGAGGGGTCAGGCAAGAGAGGGATCCTAAATACATGAGCCAGAGGTCTTACACAGCAAATATAAGTAAACCAGCAATACAGGGACTAGGTATGAAAGACTATCCTGGTCCAAGGATCAAGGGGAGTCCTGGTCGTACTTATAGGGCAGAACAGGTCATGTGACCGCAGGCCAATCAGCCCAACATATGGCCTGCAGGCTGAAAACAAAAATAAACAGGAATCCCTGCTACCACCAGCAGGGGGCAAGGCCAAGACGTGACACTTATGTGCAATTAAATCGTGATGGGTTACAGGCATGATTGGTGCAGGGAATTCCGAGGGAAAGACACAATAGATCAGAAACTGGAAACCTTTTTTAGCAAATGTAACAGTAGAATTCGTTTACATACAGTAAATAAAGGGTAAACGAAATATAACAACATATAAACAAAATTAAACAAAATATATATTGTGGCGGCCGATCCCTCACAGTAATGTAAACAGATAATTGTATTTATAAAAGAACTAAACAATTTCAAATGTGTCAAATTTTGCATTTTTTTCTGGCTCTACTAATCTTGCTTAAAATATTTTATTAAATGGACACTACCACTTTCATAAGCTGGGGGGCCAGCAGAGGTGAGAGCTGGGGGGCCGTATGTACCCATGAGAGCTGGGGGCCCTATATACCCATAAGAGCTGGGGGCCCTATATACCCATGAGAGCTGGGGGACCTATATACCCATGAGTGCTGGGGGGCAATATATACCCATGAGAGCTGGGGGCCCTATATAGCCATGAGAGCTGGGGGACCTATATACCCATGAGAGCTGGGGGACCTATATACCCATGAGACCTGGGGGGCAATATATACCCATGAGAGCTGGGGGCCCTATATACCCATGAGAGCTGGGGGACCTATATACCCATGAGAGCTGGGGGACCTATATACCCATGAGAGCTGGGGGGCAATATATACCCATGAGAGCTGGGGGCCCTATATAGCCATGAGAGCTGGGGAACCTATATACCCATGAGAGCTGGGGGACCTATATACCCATGAGAGCTGGGGGGCAATATATACCCATGAGAGCTGGGGGCCCTATATACCCATGAGAGCTGGGGGACCTATATACCCATGAGAGCTGGCGGACCTATATACCCATGAGAGCTGGGGGGCAATATATACCCATGAGAGCTGGGGGACATATATACCCATGAGAGATGGGGACATATATACCCATGTGAGCTGGGGGACATATATACCCATGAGAGATGGGGGACATATATACCCATGTGAGCGGGGGGGCAATATATATCCATGTGTGCTGGGGCAATATATATCCATGTGTGCTGGGGCAATATATATCCATGTGTGCTGGGGCAATATATATCCGTGTGAGCTGGGGGCAATATATATCCATGTGTGTTGGGGCAATATATATCCATGTGTGTTGGGGCAATATATATCGATGTGAGCTGGGGGCATTATATATCCGTGTGAGTGAGCTGGGGGGCAATATATATCCATGTGAGCTGGGGCAATACTATCTTTGTTTTATTTTGCAGTGAAAAATAAGTAAAATATAGATCTTTTTTTGGGGGGGCCCTTCGTGGATTCTTGCACCGGGGCCCTCAGGTTCCTACTTACGCCACTGGTGCACATGTGTCCCCAAGGTTTGGTGCGCTCCTTTGTTGCTCCGTTATTAACCCAGCTCACCCAGAAACCCTGTTTCCTCTGCCCTGCACATCCCACACTGCCGTAACTCCTGGCAAGCTGCCAAAAGCCGACACTGGTTCACCCGCCTGCCCTGGAGCCTCCTTTGCCCCCACTATGGCGTTTTTTGGACAGCAAGTCCCCAGGGATAGTAGCCTGGTGTGGGGTGAAGTACAAGCGGAAGCGCCACCGGGATCACCCCTCAATTAGACACCAAAACCAAGTCGGGTTTAAAAGCAGCAGAGGGGACCCTGCGCCGGAGGCAGAGCTCGCTCTTCGGAGAGTGGAATTTCCCAGACGAGGAATGGCCCAGGGCGGGCCAGACAGTGCGGCACCAAGAACTGGTCTCGGGCTGGAGGCAGTGGCAGCCCATGTTAAGTATACAAAAAGGGTTATGGCTTGAGGCAGTGGCAGCAAAACGGACGCCCGGATGTCTGAGGGAGAGAACAATGGGACTGTCCCCTATAAAAGTACCCTGTTTGTGTTGTCAAAATAAACTAATTCTTGCTGTTTAACCCAATACTGAGTCTCGACTAGTATGTGGGGATAATAGACTGCGTTTTTATGAGTGTTTTCCCATCAACTCGGCAGCGCTGACAACTCACGAGCCAGCGTCCCAGCGAGCTCCAGGATAAAACGGCGGAACGGCAGATCTACTAGACGCAAGTAGCGGCAATCTGTCACATTGGTGGCAGCGGAGGGATAGGTAAGACCAGCCCAGCAGGGGGAGATACAGCCGCTGGCTTGACCCCGGTCTCGGACACCGCAGCACGCCAAATGCCTGGAGCTACTGTAAGGTATGTCAAAATCATGATAAAGTAAACTAATGGCATTTCTATTAAACCACCAGTAGTTGGCAGCAGTGTGAAAAGCCTGAATGATGAGCACATGTTTATCTAAAAGGCTTCCCTCAACAGGAAGGAACAAAAGAAGCAGGGCTTCTGCTCTGGAGGAAGCCAATATCAGAATACACTTCCTACCGGAGCTAAAGCCATGCTTTGTATGTGTTGCAGGTAAGAGGGAACATAACCAAGGTTATAAACAGGGAAAAAGTGATTTAATTCACATCCCTGTGATTAGAAAAGGCTGCTGAATAATTATATAAGATAGTATACAGATGTCAGTGTGTTGTGCTGAGGTGTCATGGCTCAACAGCATACAGGGAATGTGATTGCTATAGAATCTCATGTTATACTGTATTGATTGTATTGCACCATTAGCCTACTATAATGCAGATTGAGTAATTATATATATGTACATGTTTAATTGTTTATTATTTTCTATAAGGACGTTATTACTGCATAGGTGAATGTTACTGTATATATCCAAATGTGTATTAATGTATAAGGAAATATCAGAGTACACTTCCTACAAGAGCTAAAGCCATGCTGTATAAGGAAATATCAGAGTACACTTCCTACCAGAGCTAAAGCCATGCTTTGTAGGTGTTGCAGAAAACGTTAAATAAAAGCACTTCTGGTTTCACCCAAGCCCGCTCCCTTCGCACATTGGAATTATTGACCATACTTTCAGCATATGTGCAACACTACCGGACATCTGGAAGCAGCCCTGACACCAGCCCAGCAGGGGGAGATACAGCCGCTGGCTTGACCCCGGTCTCAGCAGCCCTGAAGCCTCCCGCCTCAACAAAGCGGCCCTAACCATATGGCCCAGCAGTACAAAAGGCTCAAGCAGACCACTCTAAAAGACTTACTAGAGGCTCGAGGGAAGGTGGCCAGCGGGAAAGCCAAGGCAATGCTCATCACCGAACTGATGGAGGATGACCGGGTGAGCATGGCACCTTCCGAAAATTCAGAGGCCTCTGAATGGCGGCGAGAGGTACAGTAGGGCTGGCCCTGTACGGAGCCAACCCTACGGCAGAAGTGATTGCCAGCGTATTGGCAGATACGGACCAGCTCCGAAAAACCGAGATTCAACACCGGGTCGGAGGGTCCACCACGTCCCAGCTCTCCACAACAGCTCCCAGGCGCAAAGTCCTAAATGCCGCATTCAAAATGTTCCCTGAAGGGAGCGAAGATAGCGATGGGTTCCTGCGGGACTTTGAACGGCAGTGTGTGCTACAGGGGTCGATAACGCAGACTGGGTCCTCATCCTGGCAAGCAAGCTCACCTGGAAGAGCAGCTGAGGCATTTTGGGCCATGGCAGACGAGGACTGCACAGTCTGCCCACTATGCCCTCACCCCAGAAGCCTGCCGGCTTAAGTTCTAATACCTCTGGAAAGGCCCCACAGATAGTTACACAGAGTGGGGCCACAGGATACAGCAGGCCGTTAAGAACTGGGTCCAGGGGTGTCAGGCGACCACTCTGGACCATTTCACTCACCTCATCCTGCTCGAGCAGTTTTACAACTGTACTGCGCCGGAGGTGCGGGACTGGGTCAGGGACCCTTGCACTACCGGAAGCCACCCACCGCGCAGATGAATACCATGATGCCCGGAGGAATGCTCCGACCCAGTCTCGACCCTCACCCTGGCCTGGGCCGACTCTCCCGCAAACCCGGGCTGCCCTCGCAGAACATCCCAGGCACCTCCCTTGCAGAACACCCCAGGCACCTCCCTCTCAACCACAGCGAACTGGGCCCAGGTGCTATGGGTGCAACCAAATCGGACATATCCAAGATCACTGTCCCCTGAATCAGGCGCGACCACCTGCAGCCCCTCCAGGGTACCCCCGGCCAGGGCCACTGCATACTGCTGTCAACTCGATCCAGACCCAATGCTGACTGCCTCCCCTGAAGAGGACTGTGGAATCCTGCACGAGGCCAACCCGATCCAGGCCGCTGCCGCAGACAACAGGCAACACCATCAGCAGGTTGTCCAGATCAACGGCCAGCCCGTACAAGGACTTCGGGACACCAGGGCCACCCTGACTTTGGCCAAACCACACCTTGTTGCCCCTGCCGCCACCACAGGCCATTCAGTCACAATTCTTGCTGTTTAACCCAAATACTGAGTCTCAATTAGTATGTGGGGGGAATAGACTGCGTTTTTCTGAGCTCCAGGATCGAACGGCGGAATGGCAGATCTACTCGGCACAAGTAGCGGCAATCTGTCACAGTTACTTTATAAAGTTTGTTGCCATAGTCCTGAATAAAAATGAGAATCAACCAAAACATACTAATTAATTTATAGAACACAGCAAAAGGTGTCTGTGAACCGGTTATTGAATTATTGGTAAAAATAAAAAAAAGTGGTTTAATATGTATTAAGCTAGTTTTATTTTATGTGAAAATATGAACTTGTCATATAAATATCCCTGTATAGGTTATATTTATTTCTTGCAACCCTCGACAGCTTGTAGCACAATACAGACCTATTATTGAGCGTCTAACTTGGCAATCATTACTCTATATTTTCTTAAGAATAAAGGACAGGTTGTATTTTTATTTCAGGTAGTAACATAGCAGATGTTTTAATTACTAGTCTTAAAAGATCTAGGGTATCAGTTTTACACGTGGGAGCACATGGAAATTATTGCCCTCTGAGCAAAATTGTTTGTTGCACCAATCCCTCATTGTTCCAAGACAGCTTGTAATATCAATCCAACCCTGAGAGAGCTATTCAAAGAGGAACCAAGGTGCCACTTTGTAGAGTAGGAGTCTAATCAATGTGTTTTTAGTGTGCATGACACCGCTTAGAACTTGATTTAACCCCTTCACTGTTGAGCCATTTCAATTCTAAGTGCTGAACTCATTGTTACTGTTTTGTGCTCATCATGTTTAAACGCAATTTGAAGTCATGTTTTATTGTAGAACCCAGAAAAATTATAATAATGATACCAAACATGACCAGGTTTTATGTAACAAAGAAATATATATTTTTTTCTTTTCTTTTTTTTTCTTTCTAACGTAGAAATATTTTTCACTTTTCAATTATAAAGTGAATAATGCTCCTGCACTAACTCGCCATCTCATTTCTCACAACAACAAGTGTCGAGGTGATGGCACAGTGCCTTATAACAAATTGTTACATCAAAAACCTAAACCGCCGCACTGCAGCAAGGAGCACTGGGGGGGACTTTGGAACCCTGCATCTTTAATCTTTACACCTCACAAGGTCAAGTGAGGTGTCATTGAACAGGTCAGAGCCTGGCCTTTGCATTGATACCAAACGTGACCATATAAAAATCTAAAATAATTTTTTTTTTAAAAAAGAATTATTTTAGTTTGAAAGCATTGGCATTATCCATTTTTCACATATAAAATGAGCAATACCACTGCCATTACTCACCTTCTTATTTCCCATGCTGGGAGCAAAGTTAAAATTGTGTATTTTCTCAGAAAAATGCAGTAACAGGTTACCATTTAAAAAACATTAACAAGTATTCCCATTAGAATATATAACCACAAAGGTTTGGATGATAAAATGTGAAAAAATTATTTTAAACGCTGTAAATGATTGAAATCTAAATGAAAATTTCCTCACACAGTTTCTGCCCGGTTAGATATACCCGTATCTGCACTATTAAATAACCTAAAACAGGGCTCAAAATTTCCACTCGCCTACTCGTATTTGGCGAGTGGAAATTAAGTGAGGGCAGGTGGAAATGCACACGCAGGCAACACAATAAATTATTTTGTGCTTTGTATTCCAGCAGTGCCACGTGCAGCCCCCCCCCCTTTCTCAGGCTGCACGGTGGCAGGGATCAGCTGCCTAACCTGACCCAGCTAGTCTCTGTCATTGGCAGGGGCGTGGAGAGGAGCTTCCCTACCCCTCGCTCTGATCACACTGCGGTCTGATGTCTGGGTATTAATGTTATTTTTGTAACTTTATTCTAAATAAAACCTTTAACAGTGTAATTTCATAATATAATTTAAGGGGGTGTTTAGGGGCAGAGTTAAGGGCTGGGTAGGGTTTAGGTGGAGCAACTGGTGGCGAGTAACTCTTATGGCCTGGTTAGTAGCTTGGGACTTGAAATTTTGATTCCTGCCCTAAAATATGTTTTCATTTCACTAAATTCCAAAAGAGCCCACAAAAATCTTCAGCTCCAGGCGCATAGAGATCTTAATCTGGCCCTGCCACCAGGGAGAAGAGATGTGCTGCCCCCTCCCATGCTCTCCCCACTGATTGATCCACCATGGATTTGGCCCTCTCTCTTCAAAGAAAGGTAAGGAGGAGAGGGGGTAACAGGTTTATTATTTAATAATGTACTATAAAAATATGATTTTATTTTAATTTAAACATGTTAATAATATATAATTATATTTAAATCAATATAATTTTAATATATTAATACTTAAACATATTTTAATATAATTATTTCAGTCTATAATTTATATAAATCTACACTTTTAATCTATAATTATGTCTGCCTTTTATTGCTCCATGATTGGTATTATACATCTCTATGAGGAGATGCTGATTGGCATGGCACAGATATTGGACGGTGAGTGGAAATACAGTTGCAAGAAAAAGTATGTGACCCTTTGGGATTACGTGGAGTTTTGCATGAATTGGTCATAAAATGTGCTCTGATCTTCATCTAAGTCACAACAATTTGAAAAACACAGTCTGCTTAAAATAATACAACACAAACATTATATGTTTTCATGTGTTTATTGAACATGACATGTAAACATTCACAGTGCAGGGTGGAAAAAGTATGTGAACCTCTAGCTTAATGACTTCTCCAAGAGCTAATTGGAGCCAGGAGTGAGCCAACCTTAAGTCCAATCAGTGCGATATTATTGGATGTGTTGCTGAAAGCTGTCCTGCCCTTTAAAAACACACACCAGTTTTGGGATTACTGGTTTCAAGAAGCACTGCCTGATGTGAACCATGCCTCGCAGAAAAGAGCTCTCAGAAGACCTACGATCAAGAATTGTTGACTCGCATTAAGCTGGAAAGGGTTACAAAAGTATCTCCAAAAGCCTTGATGTTCATGTGTCCACGGTAAGACAGACTGTCTACAAATGGAGAAAGTTCAGCACTGTTGCTACTCTCCCTAGGCGTGGTCGTCCTGTAAAGATGACTGCATGAGTACAGCGCAGAATGCTTAATGAGGTAAAGAAGAATCCTAGAGTGTCAGCTAAAGACTTACAGAAATCTCTGGCACATGCTAACATTTTTGTTGACACATCTACAATAAGGAAAACATTAAACAAGAGTACATGGGAGGACACCACGGAGGAAGCCATTGCTGTCCAAAAAGAATATTGCAGCACGTTTGAAATTTGCAAAAGAGCACCTGGATGTTCCACAGCACTACTGGCAAACCTCATCCCCACTGTAAAACATGGCGGAGGGAGCATCATGGTTTGGGGCTGCTTTGCTGCCTCAGGGCCTGGACGGATTGTTGTCATTGATGGAAAAATGAATTCCAGAGTTTATCAAGACATTTTGCAGGAAAACGTAAGACCATCTGTCCGCCAACTGAAGCTCCGCAGAGGATGGGTGATGCAACAGGACAATGACCCAAAGCATACAAGTAATTCAACAAAAGAATGGCTTCAACAAAACAAAATACGCCTTCTGGAGTGGCCCAGTCAGAGTCCTGACCTCAACCCGATTGAAATGCTGTGGCATGATCTTAAGAGAGCGATTCACACCAGACATCCCAAGAATATTGCTACACTGAAACAGTTTTGTGAAGAGGAGTGGTCCAAAATTACTCCAGATCGTTGTGCAGGTCTGATCTGCAACTACAGGAAACGTTTGGTTGAGGTTACTGCTGCCAAAGGAGGGTCAACCAGTTATTAAGTCCAAAGGTTCACATACTTTTTCCACCCTGCACTGTGAATGTTTACATGTTCTGTTCAATAAAAACATTTAAAACATATAATGTTTGTGTTGTATTATTTTAAGCAGACTGTGTTTTTCAAATTGTTGTGACTTAGATGAAGATCAGGGCACCTTTTATGACCAATTCATGCAAAACTCCACGTAATCCCAAAGGGTTCACATACTTTTTCTTGCAACTGTATACACCTTTATTTGTGTAGACAAATATCCTTACACCAGTCCCGGCTACTAAACATGTGCATTTTGTTTTGTTCTGAATCAAAATTCAGACAAAATTTACCCGATTCTTATTTCGGAAGCACTTCCAGAATACGAATCGGATCTGTCCGAAACTAAATGAAAATGGAGTGAAACGAAACAAAATGTAATACAATGAATCAAATCCGTTTTTTGGAATTAATTTGTTGTATTTCGTGGTGCACTCTGAAATTGTTCAGCAATTTCAATGAAAAAATCCTGAAAAATGCCTAAAAAAAATCGTAAAAACAAATAAAGAGAATTTTTGCTGCAAGTAAAAAGAGAGTTATGGTTGAATAAATATTTAATAAAAATGGGGATTTTTCTTTGCCGTGGGTTCCAGCATTTTTGGCACTGTTTTTTTTTTTACATTCTTTCTGGCTTTTTCCTTTGCTGTGCTTGGGGCTGCGGCCCACAGCGGTACGTATTCTTCTCATGCTCTTTTGTAAGAATCACGTCCGCCATTTTGAGGGATGTACCATCTTTCCCCACACAAGCGTGCAGCTTGACCTGCATGCTTCAGGAAACACTTGTGGGATTTTGTAGGAGTGTTTATCCCAGGTCGCCACCCTTTTATAGCATCATTCTATATCACCTTTTCAACGTGAACTGTGTGCTGCGCTGCTCTACAGCTAAGGTCAGTGTCAGGCAAGCGTTTTTCAGACCGTAAGGAACATCCTTCCACTCTGACGACTGTCTGGCCACCTTGCTGAGCGCAGTTAGTGAGCTCAGTGCTGCAAGGCAAGATCCTCCTATGGAGGATCGAGCATTGCAGCCCCATCGAATGCGCATCATAGCGTTTTGATAGGGAGGCTTTCAGCAGTCCGCTGAAGTGCATGCAATTCATGTGCACGCTACAGCGTGTGGCCGGACCCGTCGAAGCATCACAACGCTGCAACGGACGCCAGGAGGCACGTCAATATAGCGCATCTAGTGCACTCATCTGACATTGGCCTAAATATGCATCCAAAACCCGCAAATGCCTACCTTCCCCTTCTGGGGGTTCAGAGGACATCGATGGCTCTCCTCCTCCTGTCCTCCCTCGTTAGACTCCGGTCCCCACATGGATTCCCCTGACACCCCAGCTGATCTAACTACCTGCATTACAGGTATATACAAAGAGCGTTGGCCTGCATGACCTCCACATTTAATCAATCCCTAACGGATTTATTAACCATCACCAGAGCGCTGCTGCATCTTGGTACTGACCCTCTATCGGCCCAACTTATGACCCACACTACCGATGACTTCTTTGTTTCACCTGATGACATAGAAGAGTCCCTTCCTTGTAAAGCTACGCATAAAACCAGACATGTCTTTTCTGAAGAATCTTATGTTTCGGTGGTTAATCCACCATAGGGGCTAGCATCACCGCACCACTGCTCTCTGACCAAGGGGCTGGCATCCCCACACCCCTGACATCTGACCATAGCAGATATTCACCTCACAGACGATCTGGGTCTAGTCAGGACCCTGAAAAAACTCCCTTGCACAAGGCTGTTACATTTGATGAGCAAACTGCAGTTTTGTCACATTTCCAGCCCTGTCCCCTGTTTGTGATCTGATCTGGTTCGGGTCTTGGTTCCTGTTGCCATTCCTTGGTTCCAGCTCTAGCATACCATCCCTGGCTGTTATATGACCACAAGATTGTCTTAACCCATACTGTGCTGTCTCCCTTCTGTATATACTGTTTATATCCTGAGATTCCGTACGGCCCTGTGGTATTTTCTATTAGCTCAGATCGGCTACTCTAACGACCGGCCTGTCAGTGTTGGGCTGGGTTCACACCTGAGCGTATGTCAGATGCGCGTTTTTCGCGCGTTTTTTGTCTGGCGTTTTATGAGCATTTTTGACAATTAGAAACGCACGTCGTACGCACATTTTTTGAAATCTATGGCCGCAAACGCGCTGTAATACGCCCCAAAGAAGCTCCTCTACTTCTTTGGGCATAGGGCGTTTTACAGCGCGTTCCTACGCTCTGTGAAACGCCCAGGTGTGAATCATGCCCATAGGAAATAATGGGATTTCAATGTTTGAGCGTTTTACAGCGCATAGAAACACACTGTAAAACGCCCAGGTGTGAACCAGGCCTTAGGGTTCCTTGTGGTTTTGTTGTGCAGGAGTCTCTGCCAATCCCTGCGGTGTTCTCACTAGGGATGAGCTGTTCGGTTCGATGTGTTCGGAGTTCGATTTGAACATCGCCAGTTTGTATGTTCGTGAACTTCAAACATTTCTGAGTGTTCGCAGCATGTTCACCCACAATGCACCACAATGCACTTTTCCACTGGCCTGAAGCTTGTAATTGGATACAGCCTGCACCTGACCACAGTTTAGGTGCAAGACAGGTGCAAGACTATGCCAATCACGGCTCAGAGTCCTGATTGGGCAAATTTTGCCCAATCACGAGCTCACAGAGCTAAGTCCCGCAGCACACTATATAAGGCTTCACACAGCCTTCAGCACCTGTTTTTTGAGAGGAGATTGTTGTGTTAGCGTGTCTTCTCACTGCCAGTCTGCCAGCAGCTATTGGGGGGGTCTCATTTCTACAAAATATCTGGGAATTGTTCTAATCTTTGTGTTCTCACTGCCAGCAGCAATTGTGGGGGTCTCACGTCTAGAAGATATCTGGGAACCAACCCTGCACTCTTCCACAATACCACAGAGGGGTTACGGTGTGACAGCACTGTTGCCGACACTAAAGGCCCACTTTTAAAGCACCTATTGTTACTTTCATCCCAAGCCTGCATAAGTTTCACCATAATTTAGCCCAAAAAAATCACTAAACTTGTTCTGCGTGTCCTAAAATGTCTCCTCTTTTCATACAGACTGCCACCCCAAGCAGTTGTTTATGAATAGATTAAATTAGGAAAACCGTTTACCGTAATTTGAAATGTCATTTTTTTGTTTTTAAATGTTTCTATACATCCTACAAATCCGCCACTTCACGGGCAGGTTATGGGGACCTCCTAGGCACGATATTTGAAGGAATTTTTCGTTTTTATTTTTAACCCTTACTTCATGGAAAACTCACTGTTCCTTTAAAAACCTTTTTTTTACTTTTTGTCCTTGTTTCCTATCCCCCAGGGCACTACCCGGACCCCCATACACCTTTTATGGCAAATATCTTGCATATATGCCCTCTTGGAGGGCACTCTACAAATCGAACTATTGAGTTCGGTTCGTGTTCGAACTCGAACTTTTGAAATTGTTTGAGTTCTAATGCGAACCGAACACGGGGGTGTTCGGCTCATCCCTAGCTCTCACCGTCTGTCAGACATACGTGTTTTCTGCCCTGCACTTTGGGCTTTTAATCCTGAACATGGGTCCCATTATGGCTCAGGACCAGGATCCTCTGTACACAGAGGTGGATAATTTGCTATGTGTGCACATTCCTGAGGATGATTTCCTAGAGACTGATGACCTTCTGGCAGTTCCTATCCCTAAGTCTTGGCCTTTACTAGTGGACCGTCTTGGTATCCCCATGGTTGCCCCCAAGGATTTAGCTAATCCTCGATCTGCTCTACGGACTCCTAAACCACATAATTTGCGGGCAGAATGCCCAAGGCCCACCACCCTTCTCAATCAAGTGCTTCGCGAACCTCTTGACAGCCCCCTGTGTCCTGCTGAGGGTGGACAGTGTCACAGCCATTCGTTACATCAGTGGCCTCAGAGAGCTGAAATCAATGGCGAACCTAGCAAAGAGGTTATGGAAGTATTGCTTCTCAGTTTACGCTCAATTCGTTGCAGGTTAGGTGAACACTGTGGCAGACTGGCAATCGCATCACCTTGCCGATTCGGGGGATTGGCGATTGCTCTCCTCCATTTTCGTGAAGCTCTGGGATTTATGTGGTCCCTCCCAATATGACCTGTTTACATCCTGACTCTCCTCACCTCCCAAAATTTTACCGCCGGATACAGAGCCATCAGCAACAAACGCCTTTCTTCAAACATGGTCTGAAGATCGACAATATGCTTCCCCCCCCTTCTCCTTGGTGGAAAGATGCTTCATTACATCAAGTCTCAAGCCAAGTCGCTGTTCCTGATAGCACACTGGTGGCCTAATCAAGCCGTGGTTCCCTTTGCTCATGGAACTGTGCGTGGACGTTCCCAGGCTACTTCCGTGGTCTAGAGACCTTCTCTCTGATCTGGACCATCATCCTCCTCATCTGTTGTTGTGGCCGGATCAACTACACCTGGAAGCATGGTTGGTGTCTTTGATCCCTGGACAGTCCATAGCAGTTCAGAAATCACTGCATCACTCCTTAGTGGGACATGGGCACCTAAAAACCATTACTTCCTACTGATCTGCCTGGCAATGGTGCCTGGAACAGAGTGTGAATTCTGTTTCGCACCTTTGAACTCTGTCAGATTTTCTGGTGGCTGCTTCGGAATCTGAGAAAGCGTACCGGACTATTATTGCCTACCGGTCCACTGGCTCTGAGGGTCATTCTGGTTTAATGGGATCACTGGTGGGTCAAGTCCCTTTGGTTTACAGCCTTTTGAGGGGTATCCGTTTATCTCCTCCTCCGACTCCTTGATATTCTGTTTTATGAGATGTTTCAATGGTTGAGAGCTTCCTGTTAGCCTGGCCTGACAATGATTCACTGTCCATTAAATTTTAATTGATTTAAACTGTTGTCTTTATTAAGTTTAATTTCATGCAAGCGAGTGAGTGATAAGTGTGCGTTAGACGTTCAAGTCTGCTCTTTTCTCCCTGATGGCATCCACTTCGATACTTCTCGTCGCACTAAGATGTCTATCAAATCTGTCTTCTACCAGGGACGTGCAGTCAGGGGCGGCAGGGCCTCACCTGCCATAATTCCATTAAGTGGGGACTGTAAAATCTTTTTAAAAACCTGCTATTTAAAAAATAAAAGTTCACAGTAGGTATAGATGAGACTCAAATAAAAGCAACAGAGATGTCGGCCCCTATTACATTCTTCGCGCAACTTCGTTCGCGCAGCTCTAATTTTTTTGTGCGCATCGTCCAGCGTTATCGCGCGAAAATTAACGTGATATTCCGATCCGAATGCATTTTCTCATCCGGCAAAAAATAACATTTGGAAAAAAGACGCGCAAAACGAAGTGTAATACGCGCGCAGTAACATTGCGCACGTAAATCAGTGTGCGGACTGTTTTTTTTCGCGGGATTCAGCCAATCAGAATTCTGAACCTTAATTGACATCAATTTACCTTAATTGACTCACTTACGTTTTTGCGCCTGTCAAAGTAAATCTGAGTATACATGCTACAGCAATAAAAAATTATGCACAAATTCACAATATTTTTGTTTGGGTATGTGTAGAATGTATAACTATACTGTGCTGTATTTTTTTTTTGGTGCTGGTATATTTGGATTCGGCCAGAACATTCAGATTTGCAGTTACCACCAGCTTTTCAAAGACGTTAAAATTATGCGTGCAAACGTCGTTCGTAAAAAGATGCGCATCGATTGAACTACCATCCGTGTACCAGCGCACGAATGATTTGCGCTCACAATGTTAAGTATAGGACGCGCACAGTTCATCACGCTCACGCAAGTCCATCCGCGTTAAACGATAACGTGCATCGTTTGCGTGAACGTTGTAATACGACGTTCAGCGCAAAGGGTTTTGCACCTCGCGCAAATGTGCACTTGCGCACGCAAAACGCACTGCGCGAAGAATGTAATAGGGGCCTTTCATCTATGGGTGTTACAAACATATTTACAAGAATTAATAATAATATAGGTATGTGTACAGTGTTTTTTGTTTTGTAGCTAAAGAGACTGGGACGGGGGGCAATGGATCCTCCTTATCAGTGCCAGACACAATATACGACCAAACAATAAATATTTTTGGTGGGAACTGGACCTCAAAGGTCCTGAAATCCTGGAGCCTAAGATCAGTGCTCAAGTTCTTGGCAAGACTAATCCCCTGTACTTGGAGAGATGTATTAGCCCTCACAGACAACTGTCCGCAAAAGGTGGGGAGAAGTGCGAGGGCATAACGTCCCTTTGACCACTCATATTACATTGGGTCATGTCCAGGAATAAGGGGGGAGGAGTCTGAGCTCAGGATGCAGCGATACAAAATGCAGAGAGACAGGTTTCTATGAAACAATGGGGTTTTACTTAAGGAACAGGCATAAACAGGTAATGTATGCACGGTACTGGGCAGGAATGGGGCTGGACACAGGCAGTGGACAGGGAAGGAATGGGGCTGGACACAGGCAGTGGACAGGGAAGGAATGGGGCTGGACACAGTCTGTAATAGGTTCTGGTAGATGCATAACAGACAGATTGCCGGGCACAGCAGGGGTTTGAGGAGCAGGGCAGGAGGCTTGAAGTTTGGGGAACACAGCAGAAAACTCTGAACGTGATGGGAGAAACAGAGGCTTCAGAGAGCACTTTCATAAGTGGTTACCCCAAAGGATTAAAACAATGCAGATGCCCAGAGGAAAGGTGGATCTGCCGTGTAATGAGTCAGTCAGTTGTAGATGATGAGCAACTGGCTTACTATGTTTGCGCGGAATGGAAGACCAAGAGTGGACTGGGAAAACCAGGTCTGGAGTAGGGATGAGCCGAACACCCGAGTTCGGTTTGCATTCGAACTCGAACTTTTCCAAAGTTCGAATTCGAACTCGAACTTTTCAAAAGTTCGAATTCGAACACGAACACGAACTCAATACAAGTCAATGGGAAGTGGGCATATATGCTAGATATTTGCCATAAAAGGTGTATGGGGGTCCGGGTAGTGCCCTGGGGGACAGGAAACTAGGACAAAAAGTTAAAAAAAGTTTTTAAAGGGACAGTGAGTTTTCCATGAAATAAGGGTTAAAAATAAAAACGAAAAATTCCTTCAAATATTGTGCCTAGGAGGTCCCCATAACCTGCCTGTGAAGTGGCAGATTTCTAGGATGTATAGAAACATTTTAAAAAAATGTCCGGGTCCGGGTAGTGCCCTGGGGGACAGAAAACAAGGACAAAAAGTTTAAAAAAATGAAGTTTTTAACCCCTTCACTGCTGACGACGTGTGGGACACGTCCTCAGTTACTCCCGCTGTATGCTGAGGAGGACGTGTCCCACACGTCATCAGCTTTGCGGGACCCCCGGCAGATACTCACCTCTCTGTCCGGGGTCCCGCGGTGTTCTGACTTCAGCGTCCTCAGACGCTGAAGTCAAGCTCCTCCCTACGTAAATGATGTCATTTCCAGGCGACCCCCGGCATTGCCGGGAGATTGCCTGGAAGGGAGGGGGGATTCATTCGGATCCCTCTCCCTCCCGATCGGGAGGTCCCACAAAAAAAAGCCAGGCACTGCTTAAAAGGGGAGAGTCTCCCCTTTTAAGCGGTGCCTGGCTTTAACCCCTTAGGCACCGGGTCGCACTTCGGCACCTTGCGGCGCCGAAGTGCGGCCTAGCTCTGGTGGGGGCCGCCATCTTGGATGGTGGCTCCACCCCGGGTCGCCCCTCACTGCCTGACATCCTCACGCATAGCGTGATGACGTCAGATAGCCGGGGAACCCCTAGCTGCCCGGAATCCCCTGGTGGAGATAGGGGGTTCATTTGAACCCCGATATCTCCAGAACCGTGGCAGCTAGGGGGGTCATGGAGGGTGTCAATCGAAAGGCCTGAGCATGCCCTTTCAAATGATATCCAACATGTCCAGGTATAAAGTAAAAAAATAAAAATAATAAAAAAAACTGTATTTTTTTGCATGTTATTTTTATTAATGCAGCAATATTGTTCACATTTCAATTCTAATGTGAACAATGATGCTGCACTAATGATTTTTTTCTATGGTGTGCGTTTGCTAAAAATCACATAATTCCCCCCCAAAATTTTTTAATAAGTCCCCATTTCTAATTTTTGTACAAGCGCACCCCATAGAAAATATAACCGCAAATGTTCATGTGATAAAAGGTGAAAAAAACACTTTACACGCTGCAGATGATTAAAAATTCAAGTTTTATTGCATTTTTTGTTATAATATACAGGCAGAACATGACGTATACATATAAAAATGATATATTATGAATCTGCCGAGTCTGCCGGAAAGAACGATTTATAATATGTCTGGGTCGTATAATAAAATGTGGCTTCAAATCGCGTTTAAACATGATGAGCGAAAGCGGTAAAAATTAGCTCAGCACACAGCAGTGAAATGCCTCAGCAGTGAAAGGGTTAAAGGAACAGTGAGTTTTCCATAAAATAAGGGTTACAAATAAAAATATCATGCCTAGGAGGTCCCCATAACCTGCCCGTGAAGTGGCGGATTTGTAGGTT
Source organism: Leptobrachium leishanense (assembly GCA_009667805.1). Taxonomy (NCBI): domain Eukaryota; kingdom Metazoa; phylum Chordata; class Amphibia; order Anura; family Megophryidae; genus Leptobrachium; species Leptobrachium leishanense. Next base: position 102,195,402 of record CM019065.1, read on the forward strand.
GTATGGAAACATCGCCATCACAGACCCACACACGACACCTAGCACTTCCAGTCTGCATACAATGTATCAAATTCATGAGACCGGACTAATTAGAAGCACATGTTATTTCCAAACACTAATTAAACACCTGTTGTTTACGCCGTTTGAAAGCACAGGTCATTTAGAGGTGAGAATCTTTGCACCTAGACAGTAGTTTTTAATTCAATATCTAATAAACCGTTGCTTATAATATTCTGCAGTACAGAGTCTCTTTATTTCTAGATTTTTTAGTATTTTTTAAGCATTTTTTATACTTTTTTTTAAAAAAAAATAATTTCGAACTCGAACACGCCAAAGAGTTCGAAGTTCGCGAACATTCGAACTGCCGATGTTCGAATCGAACTCCGAACTGATCGAACCGAACAGCTCATCCCTAATTTGGAGCAGTGACTTAAAAGGTGCTGCCAGAATCAGGTGGTAACAGCACTGGCAGGGGCCTTTCAAAAGCGTCTCTACTTTCCCTGACAGGTGGTCAAAGTTCCTAGAGCAGGGATGTCAAACTCTGGCTCCCCAGATGGCCTCCAATTCCCTGAACCCTTCTAACGCAATAGATGTCTAGAGCATCATGGGAGTTGTATTGGGGGGGGGGCAGAGTTTGAGATCAATGGCCTAAAGTGTCCCATGAAGAATCAGTAAAAGGATATTCATCTTAATTATGTTAAGCTTTCCCATCCTAAGAGTGGTTAGAAGTGAAAGGTATTTCAATGGTAACATGATATTATGAGGCTCAGATTCTCAATATCATCAGCGTAGGTTGCAAGTATATGATGCTGATCTCCTGACATAATACTCTGTACTCCATCAAGCTTATGAAGAAAGGTAAAAAAAATAGGCTCCAAGGTGAGAACAGTGGGAAACTCTATGGCCTTCCATTCCATAAAGAAATGGCCGGTAAGCTAATAAAAAAGTGACCACCAAGTCAAAAATTTCCAGCAGTAGACAGCAAGAACATTTGATATTACCGGAATTGTATATGGAGACAATCAAATGTAATTCCATGCGCCTCTGGGGTTTGGTAGTACTTCAACTAGTTGAAAAGGCACGTTCAATTTCTGTCTCCTGGCTCTTGTTTTTTTTTATATGTACTGTGCCTCTCACCACTTCCTGATGCATCATAAACTCTCCATTTCACTTGTCCTCTCCTTACCACATTCATTACAGACATTATTAAAGAACATGTAATACCCCTTATGTGAATTATCATTCACATGCTTGGAGACGGAGAAGGGGTACCAAAAATACAATTTAATCCACATGAACCTTCACTACAGTTGCTGCGACTTCTGTTTCCACGTATTCTGGCCTAGAGTGTCTAAAATAATTTTAATGCTTTTCTTCCAGCCACTAACCTTCTCTTTTTCCCCTTTGTCTACGCGTACTATTTTTTTTGTATGTTCTCTCTCTCCCCGTTCCACTGTTGTCTTGCTCATATTTTCTTATAACCACAAGTAAAATTAATTGGGTAATAGTAGAAAACAGAGAACAGTACATGGCATCTTACTGCATTGTTAAAAACCATTCATCATTTTGAACAAGTAAATATTGACAGGTTCAATTACCATAAACATCACATACTCCAGCTAATAGCTTGAGCACAGCTGGAGATGAGGAAGGCTCCTACAAAGCAGAATTACCATTTTATACTGAGCCTCTAGAGGATGCTGTGGTGCAGCCTTTAAAATATATTTTTATGGTTTCTCTGGCTGGATGCTTACCAATAGCAAAGCGGGTCACGGCAATATTTTTATTTATTTATTTATAAAGGATTTTACCAGGAAGGATACATTGAGATTTCTCTCGTTTTCAAGTACGTCCTGGGTTCAAGAACATTAAAATGTTACAGAAATACAAAGTAATACAATGCAAGATATTAAAAAAAACAACACAAATATACAGATTAACATAAAATAAATATGTAGGAAATAGTCATTATGTTACATGTTTACAGGTGCATTCTGTATTGAGGTATGTTAATAGGAAGCTCTTGAGTGACTTTAGACTGGGGGAAGATTTGATGGCGTCTGGGAGGTTATTCCATAACTGCGGCGCTCTGTAGGAAAATGAGGATCGAGCCACTTTCTTTTTGTATTGTGGTATTGCAGGTAAGGTGCTGGTCCTGGGTCGAAGGTTATAGGATGAGGGAACTGCTAGGGGAAGCAGCCTATTCAGGTAGGGTGGTAGCTTCCCAGAAAAGCTCTTAAACTCCAGGTTGGAAAGGTGAAGGGTGCGTTTAGACTCCAGCGACGGCCAGATTAGCTCTTTTAACATGTCACAATGGTGGGTCATGTAGTTACATTGTAGCGCAAAGCGGCAGCATGAGTTATACAATGTGGTAAGTTTCTGAAGGTGCCTTGAAGTGGCCTTGAAGGTGCCTTGAAAAGGTGCCTTGAAGTGGCGAGTGAGCTTACGTTGCAATGGCCATTGAAACAAACAAAAACCTCATAGTGTTTTGTTGTACATGGAATACATAGAAACGAGCGCAGATGACACTTTTTTTCCTCGTTATGTTTTATACATTAACTGGGCTGTTACTCCTGGCAGTTGCTGCCGCTCCGGTGAGTATGGGCGCGACGCCATTTTTTCTGTATTTATGTATATTATGCTTGTAACACCAGTCTGTCGTTTTGCAGCTGTTCCTCTTTCCATGCTTTTTTTTTAATCCCAAATTAGAAGTGTTTGGTGCGTGTATAAATAAAACCCACCATATCTCTGCCTCTCCTTAGCTGAAAAGCAGCAGGAGGGACTTGGAGCTGCTCAGTAGAGCGGCCTTTTGGTTACATTTGTTAGGTACTCACTCTACAAAGAGGTGCCTTGAAGTGGCGAGTGAGCTTACGTTGCAATGGCCATTGAAACAAACAAAACCCTCAGTGTTTTGTTGTACATGGAATACATAGAAATGAGCGCAGATGACACTTTTTTTCCTCGTTATGTTTTATACATTAACTGGGCTGTTACTCCTGGCAGTTGCTGCCGCTCCGGTGAGTCTGGGCGCGACACCATTTTTTCTGTATTTAAGTTTCTGGAGGTGTGTTTGCGGGGCGGCTGCATACACTACATCTCCGTATTCAATAGCCGGCATAAGCATTTGTTGTACAATCTGCTTTCTTACCGCGGGACTCAGGCAGGATTTGTTTCTGTACAGGGCACCTAGTTTGGGGTAAAGTTTAGATGAGAGTTTATCGATGTGGGGGCCAAAGGATAGATTAGGGTCCAACCACATACCTAGATATTTGAGAGAAGTGAGTGTGGTCAGCGTGCCATATGTTTCCAAAGAATTCTACCAATACCATTTTATTGGTTCTGGGAAATTTATGACACCCTTCCTGGGTGTGCACCAATAAGTGTGCAATGGGTATCGCACTAGAAAAATATTTATTTGTTGCTCTTGGACACTGTAGGGGTTATTCAGAGGGAGCCGATCTGGCCTCGAAATGTCATCGAACACTGAAATTCAGAGTACGGTGACATTTTGGGGCCATTCAGAGAGCAGGCTGTTTGCCAAATTTTGACGAATTGCCTGCATATACGGTGGCTGTTTGAGGGCAGTGAAATCCCCGATAGAGAAGCAATGGTTCATCTATTCAGAGAACACCCAAGAGCAGTGAAAAGTTGCCGAAGTGCCCTGCTGTTTGGTGTTTTCTTTCGGCAGGTTTATTCAGGCGAATCCCTTAGGCTTCAATGTTAAAAATATTCCTGTTTTTATTCAATATCTAATAAACCGTTTATTATTTTATTCTGCAGTAAAAAGTCTCGTTATTTCTAGATTTTGTAGGATCTTTTAGGCATTTTTCGGGATTATTTTCCCGTTAATTTTTTTAAATCATTTTTTCATTTTTCCTTAACCCTTTCGCTGCTGAGGCTTTTCCCGCCCCTGTGCTGAGGTCATTTTTACCGGTTTTGCTCATCATGTTTAAACGTGTTTTGAAGGCTTATTTTAGTATATGACCCAGACATATTATATATCGTTCTTTCCGTCAGACTCGGTAGATTCATAATATGTCATTATTATATGTATACGTTATGTCATGTCTGTATATTATAACAAAAAATGCAATAAAATATGTATTTTCAATAATTTACAATGTGTAAAGTGTTTTTTTCACATTTTAACATGCGAGCAATTGCGGTTGTATTTTGTATGGGGTGCGCTTGTTAAAAAAATTAGAGATGGGGTCTCGTTACATTTTTTTTTGGGGAAAATTACACTATTTTTAACAAACGCACCGCATACAAAAATCGTTAGTGCAGCATCATTGTTCACATTATAATTGAAATGGGAACAATATTGCTGCATTAACAAACCGAAAAAAATGTGTTTATTTTTTTTTTTATATAATTTTATTTTTTAATTTATTTGAATTTTTATTTTTCATTTTTATTTTTTTTTGACAAACTTTTTCACAGTAGTGTTTGGTATCGTTGGAACGGCCATGCTCTGGCCGATCCAACCATACCAAACTTTAACCCCTAGCTGCCACGGATCGGGAGATAGGGAGTTCATTGGAACTCCCTATCTCCACCGTTGGTGGCAGTTAGGGGTTAAGTCCAGGACTGGCGTCATCGTGCTACGCACGATGACGCCAGTCCTCATGCTACGCACGATGACGCCAGTCCTCAGGGGGAGTTCCCGGAGGCTTGGCCGACATCCAAGATGTCGGCCAGCTCCGGGAAAGGATCGCGAACCGGCGCTTTTCAGCGCCGATTCGCGATCCAGCTCCCCAGGGGTTAATGCCAGGCACCATTTGGAAGGGCAGGCTGTGCCCTTCCAAATGATGCCTGGGTTAACCCCCGCAGAGCCGCCGATCGGGGGGAGAGAGGTCCGAACGACCTCCCCCCCTCCCTTTCAGGCGCCTCCTCCGCTCATGCGGGGGGGGCGCCTGAATTAGGTGTCATCGCGCTGCCGCGATGACACCTAATACCAGCGGCTGCGGTTCCGGATGCGCGGCTGACATCGAGGATGTCAGCCCGCACCGGAGGGGCCAGCGATCGGCCGGAACCCGGCCGAACGCTGACCCCAATGGGAGGACGCGCTCAGCGCGTCCTCCGCATTGAAGTGGTTAACAGACCTTTATATTATCATTCATAGGATCTTATATGTAAATTCCAGCAGCTGCGCTGCGCTGTGATAGGCGGCTCTTCAGCTTTTTCTGGCATGTTTGGCGTGGTTTTGCAGCGGTTTCTGCGGGTTTTTGGTGAGTGTTCGTCAAATTTGCGGCGGATTTTCCCTGCACTACGGGGACCCTGTGGTACTTGCTGAATACACCGGAGGGTGGGGAACTTTGATTCCCCGAATTGCAGGGAATCGCGGGGAACGAGAGGGCACTGAAATGTCCGCAACATTTCGTTTCTCTCTGAATAACCCCTCTAGTGGGAGAACTCACTCCACTCCAGCCAACCTGCCAGATCGGAAGGACTACCACGATTCAGTACTTCCTTATACAGGTGATAGAAATATATGCTTGAACAACTGAATAAAAGCTTTATAATGTAGAGAACCAATGGGTACACCTTTCCTTCTGCAAAAATAGTGCAGGAACTGCATTCCCACACATTCCCCTTTGACTTGACCCCTGATGTTCACCATATGTTCTGTGACTACTTCAAACCTCACCATCTTTGAAAATGTAGGTCTTACAGAGCACTAACCTTAATGACTGACATTCACCTTATTCGTTTGTCTCACCACCTTACTAGACTGGACAGAGCTGAAATATATATCAGAGAAGGAGAAGGACATTGACATCTTTATACACTATGAAGATTGGAAGTATGTTTCAGAGACATCTAGGGGATTTTTCACTTGTGCTACTTGACAGGAACAATCTATTAAAATGTTATTCAGTTGGAACACTATTCCTTCCCAGCTCTTTTGTATGAAAAGATAATCCACTGATTTATGTTGGAGGAATTGTGGTGAAAAAGAGGATTATTTTCATATGCGGCAGAAATATTGAAAATTGCCTTCTTTTTACATAATATGATTCTGCCTATATTTGACAAGTCCTTTCGTTAAGAACTCATGGATTATTTATTATCCAATCCTATGGAATGCTTTACATAACATGGAAACAAACTCTTTTCAACATTTTTCTTAGCTGCTGGGTACACGATTGCAAGTTCTTGGCTCAGCATGGATCCTCTCCAATTACTGCAGATATATTCAAAACTAAAGATTTCCAAATTCTAGATGAGTTACCGTCTACCCTGCAAAACTCTTCAATGAAAATGGATGGGCTTTGGTTACCATGGCTTTTTCATAAGGAAATGGTCCCGTAAGGAATGGGCTTTACTTGTAATAGAAAGCTTAAGCTACAGATCTATAAAAAAAAAAAGGCACAAAAAAATTAGATACATTGAAAGAGTCTGAGAGTTACAGTTACAGATACAGTTACAAATATTTATAAAGTGCCAACAAGTTACGTAGTGCTGTACAATGAGAGAGACAGAGTAACAAATATACATACACATTACACACACCAAACAGTAAGAGAGAAGACCCTGCTCGAGGGCTTACAATCTAAGAGGAGAGGGGGCGACACGCTAGGTGAGGGTGAATAGGGTACAAGAAGTGACGGGGTGCATGTGGGAAGAATGAGCAATGGAGGATTGGGTAGTGAGCCGATAGGCTTCCCTAAAGTAATGTGGTTTCAGAGACTTCTTGAAGGACTGGAGAGACAGGGAGAGTCTAATGTTGCGAGGGACTGAGTTCCATAGAAAGGGGGCAGCTTGGGAGAAGTCTTGAGGGCGGGAGTTGGGGGTTCAGCTACGAGGAGCTGATAACATCAGGTCATTGGCAGAGCAAAGTGGTCGGGACGGGATGTACCTGCTAATAAGGAAGGAGATGGAGGTAGGGGCGCGGTTATGGAGAGCCTTGTAAGTGAGGACCATTATTTTGAATTTGATTCTAAAGGAAACAGAGAGCTAGTGCAGAGATTGACAAAGAGGTGAGATGCGTGGGGTGTGAGGTGGATGAGTTGGGCACAGGCATTCATAACAGACGGCAGAGGGAGAATCTGGGCTCTTTTAAGGCTAGAGAGAAGGAGGTTGCAGTAGTCCAGATGGGAGATAATAAGAGCTTGGATGAGCTTTTAGCAGAGTCATGATTAAAAAAGGGACGGATGCGTGCAATGTTTTTTAGGTGGAAGTAGCAAGATTTGGTTAGTGACTGAATGTGAGGAGTAAAGGGTAGATTGGATTCCAAAAGAACCCAGAGGCAGCGAGCCTGAGAGGTAGAAGTAATGGTGGCACCTTTCACCTGAAGTAGGGCTGTGCAATATTGACAAAATAATCATATTGCGATTTCTTGAATGAATATTGCGATTGCGATTTTATTTGCGATTTAGCCAATTGTTTTTGCTTTTTCAAACATGCTACATACATTCTAAATGTATTCAGTATTCAGCACATGGATACTGCCCCAGCACATGGAAATACTGCCCCAGCACATGGAAATACTGCCCCAGCACATGGAAATACTGCCCCAGCACATGGATATACTGCCCCAGCACATGGATATACTGCCCCAGCACATGGATATACTGCCCCAGCACATGGATATACTGCCCCAGCACATGATATACTGCCCCAGCACATGGATATACTGCCCCAGCACATGGAAATACTGCCCCAGCACATGGAATTACTGCCCCAGCACATGGATACTGCCCTAGCTCACCTCTGTGCGCCACGTGTTCGGCTCCCTGTTAACTTCCGGCGGCATGGAGCTTGAGCGCTCGCCTGGGGGAACCATGTGACGAGCCGCAAGAACGCGGCTCGTCACGTGGTTCCCCCTGCGAGCGCCCAAAGCACCATGCCACTGGAAGTTAACAGGGAGCCAAAAATTGCAGCCTTATGCGATTTAGAAATTGCAGGGTCAGAAATCGCGATTCGATTGCGATTGCAATTAATTGCACAGCCCTAACCTGAAGGGAAAAGGATACTAAAATGGAAGATTTAGAGGGAGGGAAGATGAGAAGTTAAGTTTTAGAGAGTACAGTGGAATCCATAATTCATAAATGGAAGAAGTTTGGAACGACCAGAACTCTCCCTAGAGCTGGATGCCTGGCAAAAATGAGGGCTTTAACATAAGCGTGCATGTCTTTGTGCCTAGATTCCCCCCACCCATGGGCAGCAGGTGGTGATTAGTGAAAATGGTTGCTGACAGTTGTCCACCACCCATCCATGCAGTGGCGGAACTACCAGGGTCGCAGCGGTCGCAACTGCGACCGGGCCCTGGCAATTCCGCCACTTGAGGGGGCCCACTTGCTTGGGGAGAAGTTTGGCAGCAATGGCGGCTAATTTCGACCAGGCTGAGGCTGAGCGCACTATTTTGGCAGCAGCCGCGATCGGCGCGTTGAACGCGTTCCATAGCCTCGTTCCTCGTCATCTTCCTTCCTGTGACTCCTGTCCATTAAGTTCCTCCCCCGGCCGTCCCTCTCCCTGCTCGCTCTCCTGCTCCGCCTCCGCCCGCACGTGTGTCCATGTGTGTGTGGGCGCGGCAAGGAGACAGTGAGCAGGCCGGCCTGGGATTAATGCGCGGCCTTTCTCTTCCTCGCGGCCGGAACGCTTTCCTCTCCCGGGCCGCGTCCAGTGCAGCAGTCCTACGGCTCCCGCTGGTGTCACAGTCTCGGTGTCTGACTCTGTCCTACACTTGACTTGTCACTGCTGACCTGACTGTCAGTGAGTGTCTGAGAGGAGTGAAGTCAGTCAGTCGTCTGTCTGTGTCTGGCTGGCACCCGGCCGTGACGTGAGTGACCCAGGTCCCACATACCCGCCAGTGCCACACGCCACCACATCGCAGCAGGCAGCAGCAGACTCCCGAGGCCGAGTCCCGACTCGTGGCATGCCCTGCCTGGGGCCCCCCCGTGACAGTCTACTCCTGCTCTACTCTCTCTGTAACAGTACTGTCTCCAGACAGTCTAGTCCAATTGCCTCCGCTCGCCTCCCACTGACTCACCCACTCTGTCTGAGCCGACCCGGTCATCCACATTGGAGCTGGGCCTGACGCCACCACCGCACCGCTGCAGCAGACTCTGCCGTGACTGTGACAGTTACTGCTGTGCTGTCTCTCCTGACCTGAGGCCACACATCAGCAGCACGCGGTCGCCACCTGACTCAGTCTCAGGTAATTATGTTCAAATTGTTCAATGAATGAATGGTCAATCAAAATCAAATTGGGGGGGGGACGGGGTCTCAATACCAATATTGGCAGACACAGCCTGGCCTGCGTTATCATGGGGGCCACTGGGGGGCCCTTCCAATATGGCAGCCAGGCCTGCATTACCGTGGGGACTGGGGCCTGGCCCATGAGTTAAAATAGGAGTTAAAAAAAGTTAAAATATGGATATTTTTGGGGGGGGCCCCGTCATGGATTCTTGCACCGGGGCCCTCAGGTTTCTAGTTACGCCACTGCATCCATGCGCAGCCAGTGGGGACAATAAGTACACATTGGTAGGTGTGCCATTTAACCTCCTCAGACCCCCACCCTTTGGCTTTAGTTGGGGGGTTGAGTGACAATGGGGGGGGGGGTTGATATATGTCCAAAGCCCAACCGCTAACCAAGCGCTAAGGGTGGGGGCAATCAATAATAGAATGTATGGACCAGAGCCAGATTAAGGTACCATGGGGCCCTAAGCAGGTTACAAGTTTGGGCCCCCCTTCACTGTTCGTACAGTCAATTCATTAGTGCATCACACACTCCTGTATCCAATGTTTTATTCATTGCTTACAATTTTTAAGTACCGTAATTACATACATTATAAAAAAGGAAAAACTTTTATTTCAACAATGAATAAGAAATTAGAAAAACTAAAATTTAACTGAATAAAACTTAATATACCTTACGAGTGCATCCAAGAAATAGCCTTGACATGTGAACTCCAGAGGTTATATACATAGATGTTAACCCCTTTTCTTCTGAGCAATATCAGTTTCCATGTGCTGAGTAAATTTTCGACCATTTTCTGCTCATGACATTTAAACCATAATTAAAGTCATGCTTTATTGTAGGAGCCAGACAAATTATACTTCATTTATTTCAATGGTTTCAGCAGATTCGAAATATATCATTACTTTAGGGCTTATTATTCAAAGATCGGGGAAACCAGCCGAACAACCGCCAAATCGAAAGTAAAAACCGCCGAAAATATCCGATCCGATAAGGCTAGGGTCAGACGAACGCAGTGCGAACGGACGTGCAGCCGCACTTTATCACGGTCGTAGTAGCAGCAAATGACGGGCAATGTACAAAAGTGCGGCCGCGCAACGCAAGCGGCAAACAAACACATTTTTTCGAGAACGTGATACCGCTAGTACTGACGTACAGAGTGCGCTGCGTCCGTTAGCGGCATGTGTGCGTGATTAGGAGACGTCAGACGCTGCTAATGTCCGGCCAACATAAGGTCCAGATGCAAAAAGGGTTTTATTGATGATCCGTACAAAATCACGGACGAAAATGCGCATCGTATGACCGCTATCGCGTATTCCGTGAAAAATACTTCCATTCGTTCGAACGCACTTTTTCACGGACGACGCGAAAAATGCGTTAGTCTGACCCTAGCCTAAGCCGACGCAAACCCGCTGAACACGTAAAAAAAAGCCAACGATCCATTGAACACAGTGCCAGCCAACCGGAGGAAAAAGCCGACAAGCCGCCGAACGAGGTAAACAAAAGAAAAAAACACACACTGCGACTTTCTAAAGCTGTTTGCAAAAAAACGACTGCATGAAAATGTCTTGAATTAACATATAAGGTCCCATGAATAATAATAAAAAGGTCTGTTACAGAAAAAAAACGCTATTTAAAAAAATAATTATAATTTTGCCACAAAAATAAAGAGACTTTTTGCTGCAAATTAAAAGAATAAACGGTTTAATAGATATTTAATAAAAAACGGGAATATTTTTAATATTGAAACCTATGGGATTTGCCTGATTAAACCTGCTGAATGAAACCACCGAAGATCAAGGCCTTTCACTGACATTTCACTGCTGTTTGGTGTTCTCTGAATAGATTAACCATTACAGACAAATAGGGAATAGGGATTTCACTGCCGCCCACCAGCACTGTATTTCGCTGGCAATTCGCCAATTACTGGCAGCCTGCAAGAACAATGGCTAGGGCCGGCCCAAGACAATGTGCTGCCTGGGTCCAAGGATGAAATGGTGCCCGCCCCAAAAAAAAACATGCAGTATGTATGAGCGCATCACAGAGCTCCACAGCAACAAAACTCACAGTAATGTGCACTGTGTACATCCATATGCCCACAAGCACAGTTACACATCCACACACGCTCAGTCATACATTCACACACGCACAGTCAAACAGGCTGGCCGAGGCCCAGCTGGACATTGGGCCTAGTAGAGGCTCAGGCGGCCACTCGGCCTAGTAGAGACCCAGGTGGCCGCTGAGGCACTGCCCCCAGAGCTCCCCAGGCCCTAGGTGGCCACCTTTCCTGCCTTCCAGGTAATCTGGGCTTGGTATGGACCCCCCCTTGTGTCCCCATCCCCATGCCACTTATCACCCACATGAAAACAAATACCTACTGTTTCAACCCTAATAGTGAAGTGAGCCCAATAATTTAAGTTAGAGTAAAATCTTCCTTTTACATTAACCCCTTAAGGACGGGAGTAATTTTACAACTTCGGCGCTGTTTCGGAAGTAGAAGTTTGCTGAGCTCATTTTGACCGTTTTTAAGTCACGTATTATTATACCACCCAGACAAATTATATATCGTTCTTTCCGGCAGACTCGGCAGATTAATAATATATCATTATTATATGTATATGTCATGCCCTGTCAAAATGCTATAACAAAAAATGTAAAAAAAAAGTAAATAAATGTGAATTTTCAATAAAATTTCAATCTTCCACAGTGTGTAAAGTTTTTTTTTTTTAAATTTTATTATCCGAGGCTCTGCGGTCATATGTTGTGGGGTAGATTTGTTAAAAAAATTAGAACGGGGAACCCATTTTTTTTTTGGGGAGAAATTGCGTGATTTTAGCTAAACCCCCCCAAAAAAAAAATCGGTAGTGAAGCATCATTGTTCACATTATAATTGAAATGTGAACAATAGTGCTGCATTAAAAAAAAAAAACACGTATTTATTTTTTTATTATTTAATTTATTATATTTTTATTATTTTTATTTTTACTTTTTTTAAACTTTTATTTTACATATAACATGGTCATGTTTGATATCATTGGAAAGGCCATGCTCTGGCCTTTCCAGAAATATCATACATGGCCCCCTATCAGCCCCCGATCAGGAGATAAAGGGGTTCAAAGAGCACCCTATCTCCTCTAAGGGATTTCCATAGGAAATCCCTTTGCAGCTAGGGGGTTCCCCGGTTAACTGACATCATGAGTCAGTTGAGCAGGGGGGGGTGACCCAGAGGTGGGGGCTGCCATCCAAGATGGCGGCCCCCACCGGAAATAGGCCGCGATCGGGCACAAATTAGTGCCCGGTCACGACCTGGCAACTAAGGGGTTAATCCCCCATACATCGCTGGAAAGGTCAGGCTGTGACCCTTCCAGTGATGCTGGCCACAGCCGCCTGGTCCCCGGTGATGGGGAGATAGAGGGATCCAAAGGATCCCCCCCCTCCCCTTCAGGCGCTTCCCCTGCTCGGGCGGGGGGGGACGCCTGAAACTGACGTCATCGCGCCCCCGGCGCGATGACGTCAGTGCACCGGAGGAGGAAACCCTGCCGATCTGACTCCGTGGGAGTCAGAGCAGCGAGGGAGCCGCCGGAGGAGGTGAGTATCTCCCGGGGGGGCTGAAAACGCCGAGGACGTACATTTACGTCCTGCGGCGCCAAAGCCTGCCTAATGCAGGGCGTAAATGTACGTCCTGCGGCCTTAAGGGGTTAAAATAGAAAGTCAGACTAACCTGATTCAGCATTTAAAAATAAAAAAAAACATAATACAAAATAAAATACAACAGAAAAAAAGACGCACAAAAAGATAATAGTCCAGTTTTTCGTCCATGTTGGGCCTGCACATAATGGCTCTTCAGGACAAGGAAGCCCTTTAGAAGTCCAACCCAATCCCATACCTAGAAAATAGTCTTCTGGTTTGTCTGTTCTACCTGTTAACATAAAATTAGGCAGAACAAGCAATTGCTCCCTGGGCCACTAGGATATAGGGCCCGTGAGCCACAATTTCATAGCCCCACTCCCAATTAAATACAGTAGGAGATGCGTGGGGCTATCTCAGGGCTGGCCCAAGCCATTGTGCTGCCTGGAGCCAAGGATGAATTGCTGCCCCTTCAAAATAAAAAAACACTGCGTGTATAACCGTATCAGAACTCCACAGAAATAAAACTCACAGTAATGTGCAGTGTGTATCAGCGTATCACAGAGCACACAGCAATGAAACTCACAGTAAACTCACAGTAACCTGTCGTGTGTATGAGCGTATCACAGAGCACCACAGCAATAAATCTCATAGTAAACTCACAGTAATGTGCCGTGTGTATGAGCGTATCACAGAGCTCCACAGCAATAAAACTCACAGTAATGTGCGGTGTGTATGAGAGTATCTCAGAGCACACAGCAAGTAAACTCACAGTAACCTGTCGTGTGTATGTGCGTATCACAGAGCACCACAACAATAAATCTCATAGTAAACTCACAGTAATGTGTCGTGAGTATGAGTATCACAGAGCACCATATATCCCAGCCCACTGTCACACATATCCACATACAGTCACACACACACACATCCAGTTAGTTACAAGCATTAATAAAGCGCTAAATAAGTTCCGTAGCGCTGTACAATGGGAGAGACAGAATAACAAATATACACACACATTACACACAGAACAGTAGGAAAGAGGACCCTGCTTGAGCGATTACAATCTAAGAGGAGAGTGGGGAGTGAGGGGGAGTAGAGGGCATGAAGTATTGGGGCGAATGTGGGCTGTGTGGGAAGATGGAACAGGAAATGACCCATGGGGATTATGAAGTGAGTCGATAGTCTTCTCTAAAGTAATGTTTTCAGAGATTTCTTGAAAGACTGGAGAGATGAGGAGAGTCAGTCACACACACACACACAAATAAACTTACCCACACAGTTGCCTGGTCACAGCCCGCTGGAGGGCTTGTCGGACGTCTTCGAGCCTGGTCGAGGTCAGGCTCCAGCCCGCTTGAGGGCCTGGTCAAGGTCAGGCTCCAGCCCGCTTGAGGGCCTGGTCGAGGTCAGGCTCCAGCCCGCTTGAGGGCCTGGTCGAGGCCAGGCTCTAGCCCGCTTGAGGGCCTGGTCGAGGCCAGGCTCCAGCCTGCTTGAGGGCCTGGTCGAGGCCAGGCTCCAGCCCGCTTGAGGGCCTGGTCGAGGCCAGGCTCTGGGCCTGGCTGACCTGCTGGAAAGCTTTTTAGAGGCCTGGCTCCGTGCCTGGTCGAGGCCTGGCTTTGGTCCTGGCTTCGGGCCTGGTCGAGGCCTGGCTTCGGGCCTGGTCGAGGCCTGGCTTCAGATGAGGCTCTGGGCCTGACTGGAGGGCTTCAAAAGCGCCGAGCCTGGTCGAGGCCTGGCTCACTGAAAGGGGCGGTCGCTGGCCCACTCAAGTGAAAGGAGCAGGCGCCGGCCTGCTTGAGTGAAGGGGGCGTGCGCCGGCCCACTCTAGCGAAGGGGCTGGCCTGGCCCATTGAGAGGGGCAGGCACAGCCTGGCTACACCTCCTGCAGGAGGGCCATGTCTTCTCCATGCTGCAGCCCTTGACAGGGCAACAAAATGACTCCCCTGACAAAGGGCTGCCTAGAGCTGCTGGTACACCTGGCTCCATGGACGGGCCAGCCCTGGACTATCTATACACACAGCACTGCAGGAGAAAGTCTGCCATGGGCCAATTTACTTTTTAAAACGGGAGTTATAGGGTTTATATAGTAACAATTAAATATTCTTAAGGATTTCTTTTTACAGCAGTGTATATCATTTTGTGGAAAAAAGAACGCTATAATATGATAATATAATATATGTATATATAAAATTCTACGATAAAAGCAGGAAATTGCATACAAAGGGTGTGAGATGTGCTTTAATGTAATTTTTCGGGGTCGCAAAATGGCTGTTTGCTAGTAATTTATTTATAAAGTATTTTACCAGGAAGGATACATTGAGATTTCTCTCGTTTTCAAGTATGTCCTGGGTTGAAGAAGAGGGCTGTCAGGCTGTCAATTGCCAGCCCTCTTCTGACCACAAGTCATAATTCACATCATCCACATCCATGCATAACAGGCGACTAAATTACTAAAGTGACTGGGAAACCTTTTTATGAGCCTTTTGAGATGGTGGCACTGTATCTCTGGTAGTATTCCCAGTACAAATTAGTATAGGGCATAATATTACAATATGCATCATCTGCAGTGCCACAAAGCAATCATTGTTCCTTTTTAAAATGAAGCAGCTGATTGACCGTTGAACCTTTTCTCCCTCTTCCCCGCCTTCCTAACTGTCCCACCTCCCATTCATCACTCTATATTAGAAGGGGTTAATGGTCAGACTATGTTACATTGTGCATTACTTTTTTGCCATGATTTAGTTGTATATTAAGGGTTAATGGGCAGGCTTCATCCCTCACAGTATACCAGGGCTCAAAATTTCATGGTCCTGAGCTACTAGCCAGGCCTTATAAGTTACTAGCCATCAGTTAACCTTCCCAGCCCAGTCCCATACTGCACATTTTCCTTGCAGTGAGAGCGGTGACCCTATGTAAAGGGTATATGAGCTCCACAGTAATAAAACTCACAGAAATGTGCGCTGTGTATTAGCGTATCACAGTGCTGATATCCCTAAACTTACCCTTTAATCATATGTAGCGCTGTTTAAAAAAACTCTGTTGATGTATTGCTCGGGTTTGGCCACCAGAGGAAGACAAGCGCAATGTAGAGTATACTGGACACAACGGGACTACGTTTTCCATCACGCTTTGCGGCAGGGACAGGAAGTGGGTGGGAGAGAGCGAAGGACATCCGCAGCCTCGTACGAAGGAGAGCCAGTGTGAGCCGAGCGACAAAAGGTGGAAGACGCACGTGAGACTGCCAGAGATTAAGACCAGGCCGGAGAGCAGGAGCTGCCTTGCGGGTGCTGAGAATCAGAGACAGTGCTGGCGGAGATCTATCCACACATCGCTGAGAGGTTTTGCGCAGACACAACGTTTCAGTTTGGACCCCGAGTAAGGAGACCGCGATGATCCACTGGGAGTGCAGGCGGTAGGCCGTAGTTCTCGTTACCGAAATCGGACAAGCGGGAGAAGCGGATCCGGTGGCACAGAGTTCCAGTATAACCAAGCTGAGAGAGATCCTTGATCGGACAGCGGAACAGATTGTCTAGCGGATGGGTGAGAGGCCTTCCAGGCCACAGTCAAAGTTGAAACAAAGCACGCTGCAGTATTGTTTAAATCTACAGGGCCCCAACATGACTAGTCGAAGATTTGCTCAATCCATTCACTGGCCAGTTGAATATAGTACCCGGGTACCTGAGATAACACACACACACACCTTTTTGGGACACTACTTTTACGGGACTTACACTCCAGAAATGAAGGGGTTAAACTTTCCTTTTTGCCGCCGCGTGTTTTCACGCATTACGAAAATCCTGTCGCTCATATACCGTGTTCACATTATATATGCCACTTTATTGGGATCAGTAAAGTATATAATCTATAAAATCCACAACAGTGCTGGTGTATATTTATTCTCTAGTGCGGTGAGACTAACCCGAGCTTAAATTCAGCGGCTCCTCCAGGAGTGAGCGCTACACACACAATGTAAATGGTGGTGGGATCTGCCATTTTGTCTGCCTGCAAGCAGTTAAGCCCTGAGAAAAAATAATTTCCATTGCTTCTGACATCCTTGTGCGATCCTGCATATGAGCTCACTCAGGACTTGAAGCAGAGAAATGCTTGATTCCGTATCCTATGGACTCTAGGAGTCAATACCAGGCACTGCACGCTGCAGGTATCTTTGAGCTCTTCTTCCCTATTATTATGGTTCAAGCAGCTGCTGGTACCAACTCTATTACAAATGAGCTACTATAACAGGGAGCCAATTACAGTTAGAAGTATTTATAAAGCGCTTATAAATTCTTTAGCGCTGTACAAAGGGAGACAGAATAACAAATATACATACACATTACACACACGGAACAGAAGGAGGGAGGGCCCTGCTCAAGAGCTTACAATCTAAGAGGAGAGGGGTGGTTCATTAGGTGAGGGTGAGTAGGATAAGTGAAGTAGCGGGGTGCATGAGGACTGAATAGGAAGAAGAGCAAGAAATGTACAGTTCGGGACTCATGGAGTGAGATGATAGGCTTCTCTAATGCGTTTTCAGAGACTTCTTGAAGGACTGGAGAGACGGGGAGAGTCTGCTGCTGGGGGAGAGGGAGTTCCATAGAAAGCCACTAACGGTTACTGGACCACACAATGTTTTCTCCTTAGCAGCTCCCTTTTACTAACTCTGTTGGAACTGGACCCCTCTGTAAGATAAAAAGTCACATACTTTTCCTAACCTGGTGTCCATGAGTCTTCCACGCACATAAACCACAAGTAAATGAGTGTATGATCTCCCATTGCTGGACAGAGGATCTGAGTGAATGAAAAGCATGGAGTACAAGCTCCTTGGGACACGAGGGCCTAGGCATATCCCCCCCACCAGCCTGCAACAAAATTAACCTTTTCGCTGCTGAGGCATTTCACGCCTGTGTGCTGAGCTCATTTTTACCGGTTTCGCTCATCATGTTTAAACGCATTTTGAAGCCTTATTTTATTATATGACCCAGACATATTATATATAGGGATGAGCTGTTCGGTTCGATCTGTTCGGAGTTCGCATCGAACATCGGCCGTTCGACAGTTTGCGAACTTCGAACTTTTTGGGACGTTCGCCAAAAGTTGGAAAAAAAAAATTGAAAAAAGTATAGAAAAATATTAAAAAATCTAGAACTAAAGAGACTCTTTCCTGCAGACTATTATAAGCAACAGTTTATTAGATATTGAATTAAAACGGGAATATTTTTAACATTGAAGCCTATGGGATAAAACATTCTTGTTACTAAAACATCAGGCAGACACAGCCCTCTAATCAGGCACTGTAGAGGGCAGCCTGCAGGGGCCTCCCAAGGATTCATTTGAGGAGCATGCGGCCGCCGGATGACAGAGCTGCGACTGTGCGGGCTAGCCGCCCGGGTGCATGTGGCAGAGACAGGCAGCGCAGGGATGGAGCCACTGCACCTGCAGCCACGGCAGACCCCCCCCCCACAACCAGGATCCAGGGAGCCCCCACTGACCACCAGACTAAGGTAAGGCGACACATTTCTAAAAAATATAAAATCCGAGGACATTTTTAAATGTCCCCGGGAACATAAAATAAAACTTTTTTTTTTCTTTCTCTACCTGGCTGAATGTATTTAATTATATATATTACATACATTCAGCCAGGTAGAGGGGGGTGGCATGTGGGCTGCGCGGGGTCTCAGGCAGTGGTTTGTTTTTTGTGTGTGTATATATTTTTAGCAAATTTATAGGGGAAGGTAAGGGCAGGTATGATATATAACTTATTTGAATATGCAAAAAAAAAAAAAAAAAAAAAAAAAAAAAAGATATATAACTTATCTATATATATATATATATCTATATTCTTATAAATATATATATCCAGACTTGTATTACACACACATTTTGGCAACTAATTGCCCCCCCCCCTCCATTTGGTTGATCCCTCCAGAAGAAATGTTGAACCCGATAGAGCAGAGAATAATATATATATTCTCTGCTCTGTCAGGGTCAACATTTCTTCTGGAGGGATCAGCCAAATGGGGGGGCGCATTTAGTTGAGATTGTCCACATGCCACCCCCCAAGTGAGTATGTGTATATATGGTCTGAGGTCTGTGGGTGGGTTTATATATATATCTGCGTGTTGATATATACGTATATGTCTGTGTGTGGTATCAATGCATCCCTACTCTATACACGGCGCTCCGTGTCCCTATAATATATATGATATGGGGTTACCTTTTTTTATATTTTTATACTATTCCTATTAAATTAACAGTAACTTTTGATGTATTTTATTCAGTAGAAACTTTTTTTTGCCTATATAACATGTGCTTTGTGAAAATAAAACGGTTTTGCGTGTACATTTTAATTTAGTTAGTGGATTCCTGTCCAGTGCGGTGAGAAGCAAACGTAATGTAGTGTAGACACGCTGCATGGCGTAGCGGAGTGAAGATAGCTTACCGAATCAGTTTGTATACTTGTTACTGACCCTGCTTGTTCTGAGGACCCGATCTGTTGCCGACTTTGCCTGTCATTTGACTATTCTCTCTGTGTATTCCCTGCCTGTTCTGTTTGCTCCCTGTTGCTACTGGTGTGCGCCGATTCTCACCATATACAGTAGCGCAGTACAAGTGCCTAAACATTGCTGACCCGGTTTTGTTATAGCTGCTGATGTAACTGAATAGATCAGGGATCTCTTCTGCATTACCAAAACCTCCACCATTGCACTCTTCCACAATACCACAGATGGGTTACTTACGGTGTGAAGGCACTTGCTGCCACCAAAGGCACAATATTTGAGTGCACTGCCACTGACGCCTATACCAGATTCATATCATTTTAATGTTTGACCGCAGGGTCCAACCCTGCACTCTTCCACAATACCACAGAGGGGTTACGGTGTGACGGCACTGTTGCCGACTCTAAAGGCCCAATTTTAAAGCACCTATTGTTACTTTCATCCAAAGCCAGGATAAGTTTCACCATAATTTAGCCAAAAGTCACTAAACTTGTTCTGCGTTTCCTAAAATGTCTCCTCTTTTCATACAGTCTGCCGCCCCAAGCAGTTGTTTATGAATAGATTAAAGGAAAACCATTTAGCGTCATTTGAAATGTCATTTTTTTGGTTTTAAATGTTTCTATACATACTACAAATCTGCCACTTCACAGGCAGGTTATGGGGACCTCCTAGGCACGATATTTGAAGGAATTTTTCGTTTTTATTCTTAACCTTTATTTCATGGAAAACTCACTGTTCCTTTAAAAACTTTTTTTTTTTACTTTTTGTCCTTGTTTCCTGTCCCCCAGGGCACTTCCCGGACCCCCATACACCTTTTATGGCAAATATCTTGCATATATGCCCTCTTGGAGGGCACTCTAAAAATCTAACTTTCGAGTCCCATTGACTTGCATTAAGTTTTTAAATTGTTCGAGTTCGAATGCGAACCGAACACGGGGGTGTTCGGCTCATCACTAATTATATATCGTTCTTTCCGGCAGACTCGGCAGATTCATAATATATCATTATTATATGTATACGTCATGTCCTGTCTGTATATTATAACAAAAAATGCAATAAAATTAGAATTTTTAATAATTTTTAAAATTTTTAACATGCGAGCGTTTGCGGTTATATTTTCTATGGGTTGCACTTGTTTAAAAAAATTAGAAATGGGGGACGTGTTACATTTTTTTGGGGGAAAATGACACGATTTTTAACAAACGCACCCCATACAAAAATCATTAGTGCAGCATCATTGTTCACATTATAATTTAAATGGGAACAATATTGCTGCATTAACAAAACAAGAAAAAAAATGTTTTTTTAAAAATATTTTTTTATATTCTTTTTTCTTAACTTTTAACATGGTCATGTTTGGTATCGGCCACTGATCGGGAGATAGGGGGTTCATTGGGGGAGATAGGGAGTTCATCCAAGATGTCAGCCCACACTGGGGGGGCGCAGCAATCGGACGATTAAGGCTAGGGTCAGACTAGCGAATTTTTAACATGCGTTTAGGCGCACTTAATCACGGCCGCACTAGCATCAAATGACGGCCAATGACAGCCAATATACGAAGTACGGTCGCACGAAAGTCCGGCTGCGCAACGCAAGTGGAAAATGAACGCATTTTTTCGAGAACGCAGAACCGCTAGTACCGACGTACAAAGTGCGCTGCGTCCACTAGCGGCGTGTGTGCGTGATTTGGAGACGTCAGACCCTGCTCCTGTCCGGCCAACAAAACGTCCAGACACCCAAAGTTTCCTGGTTTGGATCCGTAAAAAATCACGCACAAAAATGCACATCGTATGACCGTTTTCGCGCTTTCCGTGAAAAAATAAGGCAATGCGATCGGACGCACTTTTTGACGGTCGCTGTGAAAAATGCGTTAGTCTGACCCTAGCCTTATGCCTCATGTGCTAGGACGCGCTCAGCACGTCCATAGCACAGGAGAACCACTTGGCTGGAGGGCACTTTATTATTATTTTAACCTTTAATATTCCTTTTGCAGACTTTAAAATTTAGTTTTCCCCCAGATATTTATAGGTTTTTTCTTACCTCTCCTGACCTGCTAATGTGGTTCTGTACAGAGAGATGACCTCCTCTCCACCCAGTGCTGTGGCCGATATGAATTTATTCCCAGGTTGTGTGATCCCTGTGACCTGGGCTGGGAGGAAGTCTTCAGGGAAGATTTGGTATTTACTGCCTTTACTGAGGGAATCCATGGCCAGCATGCACTGTGACACAATGCTTCCTGGGCAGCCACCAAGGATGATTTAGTAGTGAGAGGAGGAGGGGCGGGTGGTCAGTGCTCCAAGATGCAGACAGAGTGGTTGTCATGACCACTACACTATCTGTCTATCCTAGACCCAGATAATGAATAATGACTGCGTAGACAACAATCCCCGCGCTTGCTTACCTATCTGTCCCCGCACACTTTCTCTCGCAACAGGTATGTAGAGCGTGATACAATGGTCCCAGGAGTGTAACGCAGTACTAGTCTTCTCTTGAATTGGGTAGTGACTACGTCTCCAACAATCCCTGGGATCACTTTCCTATTCTATTAGTTACACTGCCACCAGTCCTCATGGACACTATGCGCGTCGCAGCGAGAGACGCAGGGCTAAGCAACCGCGCTGTCTGTCTATCCTAGACCCAGACAGTGACTGCATAGACAACAATCCCCGCCTTCCCCAGTGACCGCAACTCACAATTTCGTAGCTACTCGAGCTTAAAACAAGCAATACTCCAGTCTCTTCAGTTAGCGTGGATCTCAACAGCCAGAAGCAGAAACTTAAATAAGTTATATTTATTTATGATATAGAATCACAGTGCATTGGTTACAGAAAAAATTATAACTAGAATAAGTCGCTAGTTACACAGTACACAGCAAATAAAAGAAAGGGATTAAGCACAGAGCCTTACTTACACGTCAAATAAGCTAATTCTCAGTGACTCCGGGGGCTGGAGCTAGAAGCATGTACAGCATGGACAGATCCTCATGGCCCAGGACACATGACCCCCCCCTGTGATCTGCAGCAAGCACATGGCAAGCTTCAGAATTTATACACTTCCTGGTCCTTCCAAAACCCACCCACAAATGGCCCAGCCTTCTGCACTACATATCCCAGAATTCCCCTCTCTTGAGCACGCTCAGTACGCTTCGTCATTAATCTTAATTCCCTGGTCCAATCAATCATCTCCCAGAGACCACCTCCAGTGATCCAAGGATGTGATTGTTTCTTTGATATGCGGTTGGGGTGCCGCTCCGGCTGTGTCTTCTCCCTGCCATGAGCAATTGCCCCTCCTGCCTGCTGGGTAGAACCAAAAGGGTGATTTATTTATTTCACACCTTTGATGACTTCAGAGAAAATTGTCACAGACCTGTTTAATTGCTTCCTTCCAGCAGGTTGGAAACGCAGCCATTGATTTCTTAGGCCAGCTGCGCCAAATGGCCTGGTATCTATAGATAGCCATAGATATAAATATATATATATAGATATACAGATAGATGGACACAGATAGATACTTATATTCCTGGCACGATAGAAATACAGATCGAATCTGTCCCATCTCTAATCTGCCACAGTGATTGCTGCTTTCAGAACAGTTTGGCGGCAGAAAAAGATTGTGGGGGGAGCCCCCTCCCACATAGATTACTATAGTTTATCTGTCCCTTTTACACTCCTAGCTCCAGCATCAACGCATCTCATTCTCGCTGGGAGTCAGGTGCTGGCACTCTGACACATCATCAGGGTGCACCAGGCACACTGTATCACTCACACAGCATCAAGGAGGAGTCAGGAGGGGCTGAATTCTCCTGCTCTTCAGTCTCCGGACTCTGAGTCATCGAGATGCAGAGGCAGACTGTGTGTGCAAGGGCCGTTCACGGACACCTTGCCGATCCCTGATCCCAGCCCAACTTTCACTCGCACTCTCCCAGTTTCTACTCACAAATTGCGAGAGGGCGAGTGGAAATTTTGACCCCTGCACTATACATTTCCTATTTTCACATGATTACTGGAATTTTAGGGTTTAAAGGATAGGCTACATGCGTCACAGTGTATTCATTTTATGTTTTCCATTTATTTATGGCATTTTAGGGGTTAATCGGTAGTCCACATGCCACACTGTTTATTATTTTTATTGTATTTCCCTGCTTTCATGGCATTTTAGGGGTTATTATGGAAGTTAGAATTTAAAGGGTCTATTCATCTTTTGCTTTTCATAACATTTTGGGGAATCCATTATCCTGAAAATATGGTGAATTCCCTATTTAGCGAATGGTCACCGTAATTTGCAAAAATTGAAGTCGCTGAAGCAGTAATCGGACGTCGGCGTAAACTACTGAATTGCAGCAAATATAATATTGAATTTAAGTATCAGGTTACTACAACAAAAAGGTATCATCACGCCACATTACACTGGGATTCTGGAATCTTATGTACAGTGGCAAGAAAAAGTATGTGAACCCTTTGGGATTACGTGGAGTTTTGCATGAATTGGTCATAAAATGTGCTCTGATCTTCATCTAAGTCACAACAATTTGAAAAACACAGTCTGCTTAAAATAATAAAACACAAACATTATATGTTTTCATGTTTTTATTGAACAGAACATGTAAACATTCACAGTGCAGGGTGGAAAAAGTATGTGAACCTTTGGACTTAATAACTGGTTGTCCCTCCTTTGGCAGCAATAACCTCAACCAAAAATTTCCTGTAGTTGCACATCAGACCTGCATAATGATCTGGAGTAATTTTGGACCACTCCTCTTCACAAAACTGTTTCAGTGTAGCAATATTCTTGGGATGTCTGGTGTGAATCGCTCTCTTAAGGTCATGCCACAGCATTTCAATCGGGTTGAGGTCAGGACTGTGACTGGGCCACTCCAGAAGGCGTATTTTGTTTTGTTGAAGCCATTCTTTTGTTGAATTACTTGTATGCTTTGGGTCATTGTCCTGTTGCATCACCCATCCTCTGCGGAGCTTCAGTTGGCGGACAGATGGTCTTACGTTTTCCTTCAAAATGTCTTGATAAACTCTGGAATTCATTTTTCCATCAATGACAACAATCCGTCCAGACCCTGAGGCAGCAAAGCAGCCCCAAACCATAATGCTCCCTCCGCCATGTTTTACAGTGGTGATGAGGTTTTGATGTTGGTGTGCTGTGCCTTTTTTTCTCCACACATAGTGTTGTGTTTTTTTCAAACATCTCAATTTTGGTTTCATCTGTCCACAGAATATTTTGCCAGTAGTGTTGTGGAACATCCAGGTGCTCTTTTGCAAACTTCAAATGTGCTGCAATATTCTTTTTGGACAGCAATGGCATTCTCTGTGGTGTCCTCCCATGTACTCCATTCTTGTTTAATGTTTTCCTTATTGTAGATGTGTCAACAAAAATGTTAGCATGTGCCAGAGATTTCTGAAAGTTTTTAGCTGACACTCTAGGATTCTTCTTTACCTCATTAAGCATTCTGCGCTGTGCTCTTGCAGTCATCTTTACAGGACGACCACGCCTAGGGAGAGTAGCAACAGTGCTGAACTTTCTCCATTTGTAGACAGTCTGTCTTACCGTGGAAACATGAACATCAAGGCTTTTGGAGATACTTTTGTAACCCTTTCCAGCTTCATGCAAGTCAACAATTCTTGATCGTAGGTCTTCTGAGAGCTCTTTTCTGCGAGGCATGGTTCACATCAGGCAGTGCTTCTTGAAACCAGTAAACCCAAAACTGGTGTGTGTTTTTAAAGGGCAGGACAGCTTTCAGCAACACATCCAATAATATCACACTGATTGGACTCAAGGTTGGCTCACTCCTGGCTCCAATTAGCTCTTGGAGAAGTCATTAGGCTAGGGGATCACATACTTTTTCCACCCTGCACCGTGAATGTTTACATGTTATGTTCAATAAACACATGAAAACATATAATGTTTGTGTTATATTATTTTAAGCAAACTGTGTTTTTCAAATTGTTGTGACTTAGATGAAGAGCACATTTTATGACCAATTCATGCAAAACTCCACGTAATCTCAAAGGGTTCACATACTTTTTCTTGCCACTGTATATATACTCTAGTTTTTTTCAGTGTTATGATTTATTGGTAAAAATTAGTGCTCCTCTCAGTTTTGACTGTGGTATCTTATGCGACCCCCAATAATGTTGCTAGTGTCCTCACTGATACTCCGTTCCCCTGCCGTTCTCTGACTGGTGGCACAGAATCACTTAATAAACTGAGTCATGATTAAAAAAAACACATTATGCAGTGCTAAATGTAAGTTGTTTTTCGTTATATATAGATTTATTTCTGACCTCCCTGACACCACAGCTTTGAAACCCAAGACAAATGATAATGAAGATTTGATGCATATCTCCCAGGAACAAAAGTACAACAAAATGAAATTCATCCTTGAAAAATTGCAAGGATGTTCTCTCCGTTATCACTAGAATCATCCGCTGATAAGTCGTAGCTCACTGTTTATTTTAAACAAAATATATTTTAGGGATGTGCACCGATTTTTTTTTCGATTCGGTTCGGCTCGTTCGGGTTTTTAAATTTTTCGTTTCGGACGATTTTCGTATCGACTTTTTTTCGTGATATCGGAAATTTTCGGTCTTTTCGGATAGTCTGTTCTCTTCGTCTCAAAGTGTCTATTCGTTTTGACTTAAACTAATGGTGTTTCGGATGCTTCGATATTTCGGTCGAATTCCTAAAAAATCCTAATAAATTAATTTAAAAAATATCTGTTTGCTGCAGATGAAACGAAAAAATGTTTTAAGAGATATTTAATAAAAAATTTAAAAACGCAAATAATTTTTTACATTGAAAAGTATGGAGGAATAAAGCCTGGTTTTGTTTAAAATTAGTTAGAAACCCTAAAGATTAACCCAAAAATTCCCTAAAAGTGCCCAAAAAACCCTAAAAAATAAATAAAAAATTGTATATTGCTGCAGATGAAACTAAAAAATGTTTTAAGAGATATTTAATAAAAAAGTTAAAAACGCAACTATATTTTTACATTGAAAAGTATGGAGGAATAAAGCCTAGTTTTGTTTAAAATTAGTTAGAAACCCTAAAGATTAACCCAAAAAGTCCCGAAAAATGCCCAGAAAAACCAGAAAAAATAATTTAAAAAAATGGCATATTGCTGCAGATGAAACTAAAAAATGGTTTAAGAGATATTTAATAAAAAGTTAAAAACGCAAATAATTTTTTAAATTGAAAAAACTATGCCGCATTAATTATACTGCAGTGTGCAGATTCATATGATGCATTAATTATAGTGTAGAGGTGCTGCCCTGCAGTGTGCGGATTCATAAACTGCATTAATTATAGTGTAGAGGTGCTGCCCTGCAGTGTGCGGATTCATATGCTGGATTAATTATACTGTAGAGGTGCTGCCCTGCAGTGTGCGGATTCATATGCTGTATTAATTATACTGTAGAGGTGCTGCCCTGCAGTGTGCGGATTCATATGCTGCATTAATTATACTGTAGAGGTGCTGCCCAGCAGTGTGCAGAATCATATGCTGCATTATTCTGTAGAAGTGCTGCCCGGCAGTGTGCGGAATAATATGCTGCATTATTATACTTTAGAGGTGCTGCCCGGCAGTGTGAGGATTCATATGCTGCAACTATCGAATTTGAAATGACCTATCAAATGGATCAACTATCGAATTTGAAATGAACTATCAAATGGATATCGAGTAACTATCAAATGGATATCGAGTAACTATCGAATTTGAAATGAACTATCAAATGGATATCGAGTAACTATCAAATTGATCGAAACGATACGAAATTACGGAATCAGCAATGGAACCAAAAAAATACAATGTCCGAAATGGAACTGAAATCACGAATGGAATGAAAATGACTAGCGATTTTACAAATTTCACGTTCATACGAGATAAAGAAAGTATTTCGTGTCGTATCGGAAATTATTTCGGATGCTGTTTATTTCGGTGCTGATCCGATTCGGAATATCGGACGAATCCGAAGCACCAAATCGGCCCGATTTGTGAAAAAAATGAATCGGTCCGATCGAAACGCACATCCCTAATAGATTTACCATCTGGTTCTTATTCAACAGTGGTTAGTATAGCCGTAATGCTTCGATCTTTACTAAACTGATTAGTTGATCAGAACATCTGCTTGTATCCTTTGCTGGATTAATCCACATTTATTGTGCTGTTACATTCAATAGTAGGTCTTGTCAGTGTGCACCTCCGATCCGGCAGAGACGTGTGCGCCACGCACAGACACATGCCCCTTTCCCAATCAAAACATACCTAAATGCGCATGCGCTGCCCCCACTCGCCCAAATCAGGCAATAGGCCGAACTGTGCAAAGGCTTTCGTGACGTCATCCCGGCGACCGACACAGAGAGCGGGCACTGGATGCAGGAGGACTGCCACCAGTGGAGGACTCGGGCCGATGTAGGTGAGTATGTGTAGGCAACATACTCACCTACAGTGGCAAGAAAAAGTAAGTGAACCCTTTGGGATTACGTGGAGTTTTGCATGAATTGGTCATAAAATGTGCTCTGATCTTCATCTAAGTCACAACAATTTGAAAAACACAGTCTGCTTAAAATAATACAACACAAACATTATATGTTTTCATGTGTTTATTGAACATGACATGTAAACATTCACAGTGCAGGGTGGAAAAAGTATGTGAACCTCTAGCTTAATGACTTCTCCAAGAGCTAATTGGAGCCAGGAGTGAGCCAACCTTGAGTCCAACCAGTGTGATATTATTGGATGTGTTGCTGAAAGCTGTCCTACCCTTTAAAAACACACACCAGTTTTGGGTTTACTGGTTTCAAGAAGCACTGCCTGATGTGAACCATGCCTCGCAGAAAAGAGATCTCAGAAGACCTACGATCAAGAATTGTTGACTTGCATGAAGCTGGAAAGGGTTACAAAAGTATCTACAAAAGCCTTGATGTTCATGTGTCCACGGTAAGACAGACTGTCTACAAATGGAGAAAGTTCAGCACTGTTGCTACTCTCCCTAGGCGTGGTCGTCCTGTAAAGATGACTGCAAGAGCACAGCGCAGAATGCTTAATGAGGTAAAGAAGAATCCTAGAGTGTCAGCTAAAGACTTACAGAAATCTCTGGCACATGCTAACATTTTTGTTGACACATCTACAATAACGAAAACATTAAACAAGAATGGAGTACATGGGAGGACATCACGGAGGAAGCCATTGCTGTCCAAAAAGAATATTGCAGCACGTTTGAAGTTTGCAAAAGAGCACCTGGATGTTCCACAGCACTACTGGCAAAATATTCTGTGGACAGATGAAACCAAAATTGAGTTGTTTGGAAAAAACACACAACACTATGTGTGGAGAAAAAAAGGCACAACACACCAACATCAAAACCTCATCCCCACTATAAAACATGACGGAGGGAGCATCATGGTTTGGGGCTGCTTTGCTGCCTCAGGGCCTGGACGGATTGTTGTCATTGATGGAAAAATGAATTCCAGAGTTTATCAAGACATTTGTCCAACAAGACCATCTGTCTGCCAACTGAAGCTCCGCAGAGGATGGGTGATGCAACAGGACAATGACCCAAAGCATACAAGTAATTCAACAAAAGAATGGCTTCAACAAAACAAAATACGCCTTCTGGAGTGGCCCAGTCAGAGTCCTGACCTCAACCCGATTGAAATGCTGTGGCATGACCTTAAGAGAGCGATTCACACCAGACATCCCAAGAATATTGCTACACTGAAACAGTTTTGTGAAGAGGAGTGGTCCAAAATTACTCCAGATCGTTGTGCAGGTCTGATCTGCAACTACAGGAAACGTTTGGTTGAGGTTATTGCTGCCAAAGGAGGGTCAACCAGTTATTAAGTCCAAAGGTTCACATACTTTTTCCACCCTGCACTGTGAATGTTTACATGTTCTGTTCAATAAAAACATAAAAACATATAATGTTTGTGTTGTATTATTTTAAGCAGACTGTGTTTTTCAAATTGTTGTGACTTAGATGAAGATCAGGGCACCTTTTATGACCAATTCATGCAAAACTCCACGTAATCCCAAAGGGTTCACATACTTTTTCTTGCAACTGTATACACCTTTATTTGTGTAGACAAATATCCTTACACCAGTCCTACTACTAAACATGTGCATTTTGTTTTGTTCTGAATCAAAATTCGGACAAAATTTACCCGATTCTTATTTCGGAAGCACTTCCAGAATACGAATCGGATCTGTCTGAAACTAAATGAAAATGGAGCGAAACGAAACAAAATGTAATACAATGAATCGAATCCGTTTTTTGGAATTAATTTGTTGTATTTCGTGGTGCACTCTGAAATTGTTCAGCAATTTCAATGAAAAAATCCTGAAAAATGCCTAAAAAAATCGTAAAAACAAATAAAGAGAATTTTTGCTGCAAGTAAAAAGAGAGTTAAGGTTGGATAAATATTTAATAAAAATGGGGATTTTTCTTTGCCGTGGGTTCCAGCATTTTTGGCACTGTTTTTTTTTTACATTCTTTCTGGCTTTTTCCTTTGCTGAACTGTGCTTGGGGCTGCGGCCCACAGCGGTACGTATTCTTCTCATGCTCTTTTGTGAGAATCACGTCCGCCATTTTGAGGGATGTACCATCTTTCCCACACACAAGCGTGCAGCTTGACCTGCATGCTTCAGGAAACGCTTGCGGGATTTTGTAGGAGTGTTTATCCCAGGTCGCCACCCTTTTATAGCATCATTCTATATCACCTTCTCAACGTGAACTGTGTGCTGCGCTGCTCTACAGCTAAGGTCAGTGTCAGGCAAGCGTTTTTCAGACCGTAAGGAACATCCTTCCACTCTGACGACTGTCTGGACTCCTTGCTGAGCGCAGTTAGTGAGCTCGGCGCTGCAAGGCAAGCAGGGCCGGTGCAAGCTTTTTTGCCTAGTCAGGCGAAGGTCTGTTTTGGTGCCCCCCCCCCGTCATGTCAAGCCAATCAGGATAGAGATGCATAATAATCTCTATCGTGAGTGTTCGGTGTCGTCACGCAGAGATTAAAGGATGCTTAAAGTTGGTCTTGCAAGGACAACCTTTAGCAGCGTTGTGAGTCACTGATTGGGGGGACAGCCACCAGTGCTGTCTTTATGGACTTATATAAACACTGTCTTTCTTCTGGAAAGGCAGTAGTTACATTTGTCAGACTGTAGGAACAACATATTTGGGTATATATTTGCAGCCCCCAGCTCATGTATGGGTATATATTTGCGGCCCCCAGCTGCTCATATGGGTATATTTGCGGCCCCCTGCTCATGTATGGGTATATATTTGCGGCCCCCAGCTCATGTATGGGTATATTTGCGGCCCCCAGCTGCTCATATGGGTATTATTTATGGTATAAATTTTCCCCCAGCGAGTCTCTTACCTCTCTGCTCAGCTGACTGTGTCTGATTGACTGTGACAGTGTGCACAGCACTGCTCACTGCTGCCTGCTGACTTCTGCTGCCTCACCTTGGCACTGCAGGCCCCCCCGTCGCCCGCTGGCGTTCTAGTTCTACTCAGTCCACACTCTCAGGCAGTCAGGGAGGGAGTGAGACGAGAGACCAGACCACCAGGGACAATCAGGGACCAGACCAGGTAGTAGGTTTTTTAGTAGCAACAATTTTTTAGGCTTATCTTAAGCTAGGCACCGCCACCGTCGCTCTCTGCGTCCCCCTCGTGTGACACGTGACGTCACGTCTCGAGGCGACTGGTGCGAGCGGCCGCTGGCGCTGGCCAGGCATGTGATGCACACGTGCACACGCACCTTTCCCGCTCGCCTGTGATTGGATTCGGGAAGCAAGGCCAGGCAGGGAACCACGTGGTGCTTGTTGTCCCCTCCCTATCATTGCCCCCTTCCAATCCCAGGCAGGGGCGGATCCAGAGACTAGTCTCGGGAGGGGCACTTACAGAAAATAAGGTGTTTTAGCAGAGAGCCCGACTCACGAGAATTTACAGAGGGCCCGGCTCACAGGAGCTTACAATCTAGAGGAGCAGAGGGCCGGCTCACAGGAGCTTACAATCTAGAGGAGCAGAGGGTCCGGCTCACAGGAGTTTACAATCTAGAGGAGCAGAGGGTCCGGCTCACAGGAGCTTACAATCTAGAGGAGCAGAGGGCCCGGCTCACAGGAGCTTACAATCTAGAGGAGCAGAGGGCACCCAGGAGCTTACAATCTAGAGGAGCAGAGGACACCCAGGAGCTTACAATCTAGAGGAGCAGAGGGCACCCCGGATTTTACAATCTAGAGGAGCAGAGGGCACCCCGGATTTTACAATCTAGAGGAGCAGAGAGCCCCCAGCTCACACATGAATTTGCCCCAGCTCAAGGATTTGCCCCCAGGTCATGGATTTGCCCCCAGGTCATGGATTTGCCCAGCACATGGATTTGCCCCCAGCTCATGGATTTGCCCAGCACATGGATTTACCCCCAGGTCATGGATTTGCCCAGCACATGGATTTGCCCCCAGCTCATGGATTTGCCCAGCTCATGGATTTGCCCCCAGGTCATGGATTTGCCCAGCTCATGTATTTGCCCAGCTCATGTATTTGCCCCCAGGTCATGGATTTGCCCAGCACATGGATTTGCCCAGCTCATGGATTTGCCCCCAGGTCATGGATTTGCCCAGCTCATGTATTTGCCCAGCTCATGTATTTGCCCCCAGGTCATGGATTTGCCCAGCACATGGATTTGCCCCCAGCTCATGGATTTGCCCCCAGGTCATGGATTTGCCCAGCTCATGGATTTGCCCCCAGGTCATGGATTTGCCCAGCACATGGATTTGCCCCCAAGCTCATGGATTTGCCCCCAGGTCATGGATTTGCCCAGCTCATGGATTTGCCCCCAGGTCATGGATTTGCCCAGCTCATGGATTTGCCCCCAGGTCATGGATTTGCCCCCAGGTCATGGATTTGCCCCCAGCTCTCACCTGGATTGTTGCCCCAGCTCCGGCAGGGGGTTGAGGGACCCAGATGCCGGGCAGCGCGGGAGCGCCTGCCCGATCTTGAACAGTCCGTCCTGTGAAGTGGATGCGGCTGTGTGCGTGCGCAGCCGGTCACGCGGTCCGGCCAGTCAGGTGGTACTGAGACTCAGTACCACCTGATTAGCCGGACCACGTGACCGGCTGCGCACGCACACAGCCGCATCCACTTCACAGGACGGACTGTTCAAGACCGGGCAGGCGCTCTCGCGCTGCCCGGCATCTGGGTCCCTCAACCCCCGGGCCAAATCTCGGGGGTCGGTTACACCCCGGGCCGGCGCCCCTCACACTGGCAGGACGCCAGACAGTAAGGCGGCCGCCTGTGCCGCCTTACGTTAGCGCCGGCCCTGAAGGCAAGATCCTCCAGGCCCAGGTTCTCATGTCTGATTTTCGTTTTCGGTTTTTGGCCGAACCAATCCCGAATTTTCGGTTTCGCTATCGGCCGTGAAATTTCCATTTCGGTGCACCACTAAATAAAACTCTCATGGTAAAGGCAGTTATGAGCACACACACAGAATCCACAGCAATTAAACGCTCATGGTAAAGGCAGTGAGTATGAGTGCGTAAATATTCATAAATATAATAATATATACATATGGGTAAATGAGGGTGTCGGTATGGCAGCCAGTGATGCCAGTCTCCTTTGGCTCCCCGCTCCTGCAGGCATGTCCCCCTGCCAGCTGTTAAGCCGTCCTCCGGTATGTTAGAAGCTGGCACCTGCTGGTGAGGGCACATGTAATGTATGGGCCTGGTGCAAGAAGTGGTGCCTGCGCGGCAGTGACGTGCGGTGAGGTCAGTGGCTGGTGAGGCACTGGCTAGTATCAGAGCCAGCTATACACAGGGTTACGCAGTCGCAATTTACGCATTTGATTATCGTTATATAGGAGAATAGAGTTTCACTATTTATAAAGTTTGCTTTTTTTTTTTTACAATTCTAAGAGCATGCACTTACAATATCGACCAATAGTGTAACCGTAGGCCCCCTATAGGGTGATGGGGAGCCCCCAGGCTGTGTAGATTGAAGCCTTTAGGGCAGGTATATGGTTTTGATAGCAGGCTTCAGCACACACTTGCAGTACTAGGAAAACAAGGAAGACCGTGCAGGAATACAGACACACTAGGAAGCCCTGCACTGGTTGTAATTTCTCAGCTATAGACAGAGCACAGGACTTGGGATAGACAATGGTTTCAGCACACTGCAGGAGAGAACTTAAAGGAACACTCTACTCAAAAATCACCCCCCCGTTTTTTTATCCTAACCTATCCCTATTCCCTTAATAAATCTTTATTTTTTATTTTTTTTCTTGTAACTGTAATACTTACCCTAAAATCCACTTGTTTCCAGCGGCGTCTTTTTTTTTTTTCATACTCACCTCCCTCCTCTTCCGCTCCCGTCCTTCTTGAGTGTTCTTGCCTTCTGGTTTACGTGAGAAGCGCGCATGCGCGCCTCTCACGTAAGCCAGCCAATCGGCAGGCTTCCTCCCGGCTCCTTCTGAGGATTAGTGTTGCGCGCAAGAGGATGCGCGCAACACTAACCCTCAGCCGCCAGCTACTGCGGCGAGTTGGAGACGTCATCGCGCTGAAAGCGCGATGACGTCTCCTACTCGGCAAAAGTCGGCAGAAGCGGGAAATATGATTCCCGCTCTGCTGACTGACAGCTGGGAGGGCGGAGTAAAGTCCTCCGCCTCTCTCAGCTGTTTTCAGCCTTTTCTGCCAATCGGCTGAGCGGAGGCAGGGCGGCATACTCCGGGCATCATGACCACCTAAAATAGCTTAGGTGGTCATGTTGCTTAGAGTATCCCTTTAATTCTTGAAAACAATGAAATGCAGTAAACTGCAAAGACAGAACTCGATACCTGGAGACAATGGATTCAGCGCGCTACAGGACAGAACTTGATGCTTGGAAACACTATGAATGTAACACACTGCAAATCCTAACACTCCCAGCCAGGGAGTACAGACAAAGACCTGGGAATCACTCACACCAAATGGCTTCGTGGCCAAATGCCTGTTGAGTGAAAACAACCAAACTTAAGGCTAGGGTCAGACGAACGCAGTATTGACATGCGTTTAGCCGCACTTAATCACGGCTGTGCTAGCAGCAAATGACGTCCAATGCCAGGCAACATACGAAGAACGGCCGCACTAAAGTGCGACCGCGCAATACAAGTGGCAAACGAACGCATTTTTTTGAGAATGTCAAACCGCTAGTACTAACGTACAGAGTGCGCTGCGTCCGCTAGCGGCATGTGTGCGTGATTAGGAGACGTCAGACCCTGCTCATGTCCGGCCAACATAACGTCCAGACGCAAAAAGTGTTTTATTGATGATCTGTACAAATTCAAAGCCGAAAAAGCGCATCGTATGACCGCTATCGCGTATTCCGTGAAAAAATACATCCATTCGTAAGAACGCACTTTTTCACGGACGACGCAACAAATGCGTTCGTCTGACCCTAGCCTTACAGACAGACAGAAACTTAACAGGCAAGATACATGCAAGAGAGAGGTCCAATAAGCCAAGTCAGGTCATACACGAAAATATCAGAAATGCAGAATATACTTAGGGAGCAGACTAGAGAATATCCAAAAACCAGAGCCAAAAAGTTATACACAGATATCAGAACTCGAATAAACACGGGGAAAAGGAACTCAGAGGATCTCAGACTCAGTCTATCCTGATCCAAGGATCAAATGCCTGGTTGGCCCTATATATATAGGGCTGAACAGGTCATGTGACCGCAGACCAATTAGCCCAATAGATGGTCTGCAGAGCTTGAAAACAAGAAAAGTGGCAAATCCCTGCTCCCACCAGCAGGCGGCAGGGTCGAGACATGACAAATAGAGGGCAATATTACCCCTTTTACTTTAAAGTTTGCATATTGTTTTAGTTCTAAGAGCATGCACTTACAATACTGGCTAATAGAGGGCGCTATTACACACATGCTGACTGCTGAGCACTGCCTGCCCCCACCCCCCACGACTGACGAGGACAGTCGCATGACTGTCCTGCGTCAATCCATGGGGAGCTCTGCCTCCCATGGGTTTTTTTTTTTTAAAAAAAAAGAATTGCTTGAGACCAATGAAGCTTTCTCATTGGCTCAAGCTTTCAATTGTGCTCAGTGCCTCTGGAGGCACTGAAGAGAGTAGAACCAGGAAGTCAGCTTGAGCTACGCAATTAGCGTAGCGTTCAGCTGTGCAAATTGCGTAGGCTATGCTGGCTCAGTGCTGCCCCTGCTGTCTGTGTAGTGAATCACACACACACAGCAGCCGGCAAACTGAAAGTATGGGAAAAAGCAGAGGACAGAGAAGCACAGCGAGGAGAGGTGAGTTTGAGAACTTTTTTCAATAAATAACATTTTATTTACAGATTAAATATACATACATGTCATTACAGCACAATGAGCGCATAAATTTACTGGAATAGCAGGGGACGCCCTGCCTCCCCTGACTAAACGTCCCTATTGTGCGGACAGGAGGGATGCTGGGCTTTGTGACAGGACAGGTGGCACTCTGCATGTCATGCACACTGTACCAGGTAAATGAGCAGGGCCCTGAAACCCAGAGCACCACCAGTCCTGTCACAGGAGCCCAGCATTCTTCCTGTCCATGTGATGGGACGTCAGATGCGCAGGCCCCAACCACGCGAAGCGTGGCACTTGCATGCTGCCTCAAGGAGGAGTCAGGAGTCTCTGTCCTGCTTCTCCATTCCGGAATTGACAGCTGCCGCAGCGGAGGGGTTAATAAGGACTTGATTCCACGTAGCCCCATGGGTGCTGGTACATACCCCCAGGGGTACGCGTACCACAGGTTGGGAACATGATAGGGGATGTGTTCCCCAGGCTGACTTGCCAGACATGCACAAATAAGCAGGCCTGCTCCTGAGCAGCCGACCGGCCTGGAGGGCCAGCAGCCTACCAGGCCCAGGCTATGGTCAGTCCGGGCCTGCCTGCAGATATCCATTGCTGTGTGCAGGGAGGCAGACAGTAGCCCTCCCTGCAGCACAGTGCTAGCTCCCTAGGCGCATGGAGTGACCCAGTAGCCCCTCCCCCGCTGCTCAGTGTCCGCATACAGTGATTTCACTCTGTAACAAGTTTTCCAGCAGTCTTAACCCCACCCTGGAGGTGGTGACGTCACGCTGCTGAGGATGCTCTGGCCAATCGCCGCTCTGTAGGCTTCCTTATTAAGAGCAGAAGCGCGCTTCCCATCTCTTCTCTGAGCGTTTCTATGGAGACCGAGGCGGGCTCTGCGGAGGCCTTAGCCGTTGCCATGGAGACAGGCGCAGGGCCGGCGCAGCAAGTTCAGCACCACGGAGAGCGGCGCTCCGGCACTGCGGCGGCAAGCTGGGACCCGCGGAGACACTACCTGCTCATCGTTATAGGAGACATCGCCAACGAGAGCCAGCTTCAGGCTGTGAGGGACCACCTGGAGCAAGGTAAGGGATAGCCGAGCAAATGCCCGGCTCCAAGCCCCGCACTGAGAGAGCTGAACTCCGCACTGCAGCGCACTGGCCCTACATGCTTCTGCAGCGAGAAGGCGCGCTCTGCATGATGGGAAACGCAGTGTGCAGGAAGCGGAGTGTTGCAGGGTATGGGGCAACTGAAGTCGTTAGTGTGCTATCACAATACAGGAGGAGGCGAGAAAACAAGCCCCGAGGGCACTGAATCTAAGGACACCGCGGGGCATCACAATCACCTGCAATAACTGCACAGGAACTGCTTATGTCGTATGGACAGAATGTATGATGTATTGACTGTGTGACGTGAGGACAGAATGTATGGACTGACTGCATGTGTGACGTATGGACAGAATATATGATGTATGGACTGACTGCATGTGTGATGTATGGATAGGCTGTGTGACTTTTGGACAGACTGCATAACTTATGGACTGACTACATATGTGACATATGGCCAGACTGTATGATGTATGGACAGACTGTATGATGTATGGACAGACTGTATGCGTGATATATGGACAGACTGTGTAATGTGTGGATTGACAGTATGAATGACGTATGGACTGACTGTGTGATGCATGGACAGACTTTATTATGTATGAATGGACTGTATGTGTGATGCTACATGATGTATTGAAGGATTGCATGTGCAATGTATGTGCAAACTGAATGCTCAACGAATATGTATACCTACCTGCAAATTGTATAGATAACCTATAATCAATGTATCCATGTAGTGCATGCATGGTTTGGGTAGACTTCATGGGCCACACTGTATGTAAGTGCAATGTATGCATTGTCATTAAATTGTGTATATTGCTGTATTAGTGGCTTCGTTAAGCTCAGCATATGTATAGTCTATATGTGCAATATATAAGTGAATTCTGCATGTCTCATCATCTAATGTAAATAGCCTTTTTATTATGGGGTCCTCCCTGCTGTACAATGCCCCAAACTAAACTATTTTTAACTTGCGGTAAACTGCAGTGTATAAGTGACCCAGATCCCTTTCCTAATATCTACCAGTATGCAGGAACCTCCCCAATCCTCCAAAATAAACTTTAAAGAGAACAGCTATTGTATATTAAACCCCATGGTGAAAAGGGCGTAGGTGCGTGTAAGTGAGTGTGTGTGTGATCTGCACATCTCAATGCATCACATCATTATTGGTATCTTATTGTCATCAAGGGGTTAATGCAACTTTTTTCTATTAAGACAGTGCAGTAAATAAAATGTTGCTGATCAGGCCACTTCTCTCAGTTATTTTCCATCACTTTGCATGAAGTTATCTCCACGTCCCAGTCATACACTGCAGTGATCATGGACCAAAATAATCTGCATTGCAGAGCCTGTCGGTGGTGAGGCGGTTAACAAAACTTAATGGAGGAGAAGCCAAAGGAGAGTTTCAAATGAACCCGTTATAACTGTTCCAATAGTTTTATTATTGTGGTAAATGAAAAAGGAGAACGAGGTGACTCTTACCACACCCTTCCCCATCTCCCCTAAACCCTACAAGAAGTCGCATGGTGGGATGGAGCCCATGTGTTTCAAGGGGAAGACGTATGGTGCATTGCTGTATATGGTTACTCCAGCACTGCGTCACATAGATTATTGCAGAGAGGTTTATATTTCCTCTGATGCAGAGGAAACTGCTAACAGAGAGCTTTCCCCTTAATCCTAGTCTTTCTGTTTCAGTGGACGCTGCAAGATCCCCAACCTTTAGCCTTAGTAGGATTTTATGGATCATTAAGGTAGCATTTATTTTTGCATTGGGTTAGCACAGTTGGCTGGGCCCTGCATCATTCTTTTTGTGTGTACTTCATAATTCTTTTTTGTTAGTCTCGCAGTAGATGTAGGACTGGATGCACATTACTTAAACATAGCGGATAAACAGCCTGTTAAAAGCATGGCCCCGCTTTGTGTAGAATTCAAATGCTGCAGGTAGGAAATCTGTTTCTGAAAGCAGGCTTTTGAAGCATTTAAAATACTTTTCCTGTAGTTTAAATAAGTATAAAGGAATGATAGGCATCAAAGGTACCCCGGTGACCTGGCAAAATTAGCACTAATGTTTGCAGTGGAAATGGACGACAGAGCTGTTAATCTCTGTGCCGATGTCAACCACGGACATTATGTGTATGGCTAAGAGAGGGTTATTCAGAAAGCACCCAAATGTTGGTGCTTTCTCAATCGGCGTACTTCGGTACACTTAGACTATTTCAGTTTTTCCACAAATTCAGTATTCACCGCAGGATCCCCGAAGTGCACCGCAGCCCGCCAAACACGCCGCCAAACAGGTCGCTGAGCAGGTAAAAAAAACAAAAATGGAACTGTTATTCTTTAACAAATACATAAAAATCCCCCAAAAATAAAAAGGCTTTTTGCTGCAAATAAACCGTTGAATAAAAATAAAATACAAACAATAATATTTTTAAACATTGAATCCTATGGGATTCACCTGTTTAAGGCTAGGGTCAAACAAACGCATTATTTGCAGCAACCGTCAAAAAGTGCGTCCGAACGCATTGACATATTTTTTCATGGAATGCGCGAAAACTGTCAGACGACGTGCATTTTCGTGCGTGATTTTTTTTACGGATCGTCAATAAAACACTTCTTACGTCTGGATGTTATGTAGGCTGGACATTAGCAGCGTCTGACATCTCCTAATCACGCAAACAAGCCGCTAGCGGACGCAGCGCACGCTGTACGTCAGTACTAGCGGTTCTGGAAAAATGCGTTAATTTTCCACTTGTGTTGCGCGGCCGGACTTTCGTGCGGCCGTACTTCGTATATTGGCCGTCATTACCCATCATTTGCTGCTACTGCGGCCGTGATTAAGTGCGCCTAAACGCACGTTAAAAATGCATTCGTCTGACCCCAGCCTAAATCTTTCGAACTGCACTACTGAAAATCTGGGATTTTTGCCAGCATTCGGGTGCAGTTCAGTGTTCTCTGACTAGATTAACCATTACTTCTCTATGGGACAATTTCACTGCAAAATGCGGTGAATTGCACTGTATTTTGCTGTCAATTCACCAATAAAGTGGCAAGAAAATGTATGTGAACCCTTTGGGATTACGTGGAGTTTTGCATGAATTGGTCATTAAAATGTGCTCTGATGGGGGTGTGGCCTGACTGCGGACTATGGCGGCTGCTTGATCGCTCGGCTCCGGCACAGGGAACTTCGTCCAAGCATATCCACTCAGTGAATTGGCCCCCAAACAGTTTTTCTGTGTGGGGAACGAGAGAGAGGGTGAGATGGCATCACAGAAGGGCACAAAATAGTCGGCGAAAACCGAATTTGGCTGCGCAAGATGGCGGCGGACCTCTCCACGTGCAGACCACGACTCTGATACTCGGTCAGTAAACTTGGAGGCTGCGCTCCATCGAATGTCGGAGATGCTCGGTGAGCTTTCAGACAAATTAACAGCTCGTTTAGACGGGGTCTCTGCGGAGATTCGAAGGGACATAAAAGATATCGGGGATAGAACGGACAAACTGGAAGGGAAGATGGTGGAGTATGCAGGGGCCCATAATGTTATGGAGGAGAAAGTGGAGGGTCTGGAAGGAAAACTACAGGAGGCTTTGACTAAAATAGCGGACCTCGAAGACAGGTCGCGTAGACACAATTTAAAAGTGAGGGGAGTGCCGGACTCTGTTTTCCAATCTGAGCTCACTGCCTACGTGACGGACCTTTTTCAGACAATTCTTCCGAATGCCACCCCGGACTCATTGCTGTTTGACCGGATACATCGTTTGCCAAAGCCGCCCTCAGCCCCGTCTAAAGCACCTAGGGACGTGTTGCTCCGTCTACATTATTTTAAACCGCGTGATGATTTATTGAAAGCCTTGAGAGATCCTTCCTTGTTCGCGCCAGACTATGCTCATATTTCCATATACCCGGACTTGTCTAGAGCGACTCTCCAGTATAGGAGAGCATGGAAAGACGTCACGACGGTACTGAGAGATAGGGGGATTAACTATCGGTGGGGTTTCCCGGTCAAGTTGTTAATCTTCCGTAACGGTACCACGCACGTTGTGTCTAAAGTGGAGGACGGAATGAAACTGCTCAGCGACTGGGGCCTGGTGCCACAAAAATCTCCGGCTCGGCTGCGTACAGTGTCTAGAAAGCTAGATCCGGAATGGCGTTGTTAAGGGGCAGAATTCTTATTGAAGCGACTTTTGTCTTGATATTTCTTGGTTCGTCCCGTTTCCTTATACTCTCTTTATACGAAGCTTCTTTTTTGAGCCCGGTGTGTCTGCCAAGAGGACAGATTATTGGAGCTGGACGGTTCCCTAGAGCTGGATGGACAATCCCAGGCCTATACCCCCTTTCTCCCTCCTCGGCCGAGGAGTATGGGAAGCAGTCCCGAATCGAGGGGCTTCCCACAGGAGTCCTACCCGCATTGGTTTGTATATAGTTTTTCGTCTGAGAGTTACTTGGACTTGGGTTTGGAGTGTTGTGTTTTTTTTTTCTTCTCCCTTTTTTTTTTTAAAATATTTTTGGGTCTGCCGACAGTTTTGAAGTTATGCAGGTTGTTTTATTGAAAATATCTCATGAAAATAGTCTCTTACAACGTTAAGGGGTTGAACACCCCATATAAAAGACACGTGTTGTACGCTGATCTAAAGAAATGGGGGGCAGAGATAGTGTGTCTCCAGGAGACACATTTCAAGAGGTTGGTCCACCCGAATTTAGATCCTCGTACCTACCCGACTCAATACCATGCTACAGGTCCGGCAAAATCAAGGGGAGTTTCGATCCTGGTAAGCCTTCGGGTG
Organism: Leptobrachium leishanense; assembly: GCA_009667805.1. Lineage (NCBI taxonomy): Eukaryota > Metazoa > Chordata > Amphibia > Anura > Megophryidae > Leptobrachium > Leptobrachium leishanense. The sequence goes on from CM019065.1 coordinate 102,236,935, forward strand.
GCTTTTCAATTACATCGTAAATTATCAGATCCTCAGGGAAGATATTTAATAATAGTTTGTTCTGTGAACCATGAGCTTTTTACGCTAGTGAATCTTTACTCCCCAAATGTAGATCAAATGTCTTTTGTGTCAAGCGTTTTGGCTAAGGCCCAAAAGGTCTTATCGGGTACGTTGCTGGTGTGCGGGGATTTTAACTGTAGTATTGACCCCAAGATGGATGTTCGCTCGGTTAAAGCTCCTACTCCACCTAAAAGGCAGATTCGCCAAGGTACCGAATTTTTCGATTTATTGCAGTCCTACGGACTGTACGATATTTGGAGGGTACTTCACCCAGGGGAACGGGATTACTCTTTCCACTCTACGGTACACAACTCATACACTAGGATAGATTATATCTTTATACCTAGTGGCACCTTGCCTCGGGTTCTAGAATGCACCCTTTTAGATATAACTTGGTCGGATCATGCTCCTCTTATTCTTAATCTTCACGACAGTTATCGGTCCACGAATCGTCCATCTTGGAAGTTGAATGAATCTTTAATGTCCGATCCTACGATCGAGAAAGATCTAGAACGAATTCTGACAGAATATTTTGATTTGAACGCCACTCCAGACATGTCAGCCGAAACATTGTGGCTAGCCCATAAAGCAGTACTTAGGGGGGCTTGTATTAAATGGGCATCCCATATAAATAAGGCCAGACGTACTGACAGGATTCAACTTTTAACCCAGATTCAGCATTTATCGCGCGTAAATAAACTGGACCCCTCTACCACTAACCTCGGTTTACTTTCAGCGGCACAGGCGCGTTTGACGGAATTGAATCAGAAACGACTACTTTTCTTTCAAAAACGCATGCAAGCTAAATATTATGCATTTAGTAATAAACCGGGACGTCTTTTAGCTAACTGTCTGCGCGTATCCCAACCTACGAACAACATCTCACATTTAGTTGCGGGACCGGGGGGACAGATGGTGTTTAAACTTCAAGATATTAGTAACGAACTGGCGGCATATTACAGTAAATTATATAATCTCCAGGCAGATGAACGGCTACAAACCCCTCCCTCGGAGTTTAATAGATAAGTCTCTGCATTTACCCTCACTATCTCCTCCACAGTCCCTGGCTTTAGCTTCACCTATAACGCTACAGGAAGTTCGGTTGGCTATTAATCAGTTACCACTTCAGAAATCACCAGGTCCGGACTGATTTTCGGAAGGTTATTATAAAAAATTTGTTAGCATTCTTGCCCCGAGATTGATGTCGGTATTTCATTCGGCGGCTGCCAACGGTGATTTTCCGAACGAAATGCTGCGGACTGTTATTGTCCCGCTTCCTAAACAGGGTAAACCCCCAACTATACCTGCTAACTTCAGACCAATATCGTTACTGAATATCGACGTGAAACTGTATGCCAAAATACTGGCGGATAGGATGGCAAATTTTTTGCCTTCATTAGTGTGTAGTGATCAGGTCGGGTTTATTAGAGGTAGGCAAGGCCCCCATAATACCAAAAAGATTATCGGGTTACAATCTGTTGCTCACCGTTCTGGAATCCAGTGCATTGTTATGGCTTTAGATGCAGAAAAAGCCTTCGACAGGGTGTGCTGGTCTTTTTGCGGCGAGTTTTGGATAAATTTGGTTTTCCTAAAGCGGTGATAACTAGCATTTTTGCACTTTATAATCATCCTTCTGCGGCGGTGATACATGCCGGATTTTTGTCAAAACCGTTTGAAATCTTTAACGGGACAAGGCAGGGATGCCCGTTGTCGCCCCTTCTATATGCATTGGCGGCTGAACCATTGGCTCAACATATCAGACAGGATTCGTTGGTGTCGGGCATTGATATCGGGCCAGAAAGTTTTAAAATAAGCCTTTTTGCAGACGACGTTGTGTTAACCCTAACAAATCCCCTTACTTCTTTACCTAGGCTCCATACGATTTTGGCAGAGTATAGTACAGTTTCGTACCATAAGGTAAATGTATCTAAGTCGCAGATAATGTCCTTCCACATCCCTATCCCTACACTGCAACTCCTTAAAAGTGTCTACCCCTACGAATGGAGAACAGACTATATAAACTATTTGGGGGTTAAACTTACGGCCTCCCCTTTCCGTTTATATGATTATAATTCTAAACCGTTTCTGAGACAGATCTTCTACCAGTGGCGACATACGAAGACATCATGGGTGGGCCGTATTTCCTCCATTAAAATGACAATATTACCCAAGCTTTTATACCTGTTCCGCACCCTCCCATTGCCTTTACCCAAGTCTTATCTGGAGGAAATACAGTCCTACTTCCTGACATACGTATGGCAGAGGGGACGTCCTAGAGTGCCGGCTAAACTGTTGTATTTGTCACGCTGTAATGGGGGTATGGCTATGCCGAACGTTACTCTTTATTATAACGCGACATTATTGGCCTCCCTGGGAGAATTTTTCCTGCAGTCGTCTATTCCTCGGTGGACTTCGGTGGAACAGACATGTGTAGGGACTCATTTGATTACCTCTCTGGTCTGGCTTACCCCTAAACAGAGGCCAGAGTTACCTTGCATATTACCCTCTACTGCTTTATATCTCAAGACATGGGATAAACACCGTAGTCGGCTACTGACTAACCCTTTCCCATCTTTAGCGACTCCCATGGAAGTATTGAGATATTGGATAGAGGGCTTTCCTTGTTCCAGATGGATGGTGAAGGGAGTTACCCATCTCTGGCATCTAGTGTTGGGAGACTCGCTAGCAGCATTTTTGACTTTATCTGGGCGGTATGGGCTGCCGGACACTTTTTTGTTTTCTTATCATCAATTGCATTCTCTGTGGAAAACTACAAACCTGCCGACCATGCTCGTTAGCTCTAAAATTACCTTAACGGCGTTTGAAAGTTTCGTACTGCACCCGGAAGTATCGACTAGACTTGTGTCACTGTGTTATGCTGCATTGAATGTTCCTACTCCAAACTATAAATGGAATTTCCAAAAGGCGTGGGAAAAGGAGATGGGGCAAGAGCTTACTACCCAAAGATGGCATGGGGCGTATGTAGCAGATAAGGGGGCATATAACTGTACGTCTTTGTGGGAAGTGAGGAGAAAAGTGATGTATAGGTGGTATTTGGTCCCCGCCCGGGAGAAGCACATATCAGGGGCGTCCTCCACTTGCTGGAGGTGTCTCTCGGAAGTGGGCACTGTTACATGTGTGGTGGGCATGCGAAAAACTACAGTCGCTCTGGCAGGATACTGCGGCATTGGTGACCAGGGCGGTGGGCGACCAGATCCCCCTCAATCCGGAGGGTTACCTTTTGGGTGCTACGTCGTTGGACCTCTCGGTGGCGCAACGTAAAATGTTTAATGTTATTATCAGTGTAGTTTTGTTACTGGTGGCAAGGCATTGGAAAAAGACGGCAGTTCCTACCATTGTTGAGGTCCGAAAGATGATTTCGTCTATGAGAGAATACGAATTACTGGTTCAAGTGACGAGTGGTCTTCCTTCATCTCAGAAGGACCATTGGCTGTTCTGGGACCTTCTGGGGTCAACATAGCTCTCCCATAAGCGTGCAGGTTATAAACGGTAATTGTTGCATGGTTATGTTCCAGTATTGTTAATAGATCGTCAAAGATTTTTGGTCTGGGTATTACCTACTGTCGGCAGAGATTACTATTACTTTCAGTGTTTTGTTTTTTTTGGTTTTTTTTTAATGTTTTTGTATTGTTCCCCTTTTGTGTTACGAAATGTCCTACCCTTTTTTCCTTTTGCATCCTGATGTTTATGCTTTTCTGGAAAAATAAAAATTTTGAATTTCAAAAAAAAAAAATGTGCTCTGATCTTCATCTAAGTCACAACAATTTGAAAAACAGTCTGCTTAAGATAATACAACACAAACATATGTTTTCATGTTTTTATTGAACAGAACATGTAAACCTTCACAGTGCAGGGTGGAAAAAGTACAGTATGTGTACCTTTTGGACTTAATAACTGGTTGGCCCTCCTTTGGCAGCAATAACCTCAACCAAACGTTTCCTGTAGTTGCAGATCAGACCTGCACAACGATCTGGAGTAATTTTGGACCACTCCTCTTCACAAAACTGTTTCAGTGTAGCAATATTCTTGGGATGTCTGGCGTGAATCGCTCTCTTAAGGTCATGCCACAGCATTTCAATCGGGTTGAGGTCAGGACTCTGACTGGGCCACTCCAGAAGGCGTATTTTGTTTTGTTGAAGCCAATCTTTTTGTTGAATTACTTGTATGCTTTGGGTCATTGTCCTGTTGCATCACCCATCCTCCGTGGAGCTTCAGTTGGCGGACAGATGGTCTTACGTTTTCCTGCAAAATGTCTTGATAAACTCTGGAATTCATTTTTCCATCAATGACAACAATCCGTCCAGGCCCTGAGGCAACAAAGCAGCCTCAAACCATGATGCTCCCTCCGCCATGTTTTACAGTGGGGATGAGGTTTTGATGTTGGTGTGCTGTGCCTTTTTTTCTCCACACATAGTGTTGTGTGTTTTTTCCAAACAACTCAATTTTGGTTTCATCTGTCCACAGAATATTTTGTAAGTAGTGCTGTGGAACATCCAGGTGCTCTTTTACAAACTTCAAACGTGCTGCAATATTCTTTTTGGACAGCAATGGCTTCCTCCGTGGTGTCCTCCCATGTACTCCATTCTTGTTTAATGTTTTCCTTATTGTAGATGTGTCAACAAAAATGTTAGCATGTGCCAGAGATTTCTGTAAGTCTTTAGCTGACACTCTAGGATTCTTCTTTACCTCATTAAGCATTCTGCGCTGTGCTCTTGCAGTCATCTTTACAGGACGACCACGCCTAGGGAGAGTAGCAACAGTGCTGAACTTTCTCCATTTGTAGACAGTCTGTCTTACCGTGGACACATGAACATCAAGGCTTTTGGAGATACTTTTGTAACCCTTTCCAGCTTTATGCAAGTCAACAATTCTTGATTGTAGGTCTCCTGAGAGCTCTTTTCTGCGAGGCATGGTTCACATCAGGCAGTGCTTCTTGAAACCAGTAAACCCAAAACTGGTGTGTGTTTTTAACGGGCAGGACAGCTTTCAGCAACACATCCAATAATATCACACTGATTGGACTCAAGGTTGGCTCACTCCTGGTTCCAATTAGCTCTTGGAGAAGTCATTAGGCTAGGGGGTTCACATACTTTTTCCACCCTGCACTGTGAATGTTTACATGTTATGTTCAATAAACACATGAAAACATATAATGTTTGTGTTGTATTATTTTAAGCAGACTGTGTTTTTCAAATTGTTGTGAGTTAGATGAAGATCAGAGCACATTTTATGACCAATTCATGCAAAACTCCACGTAATCCCAAAGGGTTCACATACTTTTTCTTGCCTGTATTTGGCAAATTGCCAGCTTTCTGAATGGCTGAACTGCCACAAAATTGCACTGGACAGTGAAATTCATTGTTTGGTGCAATTCGGTGGCAAGTTCGGCACTTATTGAATAATCCCTTAAGTATCTGGTCATTTCATATAAAAAAAAGTTACTCCAATACTAAAGAAACCCTCCCTTGATCGCAACTCTTGTTCCAACTAACGTCCTGTATCCCTGCTGCCGTTCACCTCTAAGCTCTGGAAAAACTAGTTTTAAACCGCCTCTCGCTCTTCCTGTCCTCTAATTCCTTACTCGACCCCCCTGCAATCAGATGTCTGTCCTCTACACTCAACAGAAATTGCCCTCAAAGTCACCAATGACCTCCTAACTGCTAAAAACCACAGCCACATTCTATACTCGTCTTGTTTGACCTCTCAGCTGCTTTTGACACTGTCCACCAACCCCTCCTTCTACAAACTCTTCGCTCTCTCGGTCTCTGTGTTTCTGCGCTCTCTTGGATTGACTCCTATATGTCGAACAGGTCCTTCTCTGTGTCATTTGCTGGCAACTCCTCCTCTTCAATGCCTTTATCAGTTGGTGTACCTCAAGGCTCTATCCTAGGTCCTCTGCTCTTCTCTATCTACACCTCCTCCCTGGGAAAAATCATTAACAGCTTTGGCTTTAATTACCACCTCTATGCTGATGATTCTTAGATCTACCCCTGATCTCTCTCCTCCTGTCCTTTCCAAAGTCAGCGACTGTTTATCTGGCATTTCCTCCTGGATGGCCTCTTACCACGTAAAGATTAACATGTTGAGGACTGAGCTCCTTCTAATTCCCTCTAATGCTTCCCCACCTTCAAACTTCTCTATCATGGTTGATGGCATCACTATCTCCCCATCAAACCAGGTTTGCTGTCTCGGAGTTACACTTGACGCTGTTCTTTCCTTCATCCCCCACATCCAGTCTCTTTCCTCCTCCTGCCTCAACCAATTATGTAATATTTCCAGAATTCAGCCATTTCTTACACCACCAAACAACTCATCCACTGTCTTGTAATTTCCCGACTTAAAACTACTATAATAATCTTCTAGCTAGGCTCCATCTCTACCCGCTACAATCCATCTTAAATGCCTCTGCTAGGCTTATCTATCTCACCCGCCCCTCTGTCTTTGTCGCTCCCCTCTGCAAGTCTTTTCACTGGCACCACATCCACTGTGTCAGGATCCATGCCTGCTGTTCGCTGCCATATCCGTGCTTGCAGCAACTCCAGGAAATTGCTTCCCTCAGATTCAGCACAAACCAGCAACCTCACAGTTAATCACAGAACACACACACAACACACCCCTGTGTCTGAATAAAGGTTCCCTCTGCCCCTCCCTCTGGACTTCAGCATTATCAATTATACCTCTACCTGGATAGACCTATTATCAATTATTCTCTTTGTGTACCAGATCCTGGCTTTGCCCACTGACTCTGCCTCCTCTCTGCCAGCCCCTGAACCTCAGACCGTCTCCTGACTATGATTTCTGCTTATCCCTTGACACCACGCTATACAGCAAGGTACTGTCCAATAACCCTGAACTCACTGCATACTGGGCACAATACAACCCAGACTGGTACCCCACCAGCGCTGAGCCTGACACACTGCAGAATAAAAGTCAAAATTCTCACCCTCATCTACAAAAGCTCTCACTAACTCCACTCCCCACTACATGTGCTCACTAATCAATAAATACACCCCAGCCCGCTCCCTAAGATCAAACAGTGACCTGCACCTAGTCTCTCCACGCAACACCTCTTTCGAAGATGGACTGCTGGATTTGTCACGCGTTGCCCCATCCTCTGGAATGCTCTCCCTTGTACTGTCAGACTTTCCCCTAATTTCCCTTCCTTTAAATGCCCCTAAGACATTTCCTAGTCAGGCAAGCCTACCACCCGACTCACTAATACACCCCACTGCCCCAACTCGTCCATCACTCTCACCTTGCCACCCTCTCTTGATTCTCACCTCCAACCCTTCTAAATTGTAAGTTCCCAAGGGAATAGGGCCCTCATTTCCTTCTGTCAGTTTGTCAAATGTTGTTGGATCACGTCACTCATTGCCCAAAAATATCTGCTCTCTGATGAATTGTTTTATGCACAATTAAATGCCCCCAAAAAGTTATGACAATAACTTATAATGATAAAAAATATTTTGGATTATAATAAAATCTGTAACCGGATCATGCCATTTTTATTAAAGGGACAATCTAGGCACCCTGACTACTTAATTAGTTAAAGTGGTCAGGCTGTGTGGAGTGCCCCCCCCTTATCTCATTTCGCTGTTATCACTGTGTAGAGTGGAGGTGTTTCCTCCTCCCACTCAGCTGTCTTTTGGCAGAAGGGATTGTGAACATCACGCCTGCCAGCAGGGAATGATGACTTCACTCTTGCATGCTGACATCATCCTGTCTGTTTGCTCATAGCTGCAAGCAGCTGAAGACTCGTGCTACAGATGCACACGCAGCAACAATGTATCGTTCTGTGCATGCGCTTGCGTAACTCACATGAAAAAACTACACAAGTTCTGCTAAATACAGTTTTCGTAGTGTATGTACGAAAGTTACATGTGCTTGCCAAATTGCGTAAGACGCTCCAGGGACCTCTGCATTTCAGTAGCCCTGAGTCAATGTGGAGGAGCAACCCAGCACCGAGGGAGAAAAAGGTGAGTATTTACACCTAATCTAATATAAATATTAAACAAATAAGTATGCAGATGCTGTAAGCAGCAGGTTAATAGAAGGTGTTTTGATATAAATCAACTTGATTTAAAATTTAAATTTAGAGTTAATTGACAGTTCACATTTAGTTTGTTTGATTGTTGATTTATTTGCAATTTAAATGCATAATTTAGTACGCATATTCTAGCGTTTCTCACTGTCACTGTCATGACATGATAAATTATTTTAAAGTTTTCATTACACCCATTTCGACCTTGCATAAATGGAAAAATGTGTTAAAAATGTAATGTTGATGATATGTGGGAAATCTGAAGCAGCAAATGAAAATATTCAGCTGGTTTCAATGGTTAATCTTCCAACATAGATGGATAGTCTGTCAAGGTTCATAGTTTTAAATATTAAAGCTGTCTGTACAGCACATTCACAGAGTATTCAGATCCCTATATTTTTTTCTACAAGTTGCAGTCTTATGCAAAAATGGTTTCAATTTCTTTTTCTTCGCAGCAATCTACTCTCAATACCCCATAATAATAAAGAAAATAAAAAAGATTAATAACAACACTGCAAATTATTTTTTTTTCAAAATTGGTCTAAGTCAATGTTAAACTACATTTCTCTTGAGTCTTGTCCAGCCTAATGAGTGGCTAAGCATCATATGAGATGCAGTTCCAAAACATCTGGGGGGCCAAGGTTGCTGACCCCTGATCATAAGGGGTTATTCAAAGAGAGCCGAACTTGCCACCGTATTGCAACAAGCTATGAATTTCCCCATACGGTGCAATTTTGTGGCAATTTGGATATCCAAAACGCAGGCGATTTGCCAAATATTGGCGAATCGGAGTTAGTGAAAGTACCCATAGAGAAGTAATGGTTACTCTTTTCAGAGAACGCCGGCCAGCAGAGAAAAGTTGGCGAAATGGCCAGATTTTAATTTCTTTCATTCGACAGGTTTAAGGCTAGGGTCAGACAGGTGTGTCCGTGCACAACGGACGTACTTTCTGATTGACGACAAGGTAGTGGTCACACGGTCCGTTTTTGTGACTGACTTTTTTTTTGACTGATATAGATGGGAAATAAAATTAATATGAAAAAACATTTTGTCCGTCAGAAATGCTGGACGTCAAAAACGCAGTCCGTCTGACTACGTTCCATCACTCACACACAAAGCGTTGCGGACGAGGCGCCCTCTGCACCTCCGTTCTAGTGTATTCACGTTCTTGTCTAACTTGCGTCCGTTTGCCGCATCCGTTATGCGTCCGCAGTTCCCTGCGGACGTACTTTGTGTGTGGGGCTCCATTGGTCATAATTATATGCTATAACGGACGTACAAATGTGCGGCTACACGGACGTGATCAGTGCGCTCGTCTGACACGGGCCTAAACAGGCAAATCTCTTAGATTTCAATGTAAAAAAAATCCCCGTTTTTATTAACCCCTTAAGGGCCGCTGACGTACACTGTACGTCCTGTCCTCGGGTCTCCCTTAGACCCGCGGACGTACAAGGTACGTAAGCGGCGCCTAATCCCCCTCCCGCCCGATACTCACCTCCCTCGGCGATCTGGCAGGGAGGAAGCCTGCCCATGTGATTTACATGGGCAGGCGAGGCTGACGTCGCCACGCTGCGTGGTGACGTCATCAGCAGGTGTCCCCATGCAAAGCAATGGAAGGGAGGGGGGGCTCCTTCGGAGCCCTCTATCTCCCCAACCATTGCAGCTAGGGAGATGCTTTTTACACCGCTGAAAAGGGGAGAGTCTCCCCTTTTCAGCGGTGTATAGCATTAACTGTTTCGCCGCCGGATCACGTTTCGGCGCCAATTGGCGCCAAAATGGGATTCGAACCTGGAGGGGGGCTGACATCTTGGATGTCAGCCAAGCCTCCAGGTCCCCCCCCACCCACTGACAACCTCACCATATGTGTGAGGATGTCAGTGGGCCAGTTAACCATCTAGCTGCCATGTAGACATAAGGGGATCCTAAGGATCCCCATATCTCCCGATCCATGGCAGCTAGATTGTCATATTTGACATCATTTGAAAGGCCTGATTATGGCCTTTCCAATGATACCAAACATGACCAGGTTTGGCTTAAAAAACAAAAATTAAAAAAAATAAAAAAAAAAAAAATGTTTTTTTTTTAAAAAATTTTGTCTGGGGGGGGTTTAATTAAATAGGACCTAGGCTGTCATCTAAAAATAATTAGCACAAAATGGTCAGAATGAGCGCAGCGCACATAGGTGAACTGTCTCAGCAGTGAAGGGGTTAAAAAGCAAACGCATGTAAAAATTGGGTATTTCTAGTCTCGGGACAAAATTTTGAACCTATTTAGCTGGGGTCTTTTTGGGTGGTTGTAGATTTTGGGGATTAAATTACGAAAAAGTGTGTTTTTACCATTTTTTCCTCATATTTCAATTTTTTTTTATAGTAAATTTTTCGATATGATGGAAATAATGGTATTTCTAGAAAGTCCATTTAATGGCGGGAAAAAGGGTGTATAATATGTGTGGGTTGAATAAACGAGTAAGAGGAAAATTTGACCTAAACACTAACAGCGCAGAAACGTAAAAACAGCAGCGGTCACTAAAAGACGGATTTGTGTAAAACCGCCCTTTCACTAAGGGGTTAAATATTTATTCAACCGTTTATTCCAAATATTTGCAGCAAAAAGTCCTTTTATTAGTTAACTTAGAATTTTTTAGGCATTTTTCATGATTTATTCGGCAAAATTTGATTCTGATTTTTTTTATTTTAATTGGCTTATTTTTATTCTGTAACAGAGATTTTTATTGTTATTCATAGAACCTTATATATTATTGCTATGCATTATTTTTGTTTAACCACTTCGCTGCTGAGGACGCGCTCAGCGCGTCCTCAGCAGTCCCGCAGGTATGCGGAGGACGCGCTGAGCGCGTCCTCCCATCGGGGTCAGCGTTCGGCCGGGTTCCGGCCGATCGCTGGCCCCTCCGGTGCGGGCTGACATCCTGGATGTCAGCCCGGCATCCGGACCAGCAGCCGCCAGAATTAGGTGTCATCGCGGGGGCGCGATGACACCTAATTCAGGCGCCCCCCCGCATGTGCGGAGGAGGCGCCTGAAAGGGAGGGGGGGGAGGTCCTTCGGACCTCTCTCCCTCCGATCGGCGGCGCACAGGGGGTTAACCCAGGCATCATTTGGAAGGGCACAGCCTGCCCTTCCAAATGATGCCTGGCATTAACCCCTGGGGAGCTGGATCGCGAATCGGCGCTGAAAAGCGCCGGTTCGCGATCCTTTCCCGGAGCTGGCCGACATCTTGGATGTCGGCCAAGCCTCCGGGAACTCCCCCAGAGGACTGGCGTCATCGTGCGTAGCACGATGACACCAGTCCTAGACTTAACCCCTAACTGCCACCAACTGTGGAGATAGGGAGTTCCAATGAACTCCCTATCTCCCGATCCGTGGCAGCTAGGGGTTAAATTTTGGTATCGTTGGATCGGCCAGAGCATGGCCGTTCCAACGATACCAAACATGAAAGTGAAAAATTTTGTAAAAAAAAAAAAAAAAATAAAACACTTTTTTTTATTTTTTTTGGTTTGTTAATGCAGCAATATTGTTCCCATTTCAATTATAATGTGAACAATGATGCTGCACTAACGATTTTTGTATGCGGTGCGTTTGTTAAAAATAGTGTCATTTTCCCCAAAAAAAAATGTAACGAGACCCCATCTCTAATTTTTTTAACAAGCGCACCCCATACAAAATATAACCGCAATTGCTCGCATGTTAAAATGGGGAAAAAAACACTTTACACATTGTAAATTATTGAAAATACATATTTTATTGCATTTTTTGTTATAATATACAGACATGACATAACGTATACATATAATAATGACATATTATGAATCTACTGAGTCTGACGGAAAGAACAATATATAATATGTCTGGGTCATATACTAAAATAAGCCTTCAAAACACGTTTAAACATGATGCGCAAAACAGGTAAAAATGACCTCAGCATAGGGGCGGGAAAAGCCTCAGCAGCGAAAGGGTTAAAACGCCTTTTAAAAGTCTTGTTTTTCTTTTACCCCTGCTTGGTGGCTGGTTGGCTTTTTTCAAGGGCTGGATGGCTTTTGCAGCAGCGTTTGCTGGTCTGTTCGGCGGGTCGTCGGCTGCATTCGGTGGTTTGAGGTTGTGTTTGGCTGTCTGGTGGGTCGTCGGCTGCGTCCAGATCGATACGGTGGGGTTTGTCGGTTTATCGGATCGATTCGGCATGTTTATCGATGGTGTCCAGCTGTTTGATTCGGCGCACTTCAGGGATCCTGCGGTGAATGATGAATTCACCACAGGGCTGACGAATTGAGCTCGCCGCAGTGCCCCGAATAAAGAGCACCAAAATTTTGGAGCTCTTTGAATTACCCCTTAAGTATTCAGATCTTTGCTATGGCACCTGCAATTTAGCTCAGATGCAGCCCATTTCTCTGGATCATCTGTGTGACATCTATGAACTGTTGCTACACTTTAAATGGAGATCACCTGTGGTGAATTCAATTGATCGGGCATGATTTGGAAAGGCACATGCATGTCTAGATTTGACCAAGAACCCGATGAGCTCCAGAGACGTGGGAGAAATTTGGGGAAGCAGTTGTAGCATGCTGTTTTGAGAGTATTGTAGCGCTAGTCCCGCGAGAGCTGCTGAATTTGACGGGCCTTCTGTCTCACTCCAATGATTACCCACCTCCACCTTCAAGTAATACCAGGACAAGATTACTTTAAATAAAAAGGGGTTTATTAGGACTAGCGAGCAAACCCTTTGTAGGACAAAGTAATCAACAGTATAACAGTATTGAAAGAGTTAATTCAGCATCACTATTCGACACAATGAATGAACGAGATGGCAATCTTTACCATACTTCAATGCAGTTAGATTATCAACTATAATCAACGTAACCAATATCAGTAACCTACCTAAACTTTATACATTCTGCCTAACCACTGGCCAGTAGAATTTATAAAAGCGTTCAAGACTGCTAGCGTTGGGGGCCCTTGACTTCTATCGTTGGGTTTCTTTAATATGAAACCATAATTGTATTCCACAAAGTGAGAAAGAAATCTTTGCAAATTGTCACAGAACAACAAGATTTGTAACTGCAGCGATCCTCATTTTAGCTGCAACTGCGCGGGCAGTAGAACTAGGCCAGGCAATAACGTTAACAGTATCAACTCACGCAGGATGGCCGAATAACTCACTCCATTTGATATGCTCACCCCTTCCTTGCTGGACGGTAGCTCGATCGCTATCTCTTAGCGCTGGAATCACTCAAGGACAGCCGGATTTCTTCTCCGCTGAATGTACTCAGTGGTTCCCTCTGTCACTGGAACACACACAAAGGCAGACGGACCCCTTCTTCACTGGATGCGCAAAGGACAGCCGGACGCACGATCCGCTGGTACTGGCAACACGTGAGGGCAACTGGATCTCTCCTTCGCTGAACGCATGAGGGCAGCTGCATGCACAATCTGCAACACAGGACCATTCACCTCAACAGTCTCCCCTCTCTCTGGCTTCTCTCTGCTCTGCATGTGCTCTTCCTCTCTTGGAAAACGCCCCCTTCCCTTAGTCACTGCTGGGAGGTGTAGTTCTCTTCCTGACAAATTGCATTAGGCCCTCTGTAATTGAAACTACATGTTCCAGAATCCTTTGCATCTTCCTATCTTAAACAACTTCCTTTTACAGTGAAGAGAAAGGGAAAAAGGGAGGGGGAAAATCCTCCTAAACTGTGACAGGCTACATGTCTCTGTCCAAGCCTGGGACACAGCTAAACACAATAATACACACACAGTTCAAGTAGCCTGCGCGACAGTATTTTTCAGAGGAAAGGAATGCGAGGACTGCTTGGGTTGGGGAAAATCAGAATGTAACAATATACAAAGATACATAATGAAAACCTAGTCCAGAGCACCCGGGACCTCAGATTGGGTGGAAGGTTCACTCTCCAGGACAATGACCCTAAGCACACAGCCAAGGCAACACAAAAGTGGTGTAGGGACTACTCTGTGAATGTCCCATGAGTGGCCGAGACAGTCTGAACTAACTTGAACCAAACATCTGGGAGATCTGAAATTGGCAGTCCATTGGCAGTTCCCATCGAGCGTGACAAAGCGCTAGATAATCTGCAGAGATAAAAAGACAGAAAGTACCCAAATCCAGATGTGCAAAGTATGTCGCATCATATGCAAATAGACTTCAGACTATAGTCACTGCCTAAAGTACTTCAACTAAGAATGAGCAGTGATGGCTGAAGTCTGAAGCTGGAGGGGTGCCAGACCACACCCATTTCCTCAGGCCCCTCCCACACATGTGTTTTAAGCCCATCATGTCACACGCATGACCTACAGCTACCACACAGACATGCAAAATGCTCAACCATTATGCACACAACACACAGCTTTACGAATTACTCAGAGTAATCACACAAAACAGCCATCACACATGAAAGTCAACCATTACTCACACAGACACATAATGAACAGCTGTCACACCAAATGCTTTATTACAGTAGATATCTACATAACTAGCAATACCATGGAGGGGGGTTAGTCAGTATGTGCCAACTTTGTCACAGCTGTGACAAACTTTGTGTCAATAAGAGAATTTCAAACGACTGCAGAAGCTTCATCAGTGACTCTTCTCCTTCCACTGTTCAATTTTCCCTTTTGTAAACGCTGACATTTGTCGCAGTTATAAAAACAGCTCCTACTGACCAACTCCCCTTAGAAACATAGAAAAATGTCGGCAGATAAGACCCTTTCGGCCCATCTAGTCTGCCCAATTACATGGATACTTTACCTGGATTTATCTTTTGTTTAGGATAGCCTTATGCCTATCCCATGCTTGCTTAAATTCAATTACTGTTTTGGCCTCTACCACTTCAACTGGAAGACTGTTCCATGTATCCACCACACTCTCAGTAAAATAATGCTTTCTGATGTTACTTTTAAACCTTTGCCCCTCTAATCTAACCTTGTGTTTCATAAATGTTTTGCTCTTACAGTAATTTGCAGTTGTAATATATCTGAGTTTTACTGCTGTGCAGAACTGTGATGCGCTCATACACACAGTGCATTACTGTGAGTATTATTGCTATGGAGCTCTGGTATACTCACACAAACTGTACATTACTGTGAGTTACACTGATGTGGAGTGAGTTTCCCCAGCAGACCTCCCCTTTGTCTCTAGTGAATGAACCCTCACAACCCCACAAACACCTTTTAACCTCCCTACACTGACCACCACCTAATCCATACATGCTAACACTGCCTCTACATACTGACTCTGTCCCCCATTGAAATTACACACTGACCCTGACCCCCTGGGCATACACACACACTGACCCTGAACACCCACCGCATCCATACACATTGACCCTGCACCCCTACTGAGCCCACACACACACTGACCCTGCACCCCACTGAATCCACATACACTGACCCTGCACCTCCACTGAACCCACACACACTGACCCTGCACCAGGCATGTACTGGCCATTGGGACTAGGGTTGCCACCTTTTCTCAAAACCAAACCCGAACACTCCGGCCACGGTGTGGCAAAATATTCACTCCCAGGTGTAACCGGCCTACACCCTCACCGCCCGTTCGTAATGATGGACTTTGCGTTGTGTTGTATGTTGGTGTGGTGCAGCAAGGACGAGACCGGCAACATGTGACTTTTTTGGGGAACGGATTTTACTTCAGGCGACTCCTCTGCCTCTGGCGCCGCTTCTCCTCTGAATAAAATATACATATATACAGGAATGAATATATATATATCAGGAGACGTTCCACCTCAGCTTCTCAAGCTTCACGTGCTCTGATAAAACATCTACAACATTATATGAATAACCATATACATGAATTAACAAAATTATTTACAAATGACAAGACAAATACACAATAAGACATAAAAATAATAATAAACTGGAACATACCTGAATAAAATAATATACATATATACAGGAATGAATATATATATCAGGAGACGTTCCACCTGTACAACAAAATATAACATTACGCTATGTACAGAACCCCCCTGATCACAATATACATGAAAAACCTGCACATTCTACCTATACACACTTTTATTCAGGACATCTAATAAAATAAACAGCCTTAAGTTTAGTGGAGCATATAATACAAAAGGATAGTTATAGAACACTATAACAGGGACATGGGCCTAACTGCTGCAGCTCAAAAACGAAAGTAAAAAAAGAAGACAAAATACCTGTTTAACATGGATTCTAATCCAGCTATACTATATACATCTTTGATAAGAGGATTCTATAGGGTTTTATAGCTCTTCCTGCTTTAAGCAGAGAGCCTGTCAGACCTCTTACCTCAGCTTCTCAAGCTTCACGTGCTCTGATAAGCCTGGGAAGGAAGGGAACTGCCTAGATCTAACTAGAGGGAGTGATGTCATCCCTCATTACCATATTAACCCCCTCATAAAAACGGCTGCTCAAACCAAATATAAAAACTACTCTCAACAACCCTTTAAAGAACCTAATGCCCCTGGGACCGGAACATATCTATTTTTGTAAGGAATTAGTGTAATACACATATAATGTTCCTTAAAGACACACACACATATATTTATACAGTACACACCCGTTACACAGGCATACGCTCTGTCACACAGACACACACATAGACACTCACACACCTATATACAAATACACGTCCTTCCCTTTCACGTCCCATTTCAACCACATTCAGCTCACAAATCAACCGTTTTTCATCCAAAATTTCCTCACATTTACTGTACACATACAGAGCGAGGAGAGCGAGAGGAGAGAGAGCAGAAAATGAGAGCGAGGAGAGAGCAAGCAGAGCAAGGAAAGAGGAGAGAGCGAGCAGAGCAAGGAGAGAGGAGCGAGCAGGGCAAGGAGAGAGCGAGCAGAGCAAGGAGAGAGGAGCGAGCAGGGCAAGGAGAGAGGAGAGAGCGTAGAGAGAACGAGCAGAGAGAAAAAGAGAGACGAGAGAAGACAGACGGAGAGGAGACAGAAAGAGGGAGAGGAGACAGAAAGAGGGAGAGGAGACAGAAAGAGGGATAGGAGACAGAAAGAGGGAGAGGAGACAGAAAGAGAGGGAGAGGAGACAGAGACAGAAAGAGAGAGGGAGAAGAGACAGAAAGAGAGAGGGAGAAGAGACAGAGAGAGGGAGAGGAGACAGAGAAAGACAGAAAGGGAGAGGAGACAGAGAGGGAGAGGAGACAGAGAGAGGACAGAGGGAGAGGAGAGAGAGGGAGAAGAGACAGAAAGAGACAGAAAGAGAGAGGGAGAAGAGACAGAAAGAGAGAGACAGAGAGAGGGAGAGGAGACAGAAAGAGAGAGGGAGAGGAGGGAGAGAGAGGGAGAGGAGACAGAAAGAGAGGGAGAGGAGACAGAGAAAGGGGGAGACAGAAAGAGAAAGGGGGAGACAGAAAGAGAGGGAGAGGAGACAGAGAAAGAGAGACCGAGGGAGAGGAGACATAGAAAGAGAGAGACAGAAAGGGAGAGGAGACCGAGAAAGAGAGAGACAGAAAGGGAGAGGAGACAGAGAGAGGAGACAGAAAGAGGGAGAGGAGACAGAAAGAGAGAGAAAGAGAGAGGGAGAGGAAAAAGAGAGAGACCGAAAGAGAGAGGGAGAGGGGACAGAGAGAGGACAGAGGGAGAGGGAGAAGAGACAGAAAGAGAGAGGGAGAAGAGACAGAAAGAGAGAGGGAGAAGAGACAGAGAGAGAGAGAGGAGAGAGAGGAGACAGAGAAAGACAGAAAGGGAGAGGGAGAGGAGACAGAGAGAGGACAGAGGGAGAGGAGACAGAGACAGAAAGAGAGAGGGAGAAGAGACAGAAAGAGAGAGAGAGAGAGAGAGAAGAGACAGAAAGAGAGAGAGAGAAGAGACAGAAAGAGAGAGGGAGAAGAGACAGAAAGAGAGAGAGAGAGAGAGAGAA
Source organism: Leptobrachium leishanense (assembly GCA_009667805.1). Taxonomy (NCBI): domain Eukaryota; kingdom Metazoa; phylum Chordata; class Amphibia; order Anura; family Megophryidae; genus Leptobrachium; species Leptobrachium leishanense. The sequence goes on from CM019065.1 coordinate 102,254,964, forward strand.
GAGACAGAGAGAGAGAGAAGAGACAGAAAGAGAGAGGGAGAAGAGACAGAAAGAGAGAGGAGAAGAGACAGAAAGAGAGAGGGAGAAGAGACAGAAAGAGAGAGGGAGGAGAGAGAGGAGAGGAGGGAGAGAGGGAGAGGAGACAGAAAGAGAGAGGGAGAAGAGACAGAGAGAGGGAGGAGAGAGAGGGAGAGGAGGGAGAGAGGGAGAGGAGACAGAAAGAGAGAGGGAGAAAGACAAGAGAGACAGAAAGAGAAGAGAAGAGACAGAGAGAGGAGAGGAGACAGAGAGGGAGAGGAGGGAGAGAGGGAGAGAGGGAGAGAGAGGGAGAGGAGACAGAGAAAGAAAGAGAGGGAGAGGAGACAGAGAAAGGGGAGAAGGAAAGAGAAAGGGGGAGAACAGAAAGAGAGGGAGAGGAGACAGAGAAAGAGAGACAGAGGAGAGGAGACGAGAAAGAGAGACAGAAAGGGAGAGGAGACCGAAAGAGAGAGGGAGAGAGACAGAGAAAGAAAGAGAGAGGAGAGGAGACAGAGACAGAGAGAGGGAGAAGAGACAGAAAGAGAGAGGGAGAAGAGAGAGAGAGGGAGAGGAGACAGAGAAAGACAGAAAGGGAGAGGGAGAGGAGACAGAGAGAGGACAGAGGGAGAGGAGACAGAGACAGAAAGAGAGAGGAGAAGAGACAGAAAGAGAGGAGAGAGAGAGAGAAGAGACAGAAAGAGAGAGAGAGAAGAGACAGAAAGAGAGAGGGAGAAGAGACAGAAAGAGAGAGGGAGAAGAGACAGAGAGAGAGAGAGAGAGAGAGAGAGAGAGGAGACAGAGAAAGACAGAAAGGGAGAGGGAGAGGAGACAGAGAGAGGACAGAGGGAGAGGAGACAGAGACAGAAAGAGAGAGGGAGAAGAGACAGAAAGAGAGAGAGAGAGAGAGAGAAGAGACAGAGAGAGAGAGAAGGAAGACAGAAAGAGAGAGGGAGAAGAGACAGAAAGAGAGAGGGAGAAGAGACAGAAAGAGAGAGGGAGAAGAGACAGAAAGAGAGAGGGAGGAGAGAGAGGGAGAGGAGGGAGAGAGGGAGAGGAGACAGAAAGAGAGAGGGAGAAGAGACAGAGAGAGGGAGGAGAGAGAGGGAGAGGAGGGAGAGAGGGAGAGGAGACAGAAAGAGAGAGGGAGAAGAGACAGAGAGAGACAGAAAGAGAGAGAGAAGAGACAGAGAGAGGGAGAGGAGACAGAGAGGGAGAGGAGGGAGAGAGGGAGAGGAGGGAGAGAGAGGGAGAGGAGACAGAGAAAGAAAGAGAGGGAGAGGAGACAGAGAAAGGGGGAGACAGAAAGAGAAAGGGGGAGACAGAAAGAGAGGGAGAGGAGACAGAGAAAGAGAGACAGAGGGAGAGGAGACCGAGAAAGAGAGACAGAAAGGGAGAGGAGACCGAAAGAGAGAGGGAGAGGAGACAGAGAAAGAAAGAGAGAGGAGAGGAGACAGAGAGAGGGAGAAGAGACAGAAAGAGAGAGGGAGAAAAGACAGAGAAAGACAGAAAGGGAGAGGAGAGAGAGGGAGAGGAGGGAGAGAGGGAGAGGAGACAGAAAGAGAGAGGGAGAAGAGACAGAAAGAGAGAGACAGAAAGAGAGAGACAGAGAGAGGGAGAGGAGGGAGAGGAGGGAGAGAGGGAGAGGAGGGAGAGAGAGGGAGAGGAGACCGAAAGAGAGAGGGAGAGGAGACAGAGAAAGAAAGAGAGGGAGAAGAGACAGAGAAAGGGGGAGACAGAAAGAGAGGGAGAGGAGACAGAGAAAGAGAGACAGAGGGAGAGGAGACCGAAAGAGAGAGGGAGAGGAGACAGAGAAAGAAAGAGAGAGGAGAGGAGACAGAGACAGAGAGAGGGAGAAGAGACAGAAAGAGAGAGGGAGAAAAGACAGAGAAAGACAGAAAGGGAGAGGAGAGAGAGGGAGAGGAGGGAGAGAGGGAGAGGAGACAGAAAGAGAGAGGGAGAAGAGACAGAAAGAGAGAGACAGAAAGAGAGAGACAGAGAGAGGGAGAGGAGGGAGAGGAGGGAGAGAGGGAGAGGAGGGAGAGAGAGGGAGAGGAGACCGAAAGAGAGAGGGAGAGGAGACAGAGAAAGAAAGAGAGGGAGAAGAGACAGAGAAAGGGGGAGACAGAAAGAGAGGGAGAGGAGACAGAGAAAGAGAGACAGAGGGAGAGGAGACCGAGAAAGAGAGACAGAAAGGACGAGGAGACCGAAAGAGAGAGGGAGAGGAGACAGAGACAGAGAGAGGGAGAAGAGACAGAGACAGAGAGGGAGAAGAGACAGAAAGAGAGAGGGAGAAGAGACAGAAAGAGAGAGGGAGAAGAGACAGAAAGAGAGAGGGAGAAGAGACAGAAAGAGAGAGGGAGAAGAGACAGAGAAAGACAGAAAGGGAGAGGAGACAGAGAGGGAGAGGAGACAGGCAGAAAGAGAGGAAACAGAAAGAGAGAGGGAGAGGAGAAAGAGAGAGACAGAAAGAGAGGGAGAGGAGACAGAGAAAGAGAGACAGAAAGGGAGAGGAGTCAGGCAGAAAGAGAGAGGAGACAGAAAGAGAGGAAGAGGAGACAGACAGAAAGAGAGGGAGAGGAGAAAGAGACAGAGAGGGAGAGGAGACAAAGGGAGAGGAGACCGAAAGAGAGGAGACAGAGAAAGAAAGAGGGAGAGGAGAAAGAGATAGGGAGAGGAGACAGAAAGAAAGAGAGAGGGATAGGAGGGAGAGAGACAGAAAGAGAGAGGGAGAGGAGACAGAGAGGGAGAGGAGAGAAAGGGAGAGGAGACAGAGAGGAGACAGAGCGAGACAGAAAGAGTGAGGGAGAGGAGACAGAGAAAGAGAGAGGGAGAGACAGTGAAAGAGAGACAGAGGGAGAGGGAGAGGAGACAGAGAAAGAGAGAGAGAGAAAGAGAGAGAGAGAGAAAGGGAGACAAGACAGAAAGGGAGAGACAGAGGGAGAGGAGACAGAGAAAGAGAGACAGAGGGAGAGGAGACCGAGAAAGAGAGAGACAGAAAGGGAGAGGAGACCGAGAAAGAGAGAGACAGAAAGAGAGGGAGAGGAGACAAAGAGAGGGAGAGGAGACAAAGAGAGGGAGAGGAGTCAGAGACAGAAAGAGAGAGGGAGAAGAGACAGAAAGAGAGAGGGAGAAGAGACAGAGAGACAGAGAAAGACAGAAAGGGAGAGGAGACAGAGAGGGAGAGGAGACAGAGGGAGAAGAGACAGAAAGAGAGAGACAGAGAGAGGGAGAAAGAGAGAGGGAGAAGAGACAGAAAGAGAGAGACAGAAAGAGAGGGAGAGGAGACAGAAAGAGAGGGAGAGGAGACAGAAAGAGAGGGAGAGGAGACAAAGAGAGGGAGAGGAGACAGAGAAAGGGGGAGACAGAAAGAGAAAGGGGGAGACAGAAAGAGAGGGAGAGGAGACAGAGAAAGAGAGACCGAGGGAGAGGAGACAGAGAGAGACCGAGGGAGAGGAGACCGAGAAAGAGAGAGACAGAAAGGGAGAGGAGACCGAGAAAGAGAGAGACAGAAAGGGAGAGGAGACCGAGAAAGGGAGAGGAGACCGAGAAAGAGAGAGACAGAAAGGGATAGGAGACCGAGAAAGAGAGAGACAGAAAGGGAGAGGAGACCGAAAGAGAGAGGGAGAGGAGACAGAGAAAGAAAGAGAGAGGAGACAGAGAAAGAAAGAGAGAGGAGACAGAGAGAGGACAGAGGGAGAGGGAGAAGAGACAGAAAGAGAGAGGGAGAAGAGACAGAGAGAGGGAGAGGAGACAGAGAAAGACAGAAAGGGAGAGGAGACAGAGAGAGGACAGAGGGAGAAGAGACAGAAAGAGAGAGAGAGAGAAGAGACAGAAAGAGAGAGACAGAAAGAGAGAGGGAGAAGAGACAGAGAGAGGGAGAGGAGGGAGAGAGAGGGAGAAGAGACAGAAAGAGAGAGACAGAGAGAGGGAGAGGAGGGAGAGAGGGAGAGAGAGGGAGAGGAGACAGAAAGAGAGGGAGAGGAGACAGCAAGAGAGGGAGAGGAGACAGAAAGAGAGGGAGAGGAGACAGAGAAAGGGGGAGACAGAAAGAGAAAGGGGAGACAGAAAGAGAAAGGGGGAGACAGAAAGAGAAAGGGGGAGACAGAAAGAGAGGGAGAGGAGACAGAGAAAGAGAGACAGAGGGAGAGGAGACCGAGAAAGAGAGACAGAAAGGGAGAGGAGACCGAAAGAGAGAGGGAGAGGAGACAGAGAAAGAAAGAGAGGGAGAGGAGACAGAGAAAGGGGGAGACAGAAAGAGAAAGGGGGAGACAGAAAGAGAGGGAGAGGAGACAGAGGGAGAGGAGACCGAGAAAGGGAGAGGAGACCGAAAGAGAGAGGGAGAGGAGACAGAGAGAGGACAGAGGGAGAGGAGACAGAGACAGAAAGAGAGAGGGAGAAGAGACAGAAAGAGAGAGGGAGAAGAGACAGAGAAAGACAGAAAGGGAGAGGAGACAGAGAGGGAGAGGAGACAGGCAGAAAGAGAGGAGACAGAAAGAGAGAGGGAGAGGAGAAAGAGAGGGAGAGGAGACAGAGAAAGAGAGAGACAGAAAGGGAGAGGAGTCAGGCAGAAAGAGAGAGGAGACAGAAAGAGAGGAAGAGGAGACAGACAGAAAGAGAGGGAAAGAGGGAAAGAGAGGAGAAAGAGACAGAGAGAGGGAGAGGAGACAAAGGGAGAGGAGACCGAAAGAGAGGAGACAGAGACAGAGAGGGAGAGAGACAGAGAGGGAGAGGAGACAGAAAGGGAGAGGGAGAGGGAGAGGAGACAGAGAAAGAGAGAGGGAGAGACAGTGAAAGAGAGACAGAGGGAGAGGGAGAGGAGACAGAGAAAGAGAGAGAGAGAGAGAGAGAAAGGGAGACGAGACAGAAAGGGAGAGACAGAAAGAGAGAGGAGTGAGACAGAAAGAGAGGGAGAGGAGACAGAGAAAGAGAGAGACAGAAAAAAGAGAGAGGGAGAGGAGACAGAGAAAGAGAGAGACAGAGAGGGAGAGGAGACAGGGAGAGACAGAGAAAGCGAGAGACAGAAAGGGAAAGGGAGAGGGAGAGGAGACAGAGAAAGAGAGAAAAGGGAGAGGAGACAGAGAAAGAGAGAGAGGAAAGGGAGAGACAGAAAGCGAGAGGAGACAGAGAAAGAGAGAGACAGAAAGGGAGAGGAGACAGGCAGAAAGAGAGAGGAGACAGAAAGAGAGAGGGAGAGGAGAACGAGAGACCGAAAGAGAGGGAGAGGAGACAGAGAGACACAGAAAGAGAGAGGGAGAGGAGACTGTGTGTTTGCACCGGGTTGGCCAGTCTAGATGAAGTCCAGGGCCACTTTTTGGTCCCAGTCCAGCCCTGCCCTGCACCACTGAATCCACCCTGACCCTGCACCCCCACTGAATCCACACACACTGACCCTTCACCCCCACTGAACCCACACACACTGACCCTGCACCACCACTGAACCCACACACACTGACCCTGCACCCCCACTGAACCCACACACACTGACCCTGCACCCCCCCACTGAATCCACACACACTGACCCTGCACCCCCACTGAAACCACACACACTGCCACTGCTCTTCCATCCTAAGAGCCAATGAGAGTGGTAGGCATGCTGGCAGGACATTTGCACAAAGGTTCTTAAGGCAACTTAATGGTTGAAGGGCAGGACACTCCAATAGAGACACACCGAGCATGTGTCTAATGTCCCAGGCAGGACAGATGGCAAAAACGTGTGTATATGTATTAGTCCAGATGCCAAAATCACCACACTATAGCAGTAGAAGTGATACTTTTGTATTGGACTAATGTCACCTTTGTCTTTTAAATGTAACCTCAGTCCAACAAAAAAACGATCTCTACTACTGCTATACTCTGGTGATATATATATATATATATACTGTATATATATATATATATATATATATATATTCATGCATGTTTCTGATAACCTTTACAATTACTCAGATGTGGAAAAAAAAATACCACTCCCAACAAAACCCAACAAAATATACCCTGAATTTTCTGAATTTTTATTTTTTCTTTAATTTTTTTTCCGCTCAAATACTGGTGGGGTGCTGCCCCTGTACCCCAATTGACACACCTCCACTGGAAATGAGCTAAGTATCTGAACACTTATGTCACTGCAATATTTCATTCTGGTCTTTTTAATAAATTTGCAGTATTGTCAAAAATTTGTTTTTTGCTTTGTCATTATGGGGAATTGAATGTACATTAATATGAAAAATATAAATTGAACCCCTTTGTTGTTGTAGACGTGAAGGATGTGTTCTACAGTCTCCTGCTTGTATGTGGAGGGCATGTCATCTCAATCAGGCAGCTCAGCGCCGATGTGGGGCTTCATCCACACCAGACTGACCCTCCCAACCCACTGATGTCATTACGAAAGGGTGTGATGGTGCAGAAACAGTGCTCCCCAACCTGGTGGGAATATCCGATTACAGGAATTGCAGGACCTATACTGTGTGTTCCACAAGACAAAATGAGGAAAGGCCAGAGTGGTGTGCAGAAGTAAAAAATTTAAATAAATAAACTAAAGTGCTCTAACACCGCAGCATTGACCACTTTTCAATTATAAAGCAAACAATGTTGCTGCAATAACTCTCCTTGTCGTTTTTCCATGCCGGAGCAAGTTTGGAGGTGATGATCACGCTTGCAAAAACGTAAGACACCACAACATTGCGAATAGAGGGGGTCCTTTGTACTCCGGTATCTCCATGCTATATGCCATACGAGATCAAGTGTGCTGTCATTACACAAGCCATAGTCTGACCTTTCTAGTGATACCAATCATGGCCATGTAATGTCTAAAAAATAAATACAAAATTAAAATTTTTCATTTTCTCTAAGGCAGTGGTATTGTCCACTTTTACTTGTAAAGCAATCAACGCTGCAGCGATAACTCACATACTCATTTCCCAAACTGGGAGCAAGTGTATAAAACATGTTGCAGTGCATAAATATGCACTGGTCATACGAAATATAAGCTGGGGAACTGGTGGGAGGCGAGCCTGTGATCCTCTCAACCCCTGTATCTCCATTTTTTACACTTCTCAAGGTCAAGTCAAATGTGGACAGGTCAGAGCCTGGTCTTTCTTTTAATACCAATCATGACCATTTAAAAATAAAACAATACATATATTTTTTGTGTGTTAAGGCAGTGGCATTGTCCACTTTTCACATACAAAGTGAACAATGCTGCTGCCATTACCTCTTCAGTTACCACGCCAAAAGGAAGGAAAGGGACCTCAGTTAGGAGGAAACACTAACGTGACAATTACATATCAGTTTACAGAGGAGGAGGTTCTACAGCAGCTGTCTAAAGTAAAGACAAATAAGTCAATGGGGCCTGATGGGATCCACCCTAAATTATTAAAAGAGCTCAGTGATGTAATAGCAAAACCATTAACAGATTTATTTAACCAATCCTTGCTAACGGGAGTCGTCCCAGAAGACTGAAAATTAGCAAATGTTGTGCCCATTCACAAGAAGGGTAGTAGGGAGGAATCTGGGAACAATAGGCCAGTTAGTCTTACGTCAGTAGTGGGGAAATTAATGGAAACCATGTTAAAGGAAAGGATTGTTGAACATCTAAAAACACATAGATTACAGGATCAGAAACAACATGGGTTTACCTCAGGGAGATCATGCCAAACTAATCTTATTGATTTTTTTGATTGGGTAACAAAAATAATAGACACAGGTTGTAGACATAATAGACACAGACATTGCTTATTTAGATTTCAGTAAGGCTTTTGATACTGTTCCGCATAGAAGGCTTATCAATAAATTGCAATCTTTGAGCTTGGATTCCAATATTGTTGAATGGATTAGGCAGTGGCTGAGTGACAGGCAACAGAGGGTTGTGGTAAATGGAGTTTCGGCACAAGGTCTTGTTACCAGTGGGGTACCTCAGGGGTCAGTACTTGGAACCATTCTATTTAATATTTTTATTAGTGATATTGCAGAAGGTATTAATGGAAAAGTATGTCTTTTTGCTGATGACACAAAGATTTGCAACAGGGTTGACGTTCCTGGAGGGATCAGCCAAATGACAAATGATTTAGGTAAACTAAAAAAATGGTCGGAGCTGTGGCAATTGAGTTTTAATGTGGATAAGTGCAAGATAATGCACCTGGGACGTAAAAGCCCAAGGGCTGAATATAGAATATTTGATACAGTCCTAACCTCAACATCTGAGGAAAGGGATTTAGGGGTTATTATTTCAGAGGATCTAAGGGTAAGTAGTCAATGTAATAGAGCAGCAGGAAATGCTAGCAGAATGCTTGGTTGTGTAGGGAGAGGTATTAGCAGTAGGAAAAGGGAAGTGCTCATGCCACTGTACACAGGGCCGGTGCAAGGAATTTTGAGTGCACAGGCGAAGGTGCATTTTGCCGCCCCCTCTCCCAATAAGCTGACATGTGCATGTAGGTGTGCGCCGAATGTTGTATGACTGTGCGGGGCTACATGTATAGGACAATAATTGAGTGTGTGGCAGTGTGCGAGATGGGACTGAGTGTGGTGCTGTCTGTGGCTTAAGAGTGTGTGAGCGGCCTGGCAGTGAAGTGAGTTGACCGAGTATGTTTGAGCTGTGAGTGATGCATGTGAGTGTCAGCTATGATTGTGTGAGCGTGCGAGCTATCTCTGAATGATTTATTGTATGTGTGAGCTGGATGTGAGTGTTGTGATGTGTATTAGCTGGCTGTGAGTGTGTGTGAGCTAGCTTTGGTGTGTTGCATGTGTGAGGGATGTGTGGGAGGTGGCTGTGAGTGTATGTAAGCTGGCTGTGAGAGATGTGTTATGCAAGAGCTGGCTGTGAGTGATATGTATGCGAAAGCTGACTGGGAGAGATGTGACATGTGAGTGTGTGCAAGCTGGCTGGGAGTGATGTGTGTGCAAGCTGGCTGGGAGTGATGTGTGTGCAAGCTGGCTGGGAGTGATGTGTGTGAAAGATGGCTCGGAGTGATGTGTGTGTGCTGGCTGGGAGTGTGAGAGCTGGCTGGGGTGTGTGTGTGTGTGCGCGCGCTTGCTGGCTGGGTGTGAATGTGTGTGCTGGCTGGAAGTGATGGGTGTGTGCGGGCTGAGAGTGTGAGATCTGGCTGGGAGTGAATGTGTGTGCTGGCTGAGAGTGTGTGAGAGCTGGCTGGGAGTGGTATGTGTGTGCTGGCTGAGAGTGAATGTGTGTGCTGGCTGAGAGTGTGGGAGAGCTGGCTGGGAGTGGTGTGTGTGTTTGCAGGCTGAGAGTGAATGTGTGTGCTGGCTGAGAGTGTGGGAGAGCTGGCTGGGAGCAGTGTGTATGTGTGCTTGCTGGCTGAGTGTGAAAGCTGGCTGGGAGTGATGTGTGCTGACTGGGAGTGGTGTGTGCTGGCTGAGTGTGAAAGCTGGCTGGGAGTGGTGTGTGTGCTGCCTGGGAGTGGTGTGTGTGCTGGCTGAGAGTGAGTGAGTGCTGGCTGAGAGTGAGTGAGTGCTGGCTGAGAGTGTGTGTGTGTGTGTGTGCTGGCTGAGAGTGAGTGAGTGTGTGTGTGCTGGCTGAGAGTGAGTGAGTGTGTGTGTGCTGGCTGAGAGTGAGTGTGTGTGCTGGCTGAGAGTGAGTGAGTGTGCTGGCTGAGAGTGAGTGAGTGTGCTGACTGAGAGTGAGTGAGTGTGCTGACTGAGAGTGAGTGAGTGTGCTGGCTGAGAGTGAGTGAGTGTGCTGGCTGAGAGTGAGGAGTGAAGAGTGTGCTGGCTGGGCTTGGAATGAAGAGTGTGCTGGCTGGGCTTGGAGTGAACTGTGTGCTGGCTGGGCTTGGAGTGAAGAGTGTGCTGGCTGGGCTTGGAGTGAACTGTGTGCTGGCTGGGCTTGGAGTGAAGAGTGTGCTGGCTGGGCTTGGAATGAAGAGTGTGCTGGCTGGGCTTGGAGTGAAGAGTGTGCTGGCTGGGCTTGGAATGAAGAGTGTGCTGGCTGGGCTTGGAATGAAGAGTGTGCTGGCTGGGCTTGGAATGAAGAGTGTGCTGGCTGGGCTTGGAATGAAGAGTGTGCTGGCTGGGCTTGGAATGAAGAGTGTGCTGGCTGGGCTTGGAATAAAGAGTGTGCTGGCTGGGCTTGGAGTGAAGAGTGCTGGGCAGGAGTGTGTGTGTGCGTGTTGCATTTACCTCCTCCCTGAGAATCAGACAGGGCCACTGAATAGACGCTGCCAGTTGCTAAGCAGCACATTCAAAACGCCACAGCTCCCTTCCTGGTGTAGCATAAGAGGTGCACTTGGAGCTCCGCCCCTCCTAGGCTCCCTCCTCTGCCTCTCTGCACAGCTCCACCCCCACCACCATGTGTTTCCCCCTTCCCTGCCTGCACACAGCGGCAGATAAAAAAAACCCAAAAACAAGCAGTTTGTTATTTCTAATCCCTGCAGCCCCCCCCCCCCACACACACACAGACAGAGCAGCTGGCTACAGCCAGGGGAGCACCGGTATGAAGCACCTTCTGCATCTTTGCAGAAGGTGTTTCATGATTCTGGGTGGCCAAAATAACGAGAATCTCCGCCCCCCCAGCAGGTCCGCCCCCAGGCAGTCGCCTGACCTGCCTTAGGCTAGCGCCGGCCCTGACTGTACAGAGCACTGGTGAGACCTCACTTGGAGTACTGTGTGCAGTACTGGAGACCGTATCTCCAGAAGGATATAGACATCTTAGAGAGAGTTCAGAGAAGGGCTACTAAAATGGTGTACGGCTTGAAGGAGAAAAGTTACCAGGAAAGGCTTAATGATCTTAACATGTACAGCTTGGAAAAAAGACGAGACAGAGGAGATATGATAGAAACATTTAAATACATAAAGGGAATCCACAAGGTAGAGGAAGGGAGTATATTTAAAAGGAAACAAAATAGCAAAACAAGAGGACATAGTCTTAGATTAGAGGGGCAAAGGTTTAAAAGTAACATCAGGAAGCATTATTTTACTGAGAGGGTGGTGGATACATGGAACAGTCTTCCAGTTGAAGTGGTAGAGGCCAAAACAGTAATTGAATTTAAGCAAGCATGGGATAGGCATAAGGCTATCCTAAACAAAAGATAAATCCAGGTAAAGTATCCATGTAATTGGGCAGACTAGATGGGCCGAAAGGTTCTTATCTGCCGACATTTTTCTATGTTTCTATGAGCTCACTATACACATTTTTTCTTTCTTTTTCTTTTAATCCGAGTTTCACTGACACATTCATAACCAAGTTCATACGCTCCACATCATCACTTTCACACACCATTTATGCACTCTATTTCACATATGGACCATTTCACACACATTTAATCATTATCCGCATACCTTCAATCATTCACATTCACGCACCAGTGAGGCTTTCATATTCTCTCTTCCTTTTTTTTTTTCCTCTTTTCTCCTTTCTTTTCTCACTTTCTGTTTTTTCTCACCCCTTTTTTCCTCACATTTGAGATATTGCTTGCTATTTTTCACTTTTATTCTGACTCTCACCATCACTTTTATGCTATTCACTTGTTCAGGTTGGATCTCCCCTTCGGGTTGATCCACAGGTTTCTTCTTCACCGGCTTTGGGTTCTCTTGGTGATCTCCTTGTTCACACCCTCATCCTCACCCCATTTATCATCTTTTTTACCCCCACTTTCCTTGCTTTTTTCCCTCTCCACCTCTTTTTTATGTTTCACTTTCTTCCCTTTTTTTTCCTTCCTGCCTTTCTTTTTCTTTTCCCTCTCTCCCTTGCTTTTTCTTTGCTTTGTCTCTCCCTGCTTTCTCGCTTTCCTTTCTTCATCTACTTTACACCACCCTCTTTCACTCTAATATTCCCTCCTACATCGGCACGTATTACACACATTCTTTCACCGCTCTCCATTTCATACTCATTATATCCACGATACTGTCTGCTCTTTATTTCTTTTTTTTCACTGTCTTGCATCTTCCAGCCGCATACAGCCAGGGCACCTCCCTGGGCGGCTACCAGCGGGAGGACACCCCCCACAACGCTGTTGTGGTTACTTCCTTAATGGTGGAAGACGAGTTTCAGTCACTCCCTTAGGCAATGGGACCCTTGGGGGCTGCGTTTAACGTTGGCCTCGGGACACTATGGTGGGCGTGATTCAACCTCTTTGCGGTAACGCACTCGCTCGTAACCACGGATTATATCTCCTCTCTCCCATCGATCTCCCCTCAGAGCATGTATGATGTTTATTTATTGGCCTGCTGCCCTGGCTCCTCCCACCCTGTCCCCTTGGGTACGCTCGGAAAGGCTAAGCGGAGGGGTGTACTTCATTCCCTCATCTGCCAACTTTACCATCCAGGCCTGTTGCGCAAATTAATCCTTTCCCCCCATGTTACACCACATAGGGTGCATCATACATCAGGGAGTCCTCCGAATTTTTAGCACTTGTGAAATGTCCTTTCACATGCACATCATTGGCTTTTTATTATGGTCCGACACTCTCCCTCCTCCCCTGCACGCCTTTAAGCTTTGCCATGGTTACATAAGGATGGGCCATGCCCCCTGAGGCCATGGTACTCATGCATCCGGCAGTTCCGGGTTGCCCCTCCCTGGCGTGCTACACAGCGGAGAGGAAGGAGATTGGGTGAGTCATATGTGTTTGGTGTATATAATGTCGTTTATTGCATGTTGTTTTTACCTTGAAAAAGGCCTCTAGGGGCCGAAACATCGCTTTTTATGATTATTCAATAAAATTTATGTTTTTATTGACCTAAGTCCTCAAGTGCCTCCCTATACCTATATTTTTTTTTGAATATCTTTCTCCAGGGAGCTAAGCACTGAGGCCATATATACATCTACTTTTTGGTGGGTGTCTTCATTCATTTTTTTCATATATATATATATATATATATATATATATGTGTGTGTTCTTAACCCCCTGCACTCACTATACTCAGCTCAACGCCAGAAAAGCAGGAAACGAGTAAAAGCCAGCACTCCAAGGACTCCCAAACACAATAAACGCTTTATTGAAGCATAAAAAAGCAGTCAAGTCAATGTTTCAGCTCTGTTCAGACCTTTCATCAGGACTTATAATTATTTATGCGAAAATACTGTTAAAAAAAGCACTCATTCCTCTTTCTTCTCTCCAAGAAAATCAATCTTGGTGTCCCCCGGTGCAAATTTCAGAAGATAGATACAGGTCACTATATGGGAGGACTCAGGGTCTTAGTAAAAATAAATGTATTCGGTATATTTTGTAAATGCTAATGTTGTCCGTACATATAAAATCAAGTAATCTTGACTAAACATTACTTAAAACTTTACATTTTTGACTCATAGCTCAAAAATGTATTTATTTATAAAGGATTTTACCAAGAAGGATACATTTAGATTTCTCTAGTTTTCAAGTAAGTCCTGGGTTCAAGAACATTGAGTTGTTACAGAAATACAAAATAATAAAATGCAAGATATTAACACAAAACAAATATACAGATTAACAGAAAATAAATATGTAGGAAATATAGTCACTATGTTACATGTTTACAGGTGCATTCCGTATTGAGGTATGTTAATAGGGAGCTCTTAAGGGACTTTAGACTGGGGGAAGATTTGATGGCGTCTGGGAGGTTAATCCATAATTGCGGTGCTCTGTAGGAAAATGAGGATCGAGCCACTTTCTTTTTGTATTGTGGTATTGCAAGTAAGGTGCTGGTCCTGGATCGGAGGTTATAAGATGAGGGAACTGCTGAGGGAAGCAGCCTATTCAGGTAGGGTGGTAGCTTCCCAGAAAAGCTCTAAAACACCAGGTTGGAAAGGTGAAGGGTGCATCTAGATTCCAGCGATGGCCAGTTTAGTTCTTTTAACATGTCACAATGGTGGGTCATAAAGTTACATTCTAGCACAAAGTGGCAGAATGAGTTATACAGTGTAGTAAGTTTAAAGGTATGAAGGTTGAAGGTATGTTTGCGGGGCAGCTGCACACACTACATCTCTGTATTCAATAGCCAGCATAAGCATTTGTTGTACAATCTGCTTTCTTACCGCTGGGCTCAGGCAGGATTTGTTTCTGTACAGGGCACCTAGTTTGGGGTAAATTTTAGATGAGAGTTTTTCGATGTGGGGGCCAAAGGATAGATTTGGGTCTAACCACATACCTAGATATTTGAGAGAAGCGACTGTGGTCAGCGTGTCATTTGATCTTGTCCTGACACATAGAGGAGAGGGTGGTGGATACATGGAACAGCCTTCCAGTTGAAGTGGTAGAGGCCAAAACAGTGATTGAATTTAAGCAGGCATGGGATAGGCATAAGGCTATCCTAAACAAAAGATAAATCCAGGTAAAGTATCCATGTAATTGGGCAGACTAGATGGGCGAAAGGTTCTTATCTACCGACATTTTCTATGTTTCTATGTCTCATAGATGGGGTGTTTACAATTTGTGTAGTTTAGGTGCTGTTCCAAAGAGCATTGTAACAGTTTTGTTTTGTGCAATCCACTTTTCTACCTCTGTGAATTGTTCTTGCAGCACTGCCTCCAGCTGCGGGAGATTTGGTTTGCTGGTATAGATTACAATGTCGTCTACGTACAATTGAGGCCTTGCAGACATTGGGCAGCTAATTTTTGAATATCATGAATAGCAGGGGCCGAGTATTGAGCCTTGTGGTACACCGCATGTGACTGGGAGGGGGAAGGAGGAGGTGTCAGATATGGACACATATTGCGACCGATCAGTACATATGCTTGAAACCAGGTTAGCGTGCGATCACCAATACCGGAGTTTTTAAGTTTTTGTAATAGGATGCCATGGTCTACTGTGTCAAAGGACTTGGCAAAATCAAGAAAGATGGCTCCAGTTAGGTTACCTTGTTCCATGCCAACTTGGATATCATTACAAACTTTTAAAAGGGCAGTTGTTGTTGAATGATTTGGACGAAAGCCTGATTGATCTGGGGTTAAATAGTTCCGATACTGATAATAATCACGTAATTGAGTGTATGTTAAAAAATAACTTTAAACAAACAAAATCAATTTTCCTATTTATAATTACCATAATTGGAATTCCAATAAACATCTGCAAGTTCTTTCTCAAATAAGAAAATATAAAGAAAAGACGCGCGCTGACGCTAGCGGAGACATTAAAATCAACTACACACAATGTATAGCTTCATCAAGTCTGTATAGCCTTTGTTAGACAGACCAATTTATTAGATTTCAAACATCCAATAGAAGCGTTCCTCATAGACATGTTTCATTTCTGCCCCAAATAGGAATGTGATATAACAGCCAATCAGTATACAGATATATTACAACATCAAAGTTGACCAATCCCACAAGCACTTCTAGCAAAAGGACGATTTTCTGGCTTATAACGTATTTCTGACCTTGTAAAATAACAAAGGATCCTCACTTTACCAGGATATGGTCTGGATTCAAATCAACATTCCTAAGCCCTGGGTCACGTGCCATGAAACGGAGGGAGAAAAGGAGGGGTGGAAACCACAGCCTGTCTGCATTAGAGCAGGCTTTTCAAAATCATAGTTGAATTACAGGATATTTATATTCATACAGGAAATTAAAAATTTAAATTCTTTCAGTGTAGACACATTTTTCCAGATTTTTTGACATTACAGGGAGCAGTGATATTGGGCGGTAGTTGGATACCAAAGTATTGTCTCCACTTTTATGGATAGGTACCACCCTTGCAGTCTTCCAGAGTTTGGGTATGTATCCAGGCACCAGTGATTCATTGACTAGGGTTGCGACAGGTTTTGCAATGCTGGCGCACTGATTTTCAGCAGCATTGCTGGGATTTGATCAGGTCCAGACTGGAATTTCATTTTTTGGTTACGGAGAAGTTTAGTAATGACACTGATAGGCACTGGTCTAAAACTGAATTTCTCTGCGTTACAGGGTCTTTGTACAGTTGGTGGGGCCTGACCTGTGTGCGGCCTTTCTGATTGCGTGTCATATCCTAGCTTGGTACTCAGGGTGGTGGCGCATCCAACAAAATAATTATTAAAAGCATTTGCTACATCTAGGGGGTGTTGTACGGTTCGGTTGTTTACTTTGACAGTAGCCGGTTGGGAGTAGACGGGGGGGGGATTGCATGTTACTTATAATTTTCAAAAAATTTCTAGGGTTTGATATGTTATTGTTTAAATTTTCATTGAAGTATTGGGCTTCAGCCATTTTTGTTTGTTTTTTGCATGCATTCCGCCATTTTCGGTATTCACAGTGATCTTTCATGGAACCAGTACTCTTGAATTTTGACCACAGTGAGTCTTTAAACTGGTACATTTGCGTGAGGTCAGCTGTAACCCAGGGGAGATGAGCCCCTTTTACTCGCACTTTACGTAGCGGGGCATGGGAATTCCAGACTTGCAGGAGCTCGGACTGAAAGTAATAAATTGCACAGTCCAGGTCTGGGATTAGGTTTAGTCTGTACCATGGGAGCTGTTTGAGATCATTTAGGAAGGATTCAAGATTAAGGGCTCTATTACACTCTTAATGCTAACGGTAGCGCTCACCTGCGTGAGCACTACCGTTAGCTGCGGTATTTACCACATATTACAATCCAAACGCAAACGGGTTAAAAAACCCGTTTGCGTTTGGTACCTTGCGCTCCTCTACGCGAGGTTACTGTACTTTGCGCTCCCTATACTTAACATGGGGAGCGCAAAGTGTTAATCAGCGCTGGATTACAAAATTCCAGCGCTGATTAACGCCTGGCTCTGGTCAGCGAAAAGTTAACCAGGGCCAGGACTTGGTGTTAACGGATTCCGCTGCTGCAGAGAACGCCTGCCTCCTGTATTCGATCAGGACATGAGAGAATCCAATCCAGCAAGGTGTGGTTAGGGATTTTCATATTCAGGTGAGTGGGGGAGGAGATTACTTGTGTTAGCTGCAAAGCCTTAAACAGTGAGCAGTGTTTATTGTTTTTAGGATTCAGCCAGTCAACATTAAAGTTGCCGAGGACCAGCAGTTCACTTTTTTGGTTTTGAGCTACTAATTTACTAAAGATTTGGGTTATGTCAGAAAGGGAGTGCACTGGGGAACTCGGTGGGCGGTAGAATCCAGCAACAATAATTGTTTTACTGAACGGGAGCTCAATAGTACCAGAAAGGAAATCAAAAGTGGCTGGGGAGCTAGGATTCTGCAATGGGATGAACTTTATGGAGTTGTCAACATAAATAACAATTCCCCCTCCTTGCTTAGATCTGTCCTTTCTAGACCATGAATACCCTTGTATTGATATGGCAGAGTCTGGTACCTTAAGGGTAAAAATATAACTTTTTTTCCCTCAAAATGCACAAACTTAATTTTTCAAGTGTTACGAACTCAAAATAATGATGTATTAAAATAACTTACTCTAGTCTTTCTTTGGTATGATTGACCATGCAAGTAGTTCTGACTTACAAGAGAACTAATGCACTGATTGGTAAATAAATGCAATAAAAGGAGGTAATTGTCATCTTTTCTGTTGCTGATACCGCCCTCATGGATGTTGTCTCAGCCCCATCCAGAATGAGAACCATACCCACCAGCAAAAAAAAGTCAGTAAATAACAGCTTGTACCGGATGGGATGAGTAGAGGTGACATCACTAGTCTCTAACCGTGGAGACACAAGTTCAAATCCCAGCAAGAGCACCTCTCCAGTACGTGTCCTTGGGCAAGATACTTAACAGTAACAGTACATAGTTACCACCCATGACATGCTTGAAAACGAGAGAAATCTCAATGTATCATTCCTGGTAAAATACTTTTTAAAAAAAAAACAGTCCATGAAAAGTGCCGTGATCAGGTCAGGGCATCCCTGTTTAACATGCAAGTAAAGAAAAGCATACATCCTAATCATGGTAATAAGGAAAATAATAGTACAACGGCACAATTAAAATGGGGAACACAAAAGCACTATTTTAAAACCAAGTTAGATGAGCTTAACAATTTAAGTGCAGTCTACATGAGCACCAAGTTGAGTGAACTTAATTATACAATTTTTCGGAGACTCTATTACTCAATTAATTTGAGGGAATGAGTTTACTCAATCATGTGAGTCAGTGGCGTAACTAGAAACCTGAGGGCCCCGGTGCAAGAATCCACGAAGGGCCCCACCCCAAAAAAAATCTATGTATTTTTACTTATTTTTCACTGCAAAATAAAACAAAGATAGTATTGCCTAGGGATGCACCGATACCACTTTTTTAAGACCGAGTACGAGTACCGATACTTTTTAAAAGTACTCACCGATACGGAGTACCGATACTTTTCTTTAATGTCATGTGACGCTTTCCAATAAGAACAGACCATATAAAAGTGCCCCCAGCTCACATGTATATCCCCCCGATATATATATATTCATACTGCCCCAGCTCATGGATTTGCCCCAGCTCACACATGGATATTGCCCCAGCTCACACATGGATTTGCCCCAGCTCACACATGGATTTGCCCCAGCTCATGGATATGCCCCAGCTCACACATGGATATTGCCCCCCAGCTCATGGATATGCCCCCCAGCTCTCACATGGGTATGCCCCCCAGCTCATGGATATGCCCCCCCAGCTCATGGATATGCCCCCCCAGCTCATGGATATGCCCCCCCAGCTCATGGATATGCACCCCCAGCTCACGGATATGCACCCCCAGCTCATGGATATGCACCCCCAGCTCACGGATATGCCCCCCAGCTCATGGATATGCACCCCCAGCTCATGGATATGCACCCCCAGCTCATGGATATGTCCCCCAGCTCTCACATGGGTATGCCCCCCAGCTCATGGATATGCCCCCCAGCTCTCACATGGGTATGCCCCCCAGCTCATGGGTATGCCCCCCAGCTCATGGGTATAAGGGCCCCCAGCTCATGGGTATAAGGGCCCCCAGCTCTCATGGGTATTTGGGTCCCCCAGCTCTTACCTCTGCTGGCCCCAGGACAGGCTCCGCCGGCGTTGTTCTTCTCCTTGGCGAGCGGCCGCTGGAAACATGCGTCTTGGCTGCTCGCCGGAAACCACCTGATCAGCGCAGAGGTCTCGCGAGAGGATCTCGTGCGCTGGTCAGGTGGTTCCTATCCCACGTGAGCGGCCAAGCTGCATGTCAGTGGCCGCTCACAGGGAGAGGGACGGCCAGCGCGCGGCTCCCAGATTCCGGCGCTGATTGCCGGAATCTGGCGGGCGGCGCCGGGCCCCCCTCCAGTGGCGGAATGCCAGGGCCCGGTCGCAACTGCGACCGCTGCGACCCTGGTACTTCCGCCACTGATGTGAGTTCAATCAAGTAATTAGGGTTTTCAGTGTAAGAAAAACTCCTGAGAAGCCGAAATGTCGTTTTTTTTTATGCATATCTAATAGACTTATTTTAACGAAGACCCAAAGTGCTCCCATATGATGACCTGTGTGTGTGTGATATATATATATATAAATAATGTCAGGTCCAGAAATATTGGGACATCGACACAATTCTAACATCTTTGGCTCTATACAACACCACAATGGAGTTGGAATGAAACAAACACAATGTGCTTTAACTGCAGACTGTCAGCTTTAATTTGGGGGTATGTACATCCAACTCAGGTGAACGGTGTAGGACATACAGCAGTTTGCAGATGTGCCTCCCACTTGTTAAGGGACCAAAGGTAATGGGACAGAATAATAATCATAAATCAAACTTTCCCTTCTTAATACTTGGTTGCAAAACCTTTGCAGTCAATCACAGCCTGAAGTCTGGAACGCATAGACATCACCAGACGCTGGGTTTCATCCCTGGTGATGCTCTGCCAGGCCTCTACTGCAACTGTCTTCAGTTCCTGCTTGTTCTTGGAGAATTTTCCCTTCAGTTTTGTCTTCAGCAAGTGAAATGCATGCTCAATGGGATTCAGGTCAGGTGATTGAATACTTTATACTGGATGTGTGGCCCTTGAGGCAGGTTAGCTGCTGGCTGCATAGACACAGACCACAGCAGACTTACCAGACAAGATAAACAACAGAACAAAGGGAACAGGAATGGCAGGTGAACAAGGAGAAAACCACAAGACACTAAGGGATCCCTAACTCTCGGATAAGGTCCTTGTGTGGCCTCCTGCCTAGGAAAGGGAACCTCAACAAGAATACACATGAACAGGAAGGGAGAGGGTTAAACAAGATACAGCAAGACAATATACTCACACCCAGCAGCAACACAGAGAACCCTGAACTGGGATGAAGTCCTTGCACTGGCCTCTATGCTATGGATATATAATGCTGCTGGGTAAATACACAAAACAGGATACAGGACACAAGTAAACAAATAACAGAATTACAATAGGGAACCAAGAGTATAGTCAGAGAACAAGCCAAGATCATACACCGAATACCAGGACAAGATCACAGGAAGCAATACTCAGGAACCAGACTCTCAGGAAACAGAAATCCTTAGGAACAAGAACCCATGCAAGAGCAACAAGCCTCTCTCTGCTACTTACATCTACATAGGGAACAGGTCTGAGTTAATGGGACCCTTTGATCCCAGGGCTGAACAGCCAAAGGGGAATCCAGGAGCGGCACAGGGCGGAATGGCTAGCCCAGATGGGGAAGAGCTGGCCTGGATTGCTCTCACCACCAGGGGGCATGGCTGGAACCGGTGGAAACGTGACAATCCCCTCCATAGGACTCCATTGAGGCTTTGACTGCCGGGTCACATGACCGGCAGGATCTCGCCTCTTGTGAGATCCTGCAGGTCGGCGGAGGGAGACTGGGAACTTCTTTTCCCCAATCTCACTCTGCTCCCGGCGGCCAGTAGCGACGGATCTCGCCGCGGAATGAGGTGAGTATGTGATTTTTTTTTGGGTGGATTTGTAGCTGGTGATAACTTTTAGCACCAGCTCCAATCTGTGAATAACTTTTGAGTTAACCACAGTGGGATGTAATTAACTCATTGCGCTCCCCATGTTAGGGAGCGTAAACTACAGTAAAGCGCAATCTCCGAATCACTAACAGTTTTTTTAACCCGTCAGTGTTCAGAATGTATTACAGTTGGTCCGCGCTAGCGCCACTTAAGCTAACGTTAATGCTCACACAGCTGAGCGCTAATGTTAGCGTTAAGTATGTAATATTGTCCGTCTTTAGTAAATTGCATACAAAATTTATTACATAGATCAATGTTCAGGCCCCTCTGGCACTTTTTACAAGATGATCTTGAAAAAAGTCCCAGAAGGGACTGAAATGTCGATCTGTGTAATAAGTTTTGTATGCAATTTACAAAAGACTTTGTGTACATCTGGATTTCTTTCGAGATATATGATGAGGGTCCAATAAACCCGAAACAGCGCTGTCCAGGAGTGGCTTGACTAGTTGCATAAACCTAATCTCTGCTAAAGGAAAAGCCATCTGGTATGGCATGGCATTGATTGAAAGGTTCTGTGTAAAAACAGACCGAGGATGCAAAAAAGTGAGACAGATATCATTTGCATGTCTTACCCAGAGTTCCTTGCTGCATGTGGGGAATGTAGCACAGGAGCTCTGTGATGCAGTTCTTTGAATTGCTGTGATGTGCAAATAGCTTCTGCAATAATAAACTTTATTAATTCTAGTGTGGAAGCTTTTTATCAAATTTTTTGCTCTCCACCACAACCCTTATAAGTACTGATTTCCCCTACGGGTCCAAGCATCCACTGCAACTCATCATGCCTAGCTCCTGGCTGATGAAAGTTCAATAAATCCAAAACAGTGCTGTCCAGGAGTGCCTTTGACCAATTGCATAAACCTGATCTCTGCTTAAAAAAAAAAAGCCAGCTAGTATGGCATGGCATTGATTGAAAGATTCTGTGTAAAAACAGACCCAGGATTCTAAAAAGTGAGATAAATTTCATTTGTATGTCTAACCCAGAGTTCCTTGCTCCATATGGGGAATGTAGCACAGGAGCTCTGGGATGCAGGTCTTTGAATTGCTGTGATGTGCAAATGGCTTCTGCAATAATAAACTTTTCTATATATATATATTTGTACAGAATTATATCCTCTTCACCCACACATTTCATAGAAATTCTGCCCTTTTGCCCGTTGTAGTTGTCAACTTGTCGTGTGAAATATATCTAACCCTTTATACCCACGGGCAGAATCCACTGAATAAAATGTGGATTCAGGACCGTGATGGACTAAATTGTAGGAATGGGTGGTAATAAATCTTAATGAGGATTAACTATACAGGGAGTCATGTGAGTTCATAGATATACAGACGTTTTCTTTCCTAGGTGCATGCATTGATATGTAAATGTATTTATACAGATGATCCCTGCTATGAGCTATTCTTGCTTAAGAGACTTTACTTTTAGTAATCTGATCAAGGCTGTTATGTCTGTGGGTTCCTCCACCCCCCCCCCCCAGTGATTGTATTTAGTATTCAGGCTTTATGCTGAGGAGTTTCTTTTTTTTGTAAATATATGTTTATTCAAGTTTTCAAGGATAAAGTAAAAAGTCTTCGGACTTGCAGGTCCGTATGCATGGAAAAAAGAAAATAGTGAGATCAGGCAGAATCCTATAGAATCACAATGTGTAAAATGCAGGTAACGCCCGGTGCTACGCAGATCAGAAATGATAGAAAAAAAATACGTGATATCAATACGGAAATTTAAATGCAAAGCAGATTGTAACATACATGCAATAAACAATACTTTGAGCTAGGTGGACTGAGCCGGCCTGATGAGTTTCTTATGTTTTGTAATATGTTAGATTTTCAATCTAAAAGATATGGAACCCATAGGCTAACAGTTACAGGAATAAATAAAATGGCCTATGGGTTCCATATCTTTTTACTTGTGATAACCAGAGGACTCAATTTGTTAGTGTGGAATGAGAGATATAGTTGTGGGGGGATGGTTCTGTGCGCGGCATTGAAGTGTGTACAGGATGAGCGTGCGTGTGGGGTTGTTTTTGTGTGTGTGGATGGGAGTGTGTAAGACTGGCTGTTTGGCATGATAGGGTGACTGAGTGGAATGAGACTATGAGCAGACTCGCCAAGTTCCACATCATGTGACTTGGCAGCTCTGCCCATAGAAACATAGAAAATGTCGGCAGATAAGAACCTTTCGGCCCATCGAGTCTGCCCATAGTCTCATTTCACACACAATTTTCCCTCAGATTTCCCAATCACCCGACAGCCCTAGGCTATCATTCGGTCACACCCTTGGCAGCTCTGCACGTAGTCTCCTTCCACACACAATTTTCCCCCAGAATTCCCAATCATCCAACAGCCCTAGTCAATCATCCGGTCACACCCCTTGGCGGCCATGCTGCCTCCCTCCCTTCCATTCTTAGACCTGCTAAAGTTGGCAGGTCTGTACTATGAGGCTTATTCAGAATGCGCCCTTGCCCTCGGTCAACATATAAACACCTCTACATATGGAGTTCTGGCACACTCTGTGTACAGCTTTTTATATGTTGACCATTGAGCAGAAATACCTGTAAACTGTAGGCCATTCTTCTGCTGCATTGATAAAATTAATCCATGTAACAGCTCCAAGGTTGCTGTGATGGAGTAAGAGCTGCAGTTAAAGTGGACGTTTTCTTTATACACTTGAGTCACTCCCGTACGCTTTTGCTAGCTGTTAGTGCAGACAGTAGGAGCTGCAGCAGTGACTGGTATAATGTCTGTCAGCAGGCCAGCTAGACTTGGCAGCCTGGCCACAGTCATTGCTAAGAGGAGGTCACACGCTACATACATACTCTGTTAATTAAGGGGACACTACTACATACATAAGCTGTAACTACATTACTTGTGCATTACAAACAAAACCACCTTATAAAAAGCTGCTGCTGTAAAAAAAATTTCTTTGTTTGCAGTAATTTCATGTAAAAAGGAAAAAGAAATTTAGGATTTTATCACCTGTTTCCATTTTGTGGATTTTTCCCATGATGCAGCATTTACCAAAATCTGTGCAAAAGTTTTACTTTACTGCTGTGGTCAACAGTCGGTGAGGTGGAGGAGTGAATTTTAACCCCCCTTATCGCCTGGCGGGTGGCGCCCGGCGGGAGGTGGTTAACGCTGGCGGCCCCGCCACCAGGTGCTGTGGCGGGCCTCTCTTTCAGCTATCAGCAGCCTCTGCCCAATTATTTAAAGGCAAAAAAAGGGCACTCTACTGTTCAGTTGAGTGTTCCTTTAAGTATATACTAGACCTGAGACTAGAAGTGCTGACACTCTAGCTTTTCCTTGTCTTAGCAGGACACACTCTCCAGAGACCTATGAGCCTTATTAAAAGTATGTATTACATTACCACAAAAATCACAGGAAATGTCTAAAAATAACCGAAGCTGGAGAGCCCTGGATTAAGGGGAATTCTAGTTGTTATTTAAGTAGATCTTAATAAAGGGAGGGAATGTGATTATGGTTAGCAGGGCAGCATGGGAAGAACCAGAAGCCTGGGCTTAGTGAGAGTAATTAGAGAGAGAAGTGGAAACAGCTGGAAAGGAGACCTGAAATTATGGACCTGCCCTGGGTGGGACAGCAGAGGGTAAGAAGCAGTGCAGTCTGTCTGTGTGTGTGCTGTGAAGAGAGAGAATACAGTTATGTGGAATGGTTATGTTTGTTGCATACAAAGAGCCTTCAGGAGCCTGGGCTGTTTTAGCTGTTGTATTGAGTGTCATGGTGGAGGGGGAGTGGCTGAGAACACTTAACAGTAATCTAGAAATAGAGATCTAGGTCTGGGTGCGTGCTGATGCTGCACTTTGATTATACCATGTTTTGCCCCTGTTGGTTTGGGCATTTGGGTGGAAATGTCCAGCCTACAGATAGGCTCCTCTCGTCATTTGGACTCTAAATAAAGAAGAGAGGGGGAAAAAAAAGGAGTTTTCCCTGCGGCCATGTTGGATTTTTTTTTTTTTTTTTTAAATTTTGGTTTGTAATAAAAGGACTATGAACTTTCACAGCATTACACTGAGGAAGCGGTGACATACCGCGAAACGCGTTTTGGTGTACTTTGCTGTTATGATTGTTTTTTATTTGATTCATTTAGGAATAAAACGTTTATCACATCTGTGAGCGTTGTTTCCATTTTTCCTCTGCAGCTGAGGTTACATTTCCAGAGCACCAGCCTGCTCAAACCTTGCTACAAACTTTGCTGGGAACAGGCACTGGGATCCCTTATGCTATAGGATTCTGCAAAGCCCTGCATCTCCACCAACTATGGCCCCTATTACATTCTTCGCGCTACCGTTAGCTGCGGTATCTGCCGCATATTACAATCCAAACGCAAACGGGTTAAAAAACCCGTTTGCGTTTGGGACCTCGCGCTGTTCAGCGCGAGTTCACTGCACTTTGCGCTCCCTATACTTAACATGAGGAGCGCAAAGTGTTAATCAGCGCTGGATTACAATGTACCAGCGCTGAGTAACGCCTGGCTCTGGTCAACGAAAAGTTAACCAGAGCCAGGACCTGGTGTTAACGGATTCCGCAGGTGCAGAATCCGTTAACACCAGCTTAAAAATAAAAAAATAAAAATCCCATACTTACGCGAGGACCGCGGCTCCTGTCGCCTTCTCCGGCCAGCGGGAGCAGGGAAAGACGGGGGAAAAAGTCCCCTCTGTCTTTCCCTGCATATCCCTACGCCGATCGGCCGGATCTCGCGATGCGAGATCCGACTGGTCACGTGACCGGCAGAGGGGAGCTTAATGGAGTCCTATGGACTCCATTGAGAGGCTGCGCTCAGCGCGCATCCTGATTTTTAACGCTCGCTAACAATGCAGGCAGCATTTTTTGCGCCTGCATTGTAATCTGGCGTTAAAACGCAGGCACAAGGGGGGAAACTGCGGTGCAGTTTTTCCTCCCCTGCCCTCGCGTTTTAACGCCAGGAGCGTAATAGGGGCCAAAGAAATCTGGCATTCCCTACCTGAGTGTCTGAGGATATTGAATCATGAGGCACTCTTGCAACTCAGACCAACGCTGAAGGCCTATCGAATTGTTTTCCATCTAACGAAGGAATAACCAGAAGGAAGCGCTGACTTTGTTCATAACCCCCCCTCCCCGACATGTAATCTAGCCCATGTTTGGCAATTCTCTCTGTCCTGCAATGACTGTAGAAGCAGCAGGGTAATGTTTTGTTTTGCAGGATAGGGAAGCATTTTCTATACCGCTTTTAGGACCGGTTATTGCTCCTCCTTTGACTCACATTTTCAACCTCTCCCTATCCCCTGTAGTCTTCTCCTCTGCATTTAAACCTGCTCTAATCACCCCATTCTGAAGAAACCATCTCTTGATTCCACCTCCATTTCAAAATACCGTCCTATCTTTTTGCTCCCATGTGCCTCAAATCTTAGAACGCCTGGTCTAAACCAGTTTTGTTTGCTGTTAACTCCCTACTTGACCAGCACCAGTCCGGCTTTTGCTCCCAGCACTCTACTGAGACTGCTCTGACCAAGGCGACCAATGATTTAGTTACTGCTAAAAGCAAAGGTCACTTCTCCCTCCTCATTCTTCTTGACCTTTCCGCTGCATTTGACACTGTTGACCACCCTCTCCTGCTCCTCACGCTGCGTCAACTTGGCCTCAGTGACACCGCTCTCTCCCGGTTCTCTTCGCTCCTTCAGTGTCTCTTTCGCTGATGCCTCTTCACCCCCAGTTCCTCTCTCAGTTGGAGTATCTCAAGGGTCTGTTCTGGGTCTCCTACACATCTCGATCTATACCGCAACTCTGGGTAACCTCATCTCTTCCTATGGACTCCGATATCATCTCTATGCTGACACCTGAAATCTACCTTTCCTCTCCCGATCTCTCTCTTGCTGTGATGGACCGTGTTGCAGCTTGCTTATCGACTGGCTCCGGCTGGCTGACGTCCCGTTTCCTAAAGCTCAACCTCTCTAAAACAGAACTTCTAATCTTCCCTCCCTCAAGTCAATATTCTTGCACCCATTTCCCTTCAGGTGAATAGTGCCACCATTACTTCTACCTCACAGGCTCATTGTCTTGGAGTCCTCTGGAGTACTCTGATCTCTCCTGCACTCCTCACATTCAGTCACTAATCAAATATTGCTACTTCCACCTAAATAACATTTCATGTAACCGCCCCTTTCTTAATCAAGACTCTACTAAAATGCTCATCCAAGCTCTTATTATCTCCCGCCTTGATTACTGTAACCCCCTTCTCGCTGGCCTTAAGAAATACCAGACTCACCCTCTGCAGTCTGTAATGAAGCCTGTGCCAGGCTCATCCACCTCACCTCTCGCACCTCTCACACCTTGCCCCTATGTCAGTCTCTACACTGGCTTCCTGTTTCCTTTAGAATCCAATTCAAAATACTGGTGCTCACTTACAAAGCTCTCCATAACCGCACCCCTGCCTACATCTCCTCCCTTATTAGAAGGTACATCCCGTCCCGACCACTACGCTCTGCCAATGATTTGATGTTCTCTTCTCCCCGTACCCCCACCCAACTCTTGCCTTTAGGACTTCTCCCGAACTGCCTCCGTCTTGTGGAACTCCCTCCCCCGCAACATTTGACTCTGCTCGTCTCTAAGAAGACTCTGAAAACTCATTTCTTTAGAGAAGCCTATTGGCTCCATCCATGATTCCCACTGTACATTTCTTGCTGTACCATATCTTTGTGCTTTATAAATATCTGTAACTGTAGGACCCCATTTGGCTACAAAGTGTCCATTCACCAAACAATTAATAGATTGGAGCTCGATCAAAGCCCTTACTGTGGAATCGAGTCACCATCTACCACGATAGCCAAGCTATACGGAGGGGATAGCCATATGGAGCTATATGAAGGGGAAGCCATATGGGATTTTGCATAGGCTA
Source organism: Leptobrachium leishanense (assembly GCA_009667805.1). Taxonomy (NCBI): domain Eukaryota; kingdom Metazoa; phylum Chordata; class Amphibia; order Anura; family Megophryidae; genus Leptobrachium; species Leptobrachium leishanense. The sequence continues at coordinate 102,282,663 of CM019065.1, forward strand.
GTGCCATACAAATGTACTAAGTGTATGCGGTATGACCACCCTCCCTACGTCCAGCGAAGCGTTTCGATGGATTCGCTGGGAGGACAACGCAGTGTAACGTGTGTACTTTTATATAACGGGTCGGAGTCTATTCACAATATATTAATATAACATTCTACATCCCCTATTTCATGCTCACTTATAATGCTGTGCTGATTTTCCTGGTGACTTGAAATTCTAGAAAGCAGGGCAGCCATCAGAAATGATGGGGCCCCTTACTGAATACAGCTTTTCTCCCCCTTCAAAAAAATAAAAGGGCATAACATAGCACCACAGCAAAAAAACTCACAGTAATGTGCAGTGTGTATGAACGTATCACAGAATCCACAGCAATAAAACTCACAGTAATGTGCGGTGTGTATGAACGTATCACAGAATCCACAGCAATAAATCTCACAGTAATGGGCTGTATATGATGGCCTTTGGTTCTGGGGTCTGGGCCTGGTCCCTGGGCTGGGCACTGGGTCTGGTTTGGGCCTTTGGGTCTGGTCTGGGCTCTGGGCCTTGGGGTCTGGTCCCTGGGGTATGGGCCCTGAGTCTGGCCTGGGGTCTGGGCCTTGGGGTCTGGGCCCTGGGTCTGGGCCTGGTCCCTGGGTGTGGGCTCTGGTCCCTGGGGCTGAGCCTTGGGGTCTGGGGCTGGGCGTTGGGGCCTGGTCTGGGCTCTGGGGCTTGGGGTCTGGTCCCTGGGGTATGGGCCCTGAGTCTGGCCTGGGGTCTGGGCCTTGGGGTCTGAGCCCTGGGTCTGGGCCTGGTCCCTGGGTGTGGGCTCTGGTCCCTGGGGCTGGGCCTTGGGGTCTGGGGCTGGGCCTTGGGGCCTGGTCCCTGGGGTCTGGGCCCTGGGTCTTTGGGTCTGGGCTCTGGGTCTAGGCTGGTCCCTGGGGTCTGGGCCCTGGGTCTGGGGCCTGGTCCATGGGGTCTGGGGCCTGGTCCATGGGGTCTGGGGCCCTTGGTCCCTGGGGTCTGGGCCTTGGGGTCTGGGCCTTGGGGTCTGGTCCCTGGGGTATGGGCCCTGAGTCTGGCCTGGGGTCTGGGCCTTGGGGTCTGGGCCCTGGGTGTGGGCTCTGGTCCCTGGGTCTGGGCCTTGGGGTCTGGTCCCTGGGGCTGGGCCTTGGGGCCTGGTCCCTGGGGTCTGGGTATTGGGGTCTGGGTCTAGGCTGGGCCTGGTCCCTGGGTCTGGTCCCTGGGTCTGGGGCCCTTGGTCTCTGGGGCCTGGTCCCTGGGGTCTGGGCCCTGGGTCTGGCCTGGACCCTGAGTCTGGGCCTTGGGATATGGGCCCTGTGTCTGGGCCTTGGGGTCTGGGTCTAGGCTGGGCCTGGTCCCTGGGGTCTGGGCTCTGGGTCTAGGCTGGGTCTGGTCCCTGTTCTCTGGTCCCTGGGTCTAGGCTGGGCCTGGTCCCTGGTGTCTGGGGTCTGGGTCTTGGGGTCTGGACTCTGGGTCTAGGCTGGGCCTGGTTCCTGGGGTCTGGATCTAGGCTGGGCCCTGGGTCTGGGGCCTGGGCCCAGTCTCTGGGTCTGGGCCTTCGGGTCTGGGCCCTGGGTCTGGGCCTTGGGGTCTGGGCCCTGGGTCTGGGCCCTGGGGTCTGGTCCCTGGGTTTGGGCCTTGGTCCCTGGGTCTGGGCCTTGGGGTCTGGGCCTTGGGTCTAGGCTGGGACCTGGCTCACCACTCTGCCGTCTTCCTTCCCCTGTCCTCCTTCTGCTCTTCTGCTCTTCTTTTCTTCTCTCTTCTGCTCTTCTTCTCTTCTCTCTTCTTGTCTTCAGCCCGGGCCCTCCGTCTCAGGTGCGCAGCTTCACTGACTGGAGGGGGCAGAACCAAAACAGCGTGCTTCGGAGGCCCCCACACGCTGCTTGGCCCCGACCGCCCAGCCAGCCAGCGAAGCTGCCAGGAGCTGGAGGAGACACAGTGTCTCCTCCGGCTCCGGCAGCAGAGACACAGTTGGCTCCGTATTCGGACTCAGAGTCTAATACCGGAGCTGTAAAAGGCCGCCGTCGCTGCCTTCGGGGCCCCGGCGGCCCGGGCCCCTTACAGCAGCATGGGGCGTAATGCTCTGATGGCGGCCCTGCTTGAGAGTCTAAATTGCTGTATTATCACAATTTTTTGTTTTCCTGGATTTAGTGCTTATATTTTCTTTTAGTTACTCATCTGATCGAGAATACACTTTAAGAACTATAAATCCATTTAGGGAAATAAATGAGACGGTTTCAATATAGCTTTGATGCAAATATGAGTGTTTGAGTTTCAATTATACATCAATAACCAGCTTGAAAAATGAAGCAGCATTTTATGTCTTCTGAGAATATTTAGGAATTTACAGCTAAAGAAAATGTATTCCAAGATTAAATTATTTATTCAAAATAGTCACATTACCATTTTTCATATCGGAGAGAAATGGTAACATTCTGCGAACATGAACTAATTATAGGATGCTCAGTAAATAGAGGCGAATATTCACACTCTCGAGTTTAATTAAATTGCAAATTTTGTGTTATGTAAAGTATTATTAAGTTTCTATAGTGGTTATTCAAAGAGAGCCAAACTTGCCACTGGATTTCACCGAACAGTGCAATTTCGTGGCAATTCAGCTATTCGAAAAGCTGGTGATTAGCCAAATATTGGTGAATTACCATTGAAATACAGTGACCTGGGGGGCATGGCCGGCAGCGATCAGGAGTGGACGCGTGTGTTTGGAGCTCCACCATATACTTGGAAAAAACTTGGTTTTCGGGAGACTCGGACCCGCAGTGCCTCTCCTCTCCTGCCTCAATTGTGACCGGCCATCAGGAGCGACGTTCCAGAGCCTGTTTGCTCCCCCCTTCGGACCTGCGAAAGCGGTGGAGGCCGCACATGAGGTATCCCAGCGCAGACCAGCGGCCATCTTTGAGGCCTATTGTTGTTGCGGACCCACGGACACACATAGCAAAGCTCGGCCCTGGAATGGGTAAGAAAACTAGAGGCGGCGGTTTCGCAGACAACACCCTTGCTCCTGACATCCGTCTCTCATTGGGAGGGAGTCTGGGACGAAAGCAACCAAGCCCGGACCTGCCTGAGCCTGGGCCCTCCGGTCCACAGCTGGCAGCTCCTACTACCACCCCACCTGTCCCGCACGTGGTGCCATCTGATGTGGAGGATGAGGATCTCCCCGCTACTAAGCGGGATATACGCACCTTGTTAGCTGACGCTCGGGAGTCCTGGCAGGAAGATCTACATGCCCTCGGAGTTGATCTAAAGGTGGCCCAGACCCAGTTGGTGGACGTTCAGGCCCGTACAAAGGTGGTCCAGGAGGTACAGGCTGTGTCCTCTTCCCACCTACAAGCAATTCAACGTAGACTGGATGGCTTACAGTCTGCTGTGGTGGCGCTGGAGTCCAGACACTGGCGTAAAAATGTAAAGCTTCGGGGGGTGCCGGAAACGGTGAAGGACCCGTACTTAACATCTTATGTCTCCCACTTTGTGGCAGCGATTCTCCCCTCCTCGGATAACCTTGGACCCAATTTTGATGTCCCTTCGTGTACGAAAGGCCGCCTCGGCCCCTGCCAAAGCACCCCGAGACGTCATTGCGACTCTTCGAGATATATCCATTCACTCTGCGATGTTTCGGGCAGTGAGGAATACCCCTGCAATACCCTTTGAGGGGGCGACTATCGCCGTGTATCGGGACCTTCCTTACATTACTGTCGCTGCTAGGTGCCAATTTCGGCTTGCAACGACTCTCCTTCACACCCAGGGTGTTCCTTATCAGTGGGGTGCTCAGGGTACCCTGATTATTCGCCAAGAGGATGGCAGCTCGCTTGTGGCATCTTCAGCCGAGGAGGCTGATACACACCTGCGAGCTATGGGTTTACTCTGGGACCCTCTAAATGGCAAACTGCAGAATTTTTGGATGATTTATCTGTACCACAAGGCGCCCCAGATTAAGTGACTTGTCTACTTGGGGGAAACTGTCGTTGTTCCTCGTCTGTTGGCCTTATTTTTCTTTTACTATTACATTGCATTTACGGTTATTTTGGACATTACGGACCTTTTAGTCAGTGGAGCTTTTTGTCGGTGAAGGTATTTTTGATTTTTTTTTCTGTTCTTCCCCTCCCCCCCTTCCCCCCTTCACTAATAAATTTCTTGGGACACTCTTGCATGTCCAGTAATATCTTGCTAAGGCTTCGTGTAGTAGTGACTTTAGTAGTATACTGAAAGAATGTGCTTTAGTGAACTTTCCACCAATGCCCACAAAACCAGGAAAATCCGTTTTCCCAAGGTGACACATTTTTTTAGGACAATGGGTAATAATGGAGGCATTAAAAGAGATATAAAGTGTGTACTATAGGTAAATATATTTTATCTGCTATCAAATTTCATCACAATGCTTTTCAAATCTTTGAAAATTATTTCCAAACAATGCTTTTTTAATGCTTTTAATAGCTTTATTACACTTTCAGCTTTTTCGCTGACACCTTCTTTCTCAAACACCTATTCATTTTGTAACATGGTAGCTTTAAACGCACATGTAAAGTTATGGTAGGGTACTGAGCAGTGAGTATCACCTCCAGCCAGCAGATGGCGTGAACCTGGTAGGGAGTGGAGTGTCATGTACCAGGAAGTGTTCGGCTCTATGGTTAATCTCACTGGTGCATGGAGGAGACTGTGTAAACACCTCATGCTATTGCAAGAGATTAAAACATTGTTTTTACTTCATACAGGTAAACCCAGTATAAGCATAGATCCAGCAAGCAGCATAAACTTGAAGTGTGTGTGAAGCCATATCAAAAGTGTGTCATTTTCTGTATATCTGTTCTGTAAATAGTTTTAAGTTAGTTCTGCTCTGTTAGTCAGTTGGTTATGTGGTCTGTGCAGTAATAGTACATATAAAAAAGAACTGTGTGCATAAACTGCATGTCTAGTATAGAGTAATATTGGTAAAGGACATTTGCTGTTATGCTCTATGGTTAATCTCACTGGTGCATGGAGGAGACTGTGTAAACACCTCATGCTATTGCAAGAGATTAAAACATTGTTTTTACTTCATACAAGCAAACAGGTTAGTAACTGAAGAACAGTGCGTTTCTTGATTGCAAACGTGCAACATATTTTGGCGAGCCAGGTAGAAGTTTTCCTGGATAAAGTGGCAGAATTAACTTCAACAAGAACCTAGAACCCCTGTATAATCTGCAGAAGAGGATTTGCAAATTTCAAAATGGAGCTGGAACTACTGCAAGAGAAAGCAAGTGCTGCTTTAAAACCGTTGCAGCGGGAACAGTTAGTGTAAGCATGCAGATTCTTGAAATGCTATAAGGCAGATGATGAAACCGAAAAGATCAAAAGCAAGCGGCTTTAATCCGTTTAGCAGACAGAACACTGGATGAGATTGAGGAAAATCAGGAGGAAGAAGAGGCAATCCAGTATGTCAATGACCTATTACTCTTCATAGAGTCGCTGCAAGGTGAAGATAGTGGTAGTAAGGAGACAGAACAGGAGTTCATTCAATTAAAAGAAAGTGTCAGGGGCAAGAAAAGAGGGCCAACTGCCAAGTCGAACTCCCATCACCTGGACAGACCAACACCAGGAAGTACTGACCCAGTTAGTTGACTGCTTGTCTAATCCTTCCAGTGTTAGATTACCCAGACTTCAATCAACCCTTTGTGTTGCACTGTGATGCCTGCCAAGAAGGACTGGGAGCGGTACTCTACCAGCGGAGGAATGGAAAACTGAAGGTCATTGCATATGGGTCCAGGACTCTTACACCACCAGAAAAAAGGTATCCTATGCATTCAGGTAAATTGGAATTCCTGGCATTAAAGTGGACTATATGTGAACATTTCAGGGATTATTTATTTCATGCACCTTCATTTGTTGTATACACGGATAACAACCCACTTACGTATGTCCTGAACACTGCCAGGCTGAATGCAACTGGGCAGTGGTGGATCGCAGAGTTGGCTGACTTCAACTTCACTATCAAATATCGCCCTGGCAAGTCCAATGCAGATGCAGACGGCCTATTGAGAATGCCGCTAGACATTGATGGATTTATACTGCAGTGCACTGAAGAGGTCAGTGAGGAGGTTATCAGGTCGTCTACACAAGCAATTCTCATGCAACAAATGGAAGCAACGCCGTACTTCAATTCAGAACCTTAGAGGCTATGGAAGAACAAGGAGAGAGGGATCAACTACTGGAATCGATCCAGCCAATCCCAAGAAGAGAAAAAAGAGATGCATTAAATGGAAAAATACTCGACTACAAAGCCAGAAATCACAGACCCAGTGCAAAAGCCAGTCAAGCAGAAGATAGTGACGTAAAAGCCTTGCTGAGAAATTGGACAAAGCTTCACATAGCGCAAGACGGCACCTTGCACAGGAAACCCAAGTCCAGGTACCAGCTAGTGCTTCCAAAAAGGTACCGACCACTGGTCTATAGAAAACTCCACCAGGAGATGGGGCATCTTGGCGTGGAAAGAACACTGAATTTGATCAGAGAGCGGTTCTATTGGCCCAAGATGCAACAGGATGTGGAGCACTTTGTGACACAGGAGTGTGAATTTCTCAAGAAGAAGCCAAAAAGACCTACCCGAGCACCCTTGTCAACCATTAAGACTACTCATCCGTTTGAACTAGTTTCTGTGGACTTCCTCCATCTTGAAACATGTAAAGGAGGATATGAGTATATCTTAGTTGTAATGGATCATTATACAAGATTTGCACAGGCGTACACTACAATGAACAAATCAGCAAAAACTGTGGCTGACAAGCTGTTCAATGAGTTTACCCTCAAATTCGGCTTTCCAGAGAGAATTCACCACAACATGGGGAGAGAATTTGAAAATCAGCTATTGTCCAAACTAAAAGACTACTGTGGAATCAAAGGTTCGCACACTACCCCATATCACCCACAGGGCAATGGACAGGTAGAAAGATTTAATAGAACTTTGCTCGCTATGCTAAGAACACTGACCAAAGATCAGAAAACTGATTGGAAGAGCTCTCTGGCGAAGGTAGTCCATGCTTACAATTGCACTTGCAGTGATGCCACAGGCTATTCGCCATTTTTCTTATTGTTTGGGAGGTATCCCAGATTACCAATTGATCTCCTGTTTGGTGTAAGAAGGGACAGCAATAAGGGCTCCTATAAGGACTACCTCAAAAATTGGAGGAAGTGGATGGCTGAAGCCAGGGCCGGTGCAAGCTTTTTTGTCTAGTCAGGCGAAGGTGCGTTTTGATGCCCCCCCATCCGTGTCATGTCAAGCCAATCAGGATAGAGATGCATAATAATTTCTATCGCGAGTGTTTGGTGTCTTCACGCAGAGAGTAAAGGATATATATAGACCTCAGATCATGCCCACAGATATACATATAGACCTCAGATCATGCCCACAGATATACATATATAGACCTCAGATCATGCCAACAGATACATATATAGACCTCAGATCATGCCCACAGATACATATAGACCTCAGATCATGCCCACTGATATATATATATATATATACTGTAGACCTCAGATCATGCCCACATAGACCTCAGATCATGCCCACATATAGACCTCAGATCATGCCCACAGATATAGACCTCAGATCATGCCCACATATAGACCTCAGATCATGCCCACAGATATAGACCTCAGATCATGCCCACAGATATAGACCTCAGATCATGCCCACAGATATAGATCTCAGATTATGCCCAGATATAGACCTCAGATCATGCCCACAGATACATATAAACCTGAGATCAGACCCACAGATATATATAGACCTCAAATCATGCCTGTGGGCATGATCTGAAGTCTATATATATCTGTGGGCATGATCTGAGGTGTGTATATATATATAAATTATAGACCTCAGATCATGCCCACAGATATATTTATAGACCTCAGATCATGCCCACAGATATATTTATAGACTCAGATCATGCCCACAGGCATGATTTGAGGTCTATATATATATATGTATCTGTGGGCATGATCTGAGGTCTATATCTGGGCATAATCTGAGGTCTATATCAGAGGTCTCGTCGTCGCACCCTGCCGATGTCATCATAATTGGCGGAGGCGGGCCGGGGACCGCCATCTTTGTGGAGACCAAGATAGAGGTAGACTCTGCCCCTCTTGGCCTCCACCAAGATGTCGGCGCCCGGCCCGCCCCCACCAATGATGACGATAACATCGGCAGGGCACCGCCCACTCCATCTCTGCTCGCTGGGCCAGGCTAGAACGAGGCGGCGCTGCGCTTGCGCAGGGTCGCTCCTTGGCCGTCAGCACTGCCGCTGCAGCGGCGTCACACGACTCACAACCGCAAGTCCGCCCCCTCAAACTGGCAGAAAGCCAGACAGTAAGGCGGCCGCCTACGTTAGCGCCGGCCCTGACTGAAGCCTATGGAATAGCATCTCGGTCTGCAGCAAAGACGGCAACAAGAGGAAAGGAACAGTACGACAAAAAGATCTATGGCGCAGAGTTACAACAGGGCAGCCGAGTATTGGTAAGAAATGTGGGTGAGAAAGGAGGCCCAGGGAAGATACGCTCCTACTGGGAAGATAGAGTGTATGTCGTTGTTAAAAAGAAAGGGGAAGATATCCCAGTTTTTGAAGTAAAACCAGAAAATGGAGTTGGTAGAACAAAAGTGATGCACCGGAATTTGCTTTTACCATGTGACCATCTTCCAGTTGAGCAACCTCCACAAAACTACAAAAATTAAGACGTAACAAAGAAATCCAAAGTTAGAACAAGAAGACCCAATGTTCCACAGACACAAGGAGATACAGACAGCGAGTGGGATTCTGATGGAGAACTCCAGAGATTTCATTACTGTGGGCCATTACCAGAACAGCAAGTGAATTCCTTGCTGAATCCAACAGCTGAGGTATTCCATCCACAGGGAAAAGAAGACTGTCGACGGATCACAAGGGAAGAGCAAGTATTGCCAACAAATGCAGAAGACATAGAAACACCGTAAATGGAAAGTGTAGAGGAAGATCCTCAAATGACACCTCTGGACATCACAAGGGACAATACACTGGAGGATGAAGACCAGAATGAGATGAGCAAAACGCGACTCTACCCTAAAAGAGAGAGAAGACAGCCGAAAACACTGACCTATGAAACACTTGGTCAACCCAGCATTGTGCAGAGAAACCTAACCGCAAGTAAGATCAGTATGGACTATTACTGGAGACCATGGTGAATAATATAATAGACTGTTGCCAGAGACTATAAAAAGACCAATGGACTATTATGTATGAGAAAGACTCTTGCATTGGAAAAATGGTTGAGTAACGTTTTGTATCAAAGTTAAGGCCGATAATTGTGGAATGTTGGGATGACCTTTATTAGGTGGGGAGAGTGTTGCATGGTAGCTTTAAAGTTATGGTAGGGTACTGAGTGGTGAGTATCACCTCCAGCCAGCAGATGGCGGAAGCCTGGTTGGGAGTGGAGGGTCATGTACCATGAAGTGTTCGGCTCTATGGTTAATCTCACTGGTGCATAGAGGAGACTGTGTAAACACCTCATGCTATTGCAAGAGATTAAACCATTGTTTTTACTTCATACAGGTAAACCCAGTATAAGCATAGATCCAGCAAGCAGCATAAGCTTGATGTGTGTGTGAAGCCATAACAAAAGTGTGTCATTTTCTGTATATCTGTTCTGTAAATAGTTTTAAGTTAGTTCTGCTCTGTTAGTCAGTTATGTGGTCTGTGCAGTAATAGTACATGTAAAAAAGAACTGTGTGCATAAACTGCATGTCTAGTATAGAGTAATATTGGTAAAGGACATTTGCAACAGCCATTAACCATTATGGTTAATCTCACTGGTGCATGGAGGAGATTATGTAAACACCTCATGCTATTGCAAGAGATTAAAACATTGTTTTTACTTCATACAGGCAAACAGGTTAATAAAAGGTCTATAACTGAAGAACAGTGTGCGTTTCTTAATTGCAAACGTGCAACAATTTCCTCCTCAACACCGAACAAAGTTGCAGAAATTTCCACCACCTGCTTTCAACCAGAGAACAGTTCTTTGGTTCCCAACAGGTTAAGACATTTTAACTATTTGCATCTAGATAACAAGCTAATAGTTTTAGTTAATAACATGCTTATTTGATCAGATTGGCTTTATTAGGGATTCCTTTAAAAACACTAGAATTCCAATTTATAGGGCAGGAAAATATGACACTCATTTAAAACGCAGCAGACATTATCCTATTTTATTAACAAAAATGAAGGACTAAATTTTTTTTACATTTTCGTTGCTGTTTGTGAATAAATATAAACAACAATCATATCATAAATATAGATGTAATTAGGAAAGGTATGAGAAATCTTGGAAGAAGAAAAAAAGACAAAAACAAATTACTTTGTTTCCTGTGAACCTTCCAGCTGGTTTTCTGCATGATATTTTCTTGCTTTTCTTTTTTTGCAACAATGACTCAGACCTGGCCTCTGCTCAATAACATCCCTTGTGCAATCTGAAATGAGTTGGAGAATTCTAATCGGCCCCATTGCATCAGCACTGTAGAGCTATCATTCTCAGCTCTGTTATTACACAGGATGCCAGGATGTGCAGAATTACGGTATAAACCCAATATAATATCTCCTTACAGCAGACAAATCTCAAGGGCATGTACACATCACTACTCAAATTCCACTGCTTATTATATCGTCTAACGATTTTTATATTGACCAAACTCCAGGTTAAAAAGACATTAAACCTGATAGCAAATGAGTCCTAGAAAGACAGCATTGTTACCTCAGTGTAGCTAAGAGACTTGTTTTGTTATTTTAAACTATACGCTTCAGATATATATTTTTAACTGATTTTAAAGATCAGTATAGACATTGCCACCTGTAGTGTTTGTGAGTTCTGATGCAGTATAATGAGAGGCAACCGATTTTTAATTTTTTTATTTTTTGGAGAACATTTTTAATGTAAATTTCAGTAAACAAATATTAAAATAATATAGTAAATATTGTGAGTGGTGTGGAAATTAGGGGTTGAGTGGGGATGGGAATCAATATGTAGTTCCCTGTACTGGTTTTCTTAGTGTGGTAGGACTAAGCAAGTGCTGGCTGGGATATGACTGAGCAGCATGAGCATGTGGCAGGTCAATAGAGAGGTGAGTGGTTCACTAAATGGGATGAGAGTATTATTAATATTATCATCATTTATGCAGCGCCAACAGTTTCCGCAACGCTTTACAGTAACCAAAGGGAACAAGATACAGATAAACGGGCATGGGATGGAAACAAGAGGTGTAGAGGGCCCTGCTCATAGGAGTTTACAGTCTACAGGGATTTTGGTGAAGGAAGACAAAGGGAGTTTTTCTGGATGTCAGTATCATTAGTGTCAATGGTTTAGGAATGGTGTGCCCATGGAAACGGCTTCAATCATGTGTGAGTAGGTGAGCAGAGAGGTAAATTGCATCAGTGATGTGGTACGCTAATCTGCAGAGATGGGTTTTGAGGGATTTCTTGAAGGCCTGTAGATTAGGGGAGAGTTTGATAGGGCGAGGTAAGTCATTCCACAGAACCGGAGCTGCCCTTGAGAAGTCTTGGAGGTGAGAGTTGGCAGCGTGGGTGTAGACAGAGTATAGGCAGAGGTCGCACGCCGACCGGAGTTGTCTAGCTGGGACGTGCTCGCGGAGCAGCGAAGACATGTAAGGGGGGGTCGAGTTATTGAGCGATATGAACGTGAGCGTCAGTATTTTAAACTGTATCCTGAACATGCAGGAAGCCAATGGAGGGACTGGCAGAAAACTGAGGTACGCGAGGAACATCTGTTGAGAAAAATAAGCCTGGCACCTACATTCATTACAGCCTGCAAAGGGGCAATACGGGCGTTAGGTGGCCAATAAGGAGCAGTAATCAAGCCGCGAAATGACAAGCGCATGAACCAGAACCTTTACGGTATCGTGCGTCAGAAAGGAGCAGATGTGAGTTGATAGTAACAGGATTTGGACACTGTCTGGATGTGGGTAGAGAACGTTCGATCAGAATCTAAAGTGACACCAAGGCAGCGAGCTTGAGGCATCGGGCTTGTGAGCGGTCCGTTTACTCGTAGAGAGGTAGGTGGCATTGGGTTGTTCTTGGAGGAAGGAATAGCTAGAATTTCAGTTTTGGCAAGATTGAGGTGTGTTGGGTAGAAACGTGTGGGTATCTTAGGGGAATGATGTAGAAAAGCAAGACCTCACAAAAAACGATGCCTTAAAAAGTTGCTATAAAAAATATGCTCAAATTCGGATGTGACTGAAAACTACACTTACTTAAACTTGGACACAGACGATTTTGACATCTAAAACTTCGGCTTCAGGCAAAAATGTTCAATTAAACCCAATTTGATATCTATCAGGGTTATTCAGAGAGCGTGAAAAGCAGGAGAATGGTTGGAGAATGAAAAATTCTAGGTCAAAATAGCCAAACCAGAATAATTTTCCCTTTCATCTCACTTTACAAATCTGCTATTTTGACCTAGAATTTTTCATTCTCCAGCCATTCTCCAGTCATTCTCCTGCTTTTCATGCTCTCTGAATAACCCTGTATGGCTAGAGTTAGAAATTAAGGTTAGGGGTTTGGTTGGGGGCTAGGCTTAGAAATAAGACTTAGGTTATTCTTTATGCTTGATTTAGGGTTAGGGCTACATTTAGGTTTGGGGTTTACTCTAACTCTAAAGACAAACCTTAACATTCTGCTACATTTTTGCTTCATTATTACTCGATGGATTCTGCCACTTCATGACGGTAAGCTGGAAGAGGGATGAGGCAGAAGGACAAATAAATGAAAAAAGGGCAGATGTACAACTAGAATGTATGAGAGCCAACAGACCTAAAGCAAACCTGGTAAAGCAAAAAATATCTTTGCATCAATGCAAGTACTATATCTTGGGCTTTCAGAAGGTGAGTAACCATACATAGAAGGAACGGAATTGCTGGGTCAAAGTACTTACACAGATCAGCCACAACATTATAACCACCTGCCTAATATCATACAGGTCCCCCTCTAACTTCCAAACCAGCTGTGATGCGTTGAGACATGGACTCCACAAGACCTCTGAAAGTGTCCTTGATATCTGACACCATACGTTAGCGGCAGATGCTTTAAGTCCTGCAAGTCGTTTGGTGGGGCCACCACAGGTCCGTTTTGTTGTTCCAGCACATCCCGCAGATCCTCATTCTGATTAAAATCTGGGGAATTTGGTGCCAGTGGCGATGTCAACACCACATGTTCCTCAAATCATCCTGAACTGTTTTTGCAGTGTGGCAGGGTGTATTATCCTGCTGAAAGCGGCCTCTGCCACCAGGGAAGGGTGTTCTTGGTATGCTACAAGTTCTGGGCAGGTGGTACTTGTCAGAGTAACATCCACATGAATGCCAGGACCCAAGGGTTCACAGCAGAACATTGCCCAGAGAATAAAAGAGCCTCTCTCAGCTTGCCTTCTTCTGATAGTGCATTCTAGTACCATCTCTTCCCCAGGTAAACAACAAACATGCACTTGGCCATCCACATCTTCTAAAAGAAACAGTGATAGATCAGACCAGGCAACCTTCTTTCCATTCTCTTCCATTGCTCTATGGCCCAGTTCTGACACTCATGCCCCCATTGAAGGTGCTTTTTAGCTGTGGATCTGAGTCATCATTGGCATTTTGACTGGGCTGGGGCTATGCAGCCCCATGCACAGCAAACTGCGATGTACTGTGTGTTTGTAGAAAGCTCTGACACCTTCCTATTGTGGTCAACATTACAATTTTCAGCAATTTGAACTACAGTAGATCTTTAATGTGATTGGACCAGAGGGGCTAGCATTCACGCCCCATGTACATCAGTCTGTCTTGGGTGCCCATAGCCACTGTACCAGTTGTCCTTCCTTGCACCACATTTGGTAGGTACTAACCACTGCATACTCGGAAACACTTCACAAGACTTTTCTTGGAGATGCTGTGACCCAATTGTCTAGCTATCACTATTTGGTCCTTGTCAAAGTCACTCAGTCATTCTTTTCACATGACCAATACCTGAAATTCAAGAACTGACTGTGCACTTGCTGGCTAATATATCCCACCCCTTGACAGGAGGCATTGTAATGATATAATTGATGTATTCACTTCAAATTCACCTGTCAGTGGTTTTAATGTTGCGGCTGATCTGTGTAGAAGTACGCCATAGAATAAGTCTGAAAAATACCATTTCCAAACTCACTCGAAATGTCATGCAAAATATTTATGTAAGTGCAAAAGACATTGTTTTAGTTTGAGGTTCCATCTCACATGTCACCAGTCTGTTATCATCATACTAAGAATATTTGTACAGGGTGTTTTCACTCCATTGGAGCTTCTCATTATTGCCACTAACTTGGTTATCCTTTTCCATCGGAGTGACGTGCTATGACTGTCACAAAACACCATCCTTAGAGAAAACGTGCCTGTCATGGCATATCATCTGAACAGGTTATACTTTCCTCGTGATACCAGGACCGATCCAGAATCACTGTTGCTGACTATCGCTAATGTGAGTTATGTTGATGGCAGCGTCTCTGGTTGTTGTGATCAGTTGTCACGTCATTCAAATAGTATTTGTCAGGTATCGCTGTGTGCATGGAGCGGATGAGTCCGATTTGCTGTAATAACAGGCAAAGTCACATACAGGTTACGGGGCACAAGGTGGATTTAATAAACACAATAGCACAGAAAACAGAGCTGAGACACAGAATTGAATTGTAATAGCAAAACCGTTAACATATTTATTTAACCAATCCTTGTTAACGGGAGTCGTCCCAGAAGACTGGAAATTAGCAAATGTTGTGCCCATTTACAAGAAGGGTAGTAGGGAGGAATCGGGGAACTATAGGCCAGTTAGTCTTACGTCAGTAGTGGGGAAATTAATGGAAACCATGTTAAAGGAAAGGATTGTTGAACATCTAAAAACACATAGATTACAGGATAGAAACAACATGGGTTTACCTCAGGGAGATCATGCCAAACTAATCTTATTGATTTTTTTGATTGGGTAACAAAAATAATAGACACAGGTTGTAGACATAATAGACACAGACATTGCTTATTTAGATTTCAGTAAGGCTTTTGATACTGTTCCACATAGAAGGCTTATCAATAAATTGCAATCTTTGAGCTTGGATTCCAATATTGTTGAATGGATTAGGCAGTGGCTTTCACTCAACAGAGGGTTGTGGTAAATGGAGTTTATTCGGCGCAAGGTCTTGTTACCAGTGGGGTACATCAGGGGTCAGTACTTGGACCCATTCTCTTTAATATTTTTATTAGTGATATTGCAGAAGGTATTAATGGAAAAGTATGTCTTTTTGCTGATGAAACAAAGATTTGCAACAGGGTTGACGTTCCTGGAGGGATCAGCCAAATGACAAATGATTTAGGTAAACTAAAAAAATGGTCGGAGCTGTGGCAATTGAGTTTTAATGTGGATAAGTGCAAGATAATGCACCTGGGACGTAAAAACCCAAGGGCTGAATGTAGAATATTTGATACAGTCCTAACCTCAACATCTGAGGAAAGAGATTTAGGGGTTATTATTTCAGAGGATCTAAAGGTAAGTAGTCAATGTAATAGAGCAGCATGAAATGCTGGCAGAATGCTTGGTTGTGTAGGGAGAGGTATTAGCAGTAGGAAAAGGGAAGTGCTCATGCCACTGTACAGAGCACTGGTGAGACCTCACTTGGAGTACTGTGTGCAGTACTGGAGACCGTATCTCCAGAAGGATATAGACATCTTAGAGAGAGTTCAGAGAATGGCTACTAAAATGGTGTACAGCTTGAAGGAGAAAAGTTACCAGGAAAGGCTTAATGATCTTAACATGTATAGCTTGGAAAAAAGACGAGACAGAGGTGATATGATAGAAACATTTAAATACGTAAAGGGAATCCACAAGGTAGAGGAAGGGAGTATATTTAAAAGGAAACAAAGTAGCAAAACAAGAGGACATAGTCTTAGATTAGAGGGGCAAAGGTTTAAAAGTAACATCAGGAAGCATTATTTTACTGAGAGGGCGGTGGATACATGGAACAGCCTTCCAGTTGAAGTGGTAGAGGCCAAAACAGTAATTGAATTTAAGCAGGCATGGGATAGGCATAAGGCTATCCTAAACAAAAGATAAATCCAGGTAAAGTATCCATGTAATTGGGCAGACTAGATGGGCCGAAAGGTTCTTATCTGCCAACATTTTCTATGTTTCTATGTTTCTAGAAGGAGACTAGAAACAGGGGCGAGACGTGAAAGGAGCTGAGGACAGAACAGATAACTAGACTAGGAGCAAACCGAATGAAGTAAACATAGGTTAAAGACAGAGGGGCATGACAGGAAAAAGGAACTAGACACAGAAAGTACTTACAGAAAGACAGGATATAAACAAAGACAGATCACAGGGCAGATCACAGGGCACAAGGGGAGATGTGCGGTAACAGAAGGCTATGGTAGGTGTGGAAGCAAAAGGGGTCTTTGTTCAGAGATCAACGGGGTTGTTCTTATTGTTAGAACCGAGGACAGCTCTAGTCACAAAGGGGTTACATTCTCTGCAGATGCCAAATGTAAACAGATATTTCCAGGAACCTAGTTAATAAGAGAGAAAAAGAAAAAATAAGTATGTTGATTGATTTATATTTGCTTCCTTCTATTCTGTTTACCGGACGTATATAACCAGATAACAATGAGGCTGATAACATGACTCAATCTGACTAGCACCATGCTATAGCAGTAGATTGTTATTTTCAGAAACATGACAAGTATTGATTTTGTAGATCTATTTTTATGAGGAAAAAGATGGAAAAATAATATCACACTGCTTCAGAGCAAAACAAGACATTATAAAGATCTTATTTTAGACACTGTAATATGAAAACATAAACCTTCACTTTGGAAGCAAAATAAAATGACCTGTAGCAAAACACGGCTTGTTTTTGTTCAATAATGGGATGCTTGACATATACAAATAGCGTTCAAGAAAATACTTATGGCCCTATTACAATCTTCACGCATACATTTGTGTCCCGCGCAAAAACGCATTAATGCGAGGGGCAAAACCCTTTGCGCTGAACATCGTATTACAATGTCAGCGCAACAAACGTGCGTATACGTCTACCGTGGGTGAACCTGTCCGAACGCTGTCCGAGCTTACTGTACTTCGCGCGCCCTATACTTAACATTGTGAGCGCAAATGTGTTTGTGCGCTGGTACGCGGATGGTATTACAATCTATGTGCAGTTTGTAACGCACAGCCTTTACGTGCATAATTTTAGCAACTCCTAAAAGCTGGTGTTAATGGCAAATTCTATCAACCTGGCCGAACCCAAATACACCAGCCCAAATTTTTTTCTAAATACACATTCTAAATATACCAAACCAATAAATTTGAGAAGTTGTGTGTGCATTTTTTATTGATGCAGCATATATGCACAGATTGACTTTGACAGGTGCAAAAACTTATTGTGAGACAATTGTGGTTCTTAATTCTGATTGGCTAAATCGCGTGAAAAAAACAGTCCGCACACTGATTTCTGCATGCAATGTTTGTGCGCATCCGTTTTACGCGCGTTCTTCTTTGACGGATGAAAAAATGCACGAGGATTGTAATACCAGCATTGATTTACACGCGTTAACGCTTCGCGCAAAAATTTACACGTTGTGCGTGCGTTTTTGCGTGAAGAATGTAATAGGGTCCTTTGTGTGGAATGTTCATAAACAGAGGTATATATTTAAAATTATGATATAGGAGCATCTGGAAATGAAACAAATTCTGACAGTATGAAAAGGATTAATAAGATGGTTCCCTTAACCCCTTACCTATCAAGTGATTTTTCAGAATTTTTGAAAAATCTATTTTCATTAATTATAAGGTGGGAATAGTCCCAAAATATAATTAATGTGTGAGTTACTATACTAGACCAATTTGGCAGGCAGCCGTCGCCCTCTGCTGGCCTAAAGGAGCTCTTGCAGCTAGGACTCCATGCTGCATCAAGTGAATATCTCTGTTATGCAGAGATATTCGCTTGTAAAAACTGTTGTAGTACCTCGGGTGTCTTGCCTGAGGTGCTGATACTTTGGGAGCACCTTCTGGGGTCGTTTGCAACAAAAAAAAATTATTTGCAATGGTACATCATAGTCAGATTGTGTTAACACGATATCAAGCTGCTCTGTCTGCTACTGCAATATGATCAATGTGGGAAAGGGTTTTATGTACCGCCAAATCCTGGACGGAGCCATAATGGATGGTCTCCGTCCAGTTTGGCATTCGTCATGCTGATAGTCCACAGGAAAATATGTAATTAATGTTATTCTGCTTCTTTATACTTTTTTTTATGGGGTGGGGGGTCAAAAAGGCAAAAAATTGAGACACAGCACCTATGGACAAGCTCGATTGCTTCTAATGCTCAATGTTACTCCTTACATTTGAAGTCTCCCTTCACACCCTACTTGAATCTGTTGCCTATATTGGCGTATATTTATATATGCCCCACAATGCACAGAGGAGATTTATTGTGAAGGATCTGAGGCTAGGCCATTGACAATATTTATACCGTTTCTGCTATGCAATTTCACAAACGCCGAGGCCATGAGTAAATGTCGAGCATCTTATGAACATGCTTAAAGACCGTTTCAGGCTTTCATATTACACATGCAGAGTTATTCAAAGAGCATTGTATTGGCACCGCACAGTGAATTTCCCCGTACAGTGCAATTTTGTGGCCATTCGGCTATTCAAACACCTCATATTCGACAAATATTGGCGAATTGCCAGCAAAATACGATGCCCGTTGGTGGCAGTGGACTCCCCATAGAGAAGTAATGGTTAATTTATTTAGAATACACCGAACTGCACAAAAATGTCAGTGAAATACCCTGATTTTCAGTGGTTTCATTCAACAGGATTCGCCCATAGGTTTCAATGTAAAGAAAATTCCCCGTTTTTATTAAAAATGTATTCAACCATTTATTCTTTTCATTTGCAGCAAAAAAGTCTATTTGTTAGGCATTTTTCAGGATTTTTCCAGCAAACTTTTTCCGATATTTTTTTTTCTTAATGATGTTTTTTTTTTCTGTAACAGACCTTTTTATTGTTATTCATCGGATCTTATACATTATTTGCATGCAGTTTCATGCATTATTTTTGTTTAGAACGCCTTTTTTTTTTCTTATTACCCTTGTTCGGCGGCTGGTCGGCTTTTTTCGGATCAATTCAACGTTCTTTTGATTAGTTCAGCGGGTCGATTCGCCGCACTTCAGGGACCCTGTGGTGAATGCTGAATTTCCTGCAGGGTCGGCGAATCGAACTTGCTGAAGTGCAGCGCAAAGGAGAGCTCTCTTAGTATTTATTTTATTTATTTATAAAGTATTTTACCAGGAAGGATACATTGAGATTTCTCTCGTTTTCAAGTATGTCCTGGGTTCAAGAACATTGAAATGTTACATTCGTTACAGAAATACAAAGTAACAAAATGCAAGATATAAAAAAAACCAACACAAATATACATATTAACAGAAAATAAATATGTAGGAAATAGTCATTATGTTACATGTTTACAGGTGCATTCTGTATTGAGGTATGTTAGTAAGGAGCTCTTGAGTGACTTAAGACTGGGGGGGGGGAGATTTGATGGCGTCTGAGAGGTTATTCCATATTTGCGGTGCTCTGTAGGAAAATGAGGACCGAGCCACTGTCTTTTTGTATTGTGGTATTGCAAGTAAGGTGCTGGTCCTGGATCGGAGGTTATAGGATGAGGGAACTGCTAGGGGAAGCAGCCTATTCAGAAACCCTGATGGTGTTTGGTTGGATAAGTTGCTTCTGACAAAAATTACTTGTATATTTCTCTTCCCTTGCTGCAATAATAGTCCTGGAGATGCACAAAATAAGGGTCATTAACTTATATACTTTTTGCCAAATCACACACAAAGAAGATATTAAATAACAGCCCTTCATTTTCAGCTAAAGAAAGCACCACACATTGATGTGTTGGCTGTATATAGACATTTACCTTGATTTTGCCAAAGCCTTTGACACAGTAGACCATGGCATCTTGTTAAAAAAACTTAAAGACTCTGGTATTGGTGATCGCACGCTAACCTGGTTTCAATCATATGTATCTGATTGGTCGCAATGTGTCCATTTCTGCCAGCTCCTCCCTCCCCCTCCCAGTTACTTGCGGTGTACCCCAAGGCTCAATACTCAGCCACCTGCTATTCACAATATTCATAAATTATCTGCCCAGCGTCTGCAAAGCCTCAACTGTACACATGTACGCAGACGACATTGTAATCTATACCAGCAAACCAGATCTCCCGCAACTGGAGGCCGTGCTGCAACACCAATTCACAGAGGTAGAAAAGTGGATCAAACACAACAAACTTTTTCTAAATACTGACAAAACGGTAACGATGCTCTTTGGAACAGCACCTAAACTACATAAATTGTAAAACCCCCATCTATGTGTGGGGACAAAATCAAATGGCACGCTGACCACAGTCACTTCTCTCAAATATCTAGGAATGTAGTTAGTCCTAACTGCTAAAAAACACGGCCACTATTCTATTCTCATCCTGCTTGACCTCTCGGCTGCTTTTGACACTGTTGACCACCCCCTCCTTCTACAGACCCTCAACTCTCTGGGTCTCGGTGACACTGCACTTGCTTGGATTGACTCCTATTTATCCAACAGGTCCTTCTGTGTGTCCTTTGCTGGTAACTCCTCCTCCTCATTGCCTCTATCTGTTGGTGTACCTCAAGGCTCTGTCCTTGGTCCTCTGCTCTTTTCCATCTACACCTCCTCCCTGGGCAAAATCATCAACAGCTTTGGCTTTAATTACCACCTCTACGCTGATGACACTCAGATCTACCTCTCTACCCCTGATCTCTCTCCCCCTGTCCTTTCCAAAGTCAGTGACTGTTTATCTGGCATCTCCTCCTGGATGGCCTCCCACCACCTAAAGATCAACATGTCAAAGACTGAGCTCCTACTTATTCCTCCCTCTAATGCCGCCCCACCTCCTGACTTCTCGATCACGGTGGAGGGTATCACCATCTCCCCATCAAACCAAGTTCGCTGTCTTGGAGTTACACTTGACTCTGCTCTTTCCTTCATCCCCCACATCAAGTCTCTTTCCTCCTCCTGCCGATACCAACTGCGTAATATTTACAGAATTCGGCCATTTCTTACCGCTGTCGCCACAAAACAACTCATACACGCCCTGGTAATCTCCCGACTCGAATATTGCAATAATCTCTTATCTGGCCTCCCTCTGTCCCACCTCTCCCCCCTACAATCCATCCTGAACGCCTCCGCCAGGCTAATTCACCTCACCCGCCGCTCTGTCTCTGCCGCTCCCCTCTGCGAGTCCCTTCACTGGCTCCCCATCCACTGCAGAATTAAGTTCAAAATCCTTATCCTTACCTACAAAAGCCTCACTAACTCAGCTCCCCACTACCTGTCCTCACTAATCACCAAATACACCCCAGCCCGCTCCCTAAGGTCAAACAGTGACCTGCGCCTAGCTTCTCCCCGCATCACCTCTTCCCATGATAGACTGCAGGATTTCTCACGCGCAGCCCCCACTCTCTGGAACGCTCTCCCTCGTACTGTCAGACTTTCCCCTAACTTCTCTTCCTTCAAACGCTCCCTGAAAACATTCCTATTTAGGGAAGCCTACCACCCAACTCACTGACGCAACCATCAATCACTCTCACCTTACAGTCCTCTCCTCCTGTTTCCAACCCCAACCCTCCCAGATTGTGAGTTCCTACGGGAATAGGGCCCTCATCTCCTCCTGTACTGTTTGTCAAATGTTGTTCAATGTATTGTAACCCTGTCTACACTGTGCTTATTGTACAGCGCTGCGGAATATGCTGGCGCTTTATAAATAAAGAATAATAATAATAATAAAGACCCAAATCTATCCTTTGGCCCCCACATCGAAAAACTCTCATCTAAACCCTACCCCAAACTAGGTGCCCTGTACAGAAACAAATCCTGCCTGAGCCCCGCGGTAAGAAAGCAGATTGTACAACAAATGCTTATGCCGTCTATTGAATACGGAGATGTAGTGTATGCAGCAGCCCCGCAAACACACCTCCAGAAACTTACTACATTGTATAACTCATGCTGCCACTTTGCATTACAATGTAACTACATGACCCACCATTGTGACATGTTAAAAGAGCTAAACTGGCCGTCGCTGGAATCTAAACGTACCCGTCACCTTTCCAACCTGGTGTTTAAGAGCTTTTCTGGGAAGCTGCCACCATACCTGAATAGACTGCTTCCCCCAGCAGCTCCCTCATCCTATAACCTCCGATCCAGGACCAGCACCTTACTTGCAATACCACAGTACAAAAATAAAGTGTCTCGATCCTCATTTTCCTACAGAGCACCACAGTTCTGGAATAACCTCCCAGACGCCATCAAATCTTCCCCCAGTCTTAAGTCACTCAAGAGCTCCTTACTAACATACCTCAATACAGAATGCACCTGTAAACATGTAACATAATGACTATTTCCTACATATTTATTTTCTGTTAATCTGTATATTTGTTTTGTGTAAATATCTTGCATTTTATTACTTTGTATTTCTGTAACAACTGTAACATTTCAATGTTCTTGAACCCAGGACGTACTTGAAAACGAGAGAAATCTCAATGTATCCTTCCTGGTAAAATCCTTTATAAATAAATAAATAAATGTAGGTGGTGAATCAAAGAGCATGGGTGATGCCGAAGGTGCAATCAACAGCAAAAATCACTGTTGTTGCAACAGCGACAAACATCAGTGTTTCACAAAAGGGAAGTTCAAACAGGGACTGGAGAAGCTTCACTGCGAATCTGCCGCTGTTTAGATTATCCTTTTGAGTATGAGGGACGTTTGTCAATGTTGCGTTAACGACAATTTTCCCCAGTGTTTGTTGAAGTTGCTTTTTGAAAAACCCCCTTGGTGTTGCAGGTTTCAAAGGACAGCAGGAGTGGATTGGCTGACACAGCCGGTTTGCAGAGAAATGATCATTTGGATTAGTTGTACTCATCTTCCACCACATGGTGTCACTGCTTATATATGCACACACATACAAAACGTTTGACAAAGCTCTAATCTATTCATCTTGCTATCTATCTGCCTGCTTTCTATCTATCCATCAATCTCTCTAGCTGTCTTTGACATCCATACTCAGATTAAGTTAACAGATTTTATTTCTCCGTATATTTTAAAAAAGCCCTACTCGTGAATATATTACAGACACCAGTGAAATAATCAGATTACCGTAAGAATACTGAAATGAATTGTATACTCTATGAATCCTTGCCATATGTTTGTATTACCTGTCACAGTCATGGACAGATACTCTGCCCCATGGAAAGTCATGTGTGTGTCACTGAATGCCCTATGCAACTTGTCTGTCATTGAATGAGCGGGACATTCAAACACAGTAGCAGCTTGTGACATTTCAAGTTGGTGGGGCGCCAGACTGGAAACAAGAATGTTTTTAATAATGAATAGGAATATGTCTATATGGCCCTTCTAACTCCAAGATATGTTCAAGCGAGACACGGAGCATTCATAGAAATAACGTCAGGGTCCAGTAAAAGGTCCTTGAAACAAAGCAGGGATCACAAGGTGCGGTAACAGAAGGGCAAATCCATAGGCAAAAGTCCAGTAGGGAAAGCAAGGAGACTGGTGGTACACAGGAATCCGGTAGATGGGGCTGGAATACAGGAACAAGGAACAGGTCTGCATAGTATAAAGGACTTCAATGCTGAAGTGCTGGGTTAGGGGGTGTAGCATCCGTATATGGAGGACTCATCTGGTGGGGATTGATAAAACCTGTGGGCTCCAAGAAGTCTCTGGAAACCCCAGGCTGGAAGGTAGAGGACTGGATGCAGTACAGGGTTGGTGGGAAACCCGGTCTGAAACATGCTGCCAGATCTCATGGAGACACAGACCCAGAATTGGACCTTCTATGGTGTCGGCAACGAGGGCCGCGACAGATCTCTCTAGAGCTCTTATCAGATTTCTGGACGCTAGTCAGAGACAAGTAGTCAAGTCTTATATTTTTACTCTGCCAAGCAACATGTGATGAGACAATAACACTGCTTAAAGTGTCAACACATTTTATCAAACAGGCACATGTTAAATGACATAAAAAAACAGCAGAGAAAAATTATACAGTTTAAATTTTTTATATTTCTTTTTCTAAAAATATGGTAGGGCGCCGCTGCCCCATGTGCCTGTGTGGACGAGCCACCACTGTTCAAACAAACATACACATCAGACTAGATTGTTTTGATGGATTATTCTGTCACTGGACCTCAAATGGTTAATAGGGCTTACATTGAAAATCAATATGTAATTTTCTTTTGCTCTTTGATCAAATTGTTAATATTTCTTAGTTAAGCACAGCTTTGTACAGTATGTTTTACTCTTGTCGGGACATTTGAAATGATATATTAATGCTTTGATATGCCTTTTACAGCATAATAATTCTTATTATACAATATAGGCATGCAAATATAGGTCTGTCCCCTCCGTCGTCCCTAAAAGCAGTGACAAATCTTCTGTGCCGAGGTCTTACCTCAGCGACTGTCAGTTGCTTCCCAGTGTTCTGTGCTCTGTAGTTTGGCCTGTCCTGGACCAAAAAACGTTGCTTGTAATGCTTCACTACTTGCTGTTCATCTCTGTGAGATGTATATTTCTGGACAACAGGCATCCAGCTACTTCCTTTCGCCATACTCTTGAAACAGAATAAAGAGAGCGGTAGATGACAAGGGACGAAATGGTAGTTTTTAGCCCTTTTAATATTTGCTTTAAAATGGGATGGGGCAGCACAGGTTAATAATCTCTATTTTCTTAAAACATTTCCCAATAGAGACTCAAGAAAAATTGTAAGCATCTATTCACTAGAGCAGTAGGAAGGGCGAGACGAGTGAGTCACGTGCCTCGGGCACAGCTGTGAAGGGGCGCAGCCGAGTCCTGCGGCAACGATTGCCGGCGGCCGCGTGCTTCCTGCTAGAACGGCCGCTGACAGGAAGTGCAGCTGCTCGCCTAGGATCTAACAACCAGCCGCGATCTTGCGAGATCGCGGCTGGCTGCTTCATCGATCCCAGGTGAGCGGCTGCACTTCCTGTCAGCGGCCATTCTAGCAGGAAGCACGCGGCCGCCGGCAATCGTTCCCGCAGGATTTGGCTGCGCCCCTTCACAGCTGTGCACGCAGCAATGAGAGGTGAGCTGGGGGCACTATCCACGAGACCTGGGGGGCAATATCCATGAGACCTGGGGGGCACTATCCATGAGACCTGGGGGGCACTATCCATGAGACCTGGGGGGCAATATCCATGAGAGCTGGGGGCACTATCCATGAGAGCTGGGGGCACTATCCATGAGAGCTGGGGGCATTATCCATGAGACCTGGGGGCACTATCCATGATACCTGGGGGCACTATCCATGATACCTGGGGGCAATATCCATGAGAGCTGGGGGCAATATCCATGAGAGCTGGGGGCACTATCCATGAGACCTGGGGTCACTATCCATGAGACCAGGGGCATTATCCATGAGACCTGGGGGCACTATCCATGAGACCTGGGGCATTATCCATGAGACCTGGGGGCACTGTCCGTGAGACCTGGGGTCAATATCCATGAGACCTGGGAGAGCTGGGGGCACTATCTATGAGAGCTGGGGGCAATATCCATTAGACCTGGGGGCAATATCCATGAGACCTGTTGGGGCATTATCCATGAGAGCTGGGGCATATCCATGAGACCAGGGGGGGATTATCCATGAGACCTGGGGGGGGGGGCATTATCCATGAGACCTGGGGGGCATTATCCATGAGAGCTGGGGAATATCCATGAGACCTGGGGGCAATATCCATGAGACCTGGGGCATATCTATAAGACCTGGGGCAATATCCATGAGACCTGGGGGAAATCTCCATGAGACCTGGGGGCATTATCCATGAGACCTGGGGGCATATCCATGATGAGACCTGGGGGCATATCCATGATGAGACCTGGGTGCATATCCATGATGAGACCTGGGGTTATATTCATGAGACCTGGGGCCATATCCATGAGACCTGGGGGCATATCCATGAGACCTGGGGCATTATCCATGAGAGCTGGGGCATTATCCAAGAGACCTGGGGGGCATTATCCATGAGACCGGGGGGGCATTATCCATGAGACCTGGGGGGGCATATCCATGAGAGCTGGGGCATATCCATGAGACCTGGGGCATATCCATGAGACCTGGGGGGGGGCATTATCCATGAGACCTGGGGGGGCATTATCCATGAGACCTGGGGGGCATTATCCATGAGAGCTGGGGAATATCCATGAGACCTGGGGCAATATCCATGAGACCTGGGGCATATCCATGAGACCTGGGGGCAATATCCATGAGACCTGGGGGCATATCCATGAGACCTGGGGCCATTATCCATGAGACCTGGGGCATTATCCATGAGAGCTGGGGCATTATCCAAGAGACCTGGGGGGCATTATCCATGAGACCGGGCATTATCCATGAGACCTGGGGGGGCATATCCATGAGAGCTGGGGCATATCCATGAGACCTGGGGCATATCCATGAGACCTGGGGGGGCATTATCCATGAGACCTGGGGGGGGCATTATCCATGAGAACCTGGGGGGGCATTATCCATGAGACCTGGGGCAATATCCATGAGACCTGGGGCATATCCATGAGAGCTGGGGCATTATCCATGAGACCTGGGGGGGCATTATCCATGAGACCTGGGGGGCATTATCCATGAGAGCTGGGGAATATCCATGAGACCTGGGGCATATCCATAAGACCTGGGGGCAATATCCGTGAGACCTGGGGGCAATATCCATGAGACCTGGGGGCAATATCCATGAGACCTGGGGGCATTATCAATGAGACCTGGGGGCATATCCATGATGAGACCTGGGGGCAATATCCATGAGACCTGGGGGCATATCCATGATGAGACCTGGGGTTATATTCATGAGACCTGGGGCCATATTCATGAGACCTGGGGCCATATCCATGAGACATGGGGCCATAGCCATGAAACGGGGGGGGCAATATCAATGAGACCTGGGGGCAATATCCATGAGACCTGGGGGCATATCCATGAGACCTGGGGGCATTATCCATGAGACCTGGGGGCATATCCATGATGAGACCTGGGGTTATATTCATGAGACCTGGGGCCATATTCATGAGACCTGGGGCCATATCCATGAGACATGGGGCCATATCCATGAAACCGGGGGGCAATATCAATGAGACCTGGGGGCAATATCCATGAGACCTGGGGGCATATCCATGAGACCTGGGGGCATAATCCATGAGACCTGGGGGCATTATCCATGAGAGCTGGGGGCAATATCCATGAGACCTGGGGGCAATATCCATGAGACCTGGGGGCAATATCCATGATGAGACCTGGGGCATATCCATGAGAGCTGGGGCATTATCCATGAGAGCTGGGGCAATATCCATGAGACCTGGGGGGTCATTATCCATGAGACCTGGGGGGGCATTATCCATGAGACCTGGGGGGGCATTATCCATGAGACCTGGGGGGGCATTATCCATGAGACCTGGGAGGGCATTATCCATGAGACCTGGGGCATTATCCATGAGAGCTGTGGCAATATCCATGAGACCTGGGGGGGCATTATCCATGAGACCTGGGGGGCATTATCCATGAGACCTGGGGGGGAATTATCCATGAGACCTGGGGGGCATTATCCATGAGACCTGGGGCATTATCCATGAGAGCTGGGGCAATATCCATGAGAGCTGGGGGGCATATTTATGAGCTGGGCCATATCCATGTGAACTGGGGCAATATATACCCATATGAGCTGGGGTCAATAATATCCATGTGAACTGGAGAAAATAGTCTGGGGGCTCAGTGCTGTGTATATTATTCTGGGGGGGTGTATATTATGCTAAATGTTCTTTTGCTATACGTGCATGTATTCTGAGTGTACTGTATTTGAACATGTACTGTGTGTGCACTATATATGTAGGGTCCCATCACCTCCTTAACGCTAGCACTCACACATGTGAGTGTTGGTGCTAGGTTAAATGAGGTTACTGCATGCTGCCCATATCACATCCTAGCACAGGACCCTCATATTACAATCCCAACGGTAACAGGTTAAAAAATCCAGGAGATTGTGCTTTTCAGCGCGAGGTTACTGTACTTTGCGCTCCCTATACTTAACATGTTGAGCGCAAAGTCCTAACGCTAATTACCATCCCGCCATAGCTACAAAAGTTACCCACAGCTAGACGCTAGTGCTAACTGATGCCGCTTCTGCAGAATCAGTCAGCACCAGCTGGAACCCCCCCAAAAATCACATACTTGCCTCTCATCCCACAGCGCAAAGGTTGGTCCGATCCACAGCTTCTGGTCGCGGGGAGCATCCAGGAGCTTAGCACTTCGCCACTGGTCGGGGACTCTGATTTTTAAAATTATGTGGGGGGGGGCACAATTTTCTGTTTTTGCCTCGGGTGCAAAAGGAGCTAGTAACGGCTCTGATTCACTAACTACTACTGTTTGAGTCCAAGAACAGAGGATTTATACCAGCAAACAAACGAGGATCAATTACGGTGAAACTACAGTGAATTCGCTATCTAGGGAAATGTCAACCTAGTTCACTGTAGAGTTTCTGGTTTCCACTGCTGGTTCTGCCAAAGTTGTTCAGCGTGGTTTTTAGCGTGGTTCCCACCATTATTTCCCCAATGGTTACAGATGGAGCTGTTTCACATTATTTTCACTGTGTTTCTATTGGAGTTCAGTGAAGATCACCTCTTTAAAACCACCAAAGTATATTCAACCTTGTTGTAAACAAAGGTAGAACAACAGTGAATAGAGAATAGACTGAATAAACTTCTTATACAGTAGAGTAATGGTGCTACTATAGTTGCAACAATGGTGATTTTTACTATCACAACTATAGTGAACTCCAGTGCAACAATGGAGTTTAGTGAATAATCCCTATAGAAAAAGAGAAAAAAAGATTTATTGAAAAAATTTAACTATATGGGGTTATTCAGAGATCCGAACTCATCCCAAAAATGCACCGAACAGTGAATTTCCCCGTACGGTGCAATTTCGGAGCCATTCGGCTATTCGAAAAGCAGGCAGTTCGCCAATTTTGGTGAATTGCTAGTGAAATAAAAGTGCTGTTAATCTATTTAGAGACACCGAACACCAGTGAAATGTCAGTGAAATTACCTGATTTTCGGTGGTTTCATTCGGCAGGTTTAATCAGGTGAATCCCATAGGTTTCAAAAATATTCCTGTTCTTATTCAATATCAAACCATTTATTCTTTTAATCAGCAGCAAAAAGTGTATTTATTTTTTTGGATGCTTTAGGCATTTTTATTGTTTTTTTTTTTATTTACAATAAAAAATGTTTTTCAGATTTTTTTTAAATAGCGGTGTTTCTTTTTTCTGTAACAGACCTTTTTATTATTATTCATAGGATCTTATTTGTTAATTCCAGACATTTTCGTCCAGTAGTTTTTTTGCAAACAGCGTTTCAAATGTGACACTTTCAATTGTTTTGTCTTTTTTTCTTGTCCAGCGGCATGTTGGCTTCTTTCTGCAGCTGGTCGGTGCTGTGTTCGGCGGCTGCGTTTGGCGGCTGTCCGGCAGGTTAGCGCTGGCTGTCCAGCGGGTTTGTGTTGGCTGTCCGGCAAGTTGGCGAATCAGAGTCGCCGAAGTGGGGCGAATCAGAATGCACCGAAATGTCGGTGACATTCCGGTGCTCTCTGAATAACCCTGTATATATTTATTTTATTTTATGTCAACGCGAAAGTTTAAAAAAATCTGTTACTTTACCATTCCAAACAGGTGAACATAAGTGTAAACATCTTTCATCATGGTATAGCTTTAACCAAATGTGTCTATACTCTGTCTCATCCAAAAACTCTGCATTATTTAATTTATCTTTAAATCAGATTTTTTTTAATACTTCGCAATATATAATTAGGCCAAAAATGCGCAGTAGGAAACCCATAGTTAATCCTACCAAAGTGATACTTGTCAGCGCTTTGTGGGAGGAGCCATGCCACCTCCGTATTATCGATAATGATGCAGATGCGTGGTCATGCCCTTAACACATCCTTGATGATGCAGTAGGGAGCTGGTCATACACTATAGGTCACACTACCTCCTGCTCAGAATTCATATCTCGTAGCTGGGAGTTAAAATATTTATTTTGATCATGGAAAGTTTAACTTTAAATAAAATTACATTTTCTCAGTACATTGTGCTAGCAAATAGAGAAAAAGACTACCCTATCCTGCTTTATTCAGTCATACTAAACATGGAGGTCTATTCTAGTGACAAGCTGAACGTTACCGAGTACTTATCATCTGACTCTTCCGCCTCTGTCTGATGTCATTCCCAAATATGCCCCCTCTGCTTTGCATGATTCTGCCCATTTACAGAACAGAAGCTACAAAATTGTGCCCATAGTTACCTTGAACTCATGATTAAATATGAGATTTAAGAGTCATACAGGGTTATCCAAAGAGATTCGAATTGCTTGAGAAAGGTAACCGAACGCTGAAAATCAGCGTTCGGTTACCTTTCCTGGCCGTTCGGCTATCCAGAGAGCAGGCAATTCGCCAAATCCTGGCGAATTGCCTGAACATACGGTGCCTGTTCGGTGCCTGTTCGAGGGCAGTGAAAACCCCATGAAAAAGCACTGCTTCGTCTATTCAGAGAACACAAACCAGCAGTGAAAGGTTCCCCTAATGCTCTGCCATTCGGTGGTTTAATTCGGCAAATTTATTCAGGAGAATCCCATAGGCT
The DNA here is from genome assembly GCA_009667805.1 of Leptobrachium leishanense. Lineage (NCBI taxonomy): Eukaryota > Metazoa > Chordata > Amphibia > Anura > Megophryidae > Leptobrachium > Leptobrachium leishanense. Next base: position 102,313,514 of record CM019065.1, read on the forward strand.
TCAATGTTAAAAATATTCCCGTTTTAATTCAATATCTAATAAACCGTTCATTATAAAATTCTGCAGCAAAGAGTCTCTTTATTTATAGATTTTTTAGGATATTTTAAGCATTTTTCTGAATTTAAAAAAAAAAAATTAAAAGTCCGATTTTTTTTTTTTTTTTTTTCAGTTTACTTATTTTTTTTGTAACAGCCCTCTTTATTATCATTCCCTGGAGCTCCTGTGAAAATTTCAGACATTTTCGCTCAGTAGTTTCTTTGCAAACAGCGTTTCTTTTCCCAGATTCATACAAATGGTTTTGCTAATTTATTCACCTCCCTCTGTCTACGTCACAGCTGCTTCGGCTCTGTGTGATTCGGCTCCTTTTCGGCTCCTGTTCGGCTTTTTCGAAGGTTAATCCAGATGTTTTTGCTTGTTTTCAGCGTGCATTCGGTTAGTTTTCGTCAGGTTTGCGGCAGCTTTTCCCTGCAATTCGGGGACCCTGTGCTGTTTGCTGAATACACCGCAGGGTCACCGAAATGCAATCGGCAAAAGGAACCGAATTGAAGAGAACGAAAAGTCACCGTGCGGTGACTTTTCGAATCTCTTTGGATAACCCTGATAGAAAATGTAATTAAAAAAATTATCAGGGTTATCCAAAGAGATTCGAAAAGTCACCGCACGTTCGGTGACTTTTCGTTCTCTTCAATTCGGTTCCTTTTGCCGATTGCATTTCGGTGACCCTGCGGTGTATTCAGCAAGCAGCACAGGGTCCCCGAATTGCAGGGAAAAGCTGCCGTAAACCCACCGAAAACTAACCGAATGCATGCTGAAAACAAGAAAAAACATCTGGATTAACCTTTGAAAAAGACGAACAGGAGCCGAACAGGAGCCGAAACATGAGCCGAATCACGCAGAGCCGAAGCAGCTGTGACATAGAGGAGGCAGTGAATAAATTAGAAAAACCATTTGTCTGAATCTGGGAAAATGAAACACTGTTTGCAAAGAAACTACTGAGCGAAAATGTCTGAAATTTTCACAGGAGGTCCAGGGAATGATAATAAAGAGGGCTGTTACAAAATAAATAAGTAAACTGAAAAAAAATCAAAAAAAAATCGGACTTTTAATAAAAATAAAAAAAAATCAGAAAAATGCTTAAAGTATCCTAAAAAATCTATAAATAAAGAGACTCTTTACTGCAGAATTTTATAATGAATGGTTTATTAGATATTGAATTAAAATGGGAATATTTTTAACATTGAAGCCTATGGGATTCTCCTGAATAAATTTGCCGAATTAAACCACCGAATGGCAGGGCATTAGGGGAACCTTTCACTGCTGGTTTGTGTTCTCTGAATAGCCGAAGCAGTGCTTTTTCATGGGGATTTCACTGCCCTCGAACAGGGACCGAACAGTCACCGTATGTGCAGGCAATTCGACAGGATTTGGCGAATTGCCTGCTCTCTGGATAGCCGAATGGCCAGGAAAGGTAACCGAACACTGATTTTCAGCGTTCGGTTACCTTTCTCAAGCAATTCGAATCTCTTTGGATAACCCTGTATGTGTGTGTATACAGTTGTGTTCAAAATTATTCAACCCCCAATGCTGTAAAGGGTTTTAGGGAATTTAGTGTACATTTGTAATTGTATTCAGAATGAAATCCTACAAGGACTTTTTAATGAACCATATGCAACTAAAATGACATCAATTGGTTTTGTAATACAGTAGTAAATGTTTCTTTTGTGAATTCTTCATTGACACAATTATTCAACCCCTTAAAGACTACCACTCTGAAGAACAGAGGTTCATTCAAGTGTTTTCAATCAGGTATTGAAAACACCTGTGGATGTCACGGAGCAGCAATAAAGCATAATAAGCACCAATTAGGCAGCTTTAAAATGACTGTGATACTCAGCTCCTTCTAGACATTTACTGGTGTGGTTACAAACATGGTGAAGTCAAGAGAATGGTCCAGGAAGACAAGAGAAGAGGTGATTACTCTTCACAGGAAGGGCAATGGCTATAAGAAGATTGCAAAGATGTTAAACATACCAAGAGAGACCATAGGAAGCATCATTCGCAAATTCAAGGCAAAGGCACTGTTGAAACGCTACCTGGTCGTGGCAGAAAGAAGATGCTGACTTCGACTGCTGTGCGCTACCTGGAGCGTAGAGTGGAGAAAAGTCCCCGTGTGACTGCTGAGGAACTGAGAAAAGATTTGTCAGATGTGGGTACTGAAGTTTCAGCTCAGATAATACGGCGCACACTGCGTAATGAAGGCCTCCATGCCAGAACTCCCAGGCGCACCCCCTTGCTGTCTCCAAAGAATAAGAAGAGTCGACTGCAGTATGCCAAAAGTCATGTGGACAAACCACAGACGTTTTGGGATAGTGTTCTGTGGACTGATGAAACAAAATTAGAACTGTTTGGGCCCATGGATCAACGCTATGTTTGGAGGAGGAAGAACAAGGCCTATGAAGAAAAGAACACCTTGCCTACTGTGAAGCATGGCGGGGGGTCAATCATGCTTTGGGGCTGTTTTGCTTCTGCAGGTACAGGGAAGCTTCAGCGTGTGCAAGGTACCATGAATTCTCTTCAGTACCAGGAGATATTGGATGACAATGTGATGCAGTCCGTCACAAACCTGAGGCTTGGGAGACGTTGGACCTTTCAACAGGACAATGATCCCAAGCATACCTCCAAGTCCACTAGAGCATGGTTGCAGATTAAAGGCTGGAACATTTTGGAGTGGCCATCGCAGTCACCTGACTTAAATCCGATTGAGAACCTCTGGTGGGACTTAAAGAAAGCAGTTGCAGTGCGCAAGCCTAAGAATGTGACTGAACTGGAGGTTTTTGCCCATGACGAATGGGCGAAGATACCCGTAGATCGCTGCAAGACACTTGTGTCAAGCTATGCTTCACGTTTAAAAGCTGTTATAACTGTAAAAGGATGTTGTACTAAGTACTAAGATTGAATGTCACTTGGGGGTTGAATAAAACTGATAATGATGTGAGCACAGAAAAGACATTTGTGGTTATTTCATTATAAATGTTATGTTATATTTGTCTGACCTACACGTGCCTCTTTGATTTAATTATAAGCAAGATGACTGAATGATCAAAATCTATGTCAAACTGGCCAAAACACTCAATTTCAGTGGGGGTTGAATAAGTTTGAACACAACTGTATATAGATTTTTTTTACAGTATCTAGAAAACAGTTTACCATGGGAAAGGTAGTCAATGTCATCAAAAACCTTGACAAACCCTCCATAGATAAAGTCAATTTCAATTTAATAACCATGAAATATGTATTTGTATGCACAGTAAACATTGATTTATGACACGATCAGGACTATTCAAAGAAAGGTGAAACTCTGGAGAAGTGAAAATTCTAGGTCAAAATAGCCAAACCAGAGAAATTCTCCCATTTATTTCACTTTCCAAATTGGCTATTTGGTCTAAATTGCTCTCTTCTCCTGCCAATTCTCCTGATTTTCACCTTTCTTTAAATAGACCCTTATGTTTTAAGAGTCTTAAAGCATTGTCCATGTTCGGTGCAGAATTTTTAAGAGGAATCTGCAGAATTCATGGGTGGACTATTTTACATAATAATTTACGAGGCGTTGCAAAATAGCAGTTAAGAATAAATTTCTGCAAAAATAAAATAAGCACAATGCAATATTTAGATTAGAATAAGGGTTCAGTAAACTGTGGCCAAAAGCCCCATGAAAGTTACTAATCAAACAGAACTGTCTCCTGTGAACAATTTAGCTTCTGTTGGTTACAGGGTTGCCATGGGAAAACAGAAAGTCATTAGAGAAATTGTATGTGAAGCTCATTCAGACACTCAAAATATATCTACTACCTGATTTGTAGACCATGCACAGTGAACAATGTATCACCAGAATAATGTCTGACCGTGACATTCAGGGCACAACAGACCCCTGTAATGTTATTAAGAGCAGCAAATAGATCACTGTCGATTGTGGTTTAGCACATCATTACACAGCTCGGAAATTAGAGCTGCTACATTAATTACACCACCATGGCTCACTATGCCAAAACACCGCTGCATCACTGGGCATTTCCTTCTATCCTATTTATTTTCAGGGGGTTTGGGTCGAAATCCCTACAACCAGGTTCTCTAATGCCAAAATCCCGACGGCCAACTTCCCTACACGGCCAACTTCCCTACACAGACAACTCCCTGACAGCCAACTTCCAGACATCCAAAATCCCAGCGGCTAACACTAACCCTACTCCCTAACCCCCTACACCTTACCCTAACCTCCCTAAACCTAGCCCTAACCCCGAACCCTAACCCCCTAAACCTAGCCCTAACCCCCTAAACCTAGTCCAAACCCCCCAAACCTAACCCCAGCCCCCCTAAATCTAGCCCTAACCCCCTAAACCTAACCCCATAAACCTAGCCCTAACCCTACCCCCTAAACCTAGCCCCAACCCCCATAACCTAGCCCTAACCCCCTAAACCTAGCCCTAACCCCCTAAACCTAGCCCTAACTCCCTAAACCTAACCCTAAACCTAGTCCAAACCCCCCAAACCTAACCCTAGCCCCCTAAATCTAGCCCTAACCCCCTAAACCTAACCCTAACCCCATAAACCTAGCCCTAACCCTAACCCACCTAAATTTAGCCCTAACTCCCCTAAACCTAGCCCTAATCCCCCTAAACCTAGCCCTAACCCCCTAAACCTAGCCCTAACTCCCTAAGGGTTAGGGTGTTAGTATTAGGGTTAGCCACTGGGATTATAGATGTCTGGAAGTTGGCCGTGTAGGATAAATTGGGATGTCCGGCACTTGTTCTGTCTGGAAGCTGGCCGTCGGGATGTTGGCATTAGGGAACCTGGCTGTAGGGATTTTGTCCAGCACCCATTTTCAGGTCTACTCAAAGAAATGTGAAAATCAGGAGAACTGGCAGGAGAAGAGAACAAGCTACACCAAATAGCCGATTTGGAAAGTAAGATAAATGGGAGCATTTTTCTGGTTTGACTATTTTGACCTAGAATTTTCACTTCTCCAGTCATTCTCCTGAGTTTCACCTTTCTTTGAATAGACCTGATAATCTCACGATCACATTCAGGATGAGATCTGCGCATGTTAATATTATTTTAGATGTCTACTAACTTCACCCATGTTTTTTTTTTATTAATATTTTTTATAATGTGGTATTAGTATTTTCTCATGCTTTTCTTTCAGCGACCTCATACTACCCTTTATGTCAGTATGGCAAATTAATGGGATTTAATAAGATGGGTGACATCAATGGAAGAGCTAGAAACTTTTTGTCGAGGGGGCAAGTGACAAACAAGTGGCCAAAATACAGTGACTTCCATTTCCAACTTTATTTTAATTGTAGGTGTGGTGTGTATGTGTGAGAAAGTAGCTTTTGATCACACGTGTGATGTTCTTTCCAGGAATATTTGGTTGTGGATGAGTATGATGAGAGATGTGAGACTGTGTGGAGTGTATGTTATGAGTCTGGTAGGTGAGGGTGTACTTACATGCATGCGCGTGATGTTAGCACCACTTTTGATTTATTTACCTCAAGTCGTATTCGTTTTCTTTCATTTGTTTCACCCCTCATCATTTCTCACCTTCGTCACGGGGGTCAGCCAATCCAGGAGGGCGAGGGCACGAGCCCAGGGGTGCAGTGACACACTGGAGGCAACTGGTACAGTAATAAGGTAGTTTATTGAGTGTAACACAAGACAAGGTGAGGGGCAAGGCTGGAAAAGGGCTGACTAACAGATACAGGGCGAATTGAGATACAGGACAGAAAGGGGTTAACTAGAGACAGGTGGATTGGATATTGCCAGGACTGACAGATACAAGGGGAACACACAAGAGAGACAGGAGCGGGAAGAGGTTAACTAACAGAGGGACAGGGCAGGAATGGGGCTGAAAGCTGGATTTGAAGTGTGCGTCCAGGGATACTGAAAGTGGGAGTCCTAGGCACAATGTCAGACGAACGCAGTGATCACGTCCGTGTTGCCGCACAGTTTAACGTCCATCGTAGCGTGGAATCATGAGCAATAGAGACCCACACACGAAGTACGTGAGCACCGAACTGTGCACGCACAACGCATGTGCCAAACGGATGCAAGTTAGGCAAGAATGTAAAACCGCTACCACGGACACGCCACCTCAGCATAGCGTTCTGTGTCAGTGAGGAGATGTCAGACGCAGCGCATTTGCGATGTCCAGCACCTTGACGCACAAAATGGCTTTTCATATCCTTTTCAAATTATTATAATTTTTCATATTAATTTTATTTCCCATAGTTCCCTTTTTTTTCTATGTCCATCAAGAACATCTACCGGCTGGGTGGAGTAGAGGTAATGTCACCGCTCTGCATGGAGAGAGCCTGTGGAGTCATGGGTTCAAATCCAGCGAGCAACCTCTCCAGTAAGTGTCCTTGGCAAGACACCTGACAGTACATACTCGCTACCCAGGACATACTTGAAAACGAGAGAAATCTCAATGTATCCTTCCTGGTAAAATCCTTTCACAAAAAAAAAACCGACCGTGTGGTGTCTACACACAGAGTGTGCTCAGACTGCGTTCGTCTGACATTAGCCTCAGGCAGCAGGGTATGGAAATGGTAATAATGATGAGGGTCTGTAATACACAATGAGAGTCTCTGATGATGGAAAAAATAGGGTTACTGTCCTTGCATTACATCAAGGCAGGGATAGAAATAAGTTATGAAGACAATAGGAGAAACGCTGGATACATAAACTAGACACAATGTGGCCTAAGTGCTTGAACAAAATGGAAGCACCCGGTGACACATATAGAGTAAAATATTTTCTTAACTAAACAAACAAGAGAAAAACAAAGCACATGTAAGATATCAACAACATGAAATAAACACAATAAGAACATTTCATTTATTTTGAGGTAGTGGCCCTTGAAGGCTGTTTACTGCATATTTCTACTTCCTACAGTATATGTTGTAGGTCAATCACCATTCTCACATCCATCTTGTAGTGAAAAAAACGTTACTGGCTACCAGAAGCTGGTCGCTGTTGATCGATTTTTTTTCATCTGCAAAATCTCTTAACACCAAAAAAGAAGCAAAAGGAAAAAATATATAATAAAAAATATATATATTCATCCGTTGTTCCTCAAAGAAATGCAGGTCCTGATCAGCCACTTTCGCCATAAGCTGAAGGGAGCAGAGAATATATAGTTCTCCTGTGTCCTTCCACCTGAGCTGCACAAACCTATGTGATCACATGAATGTCAACTTGCGATGGGTTTGTGTATATCTCCATGGAGTCCTGTGGATTCCTCGAAAGCATACCAGCATTGGTCCACTGTGCCTTTTTTGGCCCGTTTTGTCATTTATTGAATACCTATTACTGGAGTATGTTTGGTTTTTTTTTGCTTGAAGACAACCAGAATTTGATAATGTGTACTTTCCTTTTCTTTAATCAAACAGGAACCCTATTCCATTCCTAATGATACCATGGAGACCGTAAGCAGGATATTGTGCGCTTGCAGATTTTCCCTTACCATCTCCATGTTAACGGCGTATTCCTGGGGAAGGTGCTATCTCAGCACCTCGTCCTGGAACGCCGCGCTAACCTACCTGATACTCGCAGTGGTGCTTCCGCGCCACTGCGAGTATCAGCTCCTTGAGTTCCTAGGACTCAGGCCGTGAGCTCTGTGCAAGCTTGCTCTCTTGTGAGATTGCGCAGCACTGCGGAAGTGATCACGAATAAAGGCTAGGAACTATTTATTCCCAGTCTTACTCTGTTCCCGGTGTGAAGAGGCGGCGCATCCGGCCACCCTTTTCACTGCGGGATCAGAGATGAGTATGGGATTTAATGGGTGGTTTTTAAAGCGTATTAAATGATTCTGCAAATGCAGAATCATTTAACAGCTTTTAGGAGTTGTAAAAAAATTTCTTTGCGCGTCCCGAAAGTAAATTGCGCCTGCACCTTGTAATACCTCACTTGTCGAGACGGCAAAAATAGATTGCGCTCCCCATGTTAAGTATAGGAGGCGCTTAAGTACAGTAAGCTTGTGCAAGCTACAAAGCGCAAAGTTTTTTCACTTTATTGTAGTGTCAAGATGAGAATATCGACGCCAGACTTTAAACTTGCTTATCCTAGTTCTAACGCTTAGATATGGAGATGTTACATTAGCACCAACTATGGAATAGCGCTCTAGGAATCCTATCAGTTGGTTTATTGTTTATGAATGTGATTTGTAAATGTTTTTACTTGTGGAAGGTGACCATAGGTGTCAAAATCTTCAAGTGATAACTGAAGGATCACCATTGTTCCACCTCAAAAGCCATCTTTCCATCCAACATCCATTACTGACATGCTGTTATTTTATTTGACAGGTATACGTTCGTGGAACATCAACCTTGAAACCTGTGACCTTAATCAGCAGCTGAAGCTTTTTGTCACGAGACATCTTGCCCATTTTTCACCAGATGTGAAAGGTTAGTACTTAATGCAATTAATATTTATCAAAGAATTTTGCTCTCATTGGACTATTTTTGGAAATTTTTATTTGTCAATATATCTGTCTGTATTTTACAGCAGTTGAAAGGAGATTACAAAACACACTGTAAAACAACACCTTTTCCATTTTCTTCAGATGGAAATATTTGTGTGTATTTTAAGGAAATCTTTATGTTTTGTTTAAATGACACTAACAAAGAAGAAAAGCGACATGTACAATAGTATCATAACATCACTGTTTGATAACATATGTGCATAAGAAGGGCTAAATGAAAGATTAAAAATAATTATTGCAGAGCATAATTTCACATCAAATCCCTCCACCCCCATCCCTCTCCTTCTCCTCCTTCGAGACACACTGCATCCGCCTGTTCTCTCCTCTGGCTCTCAGGGTGGCAGTCATCTACCGCCCACCGGGACCAACCTCCCAGTTCTTTGACCACTTTGCTACCTGGCTTTCTCACTTCCTGTCTTCTAATCTTCCATGCCTAGTTCTCGGGGACTTCAACATTCCCATTGATGATCCTTCCACCCCTGCTGCCTCCAAACTTCTTTCACTCACGTCCTCCCTTGGACTCACACAATCCTCCCTCCTCCCTACCCACCGCGATGGTCACGCTATTGACCTTGTCTTTTTTATTATTATTATTATTCTTTATTTATAAAGCGCCAGCATATTCCGCAGCGCTGTACAATAAGCACAGTATAGACAGGGTTACAATACATTGAACAACATTTGACAAACAGTACAGGAGGAGATGAGGGCCCTATTCCCGTAGGAACTCACAATCTGGGAGGGTTGGGGTTTGGAAACAGGAGGAGAGGACTCCATTTCTGAGTTCAACTGTCGCCCTTTCCCCATCTCTGACCACCACCTTCTCTCTTTCAACCTATATGGACTTCCTAAACACCCTGCTCCCCCACCCCGCACACACACTCGCAGAAATCTACATGCTGTGGACCCTCATCAATTCTCCAACCTACTTCACCACCTCCCTCATACCTCATCCTTCACCTGCCCTGATGCTGCCACTAATCACTACAACACTACGCTTATCTCTGCTCTAGACACTCTTGCTCCTCTTCGACTCTGTAAGGCCCCACGCCGCCAGCTTCAGCCCTGGCACACCCTCCAGACTCGCTACCTGCAAAGATGCTCCCGCACTGCAGAGCGTGCCTGGAGGAAATCCCGCTCTGAAGCTGATTTTGTTCACTTCAAGTTTATTCTCCGGTCATACACCTCTGCCCTCCACTTGGCCAAACAATCCTTCTTCTCATCTCTTATATCTTCGCTGTCCTCCAACCCTAAACGGCTCTGGTCCACCTTCAACACCCTCCTCTACCCACCTGCACCTCCCCCCACAGCTGCCTTCAGCGCTCAAGACCTGGCAGACTACTTCCTCAGTAAAACTCTAACTATCAGAAGCAACATCCCAACACAAGATAGTTATCTGCCACCTCCACTCCCACAGGTCCCCTCTGCCACCCTCTGCCGCTTCCTCCCAGCCACTGAGGAGGAAGTCAATTCCTTATTGTCCTCATCACATCTCACCACGTGCCTGCTCGACCCCATTCCCTCACATCTAATTCCTCCCCTCTCCTCCTCCCTCACCCCTGCTCTCACACACATCTTCAACCTATCTCTCTCCACTGGCTCCTTTCCATCCGCCTTCAAACACGCGCTAGTTACCCCTTTACTAAAGAAACCATCCCTAGATCCCAACTCTCCATCCAACTACCGCCCTGTATCCCTGCTTCCCTTCACATCAAATCTCTTAGAAAAACTAGTCTTCAACCGCCTCTCCCTCTTCCTGTCCTCCAATTCCCTACTTGACCCCCTGCAATCTGGCTTCCGTCCCCTACACTCAACTGAAACTGCCCTCACCAAAGTCACCAACGACCTCCTAACTGCTAAAAAACACGGCCACTATTCTATTCTCATCCTGCTTGACCTCTCGGCTGCTTTTTACACTGTTGACCACCCCCTCCTTCTACAGACCCTCAACTCTCTGGGTCTCTCTCTGGGTGACACTGCACTTGCTTGGGTTGACTCCTATTTATCCAACAGGTCCTTCTGTGTGTCCTTTGCTGGTAACTGTCGGATATAATCTCTGCACGTGAATACAACACGTTATATATTGGATTTATCAGCCAAGCCTCCAATATGTCTATATTGGACTTACTGGACCTACCTCGGCAGTTGCCTCCAATATATCAGGGATTATTATTTCACAAGAAACTTACACGAGACACAAATATCAATCGTTTATATTTCTTAGAAATTATCCTGAATTCTTTTAATTGTCTGTGTTTTGCTTTGAAAAATACAATAATCAATAATCGGATAAAAATATATTTTTATTTATTACGTATACAAAAAAGTTTCAAATCTCATATCATAAACAAAAATTTATAAACCACAATCCATCAGCACATAAAAACTAGCTTCACAATATATGTATCTCCTGTTAGTAACGGCATATATGATTAATATCATTTACCTTATCAGTTAGTAACTAATACACAAATGGTTAGTAAACATTTCTACTTAATACAACATGCATTTCCCAGCAAACAATGTTTAACCAGCCAGCTCTTATAGATATATATATATCTCTATGCTACATGGATCAACAAAAAATGAGCTAATTTAATAAGTAATACAACTTATTTAGTGAATCCTCCCCTAATCCCGAGAATTAAACTTCTAATCTTTTGCTTTTTATTTTGTAGTTATATAATTCCTTGCTTATTAATTTTAATCACAGTAATTTCCAAATTCAATATATATTGGTATCAATCTTACAACATTTCTTTTGAATAAATCCTTATATCCACTTCTTCACTTCTTTATCTGCAGAATAAAGATATTTAGATTCTGGATCTAACAGGATCTGAGAAATCTCAGTCTACGTTGCAAGAATATCTACAAATATATATAATTACATTAATTCCTTAATTTCATACATTACCTGTCCAATTTGGATTTTGATAAGTCTGCCTTGGAATTCCTGATGTAATATTTTTGGAATGTGTGAAGATTATCTATCAGATAATCAATGCATGTGAGTTAGAGATTTGGTGAGAGTCAGAGATTTGGTGAGAATCTTGATTGCCTCATGTCCTGGGATCTGCTATGTGTACTGGACATCTGAATGCATTGCGGAGTGAGTCTGAATGCTGGAATCTCCGACTGACTTGCAAATAACATTGCCGCTTATTATAGCCAATTTGACGTCACTGGCAATATTATTGGTATATCAATTATAATTTTTACTATCCTCTAGAGGGCAGTATTGCACTTCTTAATTCCACCATTTCTTTTTAATATTCTTATCTTGGGTCAAAAGTTCAATCTACACAAGGACCTTCTCTTCTCCCAACTAGACACAGTGTCTCTATCTGTCATACCTGATTTATATCCTCACTCCCTTTTGGTTACTCAGAGTCCTATCAGCTAAATTCTTTTCTGGTTAACTCAACAGAATCTATTCTTTAGTAATTTTTATTATTTACCAATTATATACTTTCTACAATATTTATTGGAGTATATATTTCCTACTGTAAATATAATAACATATACCTTGATTATAAACATATATTTTGTGAATATAAATCTATATTACAGAATATTAACTCTTATTCCTATACCCAAAAGACAAAATCTCTTTTGTTTTAAAAACTTAAGACAGACCAATAAATTTAATTATGACACGTCTTAGCACTTAACTCTAGCCTTATCACACACAAACATTCTAGGTTCCTTCATGTCTGGCACTTCTTAAAAAAATATAAAAGACTTCACCCAGGAATGAACTCTGTAAAAAAAAATCTCGTTCATTTCTAAACCTAGAGAAATTTTGGAAAAAAAAACTGTCTTTAAAAACAAAATGGCTACAGGCATCCATTTTAAAATTCCTTTGTGTAATATACCCGACATAACTCCTCCTCCTCATTGCCTCTATCTGTTGGTGTACCTCAAGGCTCTGTCCTTGGTCCTCTGCTCTTTTCCATCTACACCTCCTCCCTGGGCAAAATCCACCTCTACGCTGATGACACTCAGATCTACCTCTCTACCCCTGATCTTTCTCCCCCTGACCTTTCAAAAGTCAGTGACTGTTTATCTGGCATCTCCTCCTGGATGGCCTCCCACCACCTAAAGATCAACATGTCAAAGACTGAACTCCTACTTATTCCTCCCTCCAATGCCTCCCCACCTCCTGACTTCTCTATCACGGTGGAGGGTATCACCATCTCCCCATCAAACCAAGTTCGCTGTCTTGGAGTTACACTTGACTCTGCTCTTTCCTTCATCCCCCACATCAAGTCTCTTTCCTCCTCCTGCCGATACCAACTGCGTAATATTTCCAGAATTCGGCCATTTCTCACCGCTGTCACCACAAAACAACTCATACACGCCCTGGTAATCTCCCGACTCGACTATTGCAATAATCTCTTATCTGGCCTCCCTCTGTCCCGCCTCTCCCCCCTACAATCCATCCTGAACGCCTCCGCCAGGCTAATTCACCTCACCTGCCGCTCTGTCTCTGCCGCTCCCCTCTGCGAGTCCCTTCACTGGCTCCCCATCCACTGCAGAATTAAGTTCAAAATCCTTATCCTTACCTACAAAACCCTCACTAACTCAGCTCCCCACTACCTGTCCTCACTAATTACCAAATACACCCCAGCCCGCTCCCTAAGGTCAAACAGTGACCTGCGCCTAGCTTCTCCCCGCATCACCTCTTCCCATGATAGACTGCAGGATTTCTCACGCGCAGCCCCCACTCTCTGGAACGCTCTCCCTCGTACTGTCAGACTTTCCCCTAACTTCTCTTCCTTCAAACGCTCCCTTAAAACGTTCCTATTTAGGGAAGCCTACCACCCAACTCACTGACACAACCATCAATCACTCTCACCTTACAGTCCTCTCCTCCTGTTTCCAACCCCAACCCTCCCAGATTGTGAGTTCCTACGGGAATAGGGCCCTCATCTCCTCCTGTACTGTTTGTCAAATGTTGTTCAATGTATTGTAACCCTGTCTATACTGTGCTTATTGTACAGCGCTGCGGAATATGCTGGCGCTTTATAAATCAAGAATAATAATAATAATAATAATAATAAAGTAATATATGCAGCATAATTTGACAGTATGTACAGTGGATAGAAAAAGTCTACACACTCCTGTTAAAATGTCAGGTTTCTGTGATGTAGAATAAAACGAGACAAAGATAAATTATTTCAGAACTTTTTCCACCTTTAACCCCTTCACTACTAAGTGATTTTGATTTTCCAAAAAAACATTGTGAGAAACCAGTGTTTTTTTGTAAAGATTTTACCAGGAAGGATAGATTGAGATTTCTCTCGTTTTCAAGTATGTCCTGGGTGGCGAGTATGTACCGTGTACTTGCCCAATGACACTTTTTAAAGTAAGAAATATTTGAGCTTATACCTATTGTATTTCTTACTGTAAATAACCTATTTTTGGCACCATCTACTTCCAAATTGAGTTAGAGGTTTGAGCGGCTTTTCTATTTTCTTCTATCTTTCCCTGCATCTGCTGCTGAAAGCCCGATATTTCACAGCTTTCAGCAGCTGATTTTACAGTTTTAGCTCTTTGGCCATTATGCCCACACAGCTAAAACTTTGGGGGCACCTTCTGCAGCCCAAAAGCAAACAAAATTAGTTTGCAGCAAACTAATTTTATTTGCTTTTGGGCTGCAGATCGCGATATGTCGATATGGGGGCACCAGATGGTGCTTTTGAAGCCAGAGATATCTCTATCGTTAGTGAAGGGGTTAATGTGACCCATAAACTGTACAACTCAATTGAAAAACAAACTGAAATCTTTTAGGTGGAGGGAAGTAGAAATAAAAAACTAAAATATGGTTGTGTAAGTGTGCACACCATTAAACTAATACTTTGTTGAAGCACCTTTTGATTTTACTCCTGTACTCAGTCTTTATGGGTATGAGTCTATCAGCATGGCACATCTTGACTTGGCAATATTTGCCCACTTTCTTCTTTGCAAAAACACTCAAAATCTGTCAAATTGTGAGGGCATCTCCTATGCACAGCACTCTTCAGATCACCCCACAGATTTTCTATCGGATTCAGGTCTGGGTTCTGGCTGGTCCATTCCAAAACCTTAATCTTCTTCTGGTGAAGCCATTTCTTTGTTGATTTGGATGTATGCTTTGGGACGTTGTCATGCTGAAAGATGAAGTTCCTCTTCATGTTCAGCTTTCGGACAGAAGCCTGAAAGTTTTGTGCCAATATTGACTGTTCATAATTCCCTCTACCTTGACTAAGACCCCAATTCCACCTGAAGAAAATCAGCCCCAAAGCATGATGCTGCCACCTCCATGCTTCATTGTGGGTATGGGGTTCTTTTGGTGATGTGCAGTTTTGTTTTTGTACCCAACATATCTTTTGGAATTATGGCCAAAAAGGTCAACCTTGGTTTCATTAGACCATAACACATTTTCCTACATGCATTTGGGAGACTTCAGATGTGTTTTTCCAAAATGTAGTCGGGCTTGGATGTTTTCCACTCTACCCCATAGCCCAAACTTATGAAGAATACGGGAGATTGTTGTCACGTGTTCCACACAGCCAGTACTTGCCAGATATTCCTGCAGCTCATTTATTGTTGCTGTAGGTCTCTTGGCAGCCTTCCTGACCAGTTTTCTTCTCATCTTTTCATCACATTTGGAGGGACGTCCATTTCTTGGTAATATCACTGCTGCACCATATTTTCTCCACTTGATGATGTCTGTCTTCACTGTGTTCCATGGTTTATCTAATGCCTTGGAAATTCTTTTGTACCTTCTCCTGGCTGATCCTTTTAACAATGAGATGCCTCTGATGTTTTGTAAGCTTCTCTGCGGATCATGGCTTTTACTGTAGGATGCGATTAAGAAAATGTCAGGAAAGACCTACTAGAACAGCTGAACTTTATTTGGGGTTAATCAGAGGCACTTTTAATGATGGCTGGTGTGTACTGACTTTTATTTAATATGATTTTTAATGTGATTGCGCAGTTCTGAACACAGCTACATCCCAAGTTATAAGAGGGTGTGTACACTTATGCACACGTGTTATTTTATTTTTTTATTTTTCCTCCTCCCCCTAACAGATTTCAGTTTGTTTTTCAATTGGGTTATAGTTTATAGGCCACATTAAAGGTGGAAGAAGTTCTGAAATGAAGTGTGTAGACTTTTTCTATCCAGTGTGTAACAAACTGTAGACAGGGAAAAGACTCACTTAAATTCTAAAACAGCAAGCAAAGCGCTCTAAAAAAACTCGATACAACAATAAAATTAAATAAAAGTGTAAATGCAACTGAAAACACCTATAATTATAGTAGCACATAAAACAACAATATCTAACTACTTTCACAAATAATACATAAGTCACTAAGTTGTAAATTTCCTAGACTTGTGCAGGGTCAAAAAAAAAAAAATGTGTCTGGCAAATCAATTTGCCTGGAAAATTTCCAATGATTTTGTTTATTCAAATTTCATTCATGCCATGATTCAGTTCGTTAGAATTTTGATGATGTAATTTATTGTGGGCAAAGAAAGTGCAGGATATAATCAGAGGGCCAATCACACAGCCCTGAATGATGACCCACATACAGCAAGCCCCTCAGAGGGAGGACAACTGGGGCCATGTCACAACTCAGACATCAAAGGTAAGCCTCAAATGGAAACATTTTGAGTCTGCCGTTTTCTATCTGCAGCTCGCCTTTAACGTCTGCATTATGACTGAGTGATAATACTTCTGAGCTGCAACTTGATAACACCAGCAACGCTAGGCGCCGTTGTGTTATCAGCTCACCCGCCGCTCTGTCTCTGCCGCTCCCCTCTGCGAGTCCCTTCACTGGCTCCCCATCCACTGCAGAATTAAGTTCAAAATCCTTATCCTTACCTACAAAACCCTCACTAACTCAGCGCCCCACTACCTGTCCTCACTAATCACCAAATACACCCCAGCCCGCTCCCTAAGGTCAAACAGTGACCTGCGCCTAGCTTCTCCCCGCATCACCTCTTCCCATGATAGACTGCAGGATTTCTCACGCGCAGCCCCCACTCTCTGGAACGCTCTCCCTCGTGCTGTCAGACTTTCCCCTAACTTCTCTTCCTTCAAACGCTCCCTGAAAACATTGCTATTTAGGGAAGCCTACCACCCAACTTACTGACGCAACCATCAATCACTCTCACCTTACAGTCCTCTCCTCCTGTTTCCAACCCCAACCCTCCTAGATTGTGAGTTCCTACGGGAATAGGGCCCTCATCTCCTCCTGTACTGTTTGTCAAATGTTGTTCAATGTATTGTAACCCTGTCTGTACTGTGCTTATTGTACAGCGCTGCGGAATATGCTGGCGCTTTATAAATTAATAATAATAATAATAATAATCAGCTCCAGGAGTACATAGGACTCCACGGAGACGGATGAGTTCTCGCGCAAGCTCTGCGAGAGCTCACGTGAGATCCGGTGTTGAAGCGCAATCACTTAACATCAGGGTTGAGAAATGTTATTCAAACTTGAATAATGTCATTCGCAGATGGAGAACGGCTGGTTGCTACAGCTCATTCTCCACCAGACAGGGGCACTTTCATGTCTCCCATACAGAGTATAGGAGACGATAATACACAGTAAGCAGCCATTACATCCGCTTGCATCTCGGATGGCATAGGACAAGTTAAAATTAAGTACATCACTCAAGTCATTATGCTGTGCGGTTCGGCGCTGCACTTAGCGTCCTGGTTGTGATCTGGCCCCAGATAAGTAGCGTAGATAATGTGAATAGAGAAAGATCCTAAAATAATACAAACAGCTTTGGTAGTATAACACCATATACAATGGGATTAAGAAATCAAATCATGCACATGTTAAAAAGAAAGGAACATCACCACTCCACAGCGTCTCCCTCCCAAAACTACGCCTGGAATCGCGATCCTTGCATTCGCTGCAGGCTCGGGCAAAATCGTCGTCGTTGGATGTTGTAATAAATCTCCAGTGCCAATCTCAAATAGAGTATAAAAAGTAGAAATTTATTCAATAAAAGACTGATTCAGCTTGACGCGTTTCGTCTAAAAACAATAGACTTCCTCAGGAGCAATGTGCAAGCAGTTACCACATACACAAATTAAACCATGTATGTGTTAACTGCTTGTACATTGCTCCTGAGTGTGTATGGTGTTATACTACCAAAGCTGCTTGTATTATTTTAGGATCTTGCTCTATCCACATTATCTATGCTACTTATTCATCACGTGTGTTCCAGGAAACGTAGAGAGAAGATCCTGTAAAACAGAAAAAAAGTTAAGTGTTGCAGCGCAATCTGTGTTTGTATATATATTGTTGTTCACAGATAAGTAGTGGTTTGTAATATCTTATAAAGGGATTAGATATGGCATTGGTCTTTTAAGTCTGCTAAATCCATCATTGACAAGACATTGCAGGGAAGTGAACCTCTTCATTGCAGTATTGCCTTAAAACCAAACTCCTCCTCATCTTAAGGGTTTGGAAGAAAAAATGTCTCATCATTATACTTGATAATCAAACAGAAATATGAATATAAAGTATGACCGTAACCAATGTTCTTGAACAAAGACAGTAACCGATGCTCAGCAATAATGATTATAAATCTTCGTTTACAAGACAATCAATATATAGCGCACTACAGTTTGTACAATTATTTTGTGACAATTGTAAGGATAAGAAGCCCACAGAAGGGATCTGTTATGTTGAAGCGCTCATTTCATGCAATGAGATCGAGAAGACCTCAAACTAGATGAAAATATGCAGCTCCTCTCAACATTGTCTCACAAATGGAGGAATCATTTCATTTTGAGCGAAGAATTGAAATACTGCAACCAGTGGCGCCACTAGGGTTGGTGTCACCCAGTGCGGTAACTCATGGTGTCACCCTTCCCCTGTATTACTACTTTCCTTTAACTGCTGTTGCTCGGAAATCAGAACTACCATAGATCTGCACACACTCAATGCAATGACAATAGTAGTGTATTAAATACATAATAATGTATGTAATAAGTAATGTAATAACACTGTCAGTGCTATGATTGATTAGACTAACAATATATATTAGTATTAAACGTCCATTATACATTAAAAAGAGTGCACAGTATAGAGAATTTTTTCATAATTTCCTCTGGGACCAGAAGAGGAGAGTATAAAAAAAAGCTACTCAGAAATAAAACTCACAGTAATGTGCAGTGCGTATGAGCATATCGGAGCACCACAACAATAGAACTCTCACGGTAAAGGTTGTGAGTCTGAGCATACACAGGATCCACTGCAATAGACCTCTAACGGTAAAAGCAATGAGTCTCTCCTTTTTCATGTCCCCCTCCTTTTATCATGTCCATCTCCCCACCTTCCTTTTCAGTCCATTTCACCTCCTTCCTTTTCATTTCCCACTCTTTCCATTTCACCTCACTCTTCTCATGTTAACGTCACCCCACTCTTTTCATTTCACTCACCCCCAGACTTTTTATTTCACTCACCCCCGCCACTCTTTTCATCCCCCCCCCCCTCTGTTTTCATTCCACCTTCGGTGAACCTGGCTCCTGCCTGGCAACAACAGCTTCGATCTCCTCCACTGTGGCTGCACTGCACGTGCATCAAAGTGCTGGGAGGAAGTGATGTCATACGATCACTTCCAGCACCGCAGTGTACATGTGACGGCGTGACACGGAAGGAAGTCAGTCTGCGTCCGACCTCAACGCCCGGCGGCAGATCATTATGATCCATGTCCGAGCTGAGGGAGGCGCTTGTAGTGTCACCCCGCCCTTATTTATATATTTATTTATAAATAAGTATTTTACCAGGAAGGATACAGTGAGATTTCTCTCGTTTTCAAGTATGTTCTCTTTTCAAGAACATTGAATTGTTACAGTAGGTACAGTTGGTGTCACCCGGTGCAGTCCGCACCCACCTTGTGACACCACTGACAGCAACTATTACATTTTAATTGCTTGACATATGCAGGGCCGGATTTGCACCTCAGGAGCCTGTAGGCACAGAAATGTGGAGCGCCCCTACCCCCCCCCCCCAAACAAAAAAAAGAAACATGCCAAAATGACTATTTAAATTTTCGTTTTGAGGGGGGGGGAATAAAAAAAATACATTTTAAAAACTGAAAAACTGGTTTTCTCTGCGCTCAGATCAAAAGACAAGGCAGAATGTGTTGTCTTAGTTGAGTTAGTTACAGTTACAGTATTTATAAAGTGCCAACAGATTCCGTAGAGCTGTACAATGGGAGAAACAGAATAACAAATATACATACACGTTACACACAGAGAACAGAAGGAGGAAGGACCCTGCTCGAGAGCTTACAATCTAAGAGGAGAGGGGTCACACATTAGGTGTGTGGGACCTTGCAAGAAATGAACAATGGGGGAAACATAGAATGAGCCGATAGGCTTCTCTAAATAAATACGTTTTCAGAGACTTCTTTTTTTTGTATAATATCATTTTTATTGATATAAAAGAATGCATATAACAAGGCATAGTCAGTTCAGTTACAGAATAATAAGTAATAAACAAATACACTAATGTTCAGTAATCTTGTGGGGGGTACATTCTCTTGAGCTTTCAGTGTGGAGAGCATAGGGGTCGAATACTTCACATGTATCTCAGCAAATGTTAAGATAGATAAAAGAACCAGTAAAATAAGCTTATACCAACAAGTGTTAGGTATTCTAAGAAAAGAAAAAACAAAGAAGAAAAAAAAAAAGAAAACCAAAAACCATACCGACAGTAAAACAAAAACAAACAATTGGGTCGTGAGATCTATATGCTCACATTGGAGGGTCTTGCTCATCTGCATGTCCAGAATCACAATAGCAGTCAGCCGGGTCGATCTATAAAGGGAATATGGGGGGTATAGTTCGCCGTTCAAGGGACCTGGCTAGGGCTTCCGGGTTATCTTTACGGTGCTTCATAACAAAGTCAGACCACCAGTACCACGTTTTAAAGTAAATATCGTATTTGTTCTCCAGTGAGAGGTGGAGTTCTTCCATTTCCCTAACGCTGGTGACCTGGTCTATCCATTCAAAAATCGACAGTGGCGATTGCGATCTCCAGTGTCTGGGTATCAGAGATTTTGCTGAGTTAAACAAGTGAATCACTAGAGACTTGATATATCTATTCGGGGATAGGGGGACCACATGGAGGAGAGCAGCTTGTGGTGTGAATGGGACCTCCAAAGAGGTGATTTCCTTAACGTAGGTGAACACCACCTCCCAGTAGGGTACTATAAACGGACAGGTCCACCAGATATGAATGAACGTTCCCTTCGATAGCCCACACCTCCAACAGTCCGGGGACACTCCTGGGTGCATCAACGCCAATCTATTAGGTGTGAGGTACCATCGTGAGAGCAATTTGTAATTCATCTCTTGTACTTTCAGGTCTCTAGAGGAATGGAAAGTGATATGGAAGACATCTAACCATGCACGCTCGGTCAAAGGAGGGGGTGTCTCAGTTTCCCACTTAGTAGTGTAAGAGGGTAGGTCTGGGTATTCCGCGGCCAGCAAAAGGGCATATATTAATGAAAGGAGATGTGGTGGAGGGAGATCTTGAGTACAGAGGCTTTCAAAGGGGGATAAAGTAGGTCTGTATGGTTGGTGTGCTGTCAGGCTGGACCAGAAGTGTTTGAGGTGGAGATAGCGATATGCATCCATGGGGGACGATATCCGTTGTGGCACCAATTTCTCTAGGGGTAGAAGTGTGCCCTCAGCAGCGCACGTCTGGATCTTTAAATATGGGCCGTCATAGTCGATGTCTAGGAATGAGGGTTGGCGGCCAGGCAGGAAGTCAGGGTTGCTGGTTACGGGAGTAAGGGGGGAGGGGAGCGGGGATAGGTCCAGTCTATGGCGATAGCGGCGCCATAACCTTAGAGTCGGAGATATCGTCGGGTGGGACGTCGGGCATATAGTGGTGTGAGAGGCCGTTTGCCAGGGTGCTGAGACAATGGGGACTTGAAGGAATTTTTGTTCGAGGGGGACCCACAGTTTATGGGGAGGGGACATAGACCAGTCTGACAGACGAAGGAGCAGTGCGGCCACATAGTAGTATTCCATGTGAGGTGCACTCAATCCTCCCCGGTGTTTAGGGCGGGTCAATAAGTGAAAGGCCAACCTGGGACGTTTGTCAGCCCATATGAACTTTCCAAATAGACTGCGCAGTGTGTTGAAGAAAGAAGGGGCAACATGAATAGGGAGAGTCTGGAATAAGTAGAGGAACTTAGGTAGTACGGACATCTTTATTATATTAATCCTTCCAAACCAAGAGAAGTGGGGCTTGTCCCATGCCTGTAAGTCGCTCCGTACCCTATGTAAGAGAGGTTCATAGTTAAGAGTGTATAATAAAGTAAGGTCAGAGGGGAGTCGGAGGCCTAAATATGTGATAGCTTCTGATTGCCACGAGAAGGGGAAGAGGGATCTGATCTGAATGCGAGTGGCGTCGGGGATGTCCACTCCAAGTGCCTCGCACTTAGTAGCGTTAATCTTAAAATTGGAGACCGCGGCATATAAACGGACTTCCTGCAGAAACGCAGGGAGGGATTGTAGGGGATCTATGATCGTCAATAACACGTCGTCCGCAAAAGCAGATACTTTATATTCATGGAGGGGGCATTGTATCCTTGAATGCACTCATTGTCCCGCAATCTCTGCAGAAAAGGTTCTAGCGTAATGATAAACAGTATCGGGGAGAGTGGACATCCCTGACGCGTCCCGTTCCGGACCGATATGGGGCTGGAGAGAGTGCCATTTACTCGGAGGAGGGCTGTCGGATTACTGTAGAGTGCTGAAACCCAGGCTAGCCAGCGAGGCCCCAAACCCAGTTTTGCTAGAACCGTTATTAAAAATGACCAATCTACTCGGTCGAACGCCTTTTCGGCGTCGACTGAGAGAAAGAGCATAGGGGTAGAGTTGACCCGGGATATGTGGAGAAGATTTATGGCTCTCAGAGTGTTGTCCCGAGCGCCTCTAAGAGGAACAAATCCCACTTTGTCGGGATGGATCATAGAGGGGAGTATGGGGTTAAGTCTCCGGGCCAGCATCTTTGCCATAAGCTTTATGTCATTATTTATTAGAGAGATGGGTGGTAGTTAGAACATAATAAAGGGTCTTTACCAGGTTTCAGTATAAGCGAGATTGTAGCTCGGAGAGCTTCTGTGGGGAAACTAGTCTCTTCGCCAATCGCGTTAAAGGAGCGGAGAAGGTAAGGGCCCAATGTCTTCAGAAAGGTCCGATAGTACCCAATAGAAAAGCCATCTGGGCCCGGGCTTTTCCCCGTCGGGGTAGCTTTAAGTGCTTCTGCCAGTTCCTCAGATGTGAAGGGGACGTCTAGCGCCTCAGCCTGTTCTGGGGAGATAGTGACATCCAGGGCTTTAGCCAAGTAATCAGCCATAAGCTTAGCTGGAGGGGGTGAGTCCCTAAGATTATATAGAGAGTGATAGAAGGTATGGAACTCAGCTAAAATTTCGTCATTGAGATGTGTGATGGAGCCGTCAGAGCGTCTAAGTTTGGAGATGTAGGTAGACTGGTACTTCTGGCGTAGGGCTCTCGCCAAAAGTTTGCCACATTTATTACCGTGAAGGTAATAAGAGCGTTTAGTAAGGAGGAGCGACCTACAAGCATGGTGTTGGAGCAATTGCCTCAATTCTGATCGGCGGGAGGATAAGGAGGAGTAGTGTTCAGCAGATGGAGTGGCCTTATGAAGAGTCTCAAAAGTCTGTATATCTGCGAGCAAGGATTGAATCTTGTCTCCCCTGTCCCTTTTACATCGGGCCCCCAGTTGGATCAACTGACCCCGGAGTACACTCTTATGCACCTCCCACAGTATGGGATCAGAGACTTCCCCATTATCATTCTCATCAAAATATTGGGTAATGGCATCTGAGAGATACTCCCGGTGAACCACGTCCTTCAGTAGGGATTCGTTAAGACGCCATTGGTAATGTCTAGGGGGTAGGTCGGGAACATCGAGGTCCAACAACACTGGGGCGTGGTCTGACCAAGTAATACTCCCTATGGACACTGTGCGAATTAAATGAAGTGTATGGTGAGACATGAGGAAAAGGTCCAGACGGGAGTAAACTCGGGCAGCATGCGAATAAAATGTGTAATCGCGCCCAGCGGGGTGCATCGCTCTCCAACAATCTACTAATTGAAACGTCTGCAATAGTTGGTGGAATCTACGTCGTTTAGATGGTTGTGGCGTGCCCGGGGAAGGGGCAGCTTCCTTCGGGGAGTCCGTGGAGATGTTGAAATCTCCTCCACATAATAGAAGGCCTTCAGCAAACTTAGCGAGTTTATTCAAAATTCTGAGCGCAGTGCACTGATGAGTGTTGGGGAGGTATATATTTGCCAGCGTGACCAATCTAGACCCAATATGCCCCTTTATAAAGATGAAACGGCCCTGTGGGTCTTCAATCTGGGAGGTGCATGTGAAAGGAATGTGTGAGGCCACCAGGACGGCCACCCCTCTAGATTTTGACGCCTCAAAGTTACTATAGAAGCCCTGGGTAAAGTAATTTGAGCGCAAAGTTGGAGCACTATCTGACCGAAAGTGAGTTTCTTGTAAGAAGGCAAAATCGCATTTTTGTTTACGAAGATCAGCCATAGCGATCCGCCGTTTAGCCGGGTGGTTCAGTCCCCTGACATTCAGGGATATAAGTCGTATCTTAGCCATAATCTAAAAATGTGTCCCTAAAAAAATAGCAGTGTTGGAGAGAATGCACTCCCCTGCGCGGGCTCAACACGAGCGGTTCTGACATGAACAAGATGTACAGGTTGCATTGACCCAAATAGACATACAATAATAAAAACAAAAATACAGACAGAAGTAAAATCATAAACCGCACCTTACAGTGCAAAACACATAGCAAAGATCGGTGTGGGTACCCGAATAGGGTACAGACCCATATGGGGCCAAGCCAGCAAGATGAGAATAAGGAACAGCCGTTCCAGGCATACTGGATAAATTCAAACACCGCAGGGGGGATGGTGTAGAACACAAGTAAAATACTTAACATGGAAACCTTAGTAAGTGTATAATGAACGAAATAAAGCACTACAGTTAAAGTAGGTTATCAGCCTCCTAATTCTGCCGCACCCGGGCAAATATAAAGTAAGCGTAACCTTCGAGTGTCGTCTTCAGCAGACGGACATAACCTCAGGACTCGTCCCGTCGTCCAGTAGCTTATTGCAATAAAAAGAGAAATGTGGACGGTCCCAAGGGCTTTGGGCCTCCGTCCTCAGGATGGAGGTGTCGAGATGGACCAGCCGGTCACTTTAGCCAACAAAATAGAAGGGGAAATAGGAAAAAAGAGGGGGGGGAACCTCTCAAGGGTCCTGCCTCGTCGGGCCAAAGGTCGAGTGGAGTCCTGGGTTTGTTGCCTCATCCCTGAGGGGATGGCGGTGTTTCTGTCTACGGACTGCTTGCCACTTTTGCCTTTGGGGCTTGGGAGGGGGAAATCCAGGAAGTCACCTCCATGCCAATTTGCAACTTCCACCTGCGGTAGGTCCAAGGCGCGAATAAATTCAGGCACGTCTCCAGGTTCCATGATAGTCATGAGCTGATTATCCCTACGTACAGTAAGAGCAAAAGGGTAGCCCCACCTGTATCTAATGTCTCGAGCTCTGAGGACATCCGTGATCGGCTTAAGGTGTCTCCGGGCTTGCAAAGTGAATCTGGAGAGGTCTTGGTAGACTTCAACCGCGTGTCCATCATGTGTGATTGATCGTTTCTTTCTGGCCGCTTGCATGATCTCTTCCTTGAGCGGGAAATGATGTATGCGGCAGATGATATCTCTTGGGGGTGTTGACGGGGCTCCCCGTGGGCGCAGCGCTCTATCAAGCAATATCGGCATATCAGGTGGGCGTTCAAGGAGCGCATAAAATAAAATCTGTAAAATGAGGGGTATATCTTCCGTGTCTTCCGGTTCAGGGACACCTCTAATTCGAACATTGTTGCGGCGCCCTCTGTTATCTAAGTCGTCTACTGAGCGGCGTAGGTCAGTAACATATTGGGACTGTTCGTTTAGTTGGGTCTGCAATCTGTCAAGGTGGGCCATGGAAGCGTCTCTATCCTCTTCCAAATCTTGTACTCTGCCTCCCAGTTGCCGCACATCAGCCCCCAATTCAGCGAATTTTGCATCAAATTTTGCCTCCATGCGTGAGAAAAGAGATTCCAGGTCCCTCTTAGTGGGTAGATGGCGCAGGGTCTCCCTTACCTCCGCAGTAGGTATGTCGCTCAGAGAGGAAGTCCGACTATCTTGCAGATCATCCTCCGATTCAGCCATGCGGTCCCCGGCTGCCGCCATCTTGGTTTTGCGGCCTTGTGAGGGAACAGCCTGTGACCCGCAGAGATAGTGTCGCATCGGGGAGCTCCCGGTCAGCGCCGGGGTATGAGGGTGACTCAAGGAGGCAGCGGCTCGTTTTTTTTGTCCCGCGGGACGCCGTGCGGACATTCGAAAATGCTTATTTGGTGCGCCCGGGTGCAGAGCTGCAGAATCAAGTGGCCATCTTGCCTTGTGTCCAAACCACGCCCCTTTCAGAGACTTCTTGAAGGACTGGAGAGACGAGGAGAATCTGATGCTGCGGCGGAGGGAGTCCCATAGAAAGGGGGCAGCTCGATCGAAGTCCTGAAGGCGAGAGTTGGGAGTGCGTTTACGAGGAACTCATAGCATCAGATCATTGGCTGAGCGAAGTGGTCGGGACAGGATGTACATGTGAATAAGGGAGGAGATGTAGGCAGGGGCGCGGTTATGGAGAGCTTTGTATGTGAGCACCAGTATTTTGAATTGGATTCTATAGGAAATGGAGCCATTGTAGAGATTGACAAAGTCGTTAGGTTTGAGAGGTGCGAGAGGTGAGGTGTATGAGCATGGCACAAGTGTTCATTACAGACTGCAGAGGCAGAATCTGGGACCTCTTAAAGCCAGAGAGGAGGAGGTTACAGTAATCAAGGCGGGAGATAATATGAGCTTTGAGCATTTTAGCAGAGTCCTGATAAAGACAGAGACGGATGCGTGCAATGTTTTTTAGGTGGAAGTAGCGAGATTTGGTTAGCGACTGAATGTGAAGAGTAAAGGATAGATCAGAGTCAAAGAGTACCCCAAGGCAACGAGTCTGAGAGGTAGAAGTAATGGTGGCACCATTCACCTGAAGGGAAATGGGCGCAGGAATGGAGGTTTTAGAGGGAGGGAAGACGAGAAGTTCAGATTTAGAGAGATCGAGCTTTAGGAAACGGGAAGTCATCTAGTCGGAGACAGCTGATAGAAGGAGAGAGATCGGGTAAAGAAAGGTAGATTTGGGTGTCGTCAGCATAAAGATGATATTGGAGTCCATAGGAAGAGGTGGCCAAGAGAGGTGGTATAGATGGAGAAGAGTAGGGGACCCAGAATAGAGCCTTGAAGTACCCCACCTGAAAGAGGAACTGGTGGTGAAGAGGAACCAGCAAAGGATACAATGAAGGAGTGAAGAGAGATATAGGAAGAGAACCAGAAGAGAACGGTGTCACTGGGGCCAAGTTGACGCAGCGTGAGGAGCAGGAGAGGGTGGTCGACAGTGTCAAATGCAGCGGAAAGGTCAAGAAGAATATGGAGGGAGAAGAGACCTTTTGGTTTTAGCGGCAGCTAAATCATTAGTCACCTTGGTCAGAGCAGTCTCATTAGATTGTTGGGAGCGAAAGCTGGACTAGTGCGGATGGAGTAGAGCGTTAGCAGGGTTACCAGAGTGAGCTGGTCATAGATCAGGCATTCTAGGATTTTGGAGGCAAAGGGGGAGCAGAGAGATGGGACGGTAGTTTGAGAGGGAGGTGGTGTCAAGAGATGGCTTCTTTAGAATGAGGGTGATTAGAGCATTTTTTAATGCAGGGTGGAAGACTCCAGAGGAGAGGGAGATGTTAAAAAGATGAGTCAATGCAGGGTCAATTACTGGTAGGACAGAGCAAATAAGGTGTGAGGGGATGGGGTCAAGTGGACAGGTGGTTGGGCAGGAGGACATGAAAACTGTAGATACATCCTCCTCCGAGACTGGAGAAAAGGAAGACATAGAGGAGGGGGCAGGGGTGAGGGAGTCAGTGGGGTAGAATGATTAAAGGAGGAGGGCAGTGAATGCCGCTGCATTGTTTGTCTTATATGTACTGTAAAAGCATATATTGCCTCTGCTGTAGAACAGAAAAAAATTATTTAGCATTTACTTTATTCAATTATTTATTTTGTACGCATTACGGGCCCTATTACTCTGTTAACGGTAGCGCTCACCTGCGTGAGCACTACCGTTAGTTGCGGTATCTACCGCATATTACAATCCAAACGCAAACGGGTTAAAAAACCCGTTTGCGTTTGGTACCTGGCACTCCTCTGCACGAGGTTACTGTACTTTTGCGCTCCCTATACTTAACATGGGGAGCGTAAAGTGTTAATCAGCGCTGGAATTACAAAGTCCCAGCGCTGATTAACTCCTGGCTCTGGTTCCGCTTCTGCAGAATCCGTTAACACCAGGCTAAAAAATAATAAAAAGCAGCTCATACTCACCCTCTGTCCCGCGGCGAGGACCGCGGCTCTGTCTGCCTCCTCCGGTCGGCGGGAGCAGGGAAATACTGGGGGAAAAAATCCCCCCAGTCTCTCCCTGCATATCCCTACGCCGACTGGCCGGATCTCGCGAGGCGAGATCCGGCTGGTCATGTGACCGCCGGCGTCTGCTTTAATGGAGTCAAATGGACTCCATTTAGAGGATGCGCGCGACTGCAAACCTGCATTGTAATAGAAACATAGAAACATAGAAAAATGTCGGCAGATAAGAACCTTTCGGCCCATCTAGTCTGCCCAATTACATGGATACTTAACCTGGATTTATCTTTTGTTTAGGATAGCCTTATGCCTATCCCATGCTTGCTTAAATTCAATTACTGTTTTGGCCTCTACCACTTCTACTGGAAGACTGTTCCATGTATCCACCACCCTCTCAGTAAAATAATGCTTCCTGATGTTACTTTTAAACCTTTGCCCCTCTAATCTAAGACTATGTCCTCTTGTTTTGCTATTTTGTTTCCTTTTAAATATACTCCCTTCCTCTACCTTGTGGATTCCCTTTACGTATTTAAATGTTTCTATCATATCTCCTCTGTCTCGTCTTTTTTCCAAGCTGTACATGTTAAGATCATTAAGCCTTTCCTGGTAACTTTTCTCCTTCAAGCCGTACACCATTTTAGTAGCCCTTCTCTGAACTCTCTCTAAGATGTCTATATCCTTCTGGAGATACGGTCTCCAGTACTGCACACAGTACTCCAAGTGAGGTCTCACCAGTGCTCTGTACAGTGGCATGAGCACTTCCCTTTTCCTACTGCTAATACCTCTCCCTACACAACCAAGCATTCTGCTAGCATTTCCTGCTGCTCTATTACATTGACTACTTACCCTTAGATCCTCTGAAATAATGACCCCTAAATCCCTTTCCTCAGATGTTGAGGTTAGGACTGTATCAAATATTCTATATTCAGGCCTTGGGTTTTTACGTCCCAGGTGCATTATCTTGCACTTATCCACATTAAAACTCAATTGCCACAACTCCGACCATTTTTTTAGTTTACCTAAATCATTTGTCATTTGGCTGATCCCTCCAGGAACGTCAACCCTGTTGCAAATCTTTGTGTCATCAGCAAAAAGACATACTTTTCCATTAATACCTTCTGCAATATCACTAATAAAAATATTAAAGAGAATGGGTCCAAGTACTGACCCCTGAGGTACACCACTGGTAACAAGACCTTGTACCGAATAATCCCCCGTTAAACCGGGGGCGGTAGGGGGAAAACTGCAGGCACAGTTTTTTCTCCCTACCGTCCCCCGTTTTAATGCGGGGATTGTAATAGAGCCCTACATGTTTGTATCATTGTAAAGACCAGACTCTGACCTTTCCAAAGACTCCTCACTTAACCTTGTGCAGTGTACAATTCAGAGATGTAGGGTTGCAATGTCCCCCCTGTGTCGTCTGCTCACTGCAGTGCCACGGTCTAGGTTGTGAATGAAACAATGCATTGCATCGCTGGATACACACTTGCTGGTAGTGTGGAAAATGAGAAGGTGAGTTGGCGCAGCATCACTGTGCACTTTATAATTGTAAACTGAATAATAGTGCTGTGTTAGGAAAAAAAAGGAAACAAATTATTTTAATAGATATTTACATTTTATAGAACTATAACCCGGTTATATTTGATATCACTGGAAAGGCTATAAGCTGGTCGTTCCAATGATATCTCATATGTCCTTCTAGCTCTTAGGGCTCCAGAGATACAGTGCTTTAAATGATTGCAAATTGTAGAAAAAATATATATATATTATTTATTTTTTTACACACAGAGCAAGGCGCCCCCTTGTGGCAGGCGCCTGTAGGCACATGCCTTCTCTGCCTAATTATAAATCCGGCCCTGGTCATGTGCAATACGTGGACAGAGACTCCTTACAGCACTGGTTGCTCTTCATATATCTATCACATGGCAAACATATGCAGAAGCTTCTTAGGATGGCAACTAGTGATAAAGACAGCTTTTCATGTCTGTAATCGTTTGGTGTACTCTTGTGTACTCCACATATTACAGCTGTTCTGAATCTAACAGAATAGACCAGTTTCAGACTTCTGTCCTGCTATCTTGAGTTAGTTCATTGAGACAAGTCCCTAGAATATACAGAATATAAAACATGTCAGCACGAACTAGGCTAAGCTGAATACATTGTATTAAAATGAACCTCTTGCCTCGCCAATTATACTTGTTCGAGGCCTTTTCTGTCCCTCTCTGTGACCTTAGCTTTCTACAAAGTAGTATAGATGCTTTTGTATGGAGCAATGGTAGACCATTGGGTGGCCAGAACTACTCTTTTACCGCTAGGGCTTCAGGTCTAAAAAATCTCCTTCGTTATTGTCAGATCGCGCAGCTGGCAAAAGTAATGGCAGCCCGTTCACTCCCTGCATCGAGGCGTTGGGTGTATTTCAAAGCATCTCTGATGTGGCCTGATGACTTAAAATTTGACTTACGGATATCACGGCTGGACCGCCTGCCACTGTCCACGGCTTGCCCTTCTACGCTTCATACAATATCTCTGTGGTATAAACTTTCTCTCAAGAGGAACTTATGTGGAACTGTTTCCCCCCTGATATCTCTCTGGAGGAACAAGCTCTTTCCCCCAGTTTTGTGCCCAGGGTTTTTCTCTACCCTTACGAGCTGTGATCTCTTCCGCATTACTGTAGAGACCTGTTCCACAATGGGACTATTGTATCATTTGACTCCTTGACAGCCAGGACCGCTCTGTCACCTCAGGATTTTTTCCGATACCTACAACTGCGGCATTTTGTGCCACCATGGGAGAGTAGATCAAGGGTGGAGGCTCACCCTACTTTTCTCTGAGTATTTGTGCATTGGAGGGGCTCGCCCTCGTGGCCTTATCTCCCTTCTATACATGCACCTGTCGAGTACGGCGACCTCTACAGCTCTCAGCTAATGAGATGGTATACCACCCCGGTCCTACTAAACTGAGAAGATCCCTCCATTACTGATCTCTGCTGGAGAATGTGTGGAGCTCGGGGCACGCAAGCCCATATGTGGTGGAGTTGTCGCAAGATGGTCCTGTATTGGGAGGATGTGTGCATCCTGTTGGGCCAAGCTTTTGGGTCCGCAATTCCGTTTTGACCCCTGAGTCTTTCAGCAGGCCAGAACCGCCTGTTGTTTAAAATTCTTCTGGCAGCCAGGAAAGTGTTTATGGAGCACTGGCACTCTACTTCGTTGCTGCCTCAATCTCTGGTGTTGCAGATTGTGGACTATATCAGGTTTATGGATGAACTAACTGCTGTTCTTCATCACACTATGCCTTCGTATTGGATTACGTGGGAGGCTTGGGACTCCTTTGGGGAGTGAATGGTGGTGCCGCATGGCGGAGAATGTCTTTGGTAGCTTCGGGAGGCAAATCAGTGGTGGTGGGTATTTTGTTGGGATATGTTGTTGTGGATAAGAGGTGGCTTTTTGCCTGTAGGTGCGTGCTCGTGGAGTTCTCCCCCTCTTTCTTTCTAGCTCTCTCTTTCGCTCTCCTTTGTCTCTCTTTTTCTATTGTCTCCCCACTTTCTCAGGAGATGGTCATATTTGAAACGAAAAATGAAAGTGCCTGGTGATTCTTTCATTGCGTCTGATATCTGTACTTACCGTTTTACCTTAAATAAAGTCTTTTAAAGAAAAAACTACACTGCATCAACATTTCTGCTCATCTGAGATTTCATCAAAACTGTGCTGTATTTTGTATGATCTGCTCTTTTAAAATAGGCCATATAATCTTTTCACTGTGTGTCTATAATGTATTTCATAGGGGTAAAAATGTCACGAAATATTAAATTTAAAGCGTTTCCGATGCTTATATTTTTCTCCCATATGTTCATTTTAAACAATAGTATGGAAAATATAATTTTTAATTTTTTCATACATCCAAGGACCTTCGTGATGAGAACAGCCAATCAGAGAAGATGAAATGCTTGCTTGACATGCCTAATGGGACGAGTGGGACTTATAGCACAAAAATTCTAATCATATTTTAATCCTTTATTAAAAAGTACTAATCACAACAAAATAATATTTATATTATTTTGTTGGAAATTAAATAAAATAATAATAAAATATATGTGTATATAATATCACTCTAGCAGGTCTGTCACCTTTTTTTTTTTCTTCATGCCCTATTACTAGTCTCAGCTCAACGTGTACAAAATCCCCAATTGCTGAAACGTTCTTTCTAAGCTAAATATTGTGGTGGTGGCATTTTAAAAAAAAAGGAAAAATATATTTTTGTATCCATGTTTTCCTGCCACTTGTTAACTATAATTTAGTATAATAAAAGGTAATGCCCTTGACAGTCCCACGTGTTTGTTTATGGACATGACGTGAGTGAAAATAGTGCAATAATGGTAAAATTCATTTCAGATAATTGCTAGATTTATTGGACAGTCCCTGGCGACTTTATTATTATGCACGACAGTAATGTAAGGGCTACAATACTCATTTAGACCCTGTTCACAGAGCATGCAACTGTCTCCAGACTGCAGTAGAACAGGTGGTGCTGTATCAAGGATACGCTTGTGTTGCCATGGTAACTGTGCTCCCCTGCATCTCCCCCATTTATATACATGAACTGCAGATGCTTTGCAGATAAAGCAATGCACGAGTGCCTGTTCAGAATTTCAAGCAGTTACTATAGCCACCAGTATAAATATATCTTTCAGTAGTGCACAATAGGTGTTACAGATAGAAAGGAAAATACACACTTTTAGCAGGAATGTAGAAACAGCTTAATATGATACAATATTCACTAGATCATGACATGTTCACTCTGAATGATGCTGCACTTTCATTTCTGTTTCCCTCTGTCATTCTGTTACTTTTGACTGAACAAAGACAGCCCGATATTGCATTATTTTGTTAAGCTTTGTTATGGGCTGCCTTTTTACCTTGTGGAAAGTAGAAACCTGTGATTCGTTTTTTTCGAAGTCTTAACAAAATGCTGGCGACTCTTGTTAGCCCACATGTTTGTGAGCTCTATGTCCAATGTTACTTATGCTGGTACAGCGCACAAACATCTATGGCTATATTACATTGATAATGCTAACGTTAGCGCACACCTGTGTGAGTGTTAACGTGAGCGCTGATTGCCCTAGCACGGGCGCACCATATTGCAATCCGAATGCTAATAAGTTAAAAAACCTGTTACCCATTTGGATCTTGCGCTTTTCAGCACGAGCTTACTGTATTTTTTGCTTCCTATGCCTCACATGGGAGCGCAAAGAGTTAATTAGCGTTAGGATTACAAAGTCCCAACGCTAATTACTGTCCTGCTGCGGTTAACCGAACAGTTATCCACAGCTAGGACCTGGTGTTAACTGATTCCACTTCTGCGGAATCAGTCAGCACCAGCTGAAACCCCCCCCCCCCAAAAAAAATCAGATACGCGGCAAGAACGGCAGCTCCATCAACCTCTTCTTGCCACCGGGAGCAGAGTGGGGGAAAACATCCCTCATTCTTCCTCTGCGAATCACCCGCCGTCCTGCCAGATCTTGTGAGGTCATGTGACCAGCAGCGGAAGCCTTAATGGAGTCCTATGGACTCCATGGAGGGGATGCTCGCGGTAGCACTTAGCGCCGTGTTACAGTGCAGGCTGCTGGTTTAGCGCCTGCCCCGTAATATCACAGCTAAAATGGGGATGCTAAGGAGAAACCTAAAGGCGCAGGTTTTTCTCCTTAGCATCTCC
Source organism: Leptobrachium leishanense (assembly GCA_009667805.1). Lineage (NCBI taxonomy): Eukaryota > Metazoa > Chordata > Amphibia > Anura > Megophryidae > Leptobrachium > Leptobrachium leishanense. The sequence continues at coordinate 102,347,323 of CM019065.1, forward strand.
GTTTTAACATGATGATTGTAATACTGCCCCTAGAGTGCCTAAGTTTATCCATCAGTCCATAAATCAGTGCTGTATTATTTCCTCGTTTTTTTTTTTATTGAATGAGAGTAAACTCCTTGTACTTGTCTAAGCAAGACCGTCCATGTGCAGCTTATACGACTTTCTAGACCAGAGGCCTGATCATAACTTAGACATGGAAGTTTGCACCTGCTGTTTTCCATTTGCGGCGCGTCTTAAATGTCCGTATTACGATGAAGCCACTTTGCCAGCAGCTCGAGTTGTAATACCTTTTGAGACGCAACTTGATAACACCGTGAGCGCAGTGCTGCTGATGTTATAACTCCAGAAGTCCATACCGTAGAATCTTGCATGAGCTCTGCGAGAGCAGTGGAGGGATACGTGGAGGAATGCTGGGAACTATTTGTTCCAGTGGTTCTCTGCCTGCGGAACAAGGAAGCGGTGGATCGAGCTGCTTTCTCCATTGAGGGATCTGAGGTGAGTATGGGATTTTTAGGTGGGTTTAGATTTGTGCGTTATGTGATTGTGCAGAAGTGCAGTCCCTTAACACCAAAGTCTAAAAAACGTTATTCAAACATGAATAACGTCAGGCACAGATGGAGAGCGAGCAAATTGGAATAGCTTGTGCTCCATCTGCAAGGGGCACATTAATGTCTCCCTTACCAGGTTGTGATCTGGCACCAAACGGTTTGAATTGACAGCTCCCATGAATTGCAGGCATTCATTAGATCAGCAGAGCCTCATGGGAAATGTAGTTCCAAGGTTGCTGACCCTTGGTGTAGTTATTAGACACATTGTGAAATAAATGCACACGTCGGCTTTGTGATTAAATAGAGGTAGAATGTTGCAGCTTATATTATATACAGAATTCTGCTGGTTTTGGTTTTTAAAGTGTTAATAGATCCAGTCTGGCTGCACAAAGATTGCAGGATAGTACAAAGCAAGCAGAATCTGCAGGATATTCAACCAAAAGCTAAAAAATAAATTGGTGTTTGGCATGCCTTTTCAAAGATATAAAGATATTCATGATGCATTTGGTAGGAGATAGAATATATTACAGATGCAATTGAGCACTCCAAGAATGTCCCTTTATTTCCATTCTGTTCCACATGAGCAAGGATTTAAGAGGAATGATAACGTTGCTTTTGGGATTTTTTTTCTGACAAATTTATTAGTCTCTGGCATGACAATGTGGGTTTCACAATCTTTGTGTTAGTAGTCTGAAATAAAAACAAAGGTAATACATTGGGTTCCATCTTATTTTAAAGGCTTATTAAAAAATATTATCCTATCTCAAAGTGCCAGATCATATTTAAAGTATCAATATGGCAAAACATCATCATTCCAAAAGAATTAACTTTAAAAATGTTGACATAAAAATACAGTATAGTGATGCCTTAAAAATTTAATGGGAGTGTCTATACACTGCCATTAATAATGTCAGACAATAATACCCAGGGCTGCCATCGGAAAGTTTAGGCCGTTTACTAACAGGGTTATTCAGAGAGAGGTGAAAACCAGGAGAAAGACTGGAGAAGTGAAAATTCTAGGTCAAAATAGCCAAACCAGAAAAATTCTCCCATTTATCTCACTTTTCAAATCCGCTATTATCACCTAGAATTTTCACTTCTCCAGTCATTCTCCTGCTTTTCACCTCTCTCTGAATAACCCTGTAAACCACCCACCACCCTTTAGAAAATTCACAAATATTTTGCCCATAAATTATGTTGGCTGTGTGTAATGTAGGAGTATCAAACTCAAATTACCTGGAGCCATTTGACAAGTTGTTTTCTCCATGGTAGTTGCTTGCAAAATGCAAAACACCTAAAATAAAACTGAAATATATTCAATACATAGCAGAGCTCCACAGCAATTCCATTCACAATAATGTGCAGTGTGTATGAGTGCATGACAGAGCTGCCCAGGAAATAAAACTTACTGTTATGTGCAGTATGTATGAGTGAATGACAGAGCTGCCCAGGAAATTAAGCTCACTGTTATGTGCAGTGTGTATGAGCATATCACGGGGCTCCACAACAATTAAACTCACAATACTGTGTGGATATGGATTGGGGTACATTGTCGCACTCAATGATCTATCGACTAAGAGTGCAATGTTGTAAACCAGAATATGTACATTTTATGAGGACTAGGTGTAACTTCATCCCTACCTCCCCTCAACCCCATCGTTTTGGTTCCTTTCCTAGCATGAGTCTAATGATACTGTGTTCTTAGGCTGGGGTCAGACGAGCGCAGTGTTAACGTCCGTGTTGCCGCACATAAGTACGTCCGTGATAGCATACAATTGTGTTAAATGGAGCCCCACACACGAAGTACGTCCGCACAGAAGTGCGGGGGCTGACGGACGCTGCAAACGGACGCAGGTTAGGCAAGAACGTAATACTGCTAGAACGGACGTGCGGAGTGCGCCACGTCCACAACGTCTGCATAGCTTTGTGTGTGAGTGATGGAGCGTGGTCAGACGGACTGCATTTATACGTCCAGCATTTTTGACGGACAGAATGTTTTTTCATTGTAATTTATTTTTCCCTCCTACATCCGTCAAAAATAACTTCAGTGAAAAAACGGACTGTGTGACCACTACTGCGTCATCCGTACTGACGATGTCCGTACTGCACGGACGTACAGTCCGTAGAAATCACGCTCGTCTGACCCCAGCCTTAGTATTACAGTGTTGCCAGAAGGAAGGTTGGCATTTAAAATTTGCCATTTTGATGGTGACATTTTAATTACATATAGCTCTACTCAGCATTAAAGGAGCTTTTCAGATCAGTGGCCAAATGCTTAAGGACTAGAGTTCTACAAATTCAACATTCTGCTTTACTGATTACCCCGCACCTCATCAAACCTACTTACATTTCTGGAATGTAACTTAAAGCATTCCACCTTACATATTTAGGGCCCTATCACCTCCTTAATGCTAGCTCTAGTGCTCACATAAGTGAGCGTTAGCTCTAGGTTAATTGAGGTGATGTCGTTATGGCCAGATCACCTCCTGATCGCTAACGAGTTAAAAATTCTATTAGCGCAACGGTAATAGCACTTTTCAGCATGAGGTTACTGTACTTTGTGCTCCCTATGCTTAACATGGGGAGCGCAAAGTGTAAACAAAGAGTAATTAGCGTTAGGATCACATAGTCCTAACTCTAATTACTCACTGCTGCGGCTAACTGAGAAGTTAGCCACAGCATAGAGCTGTAGCAAACTGATCCCGCTTCTGCGGAATCAGTTAACAGCAGCTGGAACCCCTCAAAAAAACTGGATACTCACCTTTTATCCAGCGACGAGAACAACGGTCCGATCGGTCGCTTCTGGCCACCGGGAGCAGAGTGAGTTTGGGGTAAAAAAGTCCCCAGTCTCCTCCGCAATCACTCTGCGGACCTGCAGGATCGCTCGAGAGGCGAGATGCTGCAGCTCATGTGACCCGGCAGCAGAAGCCTCAGTGGAGTCCTATGGACTTCAGGAGGGGATGCTCGCGACGGGGCGTTAGTGCTGCCGCAAGTATCCTGGGGGCTAACAGCCGTTACGGGGCAGGCTGCTGGATGCAGCGTCTGCCTTGTAATCTATATGTAAAATGGGGACTCTAAGGGGAAATTTGCGACTGCAAATATTTCCACTTAGCTTTCCCGTTTTAGCTACAGGCCCTTTATTATTTAACACCCCCCTCTGCTGCCTCTTTCGATCATATTCTGTCGTTGGCTGGAAATTAAGTTATTTGGGGCTCTGATGCTTGAATTCACAGCAACGATTGTCCCTGGAGGGGTATATTGCAGTGAAATGATCCATCTATTACTGTTTATAAACCAGAAATAGTGCAGTGAATGAAAAGAAGCTTTATGTATGATGCAAGGGGAAACACTGATTAGATTGGCTGTTCAGTCTTTTCAGAAGGTTGATTCCCCAAGCTCTTGGAATGTGGGGAATATACAATGTTCAAATGAAGAATGATACAGTCAGGTCCAGAAATATTGGGACATCGACACAATTTATTTATTTATTTATAAAGGATCTAACATCTTTGGCTCTATACACCAAGACAATGGAGTTGGAATGAAACAAACACAATGTGCTTTAACTGCAGACTGTCAGCTTTAATTTGAGGGTATGTACATCCAACTCAGGTGAACGGTGTAGGACGTACAGCACTTGTTAAGGGACCAAAAGTAATGGGACAGAATAATAATCATAAATCAAACTTTCCCTTCTTTTTTTTTTTTTAAAACTTTATTTTTGAAGTGACAAACTCAGTACAGAAGACAGTGCGTATATTCACATTCCCACTCAGTAAAACATCCCTCTCAACCCACGGTCAACAATAGGCATCACAAGAAATTAACACCCGAAGTCGACAATACATCACACAAAGAATTTTTCAAGCTCTAAGAGAGACATAGCATTTGGTTGCAAGGGAGGTGACGAAAGGGATCTAGTCAGATACCAGGTAGTATATTCAAAATCCCTTTTTAGCTTTTCTATGGTAGCTTCCGGCAAACATAGCATAAAGTACTCCCATTTTTCAAAAAACTGTTGAACGTTATCATCTTTATGCAAAGCAGTTTCCACCCAGTCATATTGAAAAAGAGCATACAGGCGAGAATAAAACATAGAAAACGTGGGTGGGGAGGAAGCAATCCAATTTCCTAAAATGGCCTTTTTAGCCACTGCAGAGATCACCCCCAATAAGGCCCTCCGATTTCTGTCTAGTCCGCTGCTTTCGCAGTCAGAGAGGAGACCAAACAGCGCCCAGTCAGGGGTGGTAGGTACCGATATATGCAAGATCTGATCACCAAATCTCCGTATGGAGTTCCAAAAGGTAGATATTAACGGGCAGGCCCACAAACAGTGAAACAAGTCCGCGGTAGCATGTCTACATTTGAGGCAGTGGCCAGAACTGAGGGGTGTAAGATGGACCAATCTATCCGGTGCTATATAAGCCTTGTGCAATAATTTCAGAAACATTTCGTCGTATTGAGCCGAGGGGATTTGTTTTCGTAAGCGATTAGTGGCCGAGATTAAAGTAAAGGGTGATTGCTTGGGGAGCTGTACGCACCAGGCTGCTAAACCCGTGGTCGCTACCGACCAATCGAATTGAGGTCGAAGTAGGGCGCGCAACGCTGCGGTAGACGGGTTCAGAGACGTTTGGGCGTCAAGGGGATTGGAAAAGTCCTGCGGGTGTAAGGAATTTAATTGTGCCGATACAAATGCCGATAGTTGCATATAATACACCGGGTGAAGGGAGGCAGGGGCCACGAGGACACACAGGTCTCTATAGGAGACAAGAGAGTGCGCCGGTCCCGACACTAAATGACCTATTTGAGTTATATCCTTGGTCGCCAAGACCCGAAATGCAGCGGCCGCTGAGCCAGATTGGAAAGCAGGGTTACGCAATAATGGTTGGAAAATCGAGGAAGTCCATGACAAGCCCCGCATTTTACGCGCTCGGTACCACGCCTCCCGTCCCGCAAAAAGCAAGGGATTAAATCTCTGGGTAGTAGGAATCTTAGCCAGGGGAGTATGAAGGACAGCCAATGGGGACATTGGGAAAGACATGGCTCGATCTAAGGCACAATCCGTGTACCTTGAGGAGTTCGAGATCCAATCTGCCACTATACGATACAATGCTGCAATATTATAAGAATATATGTCTGGCAGATTCAATCCTCCCATATTATAGGGAAGCTGCAGTTTGCGTAATGCTATACGCGGTGTTCCCCCATTCCAAATAAATCTAGTAAACAAAGCATGGATGTACGCTATATCTGTTCGCTTAAGGAGTAAAGGGAGCATTTGCATAGGGTATAGAAGACGTGGGAATGCGACCATTTTAATAAGGTTACACCTCCCCAAGTACGACAGTGGAAGTTTCGCCCAGGAGGTTAACTGAGTTTTAAGCTGTGACAGGAGCGGCCGCACATTAACCTCGTACAATCTTGCTATATTCGTTGGTAATATTACCCCTAAATACTTAAATGTCCCGGTTAGACACCAAGTAAAAGGGCAACGCTGTTTTATCGAGTTCCCGCAGTTCGCACCCAACGGTATCGCTAACGTTTTATTATAGTTAATCTTAAATCCTGACGCTAAGTGAAATTCTTCCAAGTATGTCACAAGGGTCGGGAGTGCTTTGTCGGGTTGGGATAGGAAGAGGAGTAAATCGTCTGCGAAAGCTACTATTCGAACCTCCTGGGAACCTACGCGTATCCCGCTAAGATCCGGGCACGTTTGCAAAATCCGCAATAAAGGCTCTAGTGCTAAATTAAATAATAAGGGTGAGAGTGGGCAACCCTGCCGAGTACCCCGTTCCAGCGTAAAGGAGGAGGAATTAAGGCCATTCGTCGTGACCCTAGCGGAAGGAGTATCGTATAAAGCATTAAACAAGTTAAGTATTGGGACACCAAAGGAGTGGTATTTCAGGAAGCGCCGAATGTAGGACCATGATATGCGGTCAAAAGCCTTATCGGCATCACAGCTCAGTATTAAATCTGACGAGCAAGTGTGGTTATTTGATGACCAGATAGCAGCTAGGGCTTTCCTAACATTTTGCGTAGAGTGGCGGCCCGTCAGGAACCCTGTCTGAGCGGGAGAGATAAACTGGGTTAGCGGGGTCTGCAGTCGCTTAGCCATGATGGCCGACAATAGCTTCAGATCTGTATTTAATAGGGAAATTGGGCGATAGGACGTTATTAGTAGAGGATCTTTATCAGGTTTAGGAATCATTATCATTCGGGACTCATTGAAGGAAGGAGGTGGGGCTTTTCCCTGAAGTATATTATTAAACAAGGACAGGAGATGGGGGACCAAATGGCCCTCAAGTAATTTATAATATTCTGCAGAGAAACCATCTGGGCCGGGAGTTTTAGCGGAATGGATGCGAGATATCGCTGCAGTGATGTCAGTAGAACTGATTGGGGCATTCAGACTCTCCTTTAATTCAGGATCCAGTTCCGGCATACCTGCAGTTACAAAAAATTTAGCCTGGACTGTCCACTCATCCGGTTCAGCTTTATAAAATGTTTCAAAATAGTCACGGAAAAGCCTGTTAATGTCTGATGGGTCGGTTACTATTTCACCCGTGGGCGCCTTGATTCTAGTTATAGCCGGGGCCGTTGGGCGTTGGAATTTCAGTAGGTTGGCCAGGAGTTTCCCTGATTTATTGCCCCAACGAAAGAATCGATTTTTCTGGTGTAACCAGGAATATTGGGCTTTTTCGTCGGCTATTCTAGCATAGCTTTGCCTATCCGCCTTATACCGTTCTGAGGTGAGAGAGGTAGGATGTGCTACATGTGTGCGATAAGAATGAACTAGGGAGGAGTGGGCCTCCAGCAGTCTTTTGTTGACTTCTTTTCGTTTACGGGACATATATTCGATTATGCAACCCCTCATGACCGGTTTAGCCGCCTCCCAAAACAGATTAACATCATCGACATGTTCCAAGTTATCGTCTAGGTAGTTATTCCAACTAAGTTCTAGATGAGCTTTAAAATCACTGGAGTGAAGGAGAGACGTGGGAAAGCGCCAATTTCGAGAGCGTGGGAGTGGCGTTTTTAACTGTAGGTCTATCGTGACAGGTGCATGGTCAGAAATGTGTATCATTCCTATCGTTGCGTCAACCAGGGAGTGGTAGCAAGTCGAGGACAGTAAAAACATGTCTATGCGGGAAAAGGAATCATGGGGATGCGAGTAAAATGAGTAATCTCTACCTTCTGGGTTGATATAACGCCAGGCGTCGAACAAAGCTAGATGATCTTTTAAAAATAGAGGGCCAACTGAAGCCCGTAGGGAAGTTGAGCTAGCACCGACACGGGAGCGGTCCAGGACAGGGTCTAAAACCGCATTAAAATCCCCGCCTATAATACAGTGCGTAAAGGTGTACTGAAGGAGAGTTGTGTAAAGATCGGAAAAAAATTGTAAGTGAGGTGGGTGAGGAGCGTAGACATTCACTAATAGATAGGTCTCTCCTAGAACTGACATCATTACAATGGAAAAACGACCGTGAGGGTCATTAGCTTCGTCAAGTACGGTAAACGGTAGGGATTTATTTAAAAGGATAGCAGTGCCCCTCTTTTTGTTCGTAAAAGGGGCGGAGGTTTGATACCCAATCCAAGGAGATCGGAGGTGGTTGTCAGGAGAAGACCAGTGAGTTTCTTGTAAAAATACCACATCTGGTTTCAACGTGGTTAGGTGGGCAAGTATTTTTTTCCTTTTGACGGGAGAGTTCAACCCCTCCACATTCCAGGAGAGGAGTCTGAGGGAGGCTTTAAGGGTAGGTGGCTCAAGCGATGTCATGGGAGGGTCGCAAACTGACGGGGCAACTTAGAGTGCCCATCTCAAGGGAAAAGGCAGAGCCATTCTTATAAGGGGGACCAGGGTCATCCCAGCTATAGCCCTGGAACCCAGTGAGGGGAACGCATAAAATACCAAACAGCCTGATACTGAGCGTCAACACGTTTTTACATTTTCTAAATCTATTAAATGAAACCGAAACTTGTAAAGAGGGTCTAGAAACGAACCCAAACTGTAACATGGATATAAACAAAAGGATCAACAGGACCCAGAGAGCAGATGTGACCATAAACCGCCCATCATCCATCCTTAATAAACTAAACCGTATGTTAAAGGAGAACAGTAGTTCCTGAACATGTAAAGGGGATCCAGAAAGGGATCCAAACAGTAATATATGTACATAGAAAAAGATCAACAGCAACCAGAGGTCAGATGAGGTCAATGCCTCCATTGTCATCCAACCATCCAACCCCGTTAAGCCGAGCCTAGGGGTGAAGAAAAACACATGAGGCATCATTATACGCCCGAGCCACTTCATAGTCGGAAGAAAAGTCGGTAAATGCCCCCACAGTGACCTCTTCAAGGTTTCCCAAAACGGGATCTCGTAGATGGCGTACGCTGAGGAAGTGGCAAGACTGACCCCTCAGGAGATTGACTCGGAAGGAGAGCCCTGCTGGCCTCGGTAGGAGAGTCAAAGTAATGGGTCGCTCCATTGAAAGCAACTCTCAGGCGGGCCGGATAGAGCAGCGAAAAACGAATGTCCTTAGCCACCAACTCCGAGCATAAAGGCGAGAACGCCCTCCGTTTTAGAGATACAGAAGCTGAGAAGTCCTGAAACAGTCGAAGAGGGGCTCCATTGTAATCCAGGACATTGGCCCTGTGAAATGCTTGTAAAAGTTTAGTCTTGTCCACAAAGTTGAGAAGTCTCATGATTACCACTCGGGGGCGTCCCGACTGCGGGTTCAAATCAGGGCCACTCTGTGCACTCTCTCCACCGCTAGGGGGAGGTCAAGGGCGTCGAAGCCCAGGTGGGTAGGTAACCAGGTGGAGGCCCATTCTTGTAGAGCACGACCTTTCACCGTCTCCGGTAGGCCAATAATTCGCAGATTATTGCGGCGACTCCTGTTTTCTAAGTCGTCTAGTTTTTCCGTCAACGTTTGAATAATCGATTGTTGCGCGTCCATCTGTTCCTTCAGTGGGTGAACGTCGTCTTCAAGAGTAGAGACCCGTTCTTCAACTTCCGTAAGCCTTTGCGCTTGCGATGTTAACTGCGACAGAACAGATTCAATGGTCGTCGAGAGGCGGCCAAGTTTTTCATCCAGCAAGGGGGACAACACCGCCGAGATGTCCTCCATTGAAACTCGGGAGTCTTGTCGGTCGCCGCTATAGGGAGAAGAGGCCGATGGCGCGGTGTGCGAGACATCCAGATGCTGATCTGGTGGGGAAGTGGGCGGAGTGGATGGCTGAGTCTGCCGTTGAGATGGCTTTGAGGTCACTTTCGATGTCGCTTTATCCGACGTTTTTTTGGTTGTTTTGTTGGAAGACACAAATTTCTCCATGATGGACCCGGGGTGGCCAAACCAAAATTAGTTCTCGGTGATAGCTTTAAGAACAGAAAGCAGAGTCCAGGAATACTTCGGCTGTGGAGGCGCAGGAAGAGGAGAAAAAAGGAAAAAGGGGGGGGGACGGGGGGAGGGAATGAAGACTGGCGCCCCCTAATCAAAGGGGACTTATAAACATTGGTAGATGGGATCAGAGGCTCCCAGAAAAATTAGAATGGTTAAGTAACCTGTCCCAAAAAAAATTCCTTGAGCGTCACCCCCCAGTGAAGAGGGGCTGAAAAATTATCTCCAGGCGCACAGGTAAAGTCCAGCAACTGTTGACAGATATTTTGAAAAAAAAAAAAAAAAAAAAGGAAACACAGAAATATGAAGGTCGCCCCAGGCAATCCCTGGGACTCAAAAATTCAGAGGACCTCCTGATGGTATAGGCTCTAATGGGAGGGATACTGCATTAGCAGCACCAGATCCGTGGGTAGGGCAGTCAGACAATTACGGCCTGGGCACCGTGAGTGATGGAAGTCGCCGATAAGACGGCGCGCCGCCCCCACCAGATGGCGGCCGCCGGAGTCCGGTGCGGGTGTAGCTAGGGTAACCAGGAGTAGCGGCGTCCTCCTCTGAGGCTTGTGGGATGATTCCTCCGGGGAGCGTCGGGAGGGCAAGACTGCGTCCCACCGCCGCGGCAAGCGTCGTACGGGGTCACCCACAGGCAGGGCGGAGTACCGCCACGCGGCCTCCACAAATGGCGGCCTCCAACTTCTAGACCGGGCACCCTCCGAGGACTGGGGACGCTCACCTCCACACACCAGAACCGGCTAGTCGAGACGTCCCGGCCCGTCCAGCCAAGCCGACGAACTTAAGGAGGTAATTGAGGTTCCTGTGGGCCTCCGACAGGGCCCAAGATGGCGGCCGGGAATCGGCCTGGTGACTCCGGGGGAATAAAAACGCTGCGTCTCCGGGACCCGCCGAAGAGTATATTTTGAGGCAGCTGGTGTGGGGAAGAGCTTCTGCCCTGGCAATCGATCCGCGGGGGCTCCTTGGAACCCTAACCCAGCCGGTTAAGGAGAGCGTGGGGCAGAGCTCTAGCTAAAAGCGGCCATTCAGTCGGCCCGCCTCCCGGAAGTCCAAACTTTCCCTTCTTAATACTTGGTTGCAAATCCTTTGCAGTCAATCACAGCCTGAAGTCTGGAATGCATAGACATCACCAGACGCTGGGTTTCATCCCTGGTGATGCTCTGCCAGGCCTCTACTGCAACTGTCTTCAGTTCCTGCTTGTTCTTGGGGCATTTTCCCTTCAGTTTTGTCTTCAGCAAGTGAAATGCATGCTCAATGGGATTCATGTCAGGTGATTGACTTGGCCATTGCATAACATTCCACTTCTGTCCCTTCAAAAACCCTTTGGTTGCTTTTGCAGTATGCTTTGGGTCATTGTCCATCTGCACTGTGAAGCGCCGTCCAATGAGTTCTGCAGCATTTCGCTGAATGTTGCCCGAAACACTTCAGAATTCATCCTGCTGCTTTTGTCAGCAGTCACATCATCAATAAATACAAGAGAACCAGTTCCATTGGCAGCCATACATGCCCACGCCATGACACTACCACCACCATGCTTCAATGATGAGTTGGTATGCTTAGGATCATGAGCAGTTCCTTCCCTTTTCCATACTCTTCTCTTCCCATCACTCTGGTACAAGTTGATCTTGGTCTCATCTGTCCATAGGATCTTGTTCCAGAACTGTGAAGGCTTTGTTAGGTGTTGTTTGGCAAACTCTAATCTGGCCTTCCTGTTTTTGAGGCTCACTAATGGTTTACATCTTGTGGTGAACCCTCTGTATTTACTCTGATGAAGTCTTCTCTTGATTGTTGACTCTGACACACATACACCTACCTCCTGGAGAGTGTTCTTGATCTGGCCAACTGTTGTGAAGGGTGTTGTCTTCACCAGGGAAAGAATTCTTCGGTCATCCACCACAGTTGTTTTCCGTGGTCTCCCGGGTCTTTTGGTGTTGTTGAGCTCACCGGTGCGTTCCTTCTTTATGAGAATGTTGCAAACAGTTGTTTTGGCCACACCTAATGTTCTTGCTATCTCTCTGATGGGTTTGTTTTGTTTCTTCAGCCAAATGATGGCTTGCTTCACTGATAGTGACAGCTCTTTGGATCTCATCTTGAGAGTTGACAGCAACAGATTCCAAATGCAAATAGCACACTTGAAATTATCTCTGGGCCTTTTATCTGCACATTGTAATTGGGGTAATGAGGGAATATCACACACCTGGCCATGGAACAGCTGAGAAGCCAATTGTCCCATTACTTTTGGTCCCTTAACAAGTGGGAGGGACATCTGCAAACTGCTGTAAGTCCTACACTGTTCACCTGAGTTGGATGTACATACCCTCAAATTAAAGCTGACAGTTTGCAGTTAAAGCACATTGTGTTTGTTTCATTCCAACTCCATTGTGGTGGTGAATAGAGCCAAAGATGTTAGAATTGTGTCGATGTCCCAATATTTCTGGACCTGACTGTATTTCCAGACATTCCAGAGCACAATCTAATATTTTTTCTCAGTGGCCACTAAGCTTCATTCTTCACTCGCAGCAACAATTTCTCTGTGAACAAATCTGTTGCGCAGTTAGTTTTTTTTTAAACAATATATAGTATGATTTTAATATAACTTTTGCTGCACATGAGTTATAGGAGATAAATGGATAAGGTGGTTTGGAAATAAACATTTAGGCCCCTATACCCTATTACATTCTTCGCGCATTTGTTTTGCGTGCGCAAATGCGCATTTGCGCGAGTGCAAAACTATTTGCGCCGAACGTCGTATTACGACGTTCGCGCAAACGATGTGCGTAATCGTCTACCGCGATTGACCCTGCGTGAACGCATTTTCCTGCGCGCATCTTATACTTAACATTGTCAGCGCAAATGCGTTCGTGCGCTGGTACGCGGATGGTATTACAATCTTCGCAACAAAGGTTTGCGCACATTTTCGTAACGTCTTTGAAAAGCAGGTGGTAACTGTAAATATGATCATTCTGGGCGAAACGAAATACACCAGCACGAAAAAAAAATACAGCACAGTACAGTTACACATTCTACACATACCCAAACATTAAAATTTTATAAATTGTGTCATTGTTAATTTTTTTTTTTTTTTTGGCTGGTGGTTGTTAATTTGTTTTCTTTTCCTTTTTTTTAGTTTGTAAATATTTTATAATATTGATAACCATGATGAGCAAAAACGGTAAAAAGGAGCTCAGCACACAGAGGTGAAATGGCGAAAGGGTTAAATGATAATGTTTTTCTGAAATTTGGACATTTATTGAAACTGTATTGTTTCTTTACAGTGGAGAACTTGTTCTAAGCTATTTGCTAATTTATGGTAGCTTGGAATTTCTTCTGTTTGTGAAGAATAAAATAAAACTGGAAATGGCCTAATTGTCCATAACTATCCACTTTTAGTTTTGTAAATTACTACCATCCCACACACGCAGACCCCATAACATCTGGCTTCCTACACAGCAATATTCTTCTTCACCTGGAAATAAGTACTATCGGTGTGTGCATCCACTAACATCCCACTCTTTCATTTGTTCCGCACAGTGCAAGCATCTGTCTTCCCACCTTACAAAAAAGTGGGATTGCAAACAGAGATTGCTTATCAACTTTATTCAATACAAATGCAAGTAGATTTCCTGCATTTAAAAGAGATTTTTATTGAATACTCAGTGTTGGTACCTGGTTACATTAAACCTCCGAAGTTCAAAATTGAATATTATTTAAGTAAAAAATGTTAACATGCATGTATGATTTTTTTTTTCATCCCAACTGTACTATAGAAGCAGATTTCAATTTTATCAAGGAACATAGATAGTGCTTGTAGCTGTCAGCTCACTAATTACTTTCTTGTAGCCCATTATTTCTAGTGACAACCTCAAAGACAAGAATAAAGTACTAAAGAAATGCATGTCTTGGCAGACATGTCTGTCGTGTGAGTCTTATGTATCAAACCCTTCTTGACTGAATGTCTATTTGTATCTATCTATCTATCTATCTAAACATTTGACATCTAACCCAATATATCTTGATTTTCGTAAATTAAAGTTTTGGTCTTTGTACGGAGGATTTTATGATTTTATTTGCTAATGTAGAAACATCAATTTTATTTTTCATTCCAGCTGTTCAATACAAGTTCCATTTTATCAAGGGACAGAGAGCACCTATAGCTATCTTTAGAGTTATTCTTAGATATTTGTGAGTAGAAATTCCATATTATTTGCTTATGTGTTTAATGGGACATTCTATGCACCCTGATCAATTTAGCCTTTTAGAGTGCTCAGGTTGCATGGTGCGCCCCCACATCCCTCCCTGCTGCCCCATTTGCTCTATATTGCTGTGTGAAGCAGAGGAGTTTCCTCCGTTTACACAGCTGTCATTAACCCTTTCATGCCACGGGCATAGCATGCCCTGTTGTCGTCTATAACCAGCCTCTTGCCCCGCTTCCCTGGATGGTGCACGACACACGTCACTGGCAGCCACAGGCGGCTCGATGAAGGCTGTCTCCCTTCAGCCAATAAAATGTACATTGGCTGCAGAGGCAGGCCTCAGGAGGGGCCAGAGAGCCGTGCGGTGTACTATGAAGCCCCAATGGTGTTAAGACCCTCCCGCCGGGCACCACCCACCGGCAGAAATGGGTTAAGCAAACAAGACTTGAATATCTTGCTTGCCAGGGACCACTTGGGGACCATTGATGTCAGCATGCCTTCATGCTAACATCATCCACTCTCTGAACACTTGCAGCAGTGAGCATTTTGGGAGATGGCAGCTGATTGGTTCTACGCGTGCGCACGACAGCACCAGTCCATTGTTATGAGCATGCGCTGTGGAAACTGCATACAAAAATATGCAGGTTTTGAGCATTACGCAATTTGGGTTGCATTCTCTACACAATTTGTGTACGTACATATGCAAATTGCATTTATTTAGTTGCAGGGACTTCAGCATTCCAGAATCTCTGAGATAATGGGGAGGAGCAGCCTTGTGCCGAGGGAGAAAATATGAGCATTTACACATAAAATAGAAATAAATAATTGGGTGTATGCTTTAAGCAGCATCTGCTCAATTATTTAAAGGGGAAAAGGGGGGAAGGGGAGTCAAATTTTAATAGTGTCCCTTTAAAGTACATACTAAGACAGATTGTGCATTACATTTACCATTTCTAATCAGAATATATTACATTTGATTATTTGTGTTTGTGGCCACTATTATCATAATATTCTTAGATCTGCCTTAAATAAAATATGTATCTGAAAATAGTTGAGAATATTTTTGAATATGTTTAAAAGCACTGAGTATTTAACTCACTGTTTTCTTCTTCATAAAGCCCCAAGCTATGTGAAGTAAGATTTTTCAATAATGAGATCTACCTCTCCATAGATATTACCTGAAGCCATCCATCTGTAGTTAAGGCAGCGATACTCGGGAATCTTGTCTTGCACTGTTTTCCACAGTGTTTATTATATGCCACATCTACCCTAAGGCACTCTGTCTTGTGGATTAGAAAAGATTTAAAATATTCACTTTGTGTTTGACATATACACATTCCCCAGTGTCATACATTTTTAAAATGGTGAATTA
This sequence comes from Leptobrachium leishanense, assembly GCA_009667805.1. NCBI lineage: Eukaryota > Metazoa > Chordata > Amphibia > Anura > Megophryidae > Leptobrachium > Leptobrachium leishanense. The sequence goes on from CM019065.1 coordinate 102,362,844, forward strand.
TAGCAAGTTTTCCCAAATGTCCTCCCAGAAGTTCATGTCTCCAGACTCAAGAGGACTCAAATGGATGCTAGAGTAACGTTGTCTTTGTCCCTTTTAGCACTGGATCATACAGGATCTTGGTGTTTTGTTGCCTGAATATTTTAATGAGAGCAATGAGAACAATCTGAAGCTATAAATAATAGTTTCCATTAGGCTTGTGCACCGATTTTTTTTTCGGTTCGATTCGGTTCGATTTTTCGGATTTTTAAACTTTTCGATTCGGCCCGTTTCGACCGATTTCGGTTTCGATTCGATTCGGTTCGGCACGTTTTTCGGGTACATTTTTTTTTCGGAATTTCGACCATTTTTCGTATTTTCGTGTCACTGTGCTCGGTTTTTGTATCGACTTTTCGTATTTTCGGAAATTTTCGTTTTTCGGAATTGCATATTTTTCGGAATATCGACCATTTTTCGTATTTTTCGTGTCATTGTGCCCGTTTTTTGTATCGACTTTTCGTTTTTTCGAAAAATGTTCGTTTTTACAAAATTTTCGTTTTTACAAAAGTTTCGTTTTTCTGAAATTTTCGTTTTTGCAAAATTTTCGTTTTTTAGAAAATTTTCGTTTTTCGGAAAATTTTCGTTTTTCAAAAAATCTGTTCTCCTCGTTTGACACATTTCAAGTCCATTCGAAAAATCCGAAAATTTTCGTTTCGGCTCGGAAAACATTTCGGATCTCAAATTTTCGGATCTAAAATTTTTCGGAAATTCGGCCGCATCCGAAAACACGAATCGGGAAATTTCGTGAAAATTCCGAAATTCCGAAACCCGAAACGCACATCCCTAGTTTCCATGTGTTTTTTTTTTAAATAAAGAATTTTTATTATGAGCAGTACACATAGTGCCACATTACATTCTTGTTGCTAACAGTAGCGCTCACTTATGTGAGCACTAATGTTAGCTGCGGTATCTACCGCATATTACAATCCAAATGCAAACTGTTTAAGTATCTCGTTAGCGTTTGGTATCTTGCGCTTTTCAGCGCGAGGTTACTGTACTTTGCACTCCCTATACTTAACATGGGGAGCGCAAAGTGTTTAATCAGCGTTAGGATTACAATCTACTAGCGCTGATTACCATCCGGCTGTGGTTAGCAAAAAGTTAACCACAGCCAGGACTTTGTGTTAACGGATTCCGCTTCTGCAGAATCCATTAGAACCAGCCTAAAAAAAAAGGAATGCTATACTCACTTCCTGTCCCGCGGCGAGGACCGCGGCTCCAACCACCTCCTCCATCCGGCACGAGCAGGAAAAGACTGGGGGAAAAAGTCCTCCCAGTTTCTCCCTGCGTATCACTACGCTGACCGGCCGGATCTCGCGAGGCTGGTCATGTGACTAGCAGGGGGAAACTCAATGGAGTCCTATGGACTCCATCGAGAGGATGCTCGCGGCTGCGCTCAGCGCAGCCGCGAGCATCCCGGGGGTTAACGCCCGCAAACAATGCAGGCAGCATTTTTTGTGACTGCATTGTAATCCAGCGTTAAAACGCAGGCGCAAGGGGGAATACTGTGGGCGCAGTTTTTCCTCCCTTGCGCCTGAGTTTTAACGCTAGGATTGTAATGTGGCCCATAGACATTTGATGACAAATATCACACAACGATGTTGACAGTAATAAAATGTCAAACAACAATAATGATACAATCATTACATAATCTTAAAAAACATTTCTAGAAAGAAAGGCAAAACCTATTGAATTCAGTACAAATGAGGTAATGCAATGAGAACTTAGACTAGGTGCTGTGTATCGAGCGATGAGTGCGCTACTGCAATTTTGAGCAACGAAAGTAAATTGTACAGTCAATCGAGAATAAAATGAGTCAGCAAAGGGAAATATTTGGAGTGAGGAAGAGAAAGAGAGAGATAGCCACAGCAAGAGAAAAGGAAAGCAAGAGAAGAGAGTTAGAAGTAGAAAATGAATAGAGGGGTAAAAAAACTGGGGTGGAGGGGGAAAGGAAGAGAGGTAAAGTCCTGGGGCAGGGTAGGGGAGGTTATAGTATATCATAGCGATCCAAGCGTTTCAGCTAATCAGGTGAGTGCCGCAGCAGTCCAGGAGACTCACTCAGAGACCACAGCGTAGAGCCCCACTCCCCAGAAAGGTTACGGAAAGCAGCAGTAGTGAGAGTATGATCCCAATAGAACCAAGTATCAATAGTTTCCATGTTATACTTATCCTAAATTAATTATATCTTATCCTTATAAAACCAACAATCCTTATAAAATAAATATATCCTAATTTTTATTTTTCCCCCATATCTTTGGAAGCACCAGCTTTTGACTTTGTACCCTTCCTGACTTTTATGTTTGAACCTTAATGCTGCGATAACTCCTTTTTGATTAGTGTATTTAAAGACGGTGCTTCTTCAGGCCAGTGAGCTACATGTGTAGGTCAGTCATATAGTCTGCTAGAAAAAGGAGCAGGTGGCATCAGTGTTAATTAGTAGTTGGTTCAAAGCTAAGGGGACAACTCAAAATAATGCCTATAATAAGGCTATGATATATTGGCAGCACTAAATCCATCTCAATTGCTCCCCTGAAAGCACTAGCAATGGCATGAAGGGCCATCATGTGATAGCTCAAAGGCTTTTATAGTGCTGGAACGGGTTGGTCTGGTGATCAGGTAAAATAATTCTTGTTGTGTGTCTAGATTTCCACCTATAGACCTGGCACGCCAACAACAGACCTGTTACAAAACATGTATACAAAAAGGTGACATTGGAGAAAAAGACATGTGCTGGCTGTATCAGCCTGCCAATAGACTTGAAATAAATTGCTCCCTAAGTGTCGAGATTCCAGCTAATCATTGTAGTGAAACCGCAGATGTAGCATTTGCCTGTATTGGTTGTATTAAAGTGAGAGAAGAAACATTGCAGCTACAGATTTACAGATATCCCAAGTATAGTTAGCAATGAAACTCACTAACAATGCATCAAAAGCATCACTACGGCATATGTTGACATGAAGGGGTCTATTCACAAAGCACAGAAAGTTAACACAATTTCGGTGCTTTGCATTTCAGCTCACTTCAGTCATTCCATTTGGTCTAAAATTCAGTGATTTCACTATTTTTTGAATGTTCCCTGTGTCTGGCTGAAATTGGAGTCCGCTGACGCAGTAATCGTACGTTGGCGAAAAGCGCCTTGGCAAATTCCTCCGAAGTAAAAAAATATATATATATTCTCCTAATAGGAGCTTAAATCAGTAAAAATGTGTCTAAATAATAAAAAAAGGTCTGTTAAAAATAATAAAAAAAAATACAAAACAAGTCTTTTCAAAAACAAAAAGGGTTTTTGCAAAAAATAATAAATGGCCTTTAATTATTTTTTTAAAAAAAAGCTCAACACACACAGCCACCACCACTTCACAGCCTCTGCACTCCTAAGGACTCCCAAGGTACCCAGCAATCAAGCATGATGTCATTCAAGCTGTTCCACTGCTCCACTCCTGTTGTTTTTATAGTCTCCTATATTTTATGTATTATTCCCAGGCTGATTACTTTTCCCTTTAATGCCTTCCCTCCGTTTTTGATTGTACCAAAAACTTCTGTTTTACCACCATGCTTTCCACTCCCCCACCTCCTCCTCCCCCTCGCATGTCATTAACTGCTCGCATACAAACCCCTCTCCTAATAGCTCTGTCTCTTTCTTTCTACAGCTCAACACACACAGCCACCACCACTCCACAGCCTCTGTACTCTGCAGTGCCACCCGCCTGCCCCATCCACCCTCCCACCCAGTCCTAGGCCCAAACTCATTCATTTCCTTCCAAGCTGCTGCCACTTTATTTTATTCAACCTTCAGTCCAAGATCTTGGTCACTCCCATACAATCCTTGCTATTTTCTCTCTAGCCACCAGATGCACACTCCCCTGCTCCCCTTCTGTTTCACTTACCTCTGTCCTTTAGATTGTAAGCTCACGGGATGTCCGGCTGAGCACTTATGTAAAGTGCTGTATCAGTACGGCAAATATCCTAAGGGCAGGGCCATCTGTTCCTTATGTGTTTTAGTATGTCTCAGGTCTGCGCTCCCCCCATTGTACAGCGCTGCGGAATATGCTGGCGCTTTATAAATAAAGTATAATAATAATAATAATGTGCTGGAGTAGAGGTAACATCACTGCTCTGAATGGAGAGAGCCTATGGAGACATGGGTTTGATCCCAACGAGCACCTCTCCAGTAAGTGTCCTTGGGCAAGACACCTAACAGTACATTCTCGCCACCCAGGACATACTTGAAAACGAGAGGAATCTCAATGTATCCTTCCTGGTAAAATCCTTTCTAAAAAAATAAATAAAAAAAATAATATTACATTTATTGAACTGAAACCTATTAGATTTGCTTGTTTAAACCTGTCGAATTAATCCACAGAAAATCTGGTAATTTCATTAAAATTTTAGTGCAATTCCGCAGTCTGAATAGACAAATCAATAGTTTTCTATTTTGGTGTCTCCAAACTGCGGCAAAATAAATCGCTGTCAAATCGCCTGTATTTGGTGAATTGACAGCTTTGTGAATAGACAATTTGCCCCTAAACATCACCTATTGTGTAATTTACCGTTCGGTGCAATTTGGAGGCAAATTCGGAGGTCAAACTAATCTCCCATCTATTATAGCATAGGTCATGTGTCTTCAAAAGGACTGCAGCTTTATGTACCCAACAGTCCTAATACCAGTGGCGTAGCGTGGGGGGGGCTGGGGGGGCCGTGGCCCCGGGCGCAGTTTTGTTAGGGGCGCATTTGCGCCCCTAAAACTGGCCCGGGGGTTGAGGGGACGCAGATGCCGGGCAGCGCGGGAGCGCCTGCCCGGTCTTTAACAGTCCGTCCTGTTAGGTGATGCGGCTGCGCGGCGTTCGCGGCGTGCGCAGCCGGTCACGTGGTCCGGCTAATCAGGTGGTACGGAGTCTCTGTACCACCTGATTGGCCGGACCACGTGACCGGCTGCGCGGCATCACCTAACAGGACGGACTGTTAAAGACCGGGCAGGCGCTCCCGCGCTGCCCGGCATCTGGGTCCCGGTCCCCTCAACCCCCGCCGGAGCTGGGGCCTGGGGCAATATCCAGGTAAGGGCTGGGGGCAAATCCATGAGCTGGGGGCAAATCCATGAGATGGGGGCAAATCCATGAGTGAGCTGGGGGGCAAATCCATGAGCTGGGGGGCAAATCCATGAGATGGGGGCAAATCCATGAGTGAGCTGGGGGGCAAATCCATGAGATGGGGGCAAATCCATGAGTGAGCTGGGGGGCAAATCCATGAGTGAGCTGGGGGGCAAATCCATGAGCTTGGGGCAAATCCATGAGCTGGGGGGCAAATCCATGAGTGAGCTGGGGGGCAAGTCCATGAGATGGGGGCAAATCCATGAGTGAGCTGGGGGCAAATCCATGAGCTGGGGGGCAAATCCATGAGATGGGGGCAAATCCATGAGATGGGGCAAATCCATGAGTGAGCTGGGGGGCAAATCCATGTGAGAGCTGAGGCAAATCCATGTGAGAGCTGGGGGCAAATCCATGAGTGAGCTGGGGGCAAATCCATGAGTGAGCTGGGGGGCAAATCCATGAGCTGGGGGGCAAATCCATGAGATGGGGGCAAATCCATGAGATGGGGCAAATCCATGAGTGAGCTGGGGGGCAAATCCATGTGAGAGCTGAGGCAAATCCATGTGAGAGCTGGGGGCAAATCTATGAGCTGGGGGCAAATCCATGAGTGAGCTGGGGGCAAATCCATGAGTGAGCTGGGGGCAAATCCATGAGCTGGGGTCAAATCCATGAGCTGGGGGCAAATCCATGAGCTGGGGGCAAATCCATGAGCTGGGGGCAAATCCATGAGCTGGGGGCAAATCCATGTGAGAGCTGGGGGGCAAATCCATGAGCTGGGGGCAAATCCATGTGTGAGCTGGGGGGCAAATCCATGTGTGAGCTGGGGGCAAATCCATGTGTGAGCTGGGGCAATATCGATAACGTCCACAGGTTGGGGGGGGGGCGCACAATTCTTTGCTGGCCCCGGGCGCTGACAACCCACGCTACGCCACTGCCTAATACTAAAAAACAGATTGAATTAAAGCCACAACAAGCACTGAAGCTTCATTATTATTGCATGCATCTCCAAGCAACAATAGCTGAAGGATTACTCATGCAAATTATTGTATTTGTCAAATTATGCTTCCCATCTTCATAATAATTTAAGTAGGTTGATGAATTCACAGGACAATGGGCAGATGGAGATTTGCACTTCAAGTAAAGTGCCACCTCCGCAAAGAAATCTGTATTTGCAAACTCGTGCTCTGCTTATCTAATTGTCTATTAGATTATATTTCCTATTGAAGTATCACAGTTCCTAATTCCTATTAGCATCCCTTTAGAATGGGTCCTAGTTAAATGAAGAAATTCTAAAGGCCTGCATTCTATGGAATGTCACAACATATATTACCGAATATGCATACATATTAAGTGCTAGATAAAGAGTTTTCATTTCCTGGTGTTTGTTATTTCTTGTTTTCACAAGGAATATTCCAAAGCAAAACAGAGTTTAACCCTTTTCGCTGCTGAGGCTTTTCCCGCCTCTGTGCTGAGGTCATTTTTACCGATTTTGCTCATCATGTTTAAACGTGTTTTGAAGGCTTATTTTAGTATATGACCCAGACATATTATATATCGTACTTTCCGTCAGACTCGGCAGATTTATAATATGTCATTATTATATGTATACGTCATGACTTGTCTGTATATTATAACAACAAATGCAATAAAATATGAATTTTCAATAATTTACAACGTGTAAAGTGTTTTTTTTTAACATTTTAAGATGCGAGCAATTGCGGTTATATTTTGTATGGGGTGCGCCTGTTAAAAAAATTAGAAATGGGGTCTCGTTACATTTTTTTTTGGGGAAAATTACGTGATTTTTAACAAACGCAACGCATACAAAAATCGTTAGTGCAGCATCATTGTTCACATTATAATTGAAATGAGAACAATATTGCTGCATTAACAAACCAAAAAAAAGAAAAAAAACTTGTTTATTTTTTTTTATAATTTTTAAAATATATTTTTATTTTTATTTTTTATTTTAATTTTTTTTAAAAAACTTATTTCACAGTCGTGTTTGGTATCGTTGGAACGGCCATGCTCTGGCCGATCCAACAGTACCAAACTTTAACCCCTAGCTGCCACGGATCGGGAGATAGGGGGTTCATTGGAACCCCCTATCTCCTCCATTGGTGGCAGCTAGGGGTTAACTCCAGGGTGAGTTCCCGGAGGCATCCAAGATGTCGGCCAGCTCCGGGAAAGGATCACGAACCGGCGCTTTTCAGCGCCGATTCGTGATCCGGCTCCCCAGGGGTTAATGCCAGGTACCATTTGGAAGGGCAGGCTGTGCCCTTCCAAACGGTGCCTGGCATTAAGCTCAGGACCCCGCGATCGGGAGGGAGAGAGGTCCGAAGGACCTCCCCCCCTCCCTTTCAGGCGCCTCCTCCGCACGCGTGGGGGGGGGATGCCTGAAATAGATGTCATTGCGCCACCGCGATGACATCTATTGTGCCCGCGGCGGTCCCGGATTGACGGGCTGACATCCAAGATGTCAGCCCGCACCGGGGGGCACAGCGATCGTCCTCCGCAGCGAAGTGGTTAATGATTGTTTAAAGATTTGCTTTCTATTTAGTCTTTTTTACTTAGCTGTTACTACACTTTTACAAGCTACATATACCTAACTACAGTGCAGGAAACACAATTTAACTTGCGTTATAGTCCTGTAACTGGTCGAAGCTGTAGCTTAAAAAAAAATCATTAAGTAAAATGACTGGAGTCAATATAAGAGCCAGGTTTGATAATACTCTAATGCAGTGGTTCCCAACTGCGGTCCTCAAGTCCCCCCAACGGGTCAGGTTTGCCAGATATCTGAAGCACAGCACAGGTGATATGATTTGCTGCTCAGTGATTGCAGGATTCAGTCTGCATTTCCCCAAGATGATCCTTAAAACCTGGCCTGGCAGGGATACTTGAGGACGGCGGTTGGGAACCACTGCTCTAATGTAAAGCAATAAAAATATATATAAAAAAAGTATAAAAAATCTTTTCAATGTTACTGCACAGGTACTATAACCGTGTGTAACCGCTTTGTAACCAAGTACCTTTTCTTTTAAAAAAATAGGGTAATGTAATAGCTAGTTAACATTTACAGGTAGGATAAAAAGCCACAGTCATGTCCAGAAATATTGGGACATCCACACAATTCTAACATCTTTGGCTCTATACACCACCACAATGGAGTTGGAATGAAACAAACACAATGTGCTTTAACTGCAGACTGTCAGCTTTAATTTGAGGGTATGTACATCCAACTCAGGTGAACGTTGTAGGCCAGGTGTGTGAAGTTCCCTCATTACCCCAATTACAATGTGCAGATAAAAGGCCCAGAGTTCATTTCAAGTGTGCTATTTGCATTTGGAATCTGTTGCTGTCAACTCTCAATATGAGATCCAAAGAGCTGTCACTATCAGTGAAGCAAGCCATCATTAGGCTGAAGAAACAAAACAAACCCATCAGAGAGATAGCAAGAACATTAGGCGTGGCCAAAACAACTGTTCGGAACATTCTAGAAAAGAAGGAACGCACCGGTGAGCTCAGCAACACCAAAAGACCCGGGAGACCACGGAAAACAACTGTGGTGGATGACCGAAGAATTCTTTCCCTGGTGAAGAAAGCACCCTTCACAACAGTTGGCCAGATCAAGAACACTCTCCAGGAGGTAGGTGTATGTGTGTCAAAGTCAACAATCAAGAGAAGACTTCACCAGAGTGAATATAGAGGGTTCACCACAAGATGTAAACCATTAGTGAGCCTCAAAAACAGGAAGGCCAGATTAGAGTTTGCCAAACAACACCTAACAAAGCCTTCACAGTTCTGGAACAAGATCCTATGGACAGATGAGACCAAGATCAACTTGTACCAGAGTGATGGGAAGAGAAGAGTATGGAGAAGGAAAGGAACTGCTCATGATCCTAAGCATACCACCTCATCAGTGAAGCATGGTGGTGGTAGTGTCATGGCGTGGGCATGCATGGCTGCCAATGGAACTGGTTCTCTTGTATTTATTGATGATGTGACTGCTGACAAAAGCAGCAGGATGAATTCTGAAGTGTTTCGGGTAATATTATCTGCTCACATTCAGCCAAATGCTGCAGAACTCATTGGACGGCGCTTCACAGTGCAGATGGACAATGACCCAAAGCATACTGCAAAAGCAACCAAAGAGTTTTTGAAGGGACAGAAGTGGAATGTTATGCAATGGCCAAGTCAATCACCTGACCTGAATTCCATTGAGCATGCATTTCACTTGCTGAAGACAAAACTGAAGGGAAAATGCCCCAAGAACAAGCAGGAACTGAAGACAGTTGCAGTAGAGACCCGGCAGAACATCACCAGGGATGAAACCCAGCGTCTGGTGATGTCTATGCGTTCCAGACTTCAGGCTGTGATTGACTGCAAAGTATTTGCAACCAAGTATTAAGAAGGGAAAGATTGATTTATGATTATTATTCTGTCCCATTACTTTTGGTCCCTTAATAAGTGGGAGGCACATCTGCAAACTGCTGTAAGTCCTACACCGTTCACCTGAGTTGGATGTACATACCCTCAAATTAAAGCTGACAGTCTGCAGTTAAAGCACATTGTGTTTGTTTCATTCCAACCCATTTACATATGAGTTTACAGAGGAGGAGGTTCTACAGCAGCTGTCTAAAGTAAAGACAAATAAGTCAATGGGGCCTGATGGGATCCACCCTAAATTATTAAAAGAGCTCAGTGGTGTAATAGCAAAACCGTTAACAGATTTATTTAACCAATCCTTGTTAACGGGAGTCGTCCCAGAAGACTGGAAATTAGTAAATGTTGTGCCCATTTACAAGAAGGGTAGTAGGGAGGAATCGGGGAACTATAGGCCAGTTAGTCTTACGTCAGTAGAGGGGAAATTAATGGAAACCATGTTAAAGGAAAGGATTGTTGAACATCTATAAACACATAGATTACAGGACCAGAAACAACATGAGTTTACCTCAGGGAGATCATGCCAAACTAATCTTATAGATTTTTTTGGTTGGGTAACAAAAATAATAGACACAGGTGGTGCAGTAGACATTGCTTATTTAGATTTCAGTAAGGCTTTTGATACTGTTCCGCATAGAAGGCTTATCAATAAATTGCAATCTTTGAGCTTGGATTCCAATATTGTTGAATGGATTAGGCAGTGGCTGAGTGACAGGCGACAGAGGGTTGTGGGAAATGGAGTTTATTCGGCGCAAGGTCTTGTTACCAGTGGGGTACCTCAGGGGTCAGTACTGGGACACATTCTCTTTAATATTTTTATTAATGATATTGCAGAAGGTATTAATGGTAAAGTATGTCTTTTTGCTGATGACACAAAGATTTGCAACAGGATTGACGTTCCTGGAGGGATCAGCCAAATGACAAATGATTTAGGTAAACTAAAAAAATGGTCGGAGCTGTGGCAATTGAGTCTTAATGTGGATAAGTGCAAGATAATGCACCTGGGGCGTAAAAACCCAAGGGCTGAATATAGAATATTTGATACTCCTAACCTCAACATCTGAGGAAAGGGATTTAGGGGTTATTATTTCAGAGGATCTAAGGGTAAGTAGTCAATGTAATAGAGCAGCAGGAAATGCCAGCAGAATGCTTGGTTGTGTAGGGAGAGGTATTAGGCTAGGGTCAGACTAACGCATTTTTCACGTTGTCCGTGAAAATGTGCGTTCGAAGAATGGACGTATTTTTTCACGGAATACGCAATAGCGGTCATACTATGCGCAGTTTCATCCGTGATTTTGTACGGATCATCAATAAAACACTTCTTGCATCTGGACGTTATGTTGGCCGGACATTAGCAGCGTCTGATGTCTCCAATTCACGCACACACGCCGCTATGCGGCCGCAGCGCACTCTGTACGTCAGTACTAGTGGTTTAACGTTCTCGAAAAAATGCGTTCATTTTCCACTTGCGTTGCGCAGCCGGACTTTCGCGCGGCCGTACTTCGTATATTGGCTGTCATTGCCCGTCATTTGCTGCTAGTGCGGCCGTGATTAAGTGCGCCAGAACGCGCGTTCGCACTGCCTCAGTCTGACCCTAACCTTAGCAGTAGGAAAAGGGAAGTGCTCATACCACTGTACAGAGCACTGGTGAGACCTCACTTGCAGTACTGGAGACCGTATCTCCAGAAGGATATAGACATCTTAGAGAGAGTTCAGAGAAGGGCTACTAAAATGGTGTACGGCTTGAAGGAGAAAAGTTACCAGGAAAGGCTTAATGATCTTAACATGTACAGCTTGGAAAAAAGACGAGACAGAGGAGGTATGATAGAAACATTTAAATACGTAAAGGGAATCCACAAGGTAGAGGAAGGGAGTATATTTAAAAGGAAACAAAGTAGCAAAACAAGAGGACATAGTCTTAGATTAGAGGGGCAAAGGTTTAAAAGTAACATCAGGAAGCATTATTTTACTGAGAGGGCGGTGGATACATGGAACAGCCTTCCAGTTGAAGTGGTAGAGGCCAAAACAGTAATTGAATTTAAGCAGGCATGGGATAGGCATAAGGCTATCCTAAACAAAAGATAAATCCAGGTAAAGTATCCATGTAGTTGGGCAGACTAGATGGGCCGAAAGGTTCTTATCTGCCGACATTTTTCTATGTTTCTATGTTTCTAACTCTAACCATTGTGGTGGTGTATAGAGCCAAAGATGTTAGAATTGTGTCGATGTCCCAATATTTCTGGACCTGACTGTATTTCTATGCATTGATTGTTTTTCTGCAATAACTAAAAACATAAAAGTAATGGAAATTTATACATTGTATTTCATCATATATTCCTTCAACCTCTACAGAAAAGTATGGGGTCAGATGCTAGGCTCTTGTATTCTGGGTGTCCTATCTGGTTTATTGTGTTAAGGATTGCCTCCTTTTTTGCCTTGCTCTGTTAGTCTCTTTTAGCTTTTAGCTCCAGGAACCTGTTAGACCAGGGGTGAGCAACCTTGGCCCTCCAGATGTTTTGGAACTATATCTCCCATGATGCTCAGTCACTCATTAGGTTGTCGGGGCCTTATGGGAAATGAAATTCCAAAAGATCTGGAAGGTGAAGGTTGCTGACCCTGTGTTCAACAATAAGGAAATATTCATTACTGTAAGAGTCTCCCAAGCAGCAGAAAGAAGGCAGAAAAGTAGAGAATTACTGAGAATCTGCAAACGTAGGTGCAAAGATTTTGGAAGAGGAAATGTGGGGCAGAGAACTTGAAGATTTGATGTGGGGAACATGTACTAAAAAAGAGAAGAGAGGATAACAAGCATCCGAATGGGATCAAAAGAGCAATATGGTGGAGGGGAAGTTGGACCAAATTGGGGGCACAGGTTAGAGGACGTTTGGCAAAGGAGGAATGTGGGAGGGGAATGGGAATACAGGGATTAACAAGTTATGTATTTTAGCATTTTTGTAATGTTGGATGCTTTGGCTAAATTTGTGCAATGTTGTTGAGAGTTTCTCTTTATGGAGTAATCTTACAGTATGGAAACATCTGGAGTAAACAGGCCTTCAGCCACAACATGACACATTTTCAGAAAAAAAACGCAATACATTAAGGGTTACATTACATTCCTCGTGCTAAAATGGGGACGCTAGGGAGAAAAAAACTTTCTTAACCCGTTAGCGTTTGGATTGTGATATGCGGTGGCTACCTGGGCTAACGTTAATGCTCACGCAGGTGAGCATTAACGTTAGCACCCACATTGTAATGTAGCCCTAAAATAATAGACTCAAATAGATACAATGCCAGAATCATATAAATAATATTAAAATGTTTCCGTTTTGCAAACTTTAAATAACAGCCCACTGTGCACTTTCCAAAGTATTGATAGACCCTGTGCCCTATTTTTATGCATTTTGGCTGCTTATGTTTGACTTAGAATGTTGTTACTTGAACATAGATAGATTTGGAGGGGACAAACACCTGAAAGGTCCAATGCTAGTGGAATGCCCTCACCCTAACACAGGCCATCCTTGCCCTGCCAAGGTCAATGAAATGTCTCTAGTCTGGACAAGACAATAATTAAATAAACTTTATTAAACTGATCACTGATACCAAGAAGTGTGAGGATAAGTATACTGGAGCAGTTGGAATCATAGGAACCTTTGAAATAATTTTAAGGAACTTTTAATTGTAAGATGTTTGACAAAGATTAGTATCTTTTCGGATCTGCCTATCATACACTAATGAGGACCTTGGAACACTTGTGGGAATTGCAGAATTTCAACTGTCTTGCAAAAGTTAAATTTGGTTAGTGGAAAAGTACAGCGAAGTGAAAGTTAATAAATCCCATTAAATGCCTCAATGCCCAATGATGCGGCTCTACACTCTCTCAACAAGTGTGTCAGAATCTATGCCATAGTCAAAATAAAGTATTGTTGCCTTACATTAGCCATATAATATAATGATTTTGCTTTTGTTGTCCATGTGTACTTTGGCAGCTACAGTTGAAGAAATTAAACATTCAGAAAGTCTGTACTTGTCAAGGTTGATAATATCAACATGTTGATAATATTAACACTTTCACTACCAAACCCACCTGTACTCGTTTTGGCATTGAAATACAATGAAAAATAAAAATTGTCATGCAAATTCCAATTGACATACCTTTTTATTGCCAGACTAGTGTTCTCCTTCCAAAGAAATTAAATTCTCAGTCACCCTGTATAACTGTATAGAAGCTACAAGAAGCCACACCCTCACAGTATCAAAATGTTCAACAAGCTTTACTGCTGTATTACAATAGACAGGGAGAGGGCAGATTACAGGGAGAGCTCTGGGGTCAGTCACTACTGTGGAGGGATAAAATGTAGGTGTCTCTAATTGATGAAAATCTCTATACAGTACACATACAATGTGTTGCTATAGTGTATAGTTTCCATACACAGGCATTATGCCACATACAGATATCATGTTTATATTCTATTGGTATTTTTTGGAATCTGTATTGCTAATAATCTCATTATGATCTCTACAAGTCCCCATAAGAAGGTGATCTGACCATTTTTATTATTATACTTTTACTGTATTTGACACAAACCCATTACTGCCTGTATGTTAGTAATGCAGACCCAATTTGAAATTGTGCAAGATAAAGGACACCATCTACAGTTTAGAACCTTTCATCCCAGCGAAGAATAAATGAATGTGTAAGATTAGAAATGAGCAATTTTACATTGTTTAAATTAGTCTTTTAACTGTTTCACAATAGCAGTCTTTACGCAAAATTGCAGTCCTATATCTAAGTGTTAACTACATTTCCCACGTTTCAAATAAATGTTATGATTACATTTTCTAAACTTAAAGCACTAGGTAGTGAATGTGTTTAGAGGAGATTGCTTATGGGTATCTTATTAGTGTACTGGACCCTTCCGTAGACATTTCTTATGAAACAAAAACTAAGATATTTACTCAATATTTATGAATTATTTGGTGTTTAGCAAGTTCTCACTTCAAATACAAAACATGTTTAATTTCAGTCCATAGAGTGCTATTCATATACTCATTTAAAACTAGAAAAATCATTTCTCCTGCACCCCTATGGCAGGAAAACAAATCGATGAAAATAAATTGATTCCGATTTCAAATAATGTAGAAAACACATGTATGCAGAAACTATGGAAGATTCAGTGATGTGCGGTGAGGTCAGTGGCTGGTGAGGCACTGGCCAGATTGTGCAACATGTCCGTATGATAACTTTATGTAAAATACAGTTTTTTTAATGTCTGTTTGTTAAATTTTTCTCACATTGGAGAAAGGGCGCTTAAGACAATGGCATAGAGGGCTGTTTGTGTGTGTGCATATATACGTATAGCATTGTAAAGGTATAAAGAATATAATGGAGTTATGATGAAATTAGAGTCTGGATGAAAGGTATAAAAAAGTAACACTGTGATATAAATAACAATTATAATAATATCACTTATAGAGAAACAGATTTTATTGGTGAATTTTATTATCAAAACATTTCAATGTTTTGAGAAAAATGGCACAAAATGTTCAAGCAATTTCTGTGAAGATAGAGAAATGATAGAGACACATGCAGGGGAAATGCATAACCTAAACAGAATCTATAGAGAAAGTGTGAAACGGGGAAAAGGGATAGAGTCAGGGCTCGAGTCGAGCGGGAACGCGCGGGAACGGCGTTCCCGCACTTCTCCCACAGCGGGAACGCTGCGGGAACGCAGCGTTCCCGCTGTGGCCCGAGCCCGAAAGGCTGGAGCAGGTGGCCGCCGTACTTAGCCGGCGGCCGCGTGCTTCCTGTTAGAACGGCCGCAGACAGGAAGTGGAGCCGCTCGCCTGGCTGTTTCATCCCAGGCGAGCGGCTCCACTTCCTGTCTGCGGCCGTTCTAACAGGAAGCACGCGGCCGCCGGGCGCAGACGCCGCAGAGAGGTGAGCTGGGGGCTCTATCCATGAGCTGAGCTGGGGGGCAGTATCCATGAGCTGGGGGACATTTCCATGAGCTGGGGGGCAAATCCATCAGCTGGGGGGCATATCCATGAGCTGGGGGCATATCCATGAGCTGGGGGGCATATCCATGAGCTGGGGGGCAAATCCATCAGCTGGGGGGCATATCCATGAGCTGGGGCATTTCCATGAGCTGGGGGCATATCCATGAGCTGGGGGGCATATCCATGAGCTGGGGCATTTTCATGAGCTGGGGGGCATATTCATGAGCTGGGGGGCATATCCATGAGCTGGGGGGTATCCATGAGCTGGGGGGCAAATCCATGAGCTGGGGGGCATATCTATGAGCTGGGGGCATATCTATGAGCTGGGGGTCATTTCCATGAGCTGGGGGTCATTTCCATGAGCTGGGGGTCATTTCCATGAGCTGGGGGTCATATCCATGAGCTGGGGGTCATTTCCATGAGCTGGGGGCATTTCCATGAGCTGGGGGACATTTCCATGAGCTGGGGGGCAAATCCATCAGCTGGGGGGCATATCCATGAGCTGGGGGCATATCCATGAGCTGGGGGGCATATCCATGAGCTGGGGCATTTTCATGAGCTGGGGGGCATATTCATGAGCTGGGGGGCATATCCATGAGCTGGGGGCATATCCATGAGCTGGGGGGCAAATCCATGAGCTGGGGGGCATATCCATGAGCTGGGGCATTTTCATGAGCTGGGGGGCATATTCATGAGCTGGGGGGCATATCCATGAGCTGGGGGCATATCCATGAGCTGGGGGGCAAATCCATGAGCTGGGGGGCATATCTATGAGCTGGGGGGCATATCCATGAGCTGGGGGGCATTTCCATGAGCTGGGGGGCATTTCCATGAGCTGGGGGTCATTTCCATGAGCTGGGGGTCATTTCCATGAGCTGGGGGTCATATCCATGAGCTGGGGGTCATATCCATGAGCTGGGGCATTTCCATGAGCTGGGGGGCATTTCCATGAGCTGGGGGGCATATCCATGAGCTGGGGGGCAAATCCATGAGCTGGGGGGCAAATCCATGAGCTGGGGGCATATCCATGAGCTGGGGCAGTATCCATGAGACCTGGGGGCAATATCCATGAGACCGGGGGGCAATATCCATGAGACCTGGGGGCAATATCCATGAGACCTGGGGGCATTATCCATGAGACCTGGGGGCATTATCCATGAGACCGGGGGCATTATCCATGAGACCTGGGGGCATTATCCATGAGACTTGGGGCATTATCCATGAGACCTTGGGGGCATTATCCATGAGACCTGGGGGCATTATCCATGAGACCTGGGGGCAATATCCATGAGACCTGGGAGCATATATCCATGATACCTGGCGGCATTATCCATGAGACCTGGGGGCAATATCCATGAGACCTGGGGGCAATATCCATGAGACCTGGGGGCAATATCCATGAGACCTGGGGGCAATATCCATGAGACCTGGGGCATTATCCATGAGAGCTGGGGCATTATCCATGAGAGCTGGGGCAATTCTATCCATGTGAACTGGGAAAATATATCCATATAACCAGTGCTGTGTATATAATTCGGGGGGTCTGTGCCTGGATATATATATATAGATTATATATAAAACGCGTTAGTCCAGTTGCCAAAATCGCGAGTATACCTGTACGTAGTGATACCTTTCACTGATCAGTATAGTTTCCAGTTTACACTCTTGAAAGCTTGTCTTTTAAATGTAAAGTTAACCCAATAAAAATGGTATCACCGGCTCGTCCGGCTATACTCGTGATTATATATATTTTTTCTTCAGGTAATAGGGGTTGTGGAATTCGTGGGTGAGTTCCCTCACTTTTTTTCCCAGGACTTGACCCCTGGATAGAGTAAGATACAAAAGAATGAAGAATGGGGATTCAATAGACAGTGGAGCAGGAGAAGTGACAGGGGATGACAGAAGAATACAGAGAATATGAGGAAAGGACACAGACAAAATATATAGAGGATTAAAAGAAGGGTGTGATAGTGATGTGTGGATGGGCTGATAGGGGAGAGATAAGCAGGTTCTGTTCTATGGGGACACGGAGGAGAGAGGGACTGATGAGGAAGGAGGGGGGTAGACAGACAGGGGAGGGATGGAGGGGCAGAGGGAGGGATACAGGGATGAGAGTAGGGAGGGGGAGCTAGAAGTCAGGGGGATGCAGTCAGAGCTGAGTAAGCTCAAGACCGGAGAGCAGTGTTCACAGACCCCATGTACACCAGACCAGCCCCTTGTGAGCAGCCAGAATCCCCCTCCTCCTGCCCTGAGCCCAGGCTCTCCACTCCAGCTTCACTGCTACACCAGCACAGGCCACAGCTGTAAACAGGCAGGAAGCTTTCCCATCCGAGGGCACTGACCAGCTCTGCCACTGCACTGTAACCAAGACCTCACTGCTGCTCACACGCTCAGCTCCTGCCTGAAGCCCAGAGACCCTCACATTAAAGTTACAGCTTAGTGAGAGCCCATAGCTGGGGGGACACCATCTGCCTGCATAAAACACTGCCTGCCTGTCCCAGAGAGGGTTGAGCTGCTGTGTGGTCCCTCGTGAGCACTACACCTCGTCCAGCTGCTTTCCGCGTGACTGGCGCCGGCGTGCTGTGTCACGTTAGGGTGTAGGAGGAGCTGGAGCCAGTGCGTGCTCAGCACAGGCTGAGCCCCCCCCCCAGACTGACGAGGACAGTCACATGACTGTCCTGCATCACTCAAACCATAGGGAGCTCAGCCTCCAATGGTGGGCGTTTTAAGAAAAAATAAATAGCTTGAGCTCAAGCTTTCATTTGCTATCATTGCCTCTGGAGGCACTGACGAGCATGCCTGCCTGTCACCAGCCTGGGCTTCACAATCAGCATAGCATTCATGCTGCGCAAATTGCGTAGCCTAGGCTGGCTCAGTGCTGCCCCTGCTGTCTGTGTAATGAATCACACACACAGCAGCCGGCAAACTGTTAAAGTGAAAGCGCAGGAGAAAAAAGGAGGACAGAGAGAAGCAAGCACAGCGAGGGAGAGAGGAGCAGGTGAGTATGAACTTTTTCAGTAAATAACATTTTATTTCAGTTTAAATATACACACACACACATCACATGTCATTACAACACCATGAGCACATTAATTTACTGGAATGGCTCCGCCTCCCCTGCCACCCCTGACTGCACGTCCCTGGGAAGATTCAGTCCTAGTTTAGACAATAAAGCGAGGAATTAAAATAGTATCTTCTTCCTAAGCTCCTTTGCAGTCTAGCACCTAGATAAGGTGCTGTGTTCACAAGATTAATACGATTTTCAGTATATTCAAGAGAATAACAGGGTTATTCGAAGAGATTCCAAAAGTCGCCGCACGTTCGGTGACTTTTCGTTCTCTTCAATTCGGTTCCTTTTGCCGATCCCATTTCGGTGACCCTGCGGTGTATTCAGCAAGCACCACAGGGTCCCCGAATTGCAGGGAAAGGCTGCCGCAAACCTGACGAAAACGAACCGCAAAACTCACCGAATGCACGCAGAAAACCCCCAAAAACATCTGGATTAACCTGCGAAAACCACGGAAAAAGCCCGAGCAAGAGCCGATCGCACACAGCCGAAGCAGCTGAGACCGCAGACGAGGGAGGTGAATAAATTAGCAAAACCGTTTGTATGATTGTGTGAAAAAGAAACGCTGTTTGCAAAGAAACTACTGAGCGAAAATGTCTGAAATTTACATATGAGATCCAGGGAATGATAATAAAAAGGGCTGTTACAGAAAAAATAAGTAAACTTAAAAAAAATAAAAAATCGGACTTTAAAAAAAAAAAAAAAAAATTAAGAAAAATGCTTAACCCTTTCGCTGCTGAGGCTTTTCCCGCCCCTGTGCTGAGGTCATTTTTACCGGTTTTGCTCATCATGTTTAAACGGGTTTTGAAGGCTTATTTTAGTATATGACCCAGACATATTATATATCGTTCTTTCCGTCAGACTCGGTAGATTCATAATATGTCATTATTATAGTATACGTTATGTCATGTCTGTATATTTAACAAAAAATGCATAAAATATGTATTTTCAATATTTACAATGTGTAAAGTGTTTTTTTTTCACATTTTAACATGCGAGCAATTGCGGTTATATTTTGTATGGGGTGCGCTTGTTAAAAAAATTAGAGATGGGGGAGGCGTGTCCTGC
Organism: Leptobrachium leishanense; assembly: GCA_009667805.1. Classification (NCBI taxonomy): domain Eukaryota; kingdom Metazoa; phylum Chordata; class Amphibia; order Anura; family Megophryidae; genus Leptobrachium; species Leptobrachium leishanense. Next base: position 102,382,542 of record CM019065.1, read on the forward strand.
CCGATGACCAAGATGGCCGCTTAAGCTTCGAGCTCCCGGGTCCCCTCCGACGGCAATCTGCTTTTAGCTTACATCTCGGGTCATGGTTCGCGGCAAAAATCGCCTATCTACCCCTAAACCCTCAGCACATCCGCAGCTCCGTGCTTCTGGGCCGCTGGACGCATTTGTCACCCCGAACTCAAATCTCTCCCCGCCGCGGGACAAGATGGCGGACGGGCCTCCGGGTCAGCCTCAGCCAGCGGACTCCTCTGAGGCCATCTGCAGATTGGAGAGGCTAATCTCCGCACTACCCACTAAAACTGACCTGGCGGATCTGGTGGCTGACTTGAAGGAGGGCTTTGCGGGAGACATCCGGGAGGTCAGGACTGATGTCGGGGCCTTAGCATCCAGGGTGAGCCGCCTGGAGGACGGGGTGAATCATCCCCCAGCTCAGCAGCCTCCACCAGCGGCGTTTGGAGAACTACAGCGCCGAGTCGACGACCTCGATAACAGGGGCCGCCGCCACAATATACGCATCCGCGGTTTGCTGGAGGTGGAGGGCTCGGAGGATCTACGTGGCGCCCTTACTGAGGTATTTACCATGGTGCTGGGCCAGGCACCGGATACCCCGATTCTGATGGATCGTGTACATAGGGCCCTGCGCCCGAAACCATCCCCTACAGCACCCCCCCGAGATGTTGTCTGCTGTATGACAGACTTTCTGTTAAAAGAAAAAATCATGGCCGCTGCACGCGCGTCCCGCTCATGGGCCTTTCATGGAAGCACACTTGAATTCTTTCAGGACTTGTCCCCCTTTACGTTGGCAGCTAGACGCTGTCTGCAGCCTATTACTCAGGCGCTTCGCCAGGCTGCCATACCCTACCGATGGGCCTTTCCCTTTGCACTATCAGCCCAGAGGAATGGAGTGCGCCATGCCATCTGCCACCCCTCTGATGTCCCCTCCTTTGCAGAAGCGATGGATCTCCCGGTGATAAGTGTCCGGAATTGGGAGTCTGAGGATCATCACGTGGCTCAGGTGGCCCCCCCTGGAGCCCGCAGACAGAGGTCGCGTGGCCGGCAGCGACGATCTAGGGACCGGGCCCCTGCGCACCTGGACCCTCGAGTGGAGGCCTGAGTTCCTATTCTTATTGCCTTCCTACGCCTGCAGCACTCTGGAACCCTCATTTTGAACCCCTTTATGCCCTGTTGTCGAAGCCATCTCTCTCCCCCCATGCCCATTAAGGGGGTATCCCCCCCCTGTCCGCAGACATGACTGGACTGACGGTACCCCCCGTTGGGAGTTGGGAACTTGGAGGCCACCGTTCTGCACCACGGGCCCCACACGGGCCAAGCAGCCGTCGATCACGGGGTCTCTAACGTCGGCCCCGCAGCGGAGAGAGATACCGACCCAGCCCGGAGGTGGGCGATTGACACACTCCTCCTCCCTCCCGAGGCTCTGGTAATGTTCTTGTGACCCATCTGTGAGTGAAATCACCACTTTCAAAGAGAATTGCTTACATGTGCTCGGCCCCTCTTCTATATTGGTGGCCGCTACAAGACCCTTCGGGGACCCTAACGCTCCTGGAGCGTGTTTTTTTTTTTTTTTTTTTTTTTTTTTTTTTTTTACACAGGCCCATTGCATGAAAGGTCGGGACTCTCCGGTTCGGGACGATGGCCGGTCCTTTTCCATCGGCGCTGCCACTCCCTATACTGAATACATGCTCTCGGCGCACTTGCTCCCACTCCCAGGACAGGGAAGGGAGGGATGGGGTGGAGGGTGGGGAGGTAGGGCAGTGTGATAAGGAGCCAGGCCAGATGGAGGTGGTGGGTCCTTGGATCTTGACTCTTACGAAGACGTTGCCCCCGTCTCTGCTACGGTGACCCCGCCCCGCCCCTCAGGGTCAAGACTTGGCACTGACTTCCTGCGCCCCCGGAGAGCTGGGTGGGCCTCGGGTGGTTGCGGAGGGAATGTGTCTTGATTTGCCTTAGGCCTAACTGGTCCGTTCGCAACATTGTCATGTTTCATCCTTGTGGAGGGGACTATGTGTGTTTTGTGGGGAGGGTGATCACGTGTAGGTTCTGCCCCCCCCCCCCACAATTTTTTTTTTTTTTTTTTTTTTTTTTTTTTTTTCTCTCTCTCTTCTTTTATATATGCATCACTCACTCCTAGGGGAACTCCCTGGTCCCGGGATCTAAAGGGGGATTTATAGTTATAATTAGGAATAAATTGTGCTTAAGATGGGCCTCCCTTTTGGAGAGCCCCCCGTGTTTTTTATTTTTTTTTATTTTATTATTTTCTTTACTTATTACTGTTATTACTTCTCATATTCAGAAGTCGGAGGGGACTTCTTGGTGCTTGTTATTTGGTTTTGACTTTCACCCTTGTTATTCAACCACTGTTGCCTTTTTTTTGGCTGTACACTCGGGTGACACTTTTCTTGGTCATTCAGGTTGCGGATCATAGATCCTCGCGCCCACAAGGAGCGGACGTCACTCTTTCCACGGGAAGGTAGTCAACCTCTTTAGGGTATAGACTAGCCTCTCCCGGAGACGTATCATTCCTTATCTTATTTTCTTTCTCCTGTCTTCTGTTCTTTATCTCTCCTTTCTCCTTTTCCTCTTCTCTTCTCCCACCCCTCCCTCCGTCCTCTTCCCCTTGTCTGTTTGTCTGACGGCTGGAGACATGTCTTTGTCACCAGGCTTTTCCCCAAAGCCTCTCCGCTTTCTCACATATAATGTGAAGGGCCTGAATATACCAGAGAAGCGCCGCCGTCTCTTCCGGGAAGCCCGGGCGCTGAGGGCGTCGGTGGTCTTTCTCCAGGAGACACACTTTCGTCGGGATGCTGCTCCGTCTTTGAGCGACCCAGCTTTCCCGACGGGCTATTACAGCAACTACACCGGGGGAAAGAGTCGTGGAGTGGCGATTCTTTTCTCTAGGGACACCCCCGTGGTCCTTGATGGCGTGCTTTCTGATGATGGAGGCCGTTTCTTGTTTGTCAACTGCACAATAGTGGATGTTAAATACACCTTCGCATCGGTCTACCTCCCAAACTCTAACCAACATCATTGCCTAGCGGCGATTCTTCGTCGCCTTACTTCTTTTGCGGTGGGAACCCTAGTATTGGCAGGTGATTTTAATGTCCCACTGGACCCACGTCTCGATACTTCTACGGGCCACTCTTCTATTCCGCCCTGTATCCCTCGCCACATCCACCGCACCCTAGACGCCCTACAGTTGGTGGACGTGTGGAGGGCCTTCCATGCAGGGGAACGTGACTACACCTACTATTCCTCAGTCCACGCCACGTATTCGCGCCTCGACTATCTGTTTGTTCAACAGCGCTCGGTGCTCTGTGTCGAGGACTCTGTCATACACGCCCAAACGTGGTCTGACCACTGCCCTCTCCTGGCAACTTTCGCCTCTCCCTTATCGCGCCCCTCGGAACGACAGTGGCGACTAAACACATCTCTGTTACTGGACCCGGCTTTCTCTACAGAGGTTGACACTGGCTTACGCAATTACTTCTCTGATAACGCGGCCTCGGGCGTCTCCCTCCCTACGATATGGGAAGCACATAAGTCTGTTGTGCGAGGTGTCTTCCTCAGTAGAGCTACGGCACTTAAACGAGAGAGATCGGGCAAGTTAGCAGCTCTATTTGCAGAAATAAGGGACCTTGAACTTGCCCACCATGTATCAGCACTCCCTGCAGACTATGACCTTCTGCTCGCTAAGCGTAGGGCACTGAACGACATCCTTGACAAGGACATCCGCTTCGCGGCCCAGAAAGCTAGATGCTCCTTCGCTCTCAAGGAGAACAAACCAGGCAAATTGCTAGCTAAGATCCTACGCGGGAGACGGGAAGCAACTTACATTGCCAAACTTAAACTCTCCTCTGGGGAGATTGTTACACGACCCGACCAGATCTTGTGTGAATTTCGCCGCTTCTACGAACAGTTATATAATATGGACACTGCATCTGACAACAACATGCCCTCTTCGGAGAGCATTCACAGATATCTGGAGGGCAAACTGAACCGCACCCTCCCTCAGGAGTCTTCTGACTCTCTTGATGCCCCAATTTCAGCTGCGGAAATACAAAGGGTGGTGACTGGACTGAAGGGAGGTAAATGCCCAGGCCCGGATGGCTTGCCGGCCGAATATTATAAGTCCTACTCCGACGTTTTGATCCCTCACATGGAGTCCCTTTTTGCTTCTCTGAGAGATGGTGATAAACTTCATCCCCATACTTTATCAGCCACTATCTCGGTCCTCAAGAAACCCGGAAAAGACGACGCGGACGTGCGCAACTACCGCCCTATTTCTCTACTGAATACGGATCTCAAGATACTTGCGAAAATAATGTCCACCCGTCTCGCGCCTCTATTGCCTACACTTATTCATGCTGACCAAGTGGGTTTTATCCCTGGGCGGGAAGCGCGAGATGCAACGACTAGAGTCCTAAGCGCTATCGGGCTGGCTAAACGTACGCATACTGGACTACTCTTGCTTTCCACTGACGCGGAGAAGGCCTTCGACCGGGTGAGTTGGCGCTTTCTGTTTTCGGTCCTGGCGCGCCTGGGAGTGGGCGGCTATTTCCTCTCTTGGTTGGAGGCCCTATATACTAACCCTACGGCTCGGGTAAAAGCAAACGGGGCCCTTTCTGAGACATTCAGGGTTCGAAACGGGACACGTCAGGGCTGCCCTCTGTCCCCCCTTTTATTTGCCCTTTCTCTCGAACCCTTGCTGGAATCGATTCGCCTCAATCCCTCCATCACGGGCATTCAGGGACACACCTCGGAGCACAGGGTCTCAGCGTATGCTGATGACCTCCTGTTCCTTCTCTCTAGTCCGGCTACTTCTCTTCCCGCGGTCGTACAGACGCTCGAAGAATACGGCACTCTAGCTGGATACTGCATCAACCGAGCCAAATCGGAATTTCTTGGCATCTCTCTGGACCACTCTTCCATCTCTTATCTCAGACGTTCCTACTCATTCCGCTATTGTCCGGACCGAATGAGATACTTAGGCGTTTGGCTAGCTTCCTCGACCAGATTACTTCACGACTTCAACTTCCTTGCCATCCTTCTTTCCTTTCGTACGGATATGGCGGCTTGGACTGGGGGGCTGCTATCATGGTTTGGTAGAATTGCAGTTCTCAAAATGAACTTGATGCCCCGACTGCTCTACCTCTTCAACGCCTTACCAATCACGATTCCACTGTCGTTCTTTACAGCCCTCAGATCGGAATTGTTGAAATTTGTCTGGCCCAGAGGCCGCCCGCGGGTGGGATTTGCGGTGCTATGTCGTCCCAAAGCGAGAGGTGGATTAGCACTGCCTGACCCTAGAAAGTACTACCTCGCCTGTCATTTGGCACGAGTGGTCGAGTGGTCTGGAATTGGCCGGGAGAGGAGGTGGTTGGACTTGGAACGAGCACTTACTGACCGTCCCTTATGGACTTTACCCTGGCTGCCCCCTCCCCAACCGACGGCTCAGAGAGCTGACCCTGACCCGATGTCGGCAACATTGCACATCTGGCACACACGAAAAATATCACTTGGATTTTCTTCTTCCCGTTCCCCATTACTCCCGCTGTCGCATAACCCGGAGCTATTAAGCGGCATATTGCCCTCTCTGCGGGCTCGGATGACGGACTCAGACAGGCTTCAGGCAATAGATCTCCCACCGGGTGGCAACTTGGAGTTATCTCCTCGCTCAATCCAACTGGGCCCTCTTTCATACTCGGAGCAATTTAACTTTTACCAGTTAAAGTCGTACCTGAGGAGCCTCAACTGTAGCTTCAGTTTAAGTCGACCCTTACTGCCCTTCGAACGCCTTTGCCACGCGGGTCACCCCCTGACCAGAGGGATTTCTACCCTCTATGGGATGATCATGTCTACGGACACGGAGGCCCCCTCGTTCGAAGCTAGATGGGAGAGGGAGCTTGGGTTCTCGATCTCCCCGGAACAGTGGTCAAAAACGTATACCCTGGTTCATAAGGGTAGTAGCGCCACCCGCATCCAAGAAACGTCCTTTAAACTGTTGTCTTTTTGGTACAAGACCCCTAGCCTTCTTCATAGTATATATCCATCGACCCCATCTGAGTGCTGGAGATGCGCCCAAGACACCGGGACACTCTCCCATATATGGTGGTCTTGTCCCCGGATCAAGGACTTCTGGTGCGAGGTACAGGATGCGATCTACCAGGTCACTGACGTTAAGCTGCCACATACGCCGGAGTGTTTCCTGCTCTTCCACATCGACCTACCTCTTAAGACACTTAAACGATCGGTGCTCCTTTACATGCTCCTAGCGGCCCGAGCACTCATTCCCGCCCTTTGGCGAACTGATAGAGCCCCCTCCATGAGCGAATGGGTGGGTCGAGTTGAATCTTTCCGATCCATTGATCACCTGGATGCTGGGTCTCGCGATGAGATGGATGGCTTCGGTCTGAAGTGGTTTCATTGGGAGCGGTGGGCCGCGTCTTGGCGGTCGGGGCCCGGGAGAGACCGGACGGCGTAACCTTTTCACTCTGCACCCAATGTATGATATAATGTCAACATACCTGGCTCTTAGGCGGTCTCTAGTTGTACTGTATATGTCTTCCAAACGTCTGACCCGTCCCCTCTTCTCCACTCTTTGTCTCCTTTTCTTTTCTCCTCCTTCCTTGCTACCACTCTCTTTGCCCTCACTTTAACCCTGCCCTTTACCTCTCTCTCTGCTATTTTCCTCACTCTTCGGAGAGGGGTTTTTACTACAGTATTGGACGAGACGCACTTCTCCCTTTCACGGTTGTCTTACCCTGAGTTCCTTACTGTGATGCCCTCCGAGCTCCAGACGGAACACCGTCCATTGTGCAATTTGAGAGTTGGTTGGGAATGTTGTGATTATTTACTCTGCTTCAAGTAAAGTGTCGGCACAATGTAATGTTTTTCTTTCTTATATCCATGTAATTTATATATCCACTGTTCTTGTATTTCTCCGTTTGTGGTCATTTGACTACAGACGTATTTCTTGTTTTTTCTTTGTCTTTAATAAAGAAAAATTTTGAATTGAAAAAAAAAAAAAAAAAAAAAAAATTAGAGATGGGGTCTCGTTACATTTTTTTTTGGGGAAAATTACACTATTTTTAACAAACGCACCGCATCCAAAAATCGTTAGTGCAGCATCATTGTTCACATTATAATTGAAATGGGAACAATATTGCTGCATTAACAAACCAAAAAAAAGAAAAAAAAAAGTGTTTATTTTTTTTTTTATAATTTTTTTTTACATTTTTTTTATTTTTCATTTTTTTTTTTTACAACATTTTTCACAGTAGTGTTTGGTATCGTTGGAACGGCCATGCTCTGGCCGATCCAACCATACCAAAATTTAACCCCTAGCTGCCACGGATCGGGAGATAGGGCGTTCATTGGAACTCCCTAGCTCCACCGTTGGTGGCAGTTAGGGGTTAAGTCCAGGACTGGCGTCATCGTGCTACGCACGATGACGCCAGTCCTCAGGGGGAGTTCCCGGAGGCTTGGCCGACATCCAAGATGTCGGCCAGCTCCGGGAAAGGATCGTCAACCGGCGCTTTTCAGCGCCGATTCGCGATCCAGCTCCCCAGGGGTTAATGCCAGGCACCATTTGGAAGGGCAGGCTGTGCCCTTCCAAATGATGCCTGGGTTAACCCCCGCAGAGCCGCCGATCGGGAGAAGAGGTCCGAAGGACCTCCCCCCCTCCCTTTCAGGCGCCTCCTCCGCACATGCGGGGGGGGGGCGCCTGAATTAGGTGTCATCGCGCTGCCGCGATGACACCTAATACCAGCGGCTGCGGTTCCGGATGCGCGGCTGACATCCAGGATGTCAGCCCGCACCGGAGGGGCCAGCGATCGGCCGGAACCCGGCCGAACGCTGACCCCAATGGGAGGACGCGCTGAGCGCATCCTCCGCATACCAGCGGTAATGCGGAGGACGCGCTGAGCGCGTCCTCCGCATTGAAGTGGTTAAAGTATTCTAAAAAATCTATAAATAAAGAGACTTTTTGCTGCAGAATTTTATAATGAACGGTTTATTAGACATTGAATTAAAACGGGAATATTTTTAACATTGAAGCCTATGGGATTCTCCTGAATAAATTTGCCGAATGAAACCACTGAATGGCAGGGCATTAGGGGAACCTTTCACTGCTGGTTTGTGTTCTCTGAATAGCCGAAGCAGTGCTTTTTCATGGGGATTTCACTGCCCTCGAACAGGCACCGAACAGGCACCGTATGTGCAGGCAATTCGCCAGGATTTGGCGAATTGCCTGCTCTCTGGATAGCCGAATGGCCAGGAAAGGTAACCGAACACTGATTTTCAGCGTTCGGTTACCTTTCTCAAGCAATTCGGATCTCTTTGGATAACCCTGTATGTAGACTATATTGATTTCTGATGTCCTTCTGGTGCAATGCATTTAGAAATCTGACGCCATTTTCCAGTGTGTTGCATATTGGCGAGCGCTTCAGACTGTGTTTTTTTGCCTTCTTTTGGATCAACAGCAGTAGGTGATGTGTTAGAGGCTGAACCTGATGGACACATGTCTTTTTTCAGCCTATGTAACTACGTAACTATGATCTGACCAGAGTGTTTGCATGAATCTCCACAATGTCCTATCAACTCCAGGAGAGAATATCATTGGGGTACTGCTCATACCTTACAACTCACACAGTATTTTTGTTTTGCGGCTCCCTATTTCCAGCTGGGTTGGAATAGGGCTTTATTTTTTAAATTCCAGTAGACATTTTGGGCTAGATTACTAAATGCATGCTAAAATGGGGATGCTGACGGGGTAAACCTGCGCCTGCAGGTTTCCTTGTAGCATCCTTGTTTTACTGTGAGTTTCCGGGGTAGACGTTAATTCAGTAGCCTACCCTGGAACTACAAGCTACCCTAGGAAATACTTGTGTTAACGCCACGAGTATCACCTCCTGGAGTCCATAGGACTCCATGGAGGGTTGTGCTTCCGGGCCGCGAGCCCTGCGTGATTTTACTCTCATGAGCATTAAAGTCACTTATCCTGACGTTAAAGCTTACATATTTGAATGCAAACATTAGCGTTCAGTATGTAATCTAGCCCCTTGTCTTTCTGTGCCCCTTGCGGACAAAAAAAACACTAGACATTGTTGCCTCACTGCCTCAGCACTGAGGCAATTCAGCAATAACCAATAGCATTCCAAGGACTGTGTTTTCCAGCCATTAGGAAAGCTGTCTTAGGGCGCACTAACAAAAGCATATTAAGTCTACCCCCTCTTTTTTTTTTATCCCTACCTTTTTTAACCTAAAAGGGTTATTTTTTAAAAATATTTATTACTTTTATAGATTTTAATTTAAATTATTTTAATATATGTATTTATTGATTATATATATATTTATATTTTAATGTAAATTTGATCGGCCGTGTTAGTTTATTACATATATTACATTTTTTAATAAACATTTCTATTTATTTTTCATATTTATATAATATTTGTGTTATATTATTTATATAAATATATATATATTTTTCTATGATTATAACTTCATACGTGCTTACACCAAAAGAGAGAGCAAAATTACAGATACAGAAGAATACAGCAACAATTTCTGTGCCAGCAAAGAAAAAAACGTTATTGAGGGGTAAATATTTCCCCCCAGGCAAGATGGCTTGCAGGCTGTTAAGCCTCACCTGGGGAATCCTAGACGTCTGACATCATCCCATATGATCTAGAAGAGCTTGGTAGGTATTAGTAGTGGAAAGCAGGTCCTTCTGTTAAATCCTTTTATCACCAAATCATAAATACACTAGAAGCAATAATTTGAAAGCTAATCTGACCTTATGTGTTGCCAAACTGCACAAAATAAATAAATATCTAAACTTATACTCAAGGTTTGACCTGTGCTTTTGCAAAGGTTACAACACACAAGTTCTCAAGTCATTCTGGATAAAATTACACGTCCGATCGAAAATCAACATGCCACTTTTCTCACTAGACTGATTTTTTAATACTCAGGGTAAAGACCAAGCAAGCATTAAGTATACTGTCACCTATTATTTAATTCTGAATGCATGCGCCACTACTGTTATCCAACATATTATGATATTCTAGGTTATATTTTTTTAATTTACCAGGATGCACATGATGTTAACCTACATAACAAGAATTTGAATGTGTAAAGATTTGTCGCAATCATTGTTATCAATAGACACTGCAGACTGCATTGTTAAATATATTGCCCATTTGAAAACGTAATGAAGAATGTGAGTCATTTAATAGGGATAGAAGAAAACCCTGCAAGGAAAGAGCAAGAGTATTTGCATAATGGTATGCATTATGAATGACACGCTGAGAATCTTTATTTTAGAGGTAATCTCGGAACCTAATCACAGCTTTATAGCCAAGGGGTGTAGCTTAATGATTCCTAGTAATTACTGCAATCTTCTACAACATCTATGTCATGATATATACTGTTAAATGAGTGTGGCACGACCTGCAGTTCTTGCTCTTAAATATTTTGTGTTTTACCTTGAAAATAATTGCAGGCATAAAAATAGCAAGTGACGTGCTGCTGCTAGGGCTGCAACTAACGATTATTTTCCTAATCGATTAGTTAGCCGGTTATTTTTTTTGATTAATCTAGTCATAGGATCAGTGGCGTCACTAGGGTTGGTGTCACCCGGTGCGGTAACTTATGGTGTCACCCCCCCCCCCGAGTTTTCCGGAATTTTTTTTTAACTACTCTTACTCCTAAATCAGTACTCCCATATAACACTGAATGCTCATACACACAGCACACATTACTGTGAGGTTTATTGCTGTGGAGCTCTCTCATATGCTCACACAACTTTTTGCCAACTGCCAGCAAGTATGATGCCTGTTCGTAGGCAGTGAAAGCACACATGGATATATATTGCCCCCAGCAGCTCTGGATATATTGCCCCCAACAGCTCACCCATGGATATATATTGCCCCCAGCTCACATATGGATATATTGCCCCAGTTCACAATTATATATTGCCCCCAGCAGCTCACCCATGGATATATATTGCCCCAGCTCACATATGGATATATTGCGCCTCAGCTCACATATGGATATATTGCGCCTCAGCTCACATATGGATATATATTGCGCCTCAGCTCACACATGGATATATTGCCCCAGACCAGCTCACACATGGATCTTGCCCCAGCTCTCATGGATATGCCCCCAACACACATGGATACTGCCCCAAGCACACATGGATACTGCCCCCAGCACACATGGATATGCCCCAGAAGCTCTCATGGATATTGCCCCAGCTCCTCTCATGGATATTGCCCCAGCAGCTCTCATGGATATTGCCCCAGCACCTCTCATGGATATTGCCCCAGCTCCTCTCATGGATATTGCCCCAGCTCCTCTCATGGATATTGTCCCAGCTCCTCTCAAGGATTTTGCCAAAGCTCCTCTCATGGATTTTGCCCCAGCTCCTCTCATGGATTTTGCCCCAGCTCCTCTCATGGATATACTGCCCCAGCTCCTCTCATGGATATTGCCCCAGCTCCTCTCATGGATATACTGCCCCAGCTGCTCTCATGGATATACTGCCCCAGCTCCTCTCATGGATATACTGCCCCAGCTGCTCTCATGGATAATGCCCCAGCTCCTCTCATGGATATTGCCCCAGCTCCTCTCATGGATATACTGCCCTAGCTGCTCTCATGGATATACTGCCCCAGCTCCTCTCATGGATATACTGCCCCAGCTGCTCTCATGGATAATGCCCCAGCTCCTCTCATTGACATTGCCCCAGCTCATGGATATGCCCCAGCTCATGGATAATGCCCCAGCTCATGGATAATGCCCCAGCTCATAGATATTGCCCCAGCACATGGATACTGCCCCAGCAGCTCATGGATATACTGCCCCAGCTCATGGATATACTGCCCCAGCTCATGGATATGCCCCAGCTCATGGATACTGCCCCAGCACATGAATACTGCCCCAGCTCATGGATATTGCCCCAGCTCATGGATACTGCCCCAGCTCATGGATACTGCCCCAGCTCATGGATTTGCCCCAGCAGCTCATGGATTTGCCCCAGCAGCTCATGGATATTGCCCCCAGCTCATGGATATTGCCCCCAGCTCATGGATAATGCCCCAGCTCATGGATATTCCCCAACAGCTCATGGATAATGGCCCCAGCTCATGGATAATGCCCCAGCTCATGGATATGCCCCAGCTCATGGATATTGCCCCCAGCTCATGGATATTGCCCCCAGCTCATGGATATTGCCCCCAGCTCATGGATATGCCCCAGCAGCTCATGGATATGCCCCAGCTCATGGATATGCCCCAGCTCATGGATTTGCCCCAGCAGCTCATGGATTTGTCCCAGCTCATGGATATGCCCCAGCTCATGGATTTGCCCCAGCAGCTCATGGATTTGCCCCAGCTCATGGATATGCCCCAACAGCTCATGGATAATGGCGCCAGCTCATGGATAATGGCCCCAGCTCATGGATATGCCCCAGCTCATGGATATTGCTCCCAGCTCATGGATATTGCCCCAGCTCATGGATATGCCCCAGCTCATGGATATTGCTCCCAGCTCATGGATATTGCCCCAGCTCATGGATAATGCCCCAGCAGCTCATGGATACTGCCCCAGCTCATGGATAATGCCCCAGCAGCTCATGGATACTGCCCCAGCTCATGGATTTGCTCCAGTAGCTCATGGATATGCCCCAGCTCATGGATATACTGCCCCAGCAGCTCATGGATTTGCCCCAGCTCATGGATAATGCCCCAGCAGCTCATGGATACTGCCCCAGCTCATGGATTTGCCCCAGCAGCTCATGGATATGCCCCAGCTCATGGATATACTGCCCCAGCAGCTCATGGATTTGCCCCAGCTCATGGATTTGCTCCAGCTCATGGATTTGCCCCAGCTCATGGATATAGTGCCCCAGCTCATGGATAATGCCCCAGTTCATGGATATAGTGCCCCAGCTCATGGATTTGCCCCAGCAGCTCATGGATATGCCCCACCTCATGGATAATGGACCCGCTCACCTCCTGGCCGCGTGTTCCCTCCCTCAGAGCGTCTGGCGGCGTGCAGCTTGTGCGCTCGCCTGGGGGAGCCACGTGACCAGCCGCGATTGGCTGGTGACGTGTGTCCCCCAGGCGAGCGCCGAAGCTTCATGCTTTGGACGCTCGCAGGGAGCGAACACGCGGCACAGGGTGAGACATCCACCCTTAGGGTGACGGTGTCACCTGGTGCGGGCCGCACCCCCTGCCCCCACGTAGCGACACCACTGCATAGGATAAAAGAAAAACATACACAAATTGCATATTTTTCACACCCAAGGTACACGAGCACCTGGTCAGAGTGATGGATTTATGTTCCATACACAGCTTAAGACCATGTCTGCTTTCTCCTCAAACGAACGATGCTACAAGTTCTCAGATAGACACGATGATGTCAGCACGAACAGTACGAAAGGGTGAGAATAGGGGGCACTCCACGCAACCTGACCACTTTAACTTATTAGAGTGTCCCTTTACAATAGTTTCCTGAACAAACTGAGCGGGAGGAGGGTCCTGAGACAGAAGGGAGTGAGTTTGGGCAAGAGACTTGACCCGAGTGTGAGAGGGAGTGGGTTTGGGCAAAAGACTGGACCTGAGTGTGGGATGGAGTTTGTGGAAAGCGACTGAAAGGGAGAGAATGGCATCTCCAGACCAAAGAGGGGGTGACAGGCAGGTTGGGGTGGTGGCACAGGACGAAGCAGAATCTCAGATTAACGTTTAACTCCATCTGACTCTTAAACATTGTGTTCTGTACACAAATCGATTAATCGATGGCCGATCAATCGATAATGACAATTGTTGTCAACCATTTTTCATTATCGATTAGTAGTCGATTAATCGATTAGTTGTTTCAGCCATACTGCTGACATAAAAACACACCATGCAAATCAATGCAGCAGGTTAAATAGACTCGGTGACTTCCACAGTATTACACATTTACCTGTACACTGTCAATGCACAATAGGAAAATGCTATTCCAAAATTAATCAATGAACGAAAAGATTTGACTCGTTTTAAAATAGCAATAATAATGCAGGTGCTAAGCTGTTCTTTTTCATTTTTCTCTTACAATTTCCTTCTCAAGAATCCATTCTGTCCTAATTTAAGCTGCCAGGATTTTCATTAGTCTGCTCATCTGGCTTTAAGCTACTGTAAAATTAGGTGACCTCTTTACCTCTTTCATACAATTTGCATTCTTAAACATCATCTTATGAGTCAAATTTGCTGAATCATGTCTGCTATTCCTTTTCTAAAAAGAATTGTGATATATAAAAAGTAACATCTTTAAAATACCTTAAACTGGGTTATATCAGTATTTTACTAAACTAAAAATAATTCAGGATTTGTCCTTCATTTCACCTTTATGAGTTCCCAGCAGAACAGATGACAAAGATAAACTGCAGTAGGTTTGGATTCTCCATGTGAGATGCGGACTGGCTGCTTGACAAGCATTACTTCCTACATTACAAAGGCATCATCTTGAGTCCTTGTCTTTATACTTGCGTGGGTATTTTGCCTTTTTTGCATGCCTTCTCATCATTTAAATAGCTACTTTAAGTCTGCAGATCAGTAATTGGCTTTAGTAAATATCCAAAGGACATTTATGGATAATTACATATAGCTATTATATTTGACATCGAGTAGTTATTATAATTGATGTTGTGTCTGGTAGTAAACAGTAATGACATAAAGAGATGACATCAATGGACATTTTTTTCAACAAGATACCAAACCGTATCAAGAATGTTACTGAATACTTCAAACAATAATAAAAACATGGACTCTATTGGTAGGAACTTCCCCCTTACTGGCAGTGTTTGATGTCTCCTGTAAAATAAAATACCATGAAAAAAGGACAATGGTAAGGGGGCGGCAACTTTGTTTTATTAAGGCGTATTTGCTTTTTTTCATACCACCTTTATATCTGATTTTAGTGTTTGTGATATCCTGGATCAACTTTGAAAAGGTTTAAAATTAAATAAATAAGCCCAGAAATGAGTGATTCAGACAGAGAACCCTGAGCAAGAGATTAAAGCTAAAGCTCTCTCTACAGAGAAAGCTGAAACTTGGTTGATCTGATTTAACCCTTTCCTGCCACAGGGAAACAGCCTAGCAGTTGGTTCGCTCCACGCGCTGTTGGCTGCTGCGGGACGGCGTGTACTCAGGCCTGGCAAAGGGTCCAGGGTACTCAGGCCCAGGCAAAGGGTTAAAAGCTGAAAAGGTCTGCGTATGTTTTTGTTTATTAGACGGCTGTGAAGATGCTAACCCCCAGTTAGTCAGTGATTTATGTGATTTAGTTAGAGCTCAGGGAAGCTAGGTTTTTTTGTTTGTTTTTATGCCAGGCCATAAAATAAAAAGGACAGTACTTTTCCTGAAGACCATGGGCTATATTCCATAGTTGTTGTTATAGTAGTATCTTGTATCTAGTATCTTTCACATCTTGCATCAATATTCCAAAGCTGACGCTAACTTGGTGTGAAATCAGTTAGCGCTTCACAGCTTGAGTGAGAAAATGCTCATTTAACACGCTCTAAAAAAAAACACCTTAAAAATCCCATACTCACCCCTCATCCTGCGATGAAAAAGGGCGGTTACGATCCACCACTTCTCACCGGGAGAAAAGTGAGCCTGGGAACAAATAGTTCTTAGTTTCCCTCCGCGATCACTCTGTGACTCTGCGCCATCTTGCAAGAGCAAGCTTGCGGCCGAGATGCACAAGACTCCATGGATTCCTATGGACTCCACAAGCCGATAATACTCGTGGCAGCGCGGAGCGCCACTGCTGGTTTCAGCAAACTTGGTGCTTCGTTCCGGGATGAGGTGCCAAGATAGCACCTACTCTGGAATAGACATTAAAATGGAGACGGAAAGAGAAAATCTGCAGACGCAGATTTTCCTGCTTACTGTTTCCATTTTAGCGTCAAGTATGGAATAGGATCCCATGTGTTTACTGAGCCCCAGCTTACAATAGTCACAAGTGAATAGCCCCCAACAAGTATAAGTGTCTGGAGTACTTACTTTATTCTGAGTTTCTTTCCCAAATAATTTTCAAACAATAAAGCAAATAGAAGGGTGTAATTTCCATGTAAATAACAGGATAATCTAAGGTTTTTGACCCCTCTTCAATTATTTTTCCACCCTCTCACCACCCCATTAACTGAAATTTTATTTATAAACGTACATCCTTTTTAGTGCCAGAACTTCTCTTTGAGATTGATAGAGCCGGGTATCCGATGCCTGTGAAAACTGTGCAGTACTGGCCAAAACCCTGGAAGTCTGTCCAGCGCAAGCTGATTGGCAATATTCCAGGCATACGTAATGTCACGTCCCCTGCGACGGGACCTGGGCGCCCGGCTTCGTTGTTAGCTGGCCGGATGCCAGGTCTTCCGGCGGGCGGATCGGCGTGTCAGGGGGCGGGGCCTCAAGGGGTCACGCGGGGAGTGAATTTCCCGCATTGCCTACTATCTTGCTTGAGTCATTGTTGCCACCTAGTTGCTGACCTATTTTCGTATGAGGACCCTGCTTACATTTCGACACGGCTATCCTAACGACCATTCTTTCGCTAATCCCTATTGTACCTTTACCTTCTCTATTTTGGTTATCTTGCATATGTGTTGCCATATGGTTTATGGCCGTTGTTTGTTTTTTCTGGTGTGAGTCCTAATTTCAAGGCGTACAGTTGCGTTTATCCTGTCAGTTTGTGATACACATATTGCTAATACTGCCTGGTGTATTTATATCCTGCTTGCAGCCTTACCTCTAAGTTATTGTGTGACTGCCCTGCAGGCTGCACAACTCATCTACCACGCCGTATATCTGTTGTACGCACCTCATGTACCAAGACCATTGCTTTCAGTACATTGTATATATCCACGACCACGCTGTTCAAGTATCACGTCTGTATATCTGTTTTCATAGAGTTGTGTTTCCACTAAGCTTTCTTTTTGGTCTTGAAATCAAATTGAGCTTAGGTGCTACTCAGGCTTGTTCAATTACTCCCTCGCTTGGGAGCAACCTCTCCAGTAAGTGTCCTTGGGCAAGACACCTAACGGTACTTACTCGCCACCCAGGACATACTTGAAAACGAGAGAAATCTCAATGTATCCTTCCTGGTAAAATCCTTTCTCAAAAAAAAAAATATTGTCCTTATTGCATTCTGTGTTTAGAAATCTGTCCTAAAGGATCCAAACTAAGCTTCTCCAGGGTAAGCGCTATAGCACGCCGTCACACGTTAGCTCTCTGCTTTGGAAGCCACCTGTGAAATCTAAGGAAATGTTGGTACATCTAGCACACTAAACATCAAAATGCAACTAAGTGCAACTAAGTGCAACTTACATGTTATAACCAAGTTGCACTTGTTCAGTTACGATTCAGTTGTTCAAAAATAGGACATTTGGCTAAAGAGACACTCGGCTTCTTCTGAATCAGTTGTACCTTCATTAACTGTAAAGTTTCCATGGCAGAATGACAAGTCGACTATTCACAAAGTGGAAAATGGCAAATGTCTGAATGCGTTGAAGTGAAATATAATCAATTTGCCTGTGAAATAAAATATTTGAGTAATATGTTAAGTTCCAGCTTTGTAACTCACTTTCTGTTCACCTGATTCTCAATGGAGAAGTAGCTGATTCATATTTCATTCATCTTTGTCACCATTCAGCAGATTAATCAGAGATTTAATTCACTGCATGGTGAGGCACAGGAGGAGGTCTGGCTAAGTGCATGTCTCTCCCCACACATCTGCCAAACAGGACCAGAGAGCCCAGTTCTGACCTGCATGTCACCCATGCTCCCCCTCCACCTACCTGCTGTACGAGTCAGAGGCTGAGCTGCAGAAAGCGAGGCTGGGGCGAGCATCTCACACAGCTGTGTCTGACTTCCCTGCCCTCTGGATCCATGTGCCTAAAGCCACAGGTTAGGTGGCCCGCGCATACCTGGCGGTGCCGGCCTGGTGGGAGACTGGAGGAGAGACATGCTGGTGTAGCCTAAGTGGAAGGGTCCGCCCACACGCGCCTTAATCCCGTGCTCTTCCACTCCTGGCCCGGCTGGTCACGTGTGTGGACGTGGTCAGCCAGCAGCGGATAAATATGGTGCAGGGGCGCCGGTGCGGCTAAAAAAAAATAGTACATCGGCGCTGGTGCCAGCTTCAAAAATTTGCCACCCCACAAAATCGGCCACTTGGAGCCGTTGCTCCATTTGGGTCCATGGCCGTGCCGGCCCTGGTATGAATACACCTCTTTCAACCGTCCTCCCTTTCTCTCTGTCTCACAAAAGGTACTAAATCCTGTTGGCTACCCTCACCTGGGTTAGCTCGCCAGTCAAAGCTGCTGCCTGGGATGTCGCTGCTATTGCATGCAAACATCTGGGAGGAGCCGCAGTGACAGATGAGAATTACGTGGGGTCCAAAGGTGGATATACTGCCCTAAAAAGAACACAAAATGGTACTACCCCTGCCTGATACCCTATACATTCCATGTTGTGGACTGCTCTGTCTATGTGCTCATGGGAGGTTAGTGGAAGATTGCACAAATGTCTTTTTTATTCCAAAAAATGTAAAGGTGGAAAACTAGTTGGAAATTTTGCCCACGGGTATTCAAGTAGCTACTTTTTGTCTAAAGGCAAAGTTGTAGGTCTGGGTTTTGTAGATGTAACACCTGCAATATTAGGGCCCTGTTCTAGTTTCGCTGATATCATTAATGCGTGAGCCGTTAAGTTTCACAGCCTCACTCATTATCACAAATGGATTCTATCCTATTCCAAGCAGACCACAAATTGTGACTTCTACTGTACATTAACACTTCCTGTACTTTGTATAGGAACTTAGCAAGCACTAATGCTGATGCAGCCAGAGAATAATGATTCCAAGGTTGCTTATTATTCTCTTACTGTAATGGAAAAAATAATTACCAGCTGGAAGAAACTGGTGTTATGTGATTTTGCTTTAGGACATTTTGCTTAATATCCTGGAAAATCAAATACTTACCCCATGTCCTACGTCATAATGGATGGCACCATCTGATCCCTCCTCTTGCCACACGCAGGGGGGCGCTGAGCATCATATTTCTTAGTTCTTGCAATTTTTTTTATTTGGAAACGAAAAGTAAAACGTTAATAAATAAATATTCTGACTTTTTTCACTTGTAGGTATGCATTACTAAATAATACATGTATTGAAAATTAAAAAGTTACTTAAATCTTTACTTAAAAATTAGAGTTTTTAAATCACACTGTCATAAGGACATCCGCATCTAATTGCACTGTCAAAGGACTCTACTTCCATTAAGTCTCTCTGGTTAGGCATCAGAACTCCCAGTGGTTAGCAAGAGCAAAAACAAAGGCAATCTGGTGATCCCATTTCGGTATCAGATTAATTGATGTCATATGTCATTAAACTTCTAGTGCCATAATTCGCTCACCCATCCCTTGAGAAAACATATGTTGCTAAAGCTGTTTCTGGAAGATTTCCAAGTCTTTTTCTTTGTGATTTTTTTTAAACAGTATACTTTTACCATTTCTAAATGGAAGATATACTGTTACCTTATTAGAGTGTGAACTTAAAAAAAAAAGGTATTCTTAAACAATGATTAAACCAACAACCAGCCTTGGTCCCATTAGGCCCCTGGAAACGGAGAAAGATGGGATTTATGTTGTGCTACTAATTAATGTTTTCATTTGGCAGAACATAATGGGGACATTTACTGGAAGGTAGGCTGATTTTGCATATTAACGAATTCACTGAAGCTAAACAAACTTCCAACTAGTGAATATCAAGATATTTAAGTATGTGGATATTGTAATATGTGTGTTTGGCAAAACAAAAAGCTAAATGAATGGATATTGCAAATAAGTATTAATTCATTTTATTTAATATTTTGATGTAGTACGTTGTCCTCACTCTAGTAAATGGAGCACGTATAGCTAGATAACAAAGCAGACAATACTGGTTGTTTTGTCTACTGAAAGAGAGTTTACTCCTGTACTATCTCTGTAAAAGTGCAACTACAGGTTGAATAGACTGATCTTAACGTTAGCACATGTACTGTATGACGCAGCTGCAATAAAACACACCTCCGATACAGACATCAGATAAAGACGTAAAACCGGCGTTCGATTATTTGATCAAACCCGCAACCAAGCGAGACCCATGTCACTGCTGTTGCACGTACATCACATCCGTTGATGTGTAATCAGCTGTATGCTGCCAAAACAACACAATGCTCATTTCACGCTATGCCCCACAATGCGTATGGACATGAAACATCACCCTGACATGTCACATTGTGTCACGATTTGACAGCATGCACATTGTGTCGTTTTGGCAGCAAATGGCTGATTTCATGTGAGCGGACATGATGTATGCTGGAAGTGTCATGGGTATCAGTTGTCGCGGGTTCAATCAAATGATGGGACACTGGACGGAATACAGGATAATCCATTTAAATCAAATATATATCTGTATTAACAAGTAATGAATTACTTACAGGTATGAGGCAGGAGCTAAGAGTTAAGCTTCAGTTGCAAAGGATGCTGCCGAAGAAACTGACCTGTGCCACACAGGAAGTTGAGTGTACTTCCTGCTGAAAATAATTGCATGGGAAATAGTTTCTTATGGTGTACTGCATTTAAAGGAGCACTCTACTAATCCGGACCACTTTAGCTTTTGAAAGTGGCCAGGATGTGTAGAGTCCCCCCCCCCTGCCCTGCTGACTGGATCTGGCAGAAATGCTGGGTGAAGAGGAGGAGGTTAATCCATCCACCCAGCGTCACCAGCTGCGGGATTTCAAATTTCTCGGCTGCCGGTCACCAGATCGCACGCAGACAGCATGCTGACTTCACCCTCTCTGAGACAACCCTCGATAGCAAACAGTCTCAGAGAGGCGGCATGCGCGCGCAGTTTTGATCCATCATTCTGCGCAGGCGCTATGGAACTTGCGTATGTAAAGTGCACAAGTCGGTAGCGGTTCAGTTTTCTGTTCCTATGCTACACAAGTTGCGTAGGAGCACAAATTGCATAGTAAAGCTTTAGGGAGTTCCATATTTGGAAGACCCTGAGCTGAAAAGGAGGAACTGCGTGCGCCGGGGAAGAAAAGCTAAGTAAAATCACATAAAATAGCAAAAATATTAAAACAATAATTGAGCAGAGGCTGTCAGCAACATTTGCCCAATTATTTAACGGCAAAAAAGGGCATTCTATTAGTATCCCTTTAAATATACCCCTAATAAATGGTGTGTAAAAGACAGCACATGTAATATAAGGGCCCTATTACACTCTGCACGCTAATGGTAGCACTCACTCACTACCGTTAGCTGCGGTGTTCAGGGCACATTACAATCCAAACGCAAACGGGTTAAAAAACCCGTTTGCGTTTGGTACCTTGCGCTTCTCAGCGCGAGGTTACTGCACTTTGCGCTCCCTATGCTTAACATGGGGAGCACAAAGTGTTAATCAGCACTGGATTACAATGTCCCAGCGCTGATTAACGCCTGGCTCTGGTCAACGAAAAGTTAACCAGAGCCAGGACCTGATGTTAACGGATTCCGCTTCTGCAGAATCCGTTAACACCAGCTTTAAACAGTAAATAAAAGAATCACATTCTTACCCTGTGTCCCGCGGCGAGGACCGCGGCTCCGGTCGCCTCCTCTGGCTGGCGGGAGCAGGGAAAGACCGGGGCAAAAATCCCCCCTGTCTCTCTCTGCATATCCCTACGCCGACCGGCCAGATCTCGCGATGCGAGATCCGGCCAGTCACGTGACCGGCAGAGAGGAACTCAATGGAGTCCTATGGACTCCGGCGAGTAGATGCTCGCGGCTGCGCTTAGCGCTGCCGCAAGCATCCTGATTTTTAACGGGCGCTACAATGCAGGTAGCATTTTTTTGCGCCTGCATTGTAATCCCCCGTTAAACCGGGGGCGGTAGGGGGAATACCGCAGGCGCAGTTTTTCCCCCCTACCGCACCCAGTTTAGCGCGGGGATCGTAATAGGGCCCTAAGTATTTAATATTTTACTTATGCAAACAGTAGGTAAGATATTGTTTTGTCTCTTTGTCTCTTAATAAAGTCTTATGATTATAATCTAACATAAACTCCCTGTTTTAGCTGTTTGGTTAACAATAGCATTTTTGGAATCAGCGCTTTGCTTTCTTTCTGTTGATTGGAGTTAGTGACTCGAGGGGTCACATCCCAAGAGTCTACTGTGTAATAAGTACATTTGGACATTTTCTCTGCTAATACTTTATTGAATTAGTGTCCATTAACCTGAAGTCTAGTTATTTTTCAATGGGTACTGTTTTGAAAAGTTGTTCCTACAAGCTGTGCCATTTAACACCCGCATCACCTCTTAGTATTTTATTCTAGTAAAAATAATATATTAATTTAAACATGGGGTGCACAGCTAACATATCGAAAGAACAAAACAGAAAAAATAAATTATAAAGCCAAATATTATGAATGAAATATTTTATTTCTCTATAGAAGCTTGGTAGAAGTCCAAAACCAACTTGCTGTTTTGTTTAATAAATAGATTTCTACCCTATGCTACAGTTACAAGTTTTTATAAAGCGCTAACAAGTTCCATAGCGCTGTACAACGGGCGAGACAGAATAACAAATATACATACAAGTTAAACACACAGAATAGTAGAAGAGAGGACCCTGCTCAAGAGCTTACAATCTAAGAGCCCACTCCCTAAGGTCAAACAGTGACCTGCGCCTAGCTTCTCCCTGCATCATCTCTTCCCATGATAGACTGCAGGATTTCTTCCCCACAGTCCCCCAACCTGTTGAATGAAACCACCGAAAATCAGGGCATTTCACTGACTTTGCGGTGGTGTTCAGCCTCCATACTATAATCAAAGACAAAACATAAAATAGAAATGCACTCCCATTGCAAAAATATCCAAAGTTTATCAGTACAAAATCAGTTCTACTTATTGCAGGGAACAAAACCTATATAGATACACTATATTGCCGAACGTATTCGCTCACCCATCCAAATAATCAGAATCAGGTGTTCCAATCACTTCCATGGCCACAGCTGTATAAAATCAAGCACCTAGGCACGCAGACTGTGTTTGCAAACATTTGTGAAAGTATTGGGTCGCTCCCAGCGTGGAACTGTGATAGGATGCCACCTGTGCAACAAATCCAGTCGTGAAATTTCCTCGCTCCTAAATATTCCAGTCAACTGTCAGCTGTATTATATGAATGTGGAAGTGTTTGGGAATGACAGCAACTCAGCCACGAAGTGGTAGGCCTCGTAAACTGATGGAACGGGGTCAGCGGATGCTGAGGCGCATAGTGCGAAGAGGTCGCCAACTTTCTGCAGAGTCAATCGCTACAGACCTCCAAACTTCATGTGGCCTTCAGATTAGCTCAAGAACAGTGCGCAGAGAGCTTCATGGAATGGGTTTCCATGGCCGAGCAGCTGCATCCAAGCCATACATCACCAAGTGCAATGCAAAGCGTCAGATGCAGTGGTGTAAAGCACGCCACCACTGGACTCTAGAGCAGTGGAGACGCGTTCTCTGGAGTGCCGAATCGCGTTTCTCCATTTGGCAATCTGATGGACGAGTCTGGGTTTGGCGGTTGTCAGGAGAACGGTACTTGTCTGACTGCATTGTGCCAAGTGTAAAGTTTGGAGGGGGGATTATGGTGTGGGGTTGTTTTTCAGGAGCTGGGCTTGGCCCGTTAGTTCCAGTGAAAGGAACTCTAAATGCTTCAGCATACCAAGACATTTTGGACAATTCCATGCTCCCAACTTTGTGGGAACAGTTTGGAGCTGGCCCCTTCCTCTTCCAACATGACTGTGCACCAGTGCACAAAGCAAGGTCCATAAAGACATGGATGACAGTCTGGTGTGGATGAACTTGACTGGCCTGCACAGAGTCCTGCCCTCAACCCGATAGAATACCTTTGGGATGAATTAGAGCAGAGACTGAGAGCCAGGCCTTCTCGTCCAACATCAGTGTGTGACCTCACAAATGCGCTTCTGGAAGAATGGTCAAAAATTCCCATAAACACACCTGAACCTTGTGGACAGCCTTCCCAGTAGAGTTGAAGCTGTTATAGCTGCAAAGGGTGGACCAACGTCATATTGAACCCTATGGATTAGGAATGGGATGTCACTTAAGTTCATATGCGAGTCAAGGCAGGTGAGCGAATACTTTTGGCAATATTTATTTATAAAGTATTTTACCAGGAAGGATACATTGAGATTTCTCTCGTTTTCAAGTATGTCCTGGGTATATATGTGTATATATGTATTGCCCCCAGCTCAAATATACTGTATATTGCTCCCAGCTCATACATATATATATATTGCCCCAGCTCACACATATTGCCCCCAGCTCACACGTATATATATTGTCCCCAGCTCACACATATTGCCCTGAGCTCACACATATACATATTGCCCCGAGCTCACACACATACATATTGCCCCAGCTCACACATATACATATTGCCCCTAGCTCACACATATTGCCCCAGCTCACACATATTGCCCCTAGCTCACACATATTGCCCCCAGCTCACATATATTGCTGCAATGAGCAGTAGATTTGCCTGTATTTGGCGAATTGACAGCTTATAGAATAGATGTATTGCCCCAAAAATTGCACCTACAGTGAAATTTGGGGCCAATTCAGAGGTTAGTAAATAACCCCTATAGTATTATCCTCTTTGTGTATTTTCCAATTATTTTCTCTGAATATTTTCTCCCTTAAGTCCAGATAAACATTCTATTACAAGGTTTATGAATTCTGTATTTGCTTAAGGCGCAATTGTCTCTCAGGCAAGAGTAGTCTTAGTAGTATGCTCACACGTTGATCAATAATTCCCAATGTTTCATTATCCTGAAAGCTATTGATTTAATATTTGATTATTCATGCCTCCCCTTCCATTGTCTGACTCCAGAATACTATTCGAGAGAGAAGCAGAGAATTTTTTTTTTTTTTTACACCGTATTAAAATTTGAATAGCAGCATATGTAACGGGTCTCCCAGAACTAATAAAGTGCCCTGAAATTTAGCTTGGCTCGCTGTGACTTCAAAAACCAACATGGATTTAATAAACCAGGCTTAATGTATTTAAAGATCCCTACCTAATAAAAATGTAAATTGTGTCTCTACGATGGCAAAGCACATGCATATGCAGTGCATCCAATGTACCAACATTATTTATTTCTATGTTTTGTATTTTATGCAATAGTGGAAGTGGAAGCAGCATTTTAATTATGAGAGTGCCTAAGATAAGGAGATGGCATAACGGGCACACGGTTTAGTGACTCATACTGGACCATGTATCTGCTTTTTGCAGTGTTTATACTGTTGCTAGATCCCTTTCTTATATTTAGTCTATTTACAATGCTATTGTGGTGCCAGGCTTTGTACTTTTTCTCTTAAACTGACTCTTGGTGGATGGCCTCCAAATTTTGAAGTGGAAAATCTGTACTTATTACATAAGCATCCAGCCTGGGTGTTGGCCGTGGCTTAAAGTAGGTCATTTTTTTGAAAAGGGGCCTCACAGACTTAATGGGTTTTTGGAACTGAAAAGAATTGAGAGCAGGTAATAAAATGCTGAAAAATCAACTGATTCAAATAGCATTGTAACTTTTATTTACAGCTTCCTCTGTAAATCGAGTGCGTTTGCAATATTTAAATTGCTGTGGAATATAGCTTTAATAATAGGATTATTTTATTTATTTATTTATAAAGGATTTTACCAGGAAGGATACATTGAGATTTCTCTCGTTTTCAAGTATTTTCCATGCAGTATAATAAGATGTAGTGCAGTACAGCTACAGTACAACTGAAAATATAGTATTCACATACAAAAACAAAAAACAAACAAAAAGGGAACGTAGATAAGACACTAAAGCAACATCTCTACCTGAAGCAAAGGATAGAATATGGTGTCCACCCAGTCACTACCTATGTGGAGGTATTGAGCAGAAGGAACGGGCCTTCTTGGGTCCATGATAATTGGAAAGCAAGAAAGATTAAATAGATAGTACTCTGGGTCACCAGATGCTGGACCAAGGGGATAATGTCCAGGTATGCTATAAGTATCCAGAGAAACTGTTGACAGTGCTCTAAGAACAACAGTGCCCTAATAGGATCCAAAAAGCAGGTACCATGATCAGGAGGGTCGCATAGACAAATATGAATATATTATATTATTCCATCACACTCTACTTCTTTCGTCAATAATTGGCGTCCTCCGGAGCATAGACAGAGTGGTATGTAAGTGGAGGGTAGTATAGTAATATGAAGGACATAGTGGAAGAAGTAGTGTTCTAATTACTCTGTAGATACTTGAGTATACCGCTAGATTTTGGTAACAAAATTTACCTTAAAATTGGAGGGGTCGCGTTATATTCGAGACATCTGCACCGCATGTAAAAAAAAAACTTGCCTTGCTCTGGACCCCAAGTCTCCTGGAAGTTCCGGTAGTCTCACTGAAGTGAATGTGGGCTCCCTGATGCTTGCAAACACTTCAGGAACTCCCAGATTCGGGAGAGTTGGGATCCACCATGGCCAGAGGGCAAGCTCGGTTTAAGCCAATCATTCACCTCGCTCACCTTCGCCGGCCATCTAATCGCTAGTAAAGAAGACAGATGGCCAGCGGCTTCATACTTAGTAACAACTGCAATCATTCTAGAGCAGAGCACCCTGACCTGAGCGCTAGCCTGACTCTGTTGAGAGAAACTGTAAGGATTTTGTTTACCGGTACAGTATAATTTTGTTCCTCGCTTTATATTCGAGTCTTGAGTATTCTCTCATTTCCATAATAAATCTCTATCCACAGCGTTATATTCGGGTCGCGCTATACTCGAGTATCTACGGTAGTATTATGTTAATTGGAAATGTAGAGTGGTTTAGCTGTGTTAGTCCAGTGCCAAAGTCACCAAAGTATTGTAAGATGTAGTGATACAAATGTAACCTTGCAAATAAAAAAGTATCACTGCATCCTGCAATACTCTGTTAATAGGAAACATATACAATTAAAATATTACACTCTATCCCATACTTTTATTACAATTCCTCTTCTAATGCATCTGGTTAATTAATAACAAATGTTGCCCAGAACAAACCGTTATAATTATATTATAATTGGGAGAAAATGCATTAGTGGCTAAAAGTTCATCCTTTTGGTTTACAGACACATAATACCATGATTCTCTTAGACCATTAGCTGTTGTCTTAGTGATACACTTTGCCCTAGGGCATAGAACAAAGTGCTACATGCAATGCTATCCTGTGCAGGGACAGCTGGGGCCAGTCATGAGACTGGCAGCTGTTGCACCAACCTGTATCTAGCAAAATGCGTTATTTTTGTAGATATATAAGCATGGATATATAGATTGCTGAGATGAGATGTAATGTAAAAGATGCTCTTTTATAGTTAACCTTTAAGTGACTTATTTTTACTTGTAAAAGTAAGAGAAACTTTTCATATCCCTTTACTTACATATACTCTAGATACAAATATATATATATTTATATTTGTAGAAGCTGGAGGACACCCTTTTTCCAAAGACATACTAAGAAGCTTATGTCACTTTCATTTCAGTGTTTTACACACAAACACACTATTGGATTTGTACTGTGATTGTTTTAATCCTGATGTTAGCAAATAGAAAATTATTGTGGCCACATGCATTCTGGAAATATAGCAATGTATATAAAGTTTGTGTATATTATGAAGGAGGTCTCAAACTGCATAAAGACAGAAGAAATGAAGACAATATGGGCTATTTCACATTAGATCTGTTTAGCCTTTACATGTGAATGTTTCATCATCATTATGTTCTGACTTTTGTGGTCAATGTTACAGTAGGCATGAGGTGTATTTCTAGTGCGAAACACCCAGGGCCAGATCACTGGCCCTTTAATGGTGAGCTGCAGAAGGGGAAAGGCTGTATGAGCCTTTTCCGTTTGTGGCTCGCTGTTATGTCCCTATTTCAGCCAAGCCACTATATCAGCAGCTCGAGCCATAATGTTTTTTATATATTCATCAATACCAGCTGCAATGCTGCGTGCCGCCATGAGTATCGGCTTCTGGAGTCGATAGGACTACATGGAGCTCATCATGTCCTTGTTCGGCAGGACCTTGCTTGAGCAGGGAAATGCTTGAGCCACTGAAGAATACTGGGAACTGTTTGTTCCTCAGCCTGAGGAAGCAGTGGATCACCGCACTCCCTGCATCATGGGATCTCAGGTAATGAAGGGATCTTTCAGTCCCTTTAGATTAAAGTGTTAAATTATTGTTAGGCTTACATGTTCTGTTTGTGTTTGGCTACTGTTTGTATTAGGATAAGTGTTAGGGTTAGGGTTGGGTTACTATAATTTTACTTGTTCTGTTTGTGTTAGGCTACTGTTTGTATTATGGTAAGGGTTAGGGTTAGGGTTGGGTTACTGTAATCTTACTTGTTCTGTTTGTGTTAGGCATCAAGTCTCTTTCCTCCTCCTGCCGATATCAACTGCGTAATATTTACAGAATTCGGCCATTTCTTACCGCTGTCGCCACAAAACAACTCATACACGCCCTGGTAATCTCCCGACTCGACTATTGCAATAATCTCTTATCTGGCCTCCCTCTGTCCCACCTCTCCCCCCTACAATCCATCCTGAACGCCTCCGCCAGGCTAATTCACCTCACCCGCCGCTCTGTCTCTGCCGCTCCCCTCTGCGAGTCCCTTCACTGGCTCCCCATCCACTGCAGAATTAAGTTCAAAATCCTTATCCTTACCTACAAAACCCTCACTAACTCAGCTCCCCACTACCTGTCCTCACTAATCACCAAATACACCCCAGCCCGCTCCCTAAGGTCAAACATTGACCTGCGCCTAGCTTCTCCCCGCATCACCTCTTCCCATGATAGACTGCAGGATTTCTCACGCGCAGCCCCCACTCTCTGGAACGCTCTCCCTCGTACTGTCAGACTTTCCCCTAACTTCTCTTCCTTCAAACGCTCCCTGAAAACATTCCTATTTAGGGAAGCCTACCACCCAACTCACTGACGCAACCATCAATCACTCTCACCTTACAGTCCTCTCCTCCTGTTTCCAACCCCAACCCTCCCAGATTGTGAGTTCCTACGGGAATAGGGCCCTCATCTCCTCCTGTACTGTTTGTCAAATGTTGTTCAATGTATTGTAACCCTGTCTATACTGTGCTTATTGTACAGCGCTGCGGAATATGCTGGCGCTTTATAAATAAAGAATAATAATAATAATAATAATAATAATAGGCTACTGTTTGTATTATGGTAAGGGTTAGGGTTGGGTTACTGTAATCTTACTTGTTCTGTTTGTGTTAGGCTACTGTTTGTATTATGGTAAGGGTTAGGGTTGGGTTACTGTAATCTTGTTCTGTTTGTATTAGAGTTACTGTAGAGTTGCAGTTACTGTTTATGTTAGGGTTACTTGTAGGGTTGGGTTACAGGTAGGGTTTGGGTTACTGTTAGGGTTACAGTTACTCTTTGTGTTTGTATAGGGGTTAGGGCTAGGACTAGTATTTCACAAAGAGTGGAATCCTTTCAAATAGTGAAATTATTTCCAATTGATCTGAAAATTTTCAAATTGATTCAATAAATTGGTATTGTTTCCACTTGACACAGAATTTTGGCAATTCGTAATTGCAAATGCTCCAAAAATGCAGATATTTCGGCAAAAAATCAATTAGAACAGAAAGAACGCCCATGCCTACCATTAAGTTAATGACTGGAACCGCATAACTACTTCAGTCGTTAAATTAACGGCTTGGAATAGAGCCCAATTTTGGTAGTGAATAGTTTATGATCATAAGCAGAAAGATCACAAGATTATTATTGTTAAAGAAAGGACTCTGTGAAAAAGCTAATGATTGTAAGGGTTAGTTGTAGTAATAAAGGTTTTCCTTGTGATGTTTGGGTGTAAAGGCATGCTTGTTTTAAGTATCAGAAGTTTCATTTCATAGGCATATAGTATGTAAACATTAATGCTTGAAATTGAAGGAGCTGATGAAATCACCAAGAGATAAAGTACATAGGGAAATAGAAATAGTCCCAAGATAGTATCTTGAGGAAAACCAACAGAGTGGTAAACAGGTGATGAGAAATAAGGCTGTGCTGGAATCAGTATAGACAAAAGGCATGTTACACAAACAGCACTTGATATATAGAAAACAATCCTCATCTTTAACTATATTTAATATAAGAAAAAGGATGAATCGTAAGCCCCATTTGTCTCACTTTGGAAATAACTTATGTTATTTATAAGTTTGATATATTGTTCAGATAAGATTTGTATTATAATGCTATTGGATTTCCTTGCACGGTGTATTAAAAACCACAAGCAACCATGCTGCCTGTTTGCCATACATAGGAAGACACTTCATTTTCACTGTGCCTGATTTATTGTTCCGTTAACAGGTTGTATGATAATGTAGTGCTTTTGAAGTCTCCTGTCTCATGACTAATGGTTAGACGTTAGCTTTGTGTATGGAAACAAAATTAGTTTCCTATAAAAATTTTCGAAGTAATATTGAACTCAGCCAATCAGAGCTCCCTAAGCTGCGAGTATTTTGTTACCAGGCAGAACAGGCAAACCAACCAATTAGTAACGAACAATGGGTCGTCCAACCCCCTGGATTTGAATAGTTCTCCAACACATTGCCTATGTTTGGGTGCCAGGTGAGGACATGTGCATTTCCACTACATTTTATTAATAGCCCCCCTCCATATAACAGTGAGGGTTAGAAATTTGACAGTGACATGCCCATCCCCCACGACTTGACCAGTCCCCATACAATGCCCATGTGTGGGTGGGCACAAAGGCATGTCCCTATTTTCTATCAATAGCACCCCACCCAATGCCCATGGTAGGTATTCCGGGAACAGTCAAGGGTATACTCCTATCAATTGCCACCACATGCTGACAATGCCTACTGATCCCCCCGCCATGTCTGTAATGCCCACCTGATGCCCATAGAAGGGAAATTTCATGTCACGGGCCAAAAGGGCAGATTGGGGGGAGGGATATTTAAAAAAAAAATTAAATAGTTGCACAGTTGCTAAATGAGAGACATACACTATATTGCCAAAAGTATTCGCTCACCTGCCCAGCTCCTGATTTGGATGGGTGAGCGAATACTTTTGGCAATATAGTGTATCTTATGACACATCATATAGTGATTATAATTAATTAATTTAGCCAGTCTATATACTTTGATCCCACATTGCGATGAGTTGGTTTCTGTGAGAGATTTCCTAGATAGGAGGTGACCTGTAGCATTAATTGCAGAATTATTTAAAACCCCCTAACACCCCCCCCCCATTAAATTCCATACTCACCTCTCATCCCGCGGGGAGAACCGTGACCTGAATCGCCGCTTCTCATCGCGAGCAGAGTGAGACTGGGAACATTTAGTTCCCAGTCTCCCTCCGCACCAAAGCACAATCTGGCGAGATCGCACAGGGCTTGTGGCACAGAATAACAACCCTCCATGGAGTCTTATGCACTCCAGGAGGTGATACTCGCAGCGGCGCAGAAGCGCTACTATGAGTATCACTGTGGTTAGTGCTGCGTTCCGTGTCGAGGTGCTGCGCTAGCGCTTACCCCGGAATATCACGATACCATGGGGACGTTACAGGAAAATCTGCAGGCGCAGATTTTCCCGATTAACGTCCCCATGTTAGCGGGAAGATTGGAATAGTGCCGAGGTGGATTTTTTTTACTGTTAATCAGAGAAGTAGGAGCTTTACGAGCACTCGGCCAAGCAGAACGTTCTGATCAGAATTATATACACAATAGATTGCATGGACTCAAATCTGAAGGCCTTAGGGATTCTTTTCTGACATGTTAGGGTGTTTAAAGAGTGATGATAGTATGGGAAAAGGGCCAGAAATTTTACATCTAGCTTTTTTAAAACTGACTTTTATGCCAGCCGGTGGAGTCCTCCAGTGCTCTGCTGCCCACAAACAGAATTTATTACCTAAAATGAGAAATAATTTGCTAATCAAGAATTCATAATGCATAACTGCTAGGCTGCCTGAGAATCAGCGCAGGACTTGTACTCCACATATACTCCACAGTGGCCAGTTAAGTGCCCAAACCCTAAATTCCCCTAACCCTAAACCTTCCCCTTTGTCAAACATTAACCACAACCAGGCTGTATTCATTCATAGGTTCACTGGGCCTAGAACAGCAGATTGGAGGAGGGCAGCATTATTACATTGTACTAACGCTAATTACCATCCGGCTACGGTTAACCCGAACGTTAACCACAGCCTGGACCTGGTGCTAACGGATTCTGCTGCTGCAGAATCCGTCAGCACCAGCCAAAAATCCCCCCAAATAAATCACATACTCACCTTCCATCCCGTGGTGGGAACGACGGCTCCTCTGGCCACCAGGAGCAGGAAGAGACTGGGGGAAAAAGTCCCCCAGTCTCCCTCTGTGGATCACCACGCCGACCTGCCGGATCTCACCTTGCGAGATCCTGTAGGTCATGTGTCCGGCAGGGCAGAAACTCAATGGAGTCCTATGGACTCCATCGAGGGATGCTTGCAGCGGCGCTTACCGCTGTCGCGTGCATCCCGGGGCTTAGCGTTGGATTACTACTTTTCTAGTGCCAGCATCGTAATATCACGCTAAAACGGGAATGCAAAGGAGAAACTTGCAGGCACAGGTTTTTCTCCCTAGCGTCCCCGCTTTAGCATGAAGAATGTAATAGTGCCCCTTATGTTTGTTTTACGTTACATACAGAGTTACAGACATAGTTTAGATAGGTCATGGATATGTTCATATTTGTTTGATAATAAGGGGAGCACTGCAGCAGAATACGGAGTTCCTAGAGCAGCACAAGGCAGAAATACACTCCTGAACAAAGTCTATCTATCCCCTACATGGGTCAGCAACCTTGGCTCCCTGATGTTTTGGGAACTATATTTCCCATGTGGCTCAGTGAGCTTAATGCCTGACTAAGCCACATGGGAAATGTAGTTCCCAAAACATCAGGGAGCCAAGGTTGCTGACCCCTGCCCCCTAGCATCTTTCCTGCGTCATACCCCCAATCTAATCTCATAATGTTGGTGAATTGCCTGCACATACGGTGCTTTTTCGGTGCCTATTCGAGGGCAGTGAAATCCCCATAGCTTCGTCTATTCAGAGAACAGAAACCAGCAGTGAAAAGTTGCCGAAATGCCCTGCCATTTGGTTGCTTCATTCGACAGGTTTATTCAGGCGAAATCCCTTAGGCTTCAATGTTAAAAATATTCCCGTTTTAATTCAATGTCTAATAAACCGTTTATTATAATATTCTGCAATAAAAAGTCTCTTTATTTATAGATTTTTAAGAATCTTATAAGCATTTTTTGGGATTTTTCTTTTTTTTTTTTAAAGTTTTTTCTTTTTTCTGTAACAGCCCTTTTTATTATCATTCATTGGAACTTATATGTAAATTTCAGTCATTTTCGCTCAGTAGTTTGTTCGACGGGTTTGCGGCGACTTTTCCCTGCATTACGGCGGCCCTTTGGTGCTTGCTGAATACACCGCAGGGTCGCCGAAATGGGATCGCCAAATTGTACCGAATTGAAGAGAACGAAAAGTCATCGAACGTGCTGTGACTTTTCGATTCTCTTTGAATAACTCTGTAAGCCCTTTTTTAAAAAATTGATAATCAAAAATTTCTCAAAAAAAATAAAAAAAGATGTTCCAAAAAATAAATAAATAAAAAGACAGTTTGCTGAAAATGAAAACAACAGACGGTTGAATAAAAAAGATATACACACGATAATATTTTTTTTACATGGAATCCTATGGGATTTTCCTGTGTAAACTGGTCGAACTGAATCACCGAAAATCAGGGCAGTTCGCCGTCACTTCGGTACAGTTCGGCGTTCTGTGTATAGATCATCCATTACTTCTGTATGGGACAATTTCACTGCTGCCGAAGATCGCCGAATTGCGGTGATCTGCACCATATTTCGCAAACTGACAGTTTAGTGAATAGACAAACTGCCACGAAATTGCACCGTATGGTGAAATTCACCGTTCAGTTCAATTCAATGGCAAGTTTGATGCTTATTGAATAACCCCATCTATGTTCCTACAGGAAGCTAATTTCTCGTGTCATGGTGAGGCTTTGCAATCTTTTTTTAAAGAATATGCAACTGGTTTGTCAATTTGTCAAGATTTTTTTGTAATGTTTAAAACTGTTTCAGTGGTATTGTACAAATTAGTATTATTATTATTATTATGATAAGCATATAACTTTATTGTTCAACTTTGATTTGCAAATCATATGCGTTGCACAAATGGTGGTAGGAGCAAAAGGAACCATGCCAAAAGAGTAAGCACCAGAGCAATAAATTACTTATTTACTTTTTATTATGCTGTAAGGTAGATCTAAAATGTATCAGCAAAATCAGCAGTTTTAGGTAGTGGCCCAATATTCCTGGTTTCGATACGTATATTTCTTTGCAAACAGCGTCTAAAATTTTTAAGGTTTCAATCATTTTATATTTTTACCCGTCCGGCGGCTTACATAGAAAATGTCGGCAGATAAGAACCTTTAGGCCCATCTAGTCTGTCCAATTACATGGATACTTTACCTGTATTTATCTTTTGTTTAGGATAGCCTTATGCCTATCCCATGCCTGCTTAAATTCAATCACTGTTTTGGCCTCTACCACTTCTACTGGAAGGCTGTTCCATGTATCCACCACCCTCTCAGTAAAATAATGCTTCCTGATGTTACTTTTAAACCTTTGCCCCTCTAATCTAAGACTATGTCCTCTTGTTTTGCTACTTTGTTTCCTTTTAAATATACTCGCTTCCTCTACCTTGTGGATTCCCTTTACGTATTTAAATGTTTCTATCATATCTCCTCTGTCTCGTCTTTTTTCCAAGCTATACATGTTAAGATCATTAAGCCTTTCCTGGTAACTTTTCTCCTTCAAGCCGTACACCATTTTAGTAGCAATTCTCTGAACTCTCTCTAAGATGTCTATATCCTTCTGGAGATACGGTCTCCAGTACTGCACACAGTACTCCAAGTGAGGTCTCACCAGTGCTCTGTACAGTGGCATGAGCACTTCCCTTTTCCTACTGCTAATACCTCTCCCTACACAACCAAGCATTCTGCCAGCATTTCCTGCTGCTCTATTACATTGACTACTTACCCTTAGATCCTCTGCAATAATAACCCCTAAATCCTGCTGCTTGCGTGTGAATTTGGAGGCTATCCAGTGGATTTGCGGCAGCTGTCCAGCTAGTTGGTGGCGTCGTTCGGCAGCTGAATCGCCACACTTCAGGGACCCTGCGGTGAATGCAGGGTCTGAAAATCGGACTCGCCAAAGTGCAGCGAATCAGAGAGCACCGAAATGGCACCTCTTTGAATAACCCTGTTAGTCTATCTATCCCTGGTGGTCCATTAATGAGACAGTTGCTGTGCTCTTGCAGCCAAGCTCCATGTCTCATAGTGGATCCCTGGTGGCCTCAGTGGTGCTCAGACCGCAAACCCTGTGCTGGGCATTGACGCACACTCTGAGTCAGAGATCGTGGCGTTATGATTCACTGCTAGAGCATCAGTGTCCAGCGTGGAAGACAGGGGAATTAGCGAGCCCTTGGCAACAATCTGAAGTGTTTCGGAGGCAGCGTGTGTTTCCGAATGCTTCTGATTTTCTACTCCTGAATAGGGATTAGCTGTTCGGTTCGGAGTTCGATTTGAACATCGCCTGTTCGCATGTTCGCGAACTCCGAACATTTCCGCATGTTCGCCCACAATGTACCACAATGGACCACAATGCACTTTTCCACTGGCCTGAAGCTTGGAATTGGCTACAGCCTTGCACCTGACCACAGGTCAGGTGCAAGACAGGTTCAAGACTATGCCAATCACGGCTCAGAGTCCTGATTGGGCAAATGTTGCCCAATCATGGGCTCACAGAGCTAAGTCCTGCAGCACACTATATAAGGCTTCACACAGCGCTTCAGTACGTGTTTTAGAGGAGATTGCTCTTGTGTTAGTGTGTGTTCTCACTGCCAGTCTGCCACCAGCTACTGGGGGGGGGGTCTCATTTCTACAATATTTCTGGGAATTCTTCTAATCTGTGTGTTCTCACTGCCACCAAGTATTTTGGGGGTCAGTA
The DNA here is from genome assembly GCA_009667805.1 of Leptobrachium leishanense. Classification (NCBI taxonomy): domain Eukaryota; kingdom Metazoa; phylum Chordata; class Amphibia; order Anura; family Megophryidae; genus Leptobrachium; species Leptobrachium leishanense. Next base: position 102,418,722 of record CM019065.1, read on the forward strand.
ATTTCTACAAAATATTTGGGAATTGTTATAATCTGAGTGTTCTCACTGCCACCCAGTATTTTGGGGGTCAGTAATTTCTATAAAATATTTGGGAATTGTTCTAATCCGTGTGTTCCCACTGCCACCCAGTATTTTGGGGGGTCAGTAATTTCTACAAAATATTTTGGAATTGTTCTAATCCGTGTGTTCTCACTGCCACCCAGTATTTTGGGGGGTCAGTAATTTCTACAAAATATTTGGGAATTGTTCTAATTCGTGTGTTCTCACTGCCACCAACTATTTTGGGGGGGTCAGTAATTTCTACAAAATATCTGGGAATTGTTATAATCTGTGTCTTGTCACTGCCACCCATCAGGGGGTCTCACTGATTTATTGGAGGTTTCTGGGAATTGTAATCTGTGTCTTGTCACTGGCTGTCAGCTATCAGGGTGTCTCACTGAGTTATACCAGAGTTCTGGAAATCTTTAATCTTTATACCAGAGTTGAATCAGAGTTCTGCAGCATATCTCCAATTTTTATAACAGAGTTGAATCAGAGTTCTGTATATATTTAATCTATATATCACTCACCATGTCAGAAAGACCAAAAAGGACAGGCAGACGCTCCCAGACACAGATAAGAGGGCAAGCAGCCTCTGTGTCGGGAGGCTGTGCCTCTGGTCGTCGTGGACGTGGTGCATCCTCTGCAGGAGCACGCTTGTCCTTTCTAACTGGTGCTGGCCGTCTTAAGCAGCAGCAACATACAGATGATTTGGTGGATTGGCTAACCAGGCCATCCTCATGCTCCGAGTCCTCTGCCAGCCAGGCTTGTAGTGCTTTACAGTTCACCTCTGCTGCCAAAGCATCTAATACAGCCTCCATGTCCACAGCTACTCCTGCCGTAGCCTCACTATCACACACGGAGGAGTCAGCTGAATTGTTTGACTACAATAACAGTGACATACTGCTTGAGGATGCGCAGCAACTACAGTGCTCTGATTCAATCTCTGAGGTGGAGGAAGGAAATATAATGAACCTAGAGGAAGGGGGTGCCAGTGACACACAAATAACTGTCACTCATGTTGCCCCAGCAGCTGCAGCATACTGCCAAGTTGGCTCCAGTGACGAGGAGATAGGGGGTGATGACAATGATGAGGAGGTCACTGACTCCACCTGGGTGCCTGATCGAACAGAGGAGTCAAGTGAGGAGGAGGCACAACAAACACGAGGCACAACGTCCTCTATGACCGACCGTAGCACTAGCCAGTCCAAGGCATCAGATGTCAGAGCTGCTCAGGTGCAGAGCGCTGTTGTCTCAAAGCACACATCCAGTAACTCTGCTGTCTGGGAGTTCTTTAAGAAATGTGCAGCAGACTGCACCGTTGCTATTTGTAATCTATGTCAGATGAGGCTCAAGCGTAGGAAAGACACCGGACGCTTGGATACCACGTGCTTGAGGCGACATGTGACCACCTGCCACGCATCTCGTTGGCGCAAAACGTTGCGTAGGTCCTCCTCACCTGTCTCTACCCCCACTATATGTCCTGCCATGTCATTGACTCCAACCTCCACTGACAGGGATGATGCTACAGTAATGAATGTACCAGGTCCTTCCTCACAATGTGACAACATCCCATCAGCTGAAGATTTACGCAGTCAGATTACATTGCCCCAGCTGCTGCAGCGTAAGAAAAAATATAGTCCCAACCATCCCCAAGCACAGCGTCTAAATGCCAGCTTAGCAAAATTACTCGCATTGCAGCTGCTGCCTTTCCAGCTGGTGGACTCTGCTCCCTTCCGTGAATTTGCTGAATGTGCTGTACCACAGTGGCATATTCCAAAACGCCATTACTTTTCAGGGAAGGCCATTCCAGCACTATACCAGCACGTGGAAGACAATGTTATGGAGTCGTTGGGAAAGGCAGTCAGCAGCAAGGTAAATGTGACTTTAGACACGTGGTCCAGCAAGCATGGACAGGGCCGTTACATTTCCTTCACGGCACACTGGGTAACTCTGATTGCAGCTGGGAGGGATCCAAGACGGGGCTCTGTGCTGGAGCTTGTTCATCCACCACGCCTCCAGAAAGCTGCTTGTATGAGGTCTGTCTGCTCCACCACCACCTCTCCCTCTTCCTCCTCCTCCTCCTCCTCCTTCTCTGTCTCTGGGGAAGTGGCAGTTAAACCGAGTTTAAGAGGCAGGGGCTACACAATGGCTCAAGCAAAAAGATGCCATACTGTGCTTGAGTTGGTTTGTTTAGGGGACAGGAGCCACATCGGGCCAGAAATTCTGTCAGCTCTGCAGGGGCAGGTGCAGAGATGGTTAACACCACGCCAGCTTGAGCTGGGAATGGTCGTCTGTGATAATGGCAGCAACCTTCTCTCCGCTCTACGCCTGGGTAAGTTGACACATGTACCATGCCTAGCACAAGTCCTAAATCTGGTGGTACAGCGTTTCCTAACCAGGTACCCAGGGCTGGCAGAGCTTCTCAACCAGGCCAGAAAAGTCTGCAGCCACTTCCCAGTAAGTGTTCGCCTGGCAGAAATTCATAGAGAATTCCACCTTCCCACAAACCGTCTGATCTGTGACATGCCCACCAGGTGGAACTCGACATTAGCCATGCTGCAGCGTCTGCACAAGCAGCAGAGGGCCATCAACGAGTACCTGTGTGAGTATGGCACAAGGACAGGTTCAGGTCAACTTGGTTTCCCCCCCCGCAGTGGCTGATGATCAAGGATGCATGCACTGTACTGTCACCATTTGAGGAGGCAACGAGGATGGTGAGCAGGGACAGTGCATGCATCAGTGACACAATCCCTTTAGTGTTCCTGCTGGAGCACACTCTGCGGGGAATTATAGATGTGGCTCTAGAGGCAGAGCAGTGGGAGGAAGAGGAGGCCTTCCCTAGCTCTGAAGGCCCCAGCCTTTCAGCAGACAGCATTCCAGCGGGTCCTCCTCAGATCAGACAGGAGGAGGATGAGGAGAAGGAGGAATATTTAAGTAGTGGGGGCATTGAAGGTAGGGATTCCTCAAGGGAGGGTTTTGTGTGCCCAGAAACCCAAGGACTAGTACGTGGCTGGGAGGAGGAAGTGCACGATGGGGTCATCCTCCTCATTGACCAGGAAGAATCGGAAGCTAATGCCACCTCCAACCTGCGCTGCATGGGCTCCCTTATCCTGCAAAGCCTGGTAAAGGACCCCAGGATTTGTGCTATCAAGGAGAGGGATCATTACTGGTTGGCAAGCCTTCTTGATCCACTATACAAGGGAAAAGTTGAAGAGCCCATCCTGCCCGCACAGAGGGAGGACAGGATGAAAAAGCTTGAGGACGCTCTAAAGCGACACTTGTGTAACACCTTTCCAGGCACTGGTAGGTTACCAAGTGATGACACAGGTGCTTCTGAGGCTGCTGATGATCAGAGGAATAGAGGTGAAGGCCGGGGCCGCTTGACTGATGCCTTTTTAAATTATTTTAGTCCACGACGCCCAGGGACGTCAAATGTAGGCACCCATTGCCAGCGTCTTCACCGTATGGTGCAGGACTACCTAGGGGCAAGGGCAGACCTGGATACCTTTCCAGCAGATGATCCACTGGCTTACTGGGTGTTGAGATTGGATCACTGATCAGAACTTAGCCAATATGCTATGCAGCTACTAGGTTAGCCTTCATCTAGCGTGCTTTCTGAAAGGACGTTCAGTGCAGCTGGAGGTTTTGTCACAGACAAAAGAGTGCGTCTGTCCACCGACTCTGTAGACCGGCTGACATTTTTAAAAATTAATCAGTCCTGGATCAGCAGCTATCAATACCCTGATGTAACGGAATAGATCGGGGATCTCTTCTGGATTCACAAAACCTCCACCACTGAACTCTTCCACACTACCACAAAAGGGTTACAGTGTGAAGGCACTTGCTGCCATGAAAGGCACATTATTTGGGTGCACTGACGCCTGTACCAGATTTATATCACTTTAATTTTTTGAACCGCAGGGTCCAACCCTGCACTCTTCCACAATACCACAAAAGTGTTACGGTGTGAAGGCACTTGCTGCCATGAAAGGCACATTATTTGAGTGCACTGACGCCTGTGCCAGATTTATATCATTTTAATTTTTTGAACTGCAGGGTCCAACCCTGCACTCTTCCACAATACCACAAAAGGTTACGGTGTGAAGGCACTTGCTGCCATGAAAGGCACATTATTTCGGTGCACTGAAGCCTGTACCAGATTTATATCATTTTAATTTTTTGAACCGCAGGGTCCAACCCTGCACTCTTCCACAATACCACAAAAGGGTTACGGTGTAAAGGCACTTGCTGCCATGAAAGTCACATTATTTTTGTGCACTGACGCCATTACCAGATTTATAACATTTAAATTTTTTGAACCGCAGGGTCCAACCCTGCACTCTTCCACAATACCACAGAGGGGTTACGGTGTGACAGCACTGTTGCCGACACTAAAGGACCAATTTTAAAGCACCTATTGTTACTTTCATCCAAAGCCTGCATAAGTTTCACCATAATTTAGCCAAAAAATCACTAAACTTGTTCTGCGTGTCCTAAAAGGTCTCCTCTTTTAATACAGACTGCCGCCCCAAACAGTTGTTTATGAATAGATTAAAAGAAAAGTGTTTACCGTCATTTGAAACGTAATTTTTTGGTTTTTAAATGTTTCTATACATCCTACAAATCCGCCACTTCACGGGCAGGTTATGGGGACCTCCTAGGCATGATATTTGAAGGAATTGTTTGTTTTATTTTTAACCCTAAGGCTAGGGTCAGACTGAGGCAGTGCGAACGCGCGTTCTGGCGCACTTAATCACGGCCGCACTAGCAGCAGATGCCGGGCAATGACGGCCAATATACGAAGTACGGTCGCACAAAAGTCCGGCTGCGCAACGCAAGTGGAAAATGAACGCATTTTTTCGAGAGCGTGAAACCGCAGGTACTGACGTACAGAGTGCGCTGCGT